>JAVJGJ010000001.1:1365414-1422461 GCA_035590215.1 Microhierax caerulescens
AGCCAACCCACCGCCCTTGAAGGCAGCCCACAGCTGTGTATTATCAATGTTAATTAACCTGCCTTCATTCCTCTACAGTAGACTTGGAAGTGGAAACTCAAGTATCAAAGCATTTTGTGTAGGCATACAAATATCAATGACAGCTAGATAAACCATCAGAAAAAAAAATAATAATGTAGTGTTCTAAATTAATATTGTGTCTTGTGAAAGAGTTCAGAAGAAAAGTTTGTATTTAGCTGCTAGCTGAGATTAAACCATGACACTAGTCTCTCATTTGCGGTAGGACATATAAGTCCATAAGTGTTATAGACTTTCATGTGAGTAGTTGTGCAGGTGCTAACAATATATGAGTGCATGAACATACATTCTCACATCAAAAAGGTAGCTTAGAGAAAGCTGTGTGATTTGCTGTGTTTAGCCAGCCTTTTCTAAATTTGTACTTTTATTGATGCCTGATTTAAACCTTCTGTATCTTTACTAAGATTTTCTCTCAAGGTTTCACAACTTGTCCATTACCCTTCTTATTTTATTTTTATTGGTATATATTATTCTGTCTAGTATCTGTGCACAGATTCTTTACTTGCAAGTGACAAGTCTTTTATTTGTATTGCTTCCCTCAGGGGAGGAAGAACTTGACTCTTTTATTGCTGTCTCTGTAACAATTTTCCTTTTTCCACAAATTTGTTCAAAGTCAGAAACCCACAGTTCAAGTATACTCTGATACATGTCCAGAGCTTAAACATATTGTTTATGTGCATATTAGAGAAATGTGCAATTTTCAAATTAATTTGTTCTACTTCTCAGTATTTTCTCAACAGTATTGGCATTAATTTTACACAGCTTTTAAATCACACAGAGTCCGTGCTTAAATTTATAATGTATGCAGAAGGAACGAGTGATTCTCATATTTTTTCAATCTCTGTTACACAGTTTAGTCCAGCCAGGAAGCAGTTTTTTATCAGGGTTCAGAACTTTCTTCTTCCAAATAAATTCTACTTTCTGGAAACGTAATTTGGTTTAAGTGCCCTAAAGCCAGTTTTGCCTGATGTTCAAGCTGGTAAACTCCATTCACTCTCTGGTTGTGTAAAGTTATATGCACAATCTGCAATGTTTAGACCCTCCTGTGTTGTGGTTTAAACCCAGCTGGCAACCAAGCCCTACCGACTACTCACTCCCCCTCACCCAGAGGGCTGGGGAGGAGAATAAGAAAGGAGTGTAAAATGCGAGGGTTGAGATAAGAACAATTTAATAGGTAAAGCAAAGGCCATGCATTCAAGTGAAACAAAGCAAGGAATTCATTCACCATGTCCCACAGACAGGCAGGTGCTCAGCCATCTTCAGGAAAGCTGGGCTTTGTCAGATGTAATGGTTGCTCGGGATGACAAACGCTATAATGGCAGGTGTCCCCACCTTCTTTCCCCATTTTATATACTTGGCATGATATGCCATTATATGGAATATCCCTTTGGCTAGTTTGGGTCAGCTGTCCAGGCCCTGTACCTTCCCAATTTCTTGTGTCCCCCCAGGCCTCTTGCTGGCAGGGCCTGAGAAACTGAAAAGACCTTGACTGAGTATAAACATGACCCAGCAATAACTAAAACCATCAGTGTGTTATCAACCTTGTTCTCACATCAGAGCCAAAACACAGCACTGTACTAGCTTCTAAGAAGAAAGTTAACTCCACCTCATCTGAAACCAGGACAGACACTTGTCTACATTGCAGTGGAATTGACAGGCCCTAAACTAGATGAGGGGCCCATGATGCAGGTGCTTTGTGTACACAAAGTTTGTTTCTACAAATTTGCAATCCAAAGCCAAGTGCTTGGTCCATCGACTTAACCCTGCACTTGTGTTGCATACCAAAACAGTAAGGAAAAAATGGATTATTTCTGTTTCCAGTGACAGAACTTAAGAATAGAAATTTTCACTGTATTCCTGTAAAATGCTAAGTAAGCCATACATTTACTTTTAAGTAAACACTGGATCTAATCCCTCTACAATAAGCATATGCAAGTATGTTCTTGACATCTAAATGAATGAAGTAATTCACAAACTTTAATGCTTTTCAGAATTCTGTTCTTTCTGGTAGTAAACCCTTCTATATACAAAAAGAAATATTCATGAGCTTAATGTATACTTAAAACTGCACTGCTAAACTTGGGCCCAAATGGTTTGTTTATGATCCATACTGGAGCCATGAACTAAATTTACTTTCTATGATCTCTAATCTAACCTTTACCATAAACCCCTCTCTAATGATGAATTTACAGATCTGAAAACTACATAAATGAGTCAAATTCACATGTGAAAATTCTCTTATTTTGTACTGAAAATTAATATTGTAAGAAAATCAATCACACAAAAGGATCCTAGAGAGACTGAAGTCACAGCATGCCTGTAATTCAAGCTCTTCTGAGGCACAGAAATGTTTTTGTATTTAATTTGGAGGCTGCATATTTACTATTTTACCTTTGTTTATGAATCTAGCTATAAACTTTGGTACGTGAAACCAATTTGGCTGTCACTGAGTAGCTTGCACATTAGCAGTTTTATAAGCAAAGCTCAGGTGTCTTCATGTCTCCGCTATTTCTCCTGGGGGTGTTAAGATTTTTACATGTCCTCTTCATTCCATTCCTCAACACTGGTGCAGCATTATGTGCCCTCCAGCCCTCCAGTACTCCTTGCCCTTAGTGTGCTATTAAATTTGGCCAATACTTTCCCCATTTCCCTGCCTGCCTTTTGCAGAACTCTAAAATGTAATTCCTCTGAGCCTAGAGCTCTCACTGCTTTGTATAGCTCTAATTGCCTAATTACCTGTTCAGTGCACAATGGGGAAGAATTTTAACATTTTCCTTCCTCCGTTTGGATTTTTGTTTCTGTCCCTTCTTTAGTCTTTTCCTTTTTTTCAGTCACATTAACCTTCTTAGTCTCCAACACCAGAATATCCCATTCCTTTTCCTCTGTTTGCTTTCCATAAATGTATAAGTAGAACTTTTTACTGTATATCTAGATTTATCCTGTTATGTTTATTTTATTAGCTGTTTTGTCACAACGATCCTTATTAGTTTTCTACAGTCTTTAATGCTTTTCTATACACTAATCATTATTTTCTTTCCCTGGGCCTTTAAGAGTTTGATAAAGAGTATCTTTTTCTCTAACAAACTTTGGATTGTGTTATTTATGCCCATGCTCCTCTTTATACCTGATGTATTTTTACTAAGTAACATTATTAGGTATGCATAATTTGTCTTTAATAAGTGTATCTTGCACCTATCAGATTGGCTTAAGGAAGTTTTATTTTTATTCTATTTTTACTTTGATAAAAAGCACAGTGATTTTATCTCCTTTCACAGATTCTCTTTTACTATTACGTCTTCAACATATCCTCTGTGTTACTTCATACCAAGAAAACCACTGTGTTTGTTATCTATTTGCAGAGCTGAATGTGAACGTTGTTTGGTATTATATGTGTGCATCTACCCATTCGTCCAATCTTATTCCCACAATTAATGTACTCCAAGCTTTACTAGGTAATAAAAATCCCCCTTTTCTTATTAGTACTTTGGCTTTTTTATACTTTTATTTGCTCAGTCAGTTTATAGTCTACTTGCCTTTTTTTGTTGATGCATTATAATAGGTTTCTGTAATACAATAGTTTCCATTTTGAAACATCTACAATCTCAGTCCATAAAGACTTAAGCTGATGTAGGTTTTACCTGATCCTAATAACCAGTAGTGGTTAGTAGGTCTAACAAAGACATATACAGTTAGCAAAATATGTCTCCTACTGTTTGTATTACACATTTATGCCACATGTTACTTAGCGATATAAATGCTATGGTAACCTTAGGTAAATTTGCTTCATAATTCCCTTAAACCTTACAATTCCCATATTGCAATGCATGCTGATGCCAGGGAGGTTGGTATTGACGTACTACTCCCTGTTATTCTTTGGACAGTGCTATTGTCATCACTTTAAAAGGGATAAAAGACAATTTATATTATAGTTTGGTATGGAGATACATCTAATGAGAAAAAGAAAAATTAACTAAGAAGCAACAGTCTTGTGTCAGAAAGACTGTGATATTTCAAAGAACGTTAAAGACATATGTAGATATTTAGTATCATTCTTTGGTATTACACAGCTGAAGTTTGAGATCACTATATGAGTCTCTAATGTGAGCCGTTTTATTAGTTCTAATACATGTTCACTAATGCTGCTGAAAAACTACTTTGTTTCATATTTCTGCTGAATTTATTTTGTACTATCTCTGGGAGATATATTCCCTTGATTTTTTTGTTACATTTGCTGCAAGAAAAGTTCTGCTATAAGATTTACTGATTTTTAGGTTGTAAGGCTTTCTAAACTATTTCAAAATCCTTCCTGTTGAAAATTCAAAAAACCCTGAATTTCAAGAGCATTTTCAATTTTGCAGGTGAATTTGTCACAAAATATGAAACAAGTACAATAATAAACAATATTTAATAGGAAAACACATCATATTATGTGTTCTGAAAAACAGATTTTAAAAAAATGTTGATGTTAGAAATCACCAGGCCTGTTTTTCTGAAAATGCAGGAGATGCAGATTTATTCCTATTCTGTGTAAGAAGATGGTGGAGGCGCTGGAGCACATCTACACTGTGTGCTGTAGACAACGGTTAATTGTTTATTTTCTCTCTCCAGCACTACTTCTTAGACTAACCAGATATGGCAATCATCACTTGCTGTTTTCCAAATGGAGCATAAAGCACTGTCACTTTAGAGACAAACTAATGTTGTCTCTGAAACTGTCCTGTTTCCATTTCACCCCTTTCAAAGTACATATACGTTCATTGTTGATGCTTTATTTGGTATAGATCACTGTTCAGACATCATTTATTTATGTCTCTAATATATTCCTAGCAGCAGCATCTCCCTCCCTCCCTCCTTCTCTCTCTCTGTTTCTCTCCCTTCTTTTAAAAAAGGACAATCTTACTATGCTGACAATTCTGTTTTTAACACCCTGTGGAAAATACTGTTTCTTTTAAGCACATCATTGTTGTGCTGTATTTTGACATCTCACTGCCTGATTTAAAGCCAGTTGAAGATTTTAATTCCGTTTCTATGCAGTCTCTGACTGCCATGAGAATCCTATTTTACTTTTTTAAAAAAGTAAAATAATGGAGTTTTTACTCACACTTTCTTTTGGGCATATTGGCTAGTCTTTAAACATTAAGATCATTGATTCTATTACTTTGCAGATTTTATGTGCCCTTAGTTGCAGTGAACTAAAAGCACCTTTTAAGATGTTAACTGTTATTTGCAAGGTGTGCTTTTTGTTGTTAGTTGAGTTCATAATGGTAGAACTAACCTTGCTTGCTGAAATGTTTCCTGATGTAGCAGACCATGCACTGTGCAGATGGTGGAACAAGGGAAGCAGATAATAATCTCAAGAGACACTCAAGTATGTCCATAAAGTGCAATGCACTGCTGCGAAGAAATCCCGGAGCTCTGAATAAGATAATTTTGGATCTGGAAACATAATGTCATATGTAGGGTAATTGAGGACCCAGGCTTGGCACTGTTGGATATCATGTGGATATATTAGTACGCAGGGCACTAATTCAGTCATGTCTAACAAAGCACTGCTATGAAACATCTGTTCTTAATTTCCTATCCATTTCTAATCTGTGGGATTAATGCTGTACGCTTGAAGAACTACTGTGCAGGCTGTGTTCCATATAATTGGGAGGGTAATCTGGATTTGTGCAAGTGGGTGTGTGTTTTAGAAGAGTTAAAATGACAGTTATGGGAAGCACATTTTCCTCTGAAAAACTGCCAACAATAGCTAATGTGCCCCTGTCCCATTTCAGCCCTTTTTCTCAGCTGCTGGACATGCCAAAAGCTGGACCTTTGCCTGCAGGAGGCCTTCTTTGAGTGAGTGGGACTTGGCTCACCAGTCAAGGTTGAGGTTCAGAATTTCCTTCCAGCTATCAGCCATGTCGATTCAATTGTAGTTGTTCAAACAAACACTTTTTGCTTTCTTTTACACAATCACCACTACTAAGTTCCTGGAGCTGGAAGGCAGCTGGCAGTGCTGCTCTATAGAATGGGTCAATGTGATAATTGCAAACACATTACCTGAGTAATTCCCTATTTCTTCTTTCCACAAATTGATGAATCAATCACAGTACCTCTGAGCGTAAACAATTATCAGTTAAGCATTTACTAGATGATTTGTGTAAATACATTTTAGCCTGTGGCTCTGTGGACAACACATTGCTCCCCTTTTTTGTACAGTGTATAATCAGTTAACTAAGCCAATACTGTTGATTTGCATTCTAATACTTTCAAAACAATGGGATAATAATTAGCATAAGCATGTAATGATAGTATGCATTTTGATTATATTTGGTAATATTGTGACTAGAATTTATCCTCAGTAAACATGAACAAGAGTTTGATACCAGAAATAAAGTAACCTTTCTTTTCACTATACTGTTAATGAATCATTGTATCTATATTTTTTTGCAGTCAGTTGAGTGTTTCATTGTATTCTAGAGAAGGGTCTATCCTATAAGCTATTTCTTCAGTTGCTGTCTTTGAGACCAGCCATCTGCTTCAGAAAGAAGATGCCAGAAACCATTACTATGCTGCAGCAAAGTGTTCTCTTAAGTACTCCAGATTTATTTTTGTTACAGCTAATCATAAAAAGAAATGTGCAGGAACTAAATCAAATAAAGAGGGATTCAGAGGCAATAAGTATTTCAAATTGTTGGATAATATTGTAAAGTTGACATTCAGGTTCTATGTGTTTGTGGGTGCCCACATATTATAAACTATTACAATTTGTACACACACAAACTGTACAAGTTATAAAAGCATAACAGTATTTTTCTTTCATGATTCTACTGACATAAGACAAATACTTCAGATTCGCTACCACAGCCTATAGTGTCAGCCACTGTTACTGCTATAAAACATGCCTCTGTGCAGAGCAATAGAATGTAATACAGTTTATACTCTGATTTATGCTTTTTTTCAGTATATGAAGAAATATACGTTCTTGCATCATAGGTAAGCAAAAGAACTGGCACATCTTAACAGATCCTTGGCTTCAGATTCAGTGCCATGGATGCTGTCATTGGTGAGTGTTTCCCTTGGGCGCAGTTGCTGACTGAAGTGACCCAAGCTGGCATCTTCTGGACATTTTTTTGCCCTGTAATACACAGTGTTTAGTAGTCTGTGTAAGAGACATAGGTACTGCACAAGCCAAAAGGAGAATGGTGCTACTATTTTACTTTCTTACACATTTGTCCCCATCACGTGTTCACCTTTTACAATACAAACTGGATAAAAACATACTATGGATATTAGTCTCTGAAATTTCATCTGTTTGTAGATCAAAGTAGCAGATGATAATGATACTTTTTGTAAGGAGTATATCTAACTTTATCCTTTAATCAGATGCTGCTGCTGACCAGTAACTTCGTAACAATAGCTGTGTTCTTGATGATGACAACCTCCCATGTTGTGCTATTTTTCCATTCTAGCACTTCAGAGTTGCTCAAAATTATAGTTAATACAAGTAGGAAACTGTAAAGCTGAGCTAGTTTGTATGACTCATATAAAAATAACACACAGTTTTCTAACAACATTTAATTCTTCAACTGTTAATCCTCACTGAGATGACCAGACATAATTCTCTCCATTGCCAAGATTCTATTTGGCAGAGTATGACTTCTCCTCCTGACAGATTTGTCTACCCTCCCTCTCTGCCTCCCTCACTCACCTTCCCTCTCTTTCTATCTTCTTTGAATTGATATTAAAAAAAAAAAAATAGTTTCTGATAGGCTAAATGATTGTGGAATTTTTGAAAGGCAGTCTCACTCTCAAGATGGTTCCTTTAGAATTAGTAATATTTTTGCCTTTTTTTCCAAGAATCCTCAAGTAAACCATCAAGGTCTAATAGAAGTAGATGACTAGCTGACAGATGGAAAAGATTGATTTGATTGGTAGTCAGTGGTTTTCAAATATTTTAAGCAAGGGTCCTGCATCTGTCTGATCAAGTTCCAGATCTGCTTCAGTAAATAGAGAAGTCAGTTATATCCTTGCTCATTTGTCTCAGAAGCATTTTGGAGCTCTCTGCTCCAGTAGTACATACTGAACTTTAAGATTAATTGTCTTTTTTTTAGTGTCTTTATTCACGTCTTCAATCATTTGATCTTCCTAAGGTGTCTAGAAATCCATTCTGAGCCTCCATTTTTAAGATGGATGTGGTTATCTGGGAAATGCATCATTTGTACATTTAGGAGACAGTTAAATAGCATGCATAGTTCAGCCTGTATGCACAGAAGTCCAGAGAGTCATAGCATGGTTGAAATTCAGGTGTAGCAGCCTGTCCCTTTCCCCTGATGCCCATATTAATTCCAGAACAACTTCCATCATGGCAATATAAGCATTTCAAAATGCTGTTAGGTTTCCATTATTGCTATCTCTAAGGAAAGTAAGGCACACTTTGAGTCTATGTGTGATTCATGAAAATGAGTAATTATAAAAGACTGCATCAAAACGACCTTGGCAGATGTCAACACCAGCATTGCTGATGCATTTAAATGCCTTTTCTAAGTGGGAGTCATCAGCTATGCAATTACCCAGTAGTCAAGAAATTTTTTTCATGCTAAGTGAATGGAAGCTAAAGGCTTGCAGAGTTTGTCTATGTGGTTACAAGGGTATCTTGCTGTTACTTCTCAGACAGATATGATGCCAAATTCTGCATATGTTTTTTTTGCAAAGCTTTATCATGAAATTCTATCAACAGTAAAGGGAAAGTAAACGACAGACATTCTGTCATCCTGACAATAATATTTTGAAATACAGTAAAAACAACCTATAGAGGGTACAAACCTTTGTAACATGAGTATTTATTTTAGTGCAACATACCTTATAGACGGTTTTGGAAGATGGATTCAAAGTTCTTCTGTCTTGTTTGGGAGTTAACTTAAAAATATTTTGAAGTTGAGTTTCATAGGATAAAGCATGAAAAATTGTACAATCATCCTAACACATCCAGGCCAATTTCATCCATAAATAGTGATTAGAATTCTCACAAGACTTAGGCTTACTTAGGTTTACAGTATATCTTGATTCCTTTATGATAAAGATATTTTATGACTTTGCACACCCTTGACTAGTGCCCTAACTCTATGCAATATCAAAGCTGGAATCTTTATTTTTAGTATTTTCTTTTATCTTAGCTCTAATAACCAGAGCTTGAGCAGTTATTGTTTTTTTATATATACATGAATTTCTTAAATCATACATGTTGTCTATTATTAAATACCACCACAGAGGTATAAGGTCAGACTTGTCTGAGATTGTTCATCTGTGTTATAAACAGTGCAGTCAGTGAGTGCACTCTAGCCTTACCCTCAGACTATTTTTGGTCACAATGATGTAAAATGAGCATTGTAGCTGTAGCTTAATTTCAGATGTCAAAAATATTTGTAGCACAGATCAGCACACAGTTTGTCACAGACGTCATTCTTTGACCTCAAGACCAGAACAGACATGGGTCACGAGTCAGGTAAATTGGCAAGCCTATGTGGAATCCCACTCAGCATGTGTCTGCAGAACAAGTGCATG
The DNA here is from genome assembly GCA_035590215.1 of Microhierax caerulescens. Taxonomy (NCBI): domain Eukaryota; kingdom Metazoa; phylum Chordata; class Aves; order Falconiformes; family Falconidae; genus Microhierax; species Microhierax caerulescens. The sequence goes on from JAVJGJ010000001.1 coordinate 1,375,042, forward strand.
TTCCTCTCATGAAAAGGAATATTAATTAATTAGACATCCTATCAGAAAACTACTCCCAAAATGTTATTTTTGGATGTCATAATATCCCTATGCAATCATCTCAGAAGCCATGGCAACGACATCACTAAACATATGGGAAGCTTATCGATGGTGTTCTGTGAAATTTAGGAGCTTTTAAGGAGCTGACTAAAAATAATTGCTTGTAGTCTAAATGCTTACTTTAAATGCTATGTTTGATGTCTGCCAGGATAAAAGGATAAACTGCCTATGTTGTTGCTGGCCAGAATATGTATGAGCTAGATGTGGATTAGCAATGAGCAAGTACAAAATACTGCTATTCTTCGATTTCAGAAGTGGGTGGGGTTTTTTTGAAATAAGCATGCTGATAAGCTTTCTGTGCTTGTGTTTCAAAGCACTTCTGTCTTATGAACCAAAACTGCTCAGTGACAACTGTCTGTTTTTAACTCTTAATTTTGCAAAATTGACACTGTTCTCGTTATGTGACTAATACTGATAATCACAGTTAGAAAGATACAATATGAATCACTTAATACTACTTTAGTCAGCAGTTTTCAAAAAAGGTTTTTATTTTCTTTCTATTTTTCTATTTAAGGAAGAAATCTGACACATTGAATTAGACTGATCCACCAATTTTGGGCTCAATCCACTGCAGTCAAAGATACAGGTAAATGTCTTTGATGTCTAAAGTAAGATTAAGTTGATATGCATACATTATACTCAACACTGAAGGGTCCCTGAAGAGTTACAAGAAAATTAGTAGAATCAATAAAAAAAACCCAAATTTAATAGTCATGTGTATATAACAATTACATAAATGTATATAACCTAATTGAAGGGAGGCAGTGTGACTTCTGTAAAGGGAAAATTGGCTTGCAGATTTTGAAGGTGTCAACAAATGTTTGTAAAAGTGGTATTGTTGATAAAGCATACTGGGTTCCTTCTATACTTCTAGAAACATCCCGCACTAAAGACTTTTAAGAAACCTAGGCAGCAATTTCAGAAGATTCCCCCCATTGGTTAATCATTATTTAAATATGACTAGTCATTTTTTTTTTTTTTTTTAATTGGGTAAATGACAGGAATATACCTTTCTTGCAAGGATCACAGTGCAGTTTTGCACTGAATCTATACTGGAACCTGTGCTGTTCAAAACAGTCATAATGACCTCAGAAAGGAAGATGAGCAGTGAGGTGGGAATATTTGCTGATGATGCAAAGTTATTCACAGCAGTGACAGTGAGAGAACACCGAATAATTACAGAAGAACATTATGAAGCTGAGTGACTGGCTAACAAAATGACATATAAAATTCATTGCAGGTAAATATCAAGTGATGCACATGGGAAAAACCATCTGAATTTCACATACAAAATAATGAACTCTGAGATGATTATTACCACTCAAGTGGTGTATAGAGATCTTGTGGTAATACTAGATTGTCTCATGACAATATTAGCTCTATGCTCAACAGCAGTCAAAAAAGCACACCAAATACTATTAATTACTGAAAAAGAAATAAATAATCAATCAAAGAACCTTATTATCCTGCTGACCACACTGTGAATATTGCAGTTCATAAATGATCCCCTCTTCTCAGATAGATTGTTTTGCAATTTGAAAGTCAGGAAAACAAGACGGGACAGAAGTGACAAAAAATATAGACTATCTTTCCTTTGAAGAACAACTAAGTAGACTAGGACTCTTCATTTAGAAAAAAGTTCATGTAGTGGGACAATTTAGAAATATATCCAATTCTGAGTGACAAGGAGAAGGTGAACATGGATAGTTTATTCATTCTCCCTTCTAACATGAGAATAAGGGGCCTCTGAAAACCAGATACAAAAGTAGTAGTTTTCCACTCAGTAGGCAGGAGACCTGTAGAACTTGCTGGAGATACTGTGCATGCAGGCAGTTTCAAAGGAAGAGTGAAAAAAGAACTTGGAAAAGAAGTACCTTGAGGGTTGCTGAACAGGCAAAGCACAATAAGCTCAGAAAATCATTCAGGCCAAACATATTTGGGCTCTGGGAAGTGATGCTGGAAGGAAGACTCACATGTTTGCCTTTTTTACTCTTCCCTTAGCAACAGCTTAAGGCCACAGAAGGGGACCAGGATACTAACCAGAGCCTTGGTCAAAATAGCTCAGACATTCTTGTTTTCTCATGCTGTGAGCTGAACTCATTAGGTACCTCATTTTTTGATAGTAAGTCGCCTGCGCTGCTTCTCAGATTGAAAAGTGTGTTGTAGCAGAAAAGAGCTGAATATATTCATCCTTTTGACCATGCTAGCAGATTTTCTGAAACCATGTTTGATTTAGACTGATGGTCTCTAGAAAATTCAGTAGTGCCAATGCTTTCTGTTAAAATAGATGTGATTTTGTTCTCTTACACAACTTCAGTGATTACAGCATTAAGTCAGAAGTGAGAGAGAGCAGGTCCATATTTATTCTTCCTAAAAGGATGTACCATCTATCAGCACAGGCAGATTTGAAGACAGAGTCTGGTCTGAGATATGTTGGATCAACCGGGGACTTGAATTTATCTTTCTACCCTTACATACAATATTTTGAGGACTCACCAAATGTTTGATGTAGAGGAGCAATCTGAATGTGTAATGAATGTCCTTATGAGATTTCAGTATTTCTGGAAGTTTGACCAGACAGCTGAAGACATACTGGAAGAAGCCAGAAGGAGTGTCATGGAAAAGGGTGAGCTGTTGATGGACTATCTTCAGAATCTGAAGTTCAAACTCAGATGGGATGCCTGGCCACACTAGTCTAGTTATAAGTTACTTTATTTAAGCAATCACAAAAGCCAGTTCTTTATACTTTTGGGTGTAAAGTCTCTGGATATTTGCACCAGATTTTAAGAAGCCTTCGCTCTCTCCTTTGTTTTTGTTCTTTGTGCAGCCCAATTAGTAACACTCCCCCCATCCCCGTGTTTTTGTAGGCTTTTTTGTTGTTTTTTTGTTTGGTTGTTAGGTTGTTTGTTTGTTTTTTTTTACCTTATTAACCTATGAGTAACAATAATAACTAAATGAATTGGGTGACTAATTGCTGGTTGTCTGGATCCTCAAGACAAATATTTGTGGACTGTCTGTCAAGATGTTGTCAGCTAACAGGCTTGAAATATACATGAAGGTTTCTACTTAAGCGCAGATAGATTTCCTTTGAGACCAATAGCAGATAGACTTGCTCATCATCTTCATGCTGGGACACCAGTTTTCACCGCTAAGGAAAAATCCTGCTTGCTTTTTATTATTTTATTGGCTATAAACAAATCATAATTAACATAATTGCAAAATACCGTGAGCCAACAAAATAATGCACAATAAAATTACTGACCAACAAACAAGGAAAGAAACTTGTATGCAAAAAGGCAGCATTAGGGCAACATTATGGAGTGAAGTCAAATCCTCAAATTATGTAGTCTCTTGTGTGTGTTCCGGAAGAAAGCCCAGCAAAATGTGTGAAACGTACTTACACAGTGAAGAAATACTAAAAAGTATAACTGGGATAAAAAGAGGCATGTGAATGTTTCCAGTAATAAAAGACTATGTTATATTGGGTGAGTGTGATATTCTCAAGCTGACTAATCTATCATATCTTTGGGGGTTTTTTGCTAACCACCAAACCACATTAGCTGCATCAGCTGATCCATTTGTAATGAAGATTCCTAACTTACACATAAAGTCACAAACTCCTCATGAATAACTTAAACTAAGTGGTAGGACTCTGTAAGAATGGAATCTCAAAATGCAAGGGCAGAGACAATATTGGCTGCTGATGTAGACGTGAATTTTTGGTAGATCTATAAACTTGGTGCTGCATTTTGGGGAAGGAACAAATCAGCTAAACATAACAACATCATACACTGCATAAAATCTGTTCACTTTAATGCATTTTCTTGAAGAATTAGACACAGGAAATTAAAGATTTGTCAGTTATTCAATTAGGCAGTATTGCAAAACAGTCTTTATTGAAATTTAAGGAAGAGAAGAAGAGTAATATGTGTACTATTGAAAAAGACACCAAAAAACAATTTTTGATACTGCATCTTATACTAACTGTTTAATATGGTGTGTATAAATACATGCATTATTAGAACATTTCACATTAATGTCTTTAGAAGTGTTTATAATATTGGCAGTTCACATGATGTTGTGCATAAATTCATAAAATTGTAGGCTACAATGTTAAGAAAGCTTATAATCTTATCAGTTTTAAGTAAAGTACATATAATAAATACTTATGAAATTCAGAAAATGTTTATGCTTAGATTTATGCTCTACTTTGAAATGATAGCTCAATTCTGTTACCAGCTGTATCTACAATACAAGCTGTTGAAATATCCTATGAATGGCACTCAAATATATTGCTCTTTTACCAGTTCTAACCACCCAAACCTTGGTAATTCTTTTATAAAATATGTAGGACTTTCCTAGGAAAGTATTCCATATCATTACTACAGTAAGCACAGGTAAAAGAGTCATATTTTGGGAACTTAATGCTATTATGATAATATTGAGAAAGTACTGATTTTTTAGGTGCCATAAATTTCACAAGAATAATTCTGGAACTTGGAGATCTCAGCCTGGACTAATTATAATTACAAATGTTTCTTGACCTTTGCAACACACCAATTTTGAATCTTTTTTCTTAGGGACATGCATAAATATAGTGTGTCTATACTATAATTTTACTAAATATGTCTTAGTAATGATTTATAAGCATCTACAAATTGATTATGAGTCTGGAAAGGTGCAAGAAGATTACAAAATGTTTCTAATGCAGAAAGATGGTCGACTACATTATGGGAACTACACTAGCAACTGAGCTTGAGTTTACAGAGGCTTCTGACAAGTGATTTTGTCCTCTTTTTGGGTTTTAAACCATTATATCTGAAGAGAAAATGCATAGTAGAAGATAGGTCTGTTGATATTTGGGACAAAATATTGTAGCTCTCTGTTCAGTGATGCACTTGGTAGGTTGTTTCCATGCAAATGTGACCAACTCCTTCCACTGCTCTGCACCTCTGTTCCCCATCTCCCATTTCTTCCTGGTAAGTCTTGTGGCTCCCAGCTCTAAGCTCTTAGGGGAACTGAACTTGGTTCAGCTATTCTTGGTTGAGATTTCTATATGCTCTCATAATGCAGACAGTGCTTTGTCTTTGCATTTAAGTTTCTGTCAGATTTGATTTCAATTTGTAATTATTAAAAAATTTCTTGTTCTTACAACCATTACAAAAACTTGATACCAACTGTACGATGCAATTTTTCTTAGTTGCTGCACTACAGCTGTCTCTTGTACAGAAACAGTGTCACTGTTTCTCTCCTTTAATCCACAAAGATAGTTTTGTGGTTTTGTTTCTGCCTATATTTTGTTGCCTATATATATATACATTGTTTTACTATGTGTACTGTGTGCTCTGGTGATAACGATGACATTGCTTAGTGTGATCACAAGAAAAATCACCAAATTATTTGGTGTCAGAATCTTGCAGAAAGTAAGAGAAGGCTGACTTAGCACTGGTTGAGGGGGACTGGGATATTTTGTAAACCTTTTATACCAATCAAGAATCATCAAACAGGTTGTGAAAAATCACAACATGGAGCAAAAATTCTGAGACATGCTCCACCAATACCACAAGCAATATGCCTGCTGCCTTATTCTATTAGTCAAAATCCACTCAACTCTTCTAATAATGTAATGTGCAATATAGTATAAACAGTGATTTATTTCTACGTGGCAATATGGTAACTACTGATATATCAATTTAATTTCTTCCTTGCTATTATGGAAAGCCTTGTTGTGACTCCTGAGTTAAAGAGTTCAATTTTGCATTTAAATCAGGTATTGAACATCTTTGATTTCTTTGAGCAATACTACATATTCCTCATAAAAATATGATATTTATTCTTTTGGCAGAGATCTGGAGTTGTTATTTAACTTAGGTTATTTACACACCAGGTCCTTTAGGAAATTTAACATGTGTCCATCCTTTCTTTGTCACTATGGATAACAGTAAAGCAATGGAGAATCTTTCTATTTATCTATAGAGTTAAAATGGGTTGAAATCTTACCTAAATTCTGCCTACATGATAATAAAATTAGCTTATGAATTAGTATTGTATTTGTGGTAATTGTATAGTCAACAGATATTCTGAACTCAAAAAAAAAACAACCAACCAACCCAACCTCTCAGCAAACAGGGCTATCATGAAAGCAGAAGCAAGACAATCACCCATCTTGTAGGAAGCAGACTGGCCCATAGGTGAGGGTCCCCTGGAGCAGATTAACTGCATCCCCTCTGTGCTGCTTTCTCATGGCTCTGCTGCCCTGCATCACCCACTGATTGATTACTGCAGTGCAGTGGGGGATGTGGAAGGGAAGCCCAGCAAGTCCAGGGCTTGGGCTGGTTGTGCTTTCACCTTTAAAAGGGGAAACAGAGCCTGGCAAGCTAAGTATCAGGTTGAATTTGCTTCTCTGTGGTTAGGCAACGGAGCTGATGCGCCAGAGCAACCTTCTTGTTTTCTGCTGGCCAGCTGCACCTGTGAATCTGTCCTTAAAATAAACAGTAATAAGAAAAAATACTTATTGTAATAATCTGGATTTTCACTTAGCTAGCAATAGCATATACTAGCATTCATTCTCAATTTCTATTTAATTCTCTTGGGAAGGAAAAAAGAGTGCTAAGACAGGATGTGTATCAATAATTTAAAGAAGTAAAACTTTACAGGAATTTTACAATTACTTTCATAGTAAGGATTCAAGGCTTCCAAATTAAAGTTAATTTGCCCTTACAAGAATTCTAATAATTTTAAAATCAGAACTGTGAGATTAAAGCCACCACACTGTCTTAATTTGGTCCAGCAGTGATACATAGTGAGAAAAAAAAAAATCTATATAATAAAAATATGACATTAAAACCCAGCTAAATCTAATCTGGGGTTTCAAACTTAAAATGTATTTTTCATAACCATATGGTTATTACCTCATGTCACTATAAAGCTGAGATAAGGTTATTGCATGTAGCATCTTAATATATATTTTATCTGGAACTTATATACATAATTCATATTTATTAAAATAGTTTATTAATCTTTCCAAGGTGAGTCAGTTGACCCTGAAACCCACCATTTTAGGCTTTCTAACTGAAGCTAATAGGACAGCTCGTCTAGTGCCATTAATGTAGCCAATGTTACAAAGATCAGAGTTAGCACTTCAAGTCTGCACTGGGATTTTCTCTCTCCCTCTCTGTCTTGCTGTCTCTTCTCCACCAGTGCAGACCTGGTGCAGATAGTAAGGCCAAGGAAAGACAGTGAGGCCTACCAGGACAAGACAGAGCCCACTGTTGAGAAACAGTATCTATTTCTGTAATTCTGAAATATTCATTTATTTTACTTGTAAGTAATTTTGGAAAACTGCTTAATTTTTCATCAAAGTCCAGAGTTTTCCATATAAGGGCTATTGATATGGATAAGCCACATTTTACCACATATTAAAAGAACAAGGTTACATATTCCTGGGTGTAGTTGTATAGATCTGTGATCAGATCCTTTGTCTGTAGGCAAGGAGAAAAAATAAATCCAGGAAGTCAGAAAATAGATATTAATTTAATGAATATTGTCATCCTATGTCCATAATTATTCAGATGGTATTCTTGCATTTAGGTGGGCAATGGCTGGAAAGAGGAAGATGGAAGACAGAGCTTTAGCTCAGTGTTCCTTCTGTATGAACTAGTGCAGCTCACTTGGTGCCAGAGCGAATTTTGTGGCAGATGCAGCTGTGATAATCCTGTTGTCATCCACTTTAGGCTAATTTATGGGGAGGATTCTCCTTTTTATTAAAACTTCTTGTTTCTTACTTGCTCCTTTTTTTCTGAACTTTGGAGGGCACCTTACAGTTCAGGGTTGATATTAATCTAATATTGGCATTATTATGAGGATCATATATTTGACTGTTCACATTCACAATTAATGACAAAGCTAGCTAAGAGGTCACTATGCTTAATTAAAGATTCCTGTACTTTGAAAGCAAAGAAACTGCCTTTGAAAGGAAATGTGGCATTAAAATTTCTTAAGACCTACTGTTGATAAGCCAATAAGTATAGAAGGAAATTATCAAACGCTGGATGCACAGCTAAGTGGGGAATGATGTGGGTAGACCCTGGCTTCTGGCATCCGCTGCATGACCAGACAACATCTCCGGCCTCATGCTGTGGATGGCTTTGTAAGGCTTCTCAGCTACCCTTTCTCCCTGTCACACATGAATCCAGCCTTGCAGTCTCCAGTTTTCCAAAAAATAGTATTGGAAGTGTGGAGAACTTACCTGATTTTATGAAAAATGAGTAACCAAGTCCTCTATGTTGTTTCCCCAGCTGGCAATGGGTGCATCAGCTCATAAAAGATGAAACCCCAGAAAAGATAATGGAGAAGAAGATTAGGATTAGTTACCAATAACTAGATAAAGTGAAAAGAAGACATATTTTGTCTATCCCAGTAGTTTTTGCTGTCTCAGCTACTTAATGATGTAGTGAGGCCAACAAAGCCCTGGCAGAGTTGTAGATATACCATCTCTTAACATTTTAGCATATATTTCTCATTGAAATAAGAGATACCAGCAAAACCACTTCTTTGCAAATATAGCTGTATCAGTAGGAGGACAGTTTTAGTGGCAGAGTTATGGCAGCAAATTTAAACCAACTAAACTCTTAAATGCCAACAAGTTTAAGTGCAGAGAATCCACGAGAAAAAATGAGTAGATAATGAGCTGGATTTGGGGAAAAAGCAAGAAAAAGAGGAAGGTATAATAGATGGTTGCAAATGGTCTTTATAATTTTTTTCTGTTTTTCCTCAGAAGCTATTTCATCTATTTAGAATGGCATCTAGCAGTGGAACTGATAGAATAACTAAACATATAAAAACTAAAACATGCAAAAAAGTGTCTGTCATAAGTTGGAAAGATAAAGTAAAATTCACTTTAGAAGGTAAAAGACCTGGAGAAGTAGTTTTTCAGCAAAACAGGAAACTTTGCTTTGTGCTGTGAATACAACAAAGCATCTAAAAGTCAGTGGCACCTCAGCAGCTGGGCTTCCCCTTGTGAGCTGTCTTTCAAAAACCTAAATATTTAGTGTATCTGAACAGGCAACAGGATTTTTTTCCTTCAAAGATGACGGGTCAGTTCTCCTTTTGAGATAAGTTGATATGCAATTCACTTTGATGTGCTGTGACTAGTACAATAAGGTCTCATATACGATGTTATTTTCCCTCAGAAACTCTCAGACTCTGCTTCTCCTCATGAGTAAGGATCATCTCCCTCATTACTTCTTTCCTCACTAACCTCCACTTGCAAAATAGAAAAAGGCAGAAAAATTTACCTATGGTAGAGGGTAATGTAATAAATACTCTTCATGTGAAGTAGCACACTTACCTTTCTGCTGGATGGGACGTTATAGGTGTGGTAGCCTTTTCTGTATGTCCGTTCTGCATAAGCCTGACTTCTGAGCTGACATCATTCAGGCTATTCATAACTCATACTTGAAAAAAGTGTTACTTTTTAAAGCTAAAAAATTAATTATATTTTCATCAAAATTAATATTTTCACTTAAAAAAGAATAATAAAAAAAAGAACTTTAAACAAATGTAAGCAATTTCAGGATGGGCCTTGGTAATACAATAAGGCCCTCTGCAACTTCTCCCACAAGTTTACCTTCTTTTATTTTTTTCATTCAAAGAATTTTAGCAGGGACACACAACAAATTTGCATAGAGCTCTAGAGCAAAGCTATCATGCTCACATATCAGAAGCAGGTAAAGGAGGCCAAGAGAAGTTTTTACTGTCATAAAGACGGATGTATGACCCTGGAAAACATTAAATGATGAAGAAGGATGGAGGTGGTGAAATGAGTCTGAGGTGGTGTGTAAAGGGTTTATTCATTCTGTACACTTTGGTTGTTTCAAGTTCAAACAGTGATGACAGACATGGTAACAGGTCAATGTTACATCATTGGGCAAGGTGGGCATCAGCTGATGTAACTTGGTAGCTCTTGACCTTTCTGCCCACAGATTCCTTTTCAGTCCTTCTGTCCATGTGAGATATGGCTGTTGCTTACTGGTTTCAGTAATAAGGATAGGACAGGCAATCAGGACTTGCAGATTGAAAACTCATGTTTTCCTCTCAGAAAGGTGCTTTTATCTCTCCCAATTCAGAAAACCAGTAGACAGCATGTGCTTTAGTGGGTTTGTCTTCCATATATTTCCAGGAACAACAGGCAAGATGAGACAAGATCATCAGACTGCTTGCTGCTTGGGAAAAATGAATCTTTGCAAAAGAAACCTCTCAAAAATGCTCTTTATAGAGCCACTCCCTACAAAAATTGTTGTACGAAGCGAACAAGCAGAGTTCCCTGCAGGTAAGATAGCTACAGCTCTGGATAATTGAGATCTGACACATACTGCATATCTCTAAGAATAATTTAATCACAGTCTGATCAAAATTTCATAAAAGAGATAGTGCTTTACATTTGCTTGAGGCTTATGACAGTTAATTATAATTTTGATTATGCCACCATGCTTTAGGCTTCTTTATATGTCAGAAGGATTGCCCCTCTTATTAGAAAGAAGTATACTGTAGTTTACTTTTATTTTGCTTTGATGAATTGTCCTTAGAGGACAGGTACCTGGTGCCTACTTATTTGGGTGCATATGTTCAGTAATGACTGTGAATGACAAACACAGTGTAAATATATATTTTTTTTAATTTTAACTGTGTCACATCATTTATAGACTGATTATGTGTGCTTAGTCAAAATATACACAAATAAGACAGCTGTGCTCTACTTTTGTTTTACCAAACCTAGTGAGTATTTTATTTGCAATAAAGAAACTGAAGGGCCATCAAAGTTGTATACAACCATCTGCTTCTGAAATTAGTTTCATATAAGGGATTTAAGCCTTATTTAAGGGATTTAATACCTTTTCTGTGCACGAAATTGAAAATCCTCTTTTTTTTTTTTTTTAAATATGCAGTTGTTTATTAAGTGTGAGAGTATGGTTAACAACACATAGCTTACTCCTGTCTCTCCTCATCTCAGTTTGTGAGTACTGATCTTCTATATGGGACAGGAATAGTTACAAACTGAAGATTTTGCATAAGAAATAAATAGCACCATTAGTGCTTAGAAACGTGCTGACGTCCTGATTAAATAATAAGCTCACTGCTGAATATGATACATAATGTGATAATAATAGCATAAAACATAATGTTGTTAAAGGCTGCTAGATGAGACATCAGGTGTTAGGAAAAGCCAATAGAGCCAACTTTGGTATCTGCTATACCAAAGTATTACTGCTGTCATACCGGCTCCAGCTTGTTATACCAACAGGAAAACCCATCAAAGCCCCACATACTAAAGTGTTTAAGATAGTCCTATGAAAGTAAAATGGGGCTTACCACAGGGCTGTTGATTTTATTGTGAACAACATATTTGGGGAAGGTTCACTATAGAGACTTCGATTCCTAAAGTGACAGTTAGGTTACTAAGTCCAAATTAAGCATCGCTGGCATTCAAAAAATCCCCTTTCAGCTGCTGCATTTCCCTTGTGATGCCTAAAGTCCCTCAACACTGAATTTTCTGCCAGGACATGTACAGAGCTGCCTAAATCTTTAATTACCTGGCTTTTGCTGTATCTTTAGTCTGTGGTGGATGTAAAAATAAGGCATTTTCTCATTTTATCTGCCTTGGACTGCACAAGCCAGAATGTGTGATTAGAGTATGCTGTGTGTGCACTTGTGATTTCATGCCTTAGAAGGCAATGACAAAGAAATAGAAAAAGAGCTGGAAAATCCTGGGAGGGAAAAGAAAGGACTGGGTGAGGACAGATATGCTTCTCTCTAAAGACCATGATTACATGACTTTTCTGGACCACAGGAGGACCAGAGTTAAACCCCTGCTTTGAAGCAAAGGCTTCAGCTTCATCATGCCACCTTTATGAACATCCTATAAGTTGACAAATGAGTATCCTGCTACATAACCCTGTTTCAACTTTTTTTTAATTGATGTTGCTTTATGTTGTATAAAGTGCATTCGTTTTTGTTGGGCTTTGAAAAAATATTACAATTCATAACTTAGAGAAAAAAGCTAATGCTGCAATGCAAACGAATTAGTTGTCAGTCAAGGTACCGAACTGGTTACCCTAAATTCAAGTCCTTTCTCCAGTGACTACTGTACACAAACAGGAAAAGTTTTAATAAAAAAAATTCCACAAAAGTGTACCTCAGGTACTGTGGGTTGACATGCTTAGGGATGATCAAGCCTTTGGAAGGGAAGAGAGACTGGGTCCTGATTGTCTTGCTGATCAGATGCTCTAAAAGAGGTGGGAGCATTAGCTTTTTGCAAAAAAAATGAGAGTGCTTAGGTTGGCAAAGACATTTTCATTTCTTAGGCTTGTTACAATCCTCTCTGACAACTCAGATTTAGAATTGTTCTGTGCATTTCTATCTAACTGGATTTAAGCATCTGTTTGTGTCTCCAGCTTCTCTGTGTTTAGGGTCAAAGGAACAGGATCTTTCCTGTGTTTCCAAAGTCACAATTCTTGGATTAGATTACTTTTATCTTAATAAAATGACAGTTTAGGCTGTGCAGCATGTTTCTTTGTCAGTATCTGTGTTATTTGGCTGATTCTGTTAAGTTCTGTAATTTTATAAAATCAAGAGTGATACTTTTGTGTGTTACTCCCTAAAGATTATAGCATTATTATTAGTATTATTAGTAGTATTAGTATTATGCGGGAACTTATTTTCACTTCTCCAGGTCACTCATTGCTAATTTAAAAACTTACATAGTTATTCTAGAAATTCATAGAATCTAACCAATGTCATATGGCCATAGGCAGTATTACATCCACAGAGAAAATTCTGGGGGTTGTTCTTCTGTAGGACACATACATATTAAAACGGAGTTGGATTTATCTCCCAAGTAATCTGAGAAATGGAAAAACTTTCTTAATACCTGTTTCTATTTGCCTTTAGCAATCACAAAGGCAATAGCTCCCGGCAGCAAGATCAGGAATTAGGAAGTATGTGGCAGGCAGCTAAGAGAAAAACCTCTGTCAGGTGGAAATGATAATGAAGTTGCTTAGAATCTGCAGCGTGTGAAGTATAGTTTGATAGGTTCCAGATATTGCAAAAAGTGGCAGTTGTATGTTAGACACCAGTTTGTAAAAGAAATATTTTATGTAATACTAAACAAAGTGCAACAGTTACAATTTTTCTATATGAAAACTGAGACTGATCTGTACAGTGTATATGAAAAATCAATAATGTGCCAGTGGAAAAAAGGGCATTGAGTGTTCAAATTAAAAATAGCATCAAAGATATTTCTAATAAGAACTGTCATTCCAGCTACAACCAGTGATGTCAATAGGCACTGATCCCTCTCCCATGACTGAATAGGCTCCTGGTCAGTATAAATTAAAACTGTCTGGGAAAAACTATATTACACTTTTAAGGTTGTTCCCAAACTAGGATTTCTGTGTAAATGAGGGGGTTTGGTAGAGAGAGTACACTACTTAGTGTGGTCCTAACCTCAACTAGATGTCTGATGTGGCCTGAGAGAGTTATTTTTGCCAGTATTTTCTTGCTGTCCATCAATTTTGCTTCCTGAAGAACCAAGTGCAAATTTATTCTGTCATCTTGTAATATTGTTTAACTAGTTCCCGATGCATTAAAAGTAACTGGACTTTAGTTAACTCTCAGATCCCCAGAAGCTGTATAGGTCCAGCTAAACTAGTCATAGTGTGAAAATTTTATTTCCAACAACTTTTTCTACATTATCATAAAGTGGCTGGGACAGCAATTTCCTTTTTCATAATGAAATTACTGTGCATTGTAGTGTGTTTTTCAGTGTATGAAAGATCCTCTAGGATTTTTACATTATCATTCATTACAGTTTTGTCTGGGTTCTCTTATACTCCACACTTCTTTCAGAGCAGCCAGGACATGCTATAGCTGGTTTTGACATGCACCAGTTTATACTCACTTCCAGCCAAGTCAGTAAATCCAGTTACAATAAGACTAATTGTCCCTGGGGCTTAGCCACATATCCTGCACTCTGGACTGACCATTTTGCTACCATCTTTCTTTGTTATAGCACGTTCTGAGAGAATATCCTATTTTTCTGCACAGCCGTAAACCTCTCAGTTTCTCTTCTCAGTCTTCCTCTGACAGCCCACTTATAATTAGCCACAATCTCCTTGTATTTTTTTTTCCAAAATCCTGTGTAGCTCTTTTCCCACCAATTTATGTCCATGTATATCTTCTTGCTATCTGTCTAATGACTTGTTCTCAGGAAGACTATATTCCTCATTTAGTTTTGGAACTGGATCCAAGATATTCTATGTCATATATTTTTCTACAATTGCATACTTTTGTTCCACAGTACCCTTGACAGTTATCAGGCCACTTCTTTAGACAAGCCCTGTTTCCAGCCTGCTCTCTGTATATCTTACCATAAATACCAGAATTGGGTGGGATACATTGATTGACTGAAATTTATTTTGCTAGTTCAACTTTGCTTCCAACAGACTCTGTAACTCCTAACACATACCTCTCTCATTAAGAACCTTTTTCTTCTCAAGAACTCAAAATCTTTCAGCTCCCAAATCGATGTTCTATTACTCCTTTTTGTGCTTCTACTGCTGTAACATTTGTACAGTTCCTCTGAGCATCACAAGATATGTGCATGGTTCAACCTGAAGGTTACTCCTTTCTTTTTGAAAAATGGATAAAAAATTGACCATTAAATTATTATAAATGTGACATCATAATTTCTGGCTGTCTATCTGAAAAGTGTGATATAAACTTCCCATTAACAGTTATTAGGTAGCTTTCTTTTGAATGCCTCAAGACTGTATACACCTGAAAAAGAGAGGCAAGAAGGAACCAGAATTATGAGCAATCAGCTTGGGAAGTTCTATGCTTTTATCTTCTTTTATCTGGCATTTTACCATTATACTCAAAGCAAAGGTATATCTTAGCTATTACATATAAATGCCACAAATATTCCATAAATCTTCATCATTTTGGGCACTCTTAAAATTCACTCATGACACACTAATATATAGCTTCATATAATCTACCCAACACACGTGAAAGGTTTTTTCACTTTCTTCAATACGTCTTTGTCACTGTAAAATAATTCTTCACCATTTCCTACTCTCTGACAACCTTTAACCATTTTTCTCATAATGTCTTGTACTGAATAAACACCATTATAGTAAAAAAACTGACTGATGAGTCCCAGATAGTTTTTTCAGATCATACATAAATAATTTCTGGGTTTTAAGCTTTTAGCTTCCATTGTGCCCTTTCCTGTGTTCATTCTAATGAGCATTCCTTCTTTCCTGTTCACTTCCTGAAGCACTATAGAAGCTCTATTACTTTAGTATTAAAAAAAAAAAAAAAAAAGAAGGGTGTGTGGGGGGAAAGTTTCCATATTATCAGTCTTCTTTATCAAATGAGAGGAAATGTATCCGAAGATCCTTTCCAAATATTGATGATTCTCCATATTTCTTTAGTTTTGCTTATCATCTCAATAGCTTCAGCTCTACTAAATTTCTGTGATACTACAGTAGGAAGTTTTAATTCTTTTTTTGTTCAGATATATTATTACTGACCTGTTACTTTCTCCTTTGTTCTCTGTTATTTCAGCCACTGAATCTTCCCACTGATGTCTTTTTGACGACATATTTATTTATTTCCCACAACATTCTCTAATACTCCTTTATACTCGGGACTACACCCTAGGCTGAATCTTGCTAATTTATTACTTTTTAGCAGTTATTCTTTCAGATAATATATTAACAGTTTAACAGCCAAAGTTCTTCACAACACGGAAAATGTCCTTCTACTATTTTGCTTAGCACAGAAATATTTTCTTCATCAGATTGTGATAATTTATTTTGCTCTTTCCACTTATTGCTTTGGTTCCCAAAAAATGACCACCTGCATTTACAAAATATTGCTTTATTAAGGTCACCAGCAACAACACACAATCTTTTGATGTTGCTATAGTTACTTGATGATGTATTAGTCCCACTTCAGTAGCATAATAAAACCTGCCAGGCTACATGTTCAAAGCAACATCTTTATGAATTACTTTGTCATTTTTATTTTATACTACTTCACTGTGTTGAGAATTATCTTAGGTATACAGGATTCTTGCTTCTAGGTCAAAGATCCCTTAGCAGTTTTGTTGTACCAGTAACCTAAAGCTAGTGTAGTAGTGGATCACAGTTTGCATTCTTCTAAGGAATGTAACAATGAAGATTAAATATCTCTGACTTTAAGAGCTAAAAGTATAGTTGTAAAACACAGAGCTATGTTATTAACTTAATTGTAATTGTTATTATACTTTTTCTTTTAAAATAATAATTTGAAACTTGCATACCAGATTCCCTCTATAGAGCTCTTTATTTCATGTTGTGCATCTTCAAAGCAACACCAATTAATATTTAATCTTTAATGTTTTTCCTATTCCATCACCGCTTAATTTTTTTCACAAGTTCCAAAAGCTTTCCTCTTGCCTTATTTTTTTTATTGTGTGAGGCATCATAGTCTATGTCTGGCACTTTTAATGATAGGATTCATTGTAGAATAATGAAGTAACAGCATAGAGCATTTTTGGGTGCATCTGTTGAAAACAATGTCTTTCAGCTAGAGAATCATAGAAACAAAAGAAGGGTGTGTCGGTCAAGAAATGTAGGTTTTATCCCGAAGGTATGGGGCACGCTAATACTTCTGTGTCAGCTGACACAGCCAAGAACAAGAGTAAAAATATCATATTTTTAGGAATAGATTTTAAAACCTTTATTGTTTGGCCACTGCTGTCCAATTAAAGCAACAGAGTCAAGAGAATAAGTAACTTATTAACAAAGGACTGAGAGCTTTTAACAGTAATATTTTTTTTTTATTTGAGAAGATGTTTGCTCACAGGCTGAGGCGTTACATACTTGACTCCAGTGTCATATGCAAATTTCTAGGAGTATAAAACTAATCCAGGTGATTACCAGTTCCAGCTCAGAATAGGGATTATCTAAATCCATTGTGATGAGCCAGATGCCAAAGCTGTGTCTAAGTAGTAGCTGTGCTCTGATGTTACATTACGCTATGAAAAATCTGATTGCATGATCTGCATTCTGCATTTCACTAGGCTGCTGTAAGGTGAGTGGTTCTTTGGTGGGTTTTGATGTTTGTTTTTTGGTTGTTTTTTTTTTCTTGGTGAAAAATAAAAGCCCCTGTGTGTTACAGACACACCAGAAGAGATGTGAGAAGACTGAGGACTATCAGCTGTGGAGGGATGCAGCCTGCAGTTTTCTGAGAAACAAAGCTACTGCACTAATGAAAGTGAAAGCTAGGCTCAAACTTTCTCTATGTATGTGCCTTGTATATTTCATTGAGGTGACTCAAGGCTGTTTAGGAACCTAGCTAATGGCAAGATCTTTGGCAAAGCTGGAAACAAAATCAAACCCACGGATAACTTTACAGAGTAGGTTGTATTCTCTAAAGAAGACTAGGAAGGAAGAGCTTCTGTTGTTTAAGTTTCTTATCTTTGTTTCAATTTATACTTTAAATATTTCTGATAAAAATGTACCTATTTATACACTAAGAGTATTTTCATAGTGCACACTCTAGTCTGAAGGGATCTGGGGAGCTGTTTTTCAGAGAGTTTGATTTAGTCATTGTAAGTTCGAATTTTATATTGCAAGTTTTACTGGAATATTGCCTTATATTCCATTCTACCCTACTTCAAAATCACCCAGACAGGTTTTGTCTTTTTTTTTTTTTTTTTTCCTCAGAGCAAAAGGATTTTGTGAGCATACTGATTGTGGCTATAGTCTGGGAAGATTTCTGAGATATAGAGCTCTTCGGTCACATAGGGCCAGTCAGAGAAATCATTCACACATGAGAAGAGGGGAACGAAAAAGGGGAAAGGCAGGCCAACAGTAAACAACAGTAAGAGAGAGTGACTTCTGAAATGTTTAAATGAGAGATTTTTCACTCAGCAAATGCATTTTTTAGTAACACATGAGACATTCCTGCCAGTTTGGACTTTATTCTGTGAAGCCACAAACCTGAGTTTCAAAACTCTTTGCAACAGTCTTTGGCCCATTCTACCAAGATATTCTCTAAAATGTCCTGACAAGCTGGAAAAGACACCTAGTTGTTACTTGCCTTGGTGGAGCTGAGCTGATGGAGCCAGTGAACCAGCTGGTGGACCTCCATGTGAATGGGACTTTGTGCTTTTCAGGAGTTGGTTCACTCAAAAAGTGTTATGAGATATCTCGGTCTCTTTACTGTCTCCACCAGCTTTATGATAATTTCTGACTTGCCATTTGTAAACTCCTGCAAATGTCTGACGGAGGAATGCACTACACAGCTTCTGAAAATACTAAGTAGAACATACATACTGGTTGGATACAAAGCACTTTAAAACCAAAGTTTATAACTGGGTTAGAAAAAGCAAAAGAAAAAATAAATAAATCCCACCCTATTATCTTAACATTGTGAGACTAACATTTATTTCAAAATTACAGATAATATTTGGATATTTATACTCTGTGAAAAGTTGTCAGAAAGGTAGTTTTTAAAATCCATGTCACAATCTGCTTTGGTTTTTTTTTTTTACATGTATACTTTAAGAAGAAACAGCGTTGTATTTCTGGGAAATAGTATTTCACTGTCATCTGTGATTCCTTTAAGGAAAAAGGAATTAGACTTTGTAAACACAGCAATCTTTACTGTCAGAGCTCTCCTAAAAAATATTGTGTTCCTCATGCAGTCATAACTATCAAAATATTCAAGTAATTCTTGATTTTCCATACTTACTGCTGAAGAGAAAATGAACCATGATCCACATCCAGAAGAGTATCCCAGTCATAACTTGGAGATTCCACCTTAGTTAAACAGTAATGAATTTTTATTTGAATTATAGTACTGTTGGTGGGTGAGTCTCTAAATGAGCCTTAGCACCAGGCAGTAGTTAATTAAGTGAATTGATTGTCCCTCAAAAGAAAATGCATTTTCTTAAAAAAAAAAAAATTGATAAGGGGAAAGTAAATTTAGACAATTTGAAAAAAATTATAATTATCTACTGCTATGTACCTCTGGGTATAAGGGAACAATTATTTTTAATGACTTTTCTCCTTTTCAATGATTATTTAGATATTATTTAGTCATCTTTCCTCATAGCATACTGCAAATTATATTCTTCCACAATGATGACATTATAATTAAGAACAGAAGTCACATTCATATTATCCTTTGTATATTTTGACAAAGCACAATTAAAAAACTTTCTGTGGGGAACAATGAAATAAATGAAAGAAAATGTCCCACCAAATATTTCTCTTTTGGTATCCCCTGTTAATATTTTTATGAGCCTCTTAAGCTTATCTAAGAGATTTTTAATGCAGCAGGGTATGTTATTAGGTTTGTATTTTTTTGCACAATATCATACATTTCAGTCTTTATCACAGTGGGAACAATAAAATAACAGACCACAATGCATTAGCATCATAAAGAAAATGTAATAAATGGCTTTATAACTGTAGTAAAAGTTGCATGAGCACCAGCAGCTGTAACAGAGATGTTGCTACAGCAGCATTTTATGACCTAATAGCACTCAGTGGGCTGATAATATTATGTGTGTGTGTAATGCCAGCAGTTTCCAAGGCCTAGATTTCAATTCAGATAAATAATTGAAAGCACTTTTAGACTTTTCCATAAAATGTTTAATAAGAGATCAAATCCTCCCTCCCTGTAGTGGAAAATTAAATAGTTTTTACAGGGATGTTTTATGATGAAGCTGTAACTATTATCTGTAGGAAGAGAGGGTATTGGGGTTTTTTGTGTTGTTTTTGTTTTGGTTTTTTTTTTTAATGTGGTTGTTAGAAATAAAATACATTTGAAGGAGCTCTTGCTTGCTTTGTTTCTGAACACTGGTAGTAGAGAATGATACTTGGTTTTACTCTTGGTTTCCATTTTCTGATATTTGGAGACAAGGCCTATAATAACGAGATATACTGAAATACTTTGAATACAACAGAATTCATGACACAATGTGGCTGCATTTCTGGAATAAGGAAAGAACAGGAGGGCTGCAGCAGAGTCAGTCTTTGGGAAATGGTGGGACTGATAATCATATTGTATAAATGTACAATTTGCCTAGGGTTCTCTAGCTTTTCTCAAAAAAGAAGTGATAAGCTATTTTCCCATCTCCTTTTCAGAAGAGATGAAAGGTAGAATGACTGCTGGATGAGTGGACAAAAAAATCATACAATGTACAGTCTGCAAGATCATGTTGCCATTTAAAGCACACAAAATACATAATCTATGGGGTTTTTTTTTAACAAGATTTTGGAACTACTTCCTCTGTTTCAGAAAGGAATGAATTGTTTTAAAAAAGATGAATGAAAGAGGGAGGGATATATATTACATTAACTACTGTATTAAATGCTTTTGCTTGGCACATTACCTGCTCCTGTTCTCATGGTTCTGAATATTTACGTAATAACTGATACAAAATTACTTGTTTGTCGAAGTGCACCTTCTTTGACTATCTTGCTTCCTTTCAACACATCTTAAAGCATCTTTCAAACTGACAGAACTGGAGCAATTTTTAAAATGTGGATATTCTGAGATTCCACTTATTTCTAACTTGGAATTTCTCTTCATCCTTCTTCTTTAGCCAAAGTTAAAAGCAGCTGGTGGCAGATGAAAAATAAATTATCCAGATATTCTTCCTTTTCCTTATCTTCCAGCCTCCCAAAAAGAAAAAAAAAACCCCAAACAAACCAACCCTCATGGTCTGTAACAATGACCTTTGTCAGCATAAAATTATCAAGATGACTTTAAAATAATTTTATATTTGGGTTTTAGAAAGGCTGAAAATACTTAGGTAAAGGATAATGCTTCCTGAAGCAGAGAGTACTGAGAAAGAAGGACAAGAAGACGTTCAGAGGTAAAAGAGAAGGGAGCTGAAATATACGTGTTGAATTCTTTCTGGAATTATTGCTTTAATGTGCTTCTGATTTTTTATATTATGAATGTTATAATAGATCATCTAGATCCTCTGAAAGGACTTCTTTATTATTTTAAATCTAAATGAATTAATATTGTAATAAAAAGAGATGGAAATATAATTTTTTTAAATACATACATATAATGAAAAGTCCACAGAAATATTTTTGGATGGGTCTAATACAGTTTTTGGTGGGGCAAGGTAATTCCTTCATGCTAATCAAATGGTAGGGCCTGATCTCATGCACATTCAAGCAATTTGAAAGGTTTTTACTGAGACATTCAACCTTCAAACTGAGACAAAATTTAAGCCACATTTTACTGTTCTCTCTTTGCAAAATTGAGAACTTAATTTGGTTAGAAAAAATGGATGCCATGGTAACTTGGTTATCATGCTTAATAGCAACATTAAATGAACAATTCAGCTGTCATTTAGTTTCAGTTACTCTTAATAGAAAAGGATCTTCTGTTGCTGACAGGCTCAGTGAACAATACTTGGTGAGAAGAAACAACAGTATTGTCATTACTTTTGTTTCTGTTGCAGAGGGTTTATTTTAGATACCTCTCTACGACTGTATAAACCACATTTTTTTTCAGGATTGCCTACAGAGTCAGAAGTAAGAAATCTCTATGTTCCACAGGTCTTCCACAAGAAGTTTAATTCTTTCCAAGATTGTTTATGTAATCCTTATGTAATATGGAAACTAACACAAAGAACCAGCTCGCTCTGACCCTGTAACCCTCTCCTGAGATGACTCCCTATGCAAACCTTTTAAAAACCATATACATTCCGCTTTATAGGTAAATGCAATGTAATATATTCACTTTTGCTATCAAAAAGTGGAAGATCCTGCTACGAGACAAAATGAATAAGTTGTGAAAACAGGAACATGCAAATGATTTCTTACGAGATGCTCAGAGACCTGTGTCTCATTGTTCTGTGGAAAGAAATACTAGCTGTATCTGCAAGTGGGTAAGTAAACTCATGCACACCCTGAGTTTGCTATTTAAGACCAATTAATATGATTTTTTACTGAGAGCACAATAGGTGTAGGAAGAAGAGGCAAATGGCTGTGTGATTCCTATGACAGGAAGGAAGCACTGGACTCATAAATGCGCTCTTGTGTTTGGAGACACTCAGCCTGCAGCAGGAAAACACAAACCTGTGATTTCTGTTGATTGAGCTGTAAGAATTGAGCACTACATATTCATATTTCTCTAGCTAATTAAATTGGGTGAACATAGGTTTCACAATTGAAAGCAGGTATTTAGATTAAGTTTTAGAACATTCTAATTATAATGGTTGAAAGGATTTACAAAGGACATGGTAACAGGTATGTTTTCCAGGTTAGGACTCTTAAGTTTTGTAATAAACATTGTATCCTCATTAAAAAGTTTATCTTAGTTTAATGGTTAAACATGTAAATACTACCACTTCAGTTTACTTACCATTAAAGAAATGTTCTCATGTCTTGTCAGAGAGTGAGAAGATCTAACATAGCTAAATCTGTAAACCGAACAACGTACAATGACCAGGGGAAAAACTTACATCATCAGGAGTTCACTCATACCCACTTTTTTCCCCCCACTTCCTGGTTTATTTTCAGTCTCATCGAGTACAATATATGAAGGCAATGCTGTTAGGATATTTGGTCTTTTCATAGATGCTGTCAATGCTCAGTTTTCTTGGGCAGTTTACAACTTTTCGTATTGTTGGCCATTTAGCTATATAAAGGTAATTTCCTTGTAAGCACAATCTTGAAGTAGAAATGAATGGTCTTCTGCAATTTTGAACTTCCCTTGTAAACTACCAGACAGTAGGCTTGGACAGATGATCTTTCTGTCCCAAGAGAGCTTCTACCCCCATCATTATGAAAGTGATACTTGGCTTCATCTATTTGCCTTCTGAAATTTGGTTCTTTGCTTCTCTTTTCTGACCTTGACTTACTAAACTTACGTGTGTCTGCAGCAGCTTACACCTTGTGGGTCTGGTAACGGAGCAAGCAGTTGGAAGGTCACTGAAGAGATGTTTTTAAAGCTAGTTTACTATATGAGAGAGAATAGGCAGATCCTGAGAAGAGAATAAAATGTCTGCGGGAAGTACTTAGTGTCCCAAAGAAAGTATTTAATGGTACATGTCTCCCTCCCAGCCTTAGTCCTCACTAACAGATACAAATGAACCTGTAACCATCAGCATGATATGAATTCACTATTTCACCCATTGTATGCTCGAAACCCTAATTTTCCTTCCAGGTGCAGATTTTGATTTTTAAAGACCTCTATGGTTACTATCTTGGTTTGCTTAGAAACCACCTCAGACTCATTCTCCATTTATGTTTTGTGAAAACAGGTGAAATGACATGAGTGTTTTTGCTAAAAGAGCCTGGATGAGGTCTCTGAAGGTACTGGTGATGGAACTGTCTTGATGAACAGACTTTACTTCAGGTAAATTTTGTTTGATTGTTTGTTTGTTTGTTTGTAAGAGGGTTTACCTTAATGATGTTTGGGACATGATTTACTGTAAAGTCATCTTCTATATTGGGATTTTATCTAATGAGAATGATGAAATAACAGACGAAGTTCAATTTGTCTGACAATGGCTAGTACATTGTTTATATTTATATTAGTACTTTTGCCCCAGAGTAACTACTGGTTTTAATAAGTAGAGTATTTGTGTTATATTTTCATGTGTCTCTGTATTTTATTTCTGTGTTGTTGATTCTTTTCATTCAAAGCAAGGGCATTTGATATTTTTCTGTGGACATTTTCTTATTTATCATACTTGTGCATGTTATGCTGATCTCAAAGTAACTAAGTTAATTGAAAATAGCAAGCATCTTCCCAAATAAAAAAAGTGGGTTTGAGTGATTTTGTTTTTTCTTCTGTACATGTGTATTATACAATATATTTGCATTAAGGGCTCTACCATAACATATAGACCCAATTACAGAGTAAAGTTTATGTATTAAAAATTTGTTTTACCATCTCCTAGTTCTTATATCACCCTGTGTACAATCTTTACTCTGTAACTTTTTGCGAAATGACACATAAAGTGGTTTGGTTTTTAAAAATTTAAGGCTCACTCAAGCACAATATTTGAGCATATGCTTACTTTTGTGATCCAAAGTTAAAATTAAAATATGTGCATGCACACATTTTTATTTTTTTAAATCAGAATTGATTGTGTAATAAATATGTCTTTACAGAAGCTGTATTTTATGCTTGATCCCAAATGCCATTATATGTGTTTTGTATTCCTCTGAGCAGAGAGGTGGGAATATTTCAATTCTTGTTCCTTGCTGCCTTTATTTCACCAGAGACCCCATTAGTAATTCCTGCATTGTATGTTCATGTATATCCACTACATCTGGAAGGTCTTTACAATTCAGCTGTTAGTCTAAGAAAGAAAACACTGCAAAGAGCATACAGTTACAGTCATCACAATGATTACTCCATTCCATGCCCAAGCTCACCACCAGCCACCAGGTAGGTAGTTCAGAGTATCTATTCTCACCTTGGAGATTGCACATATGAATGTAGTACACAGTAGCTTGTATTAATGAAGAGTTAGAAGTGCTTTTAAGGGAAGTTATGCCTGGTATTTGAATAGAACAGAACCACATGATATAACCTACCTGCATTTCCAAAAGGCATTTCATTTCACAAGGTCACTCACCAAAAGGTCTTACAGGTGCTAAGCTGGGCCGAGAAAAAGTGTTATTATTGAATAACTGGTTGAAGGGTAACAAAAGGCAGGAAGCAGATTCTTTCAAAGGAGGTAGACTGGCATTGGAGACTGACAGGGTTAAATGTCAGCACTTATGATGTTTGGCATATTTGTAAATGATCTGGAGAAAAAGAGGAGTGACCAACTGTGCCAATGTTAATAGCAACAAGGAATTGTTGATGTGTTTGTATTACTGAGAGACTAGACAATGAAATGGCAGCTGACATCAGTGTCCACAAATAGAAATTAAATCTGTGGGAAAAAACTGTTTCAGTGATGGATTGTACAGTCACAAAAGACCTTTGGTGTTTATATTTGACTATTCTACAAAAAGATCAGTTTGGTGCTGGATAGTATTTAACAAAGCAAAAGAAGTGGAATAGAAAACATTATGGTCATAATATCATGCATTACTCTATGATTTCTTCCCATCTTGGACTAATAAGTGTGTTGTTATTGCACCATCAAAAGTGAAATAATAGAAAAGATACAGATGGAGGTGATGGAGATAAATGAAAGATGCAGAGAAGTTACTGTAAAGAAATTTTCAGGGACCTTCAGTCTGGAAAATAAATGACCGAGATGAGATATGCTAGAAGTCTATGAAATCATGAGCAATGTAGAAAGAATGATTGGAAACAATTGTTTCTTTTAATTTGAGAAAGAAGGGTACAAAATTAAACTATCGAACAGCAGAATTAAAACCAACATAAGGAAGTATTCCAATCACAGTGTACAGATAAGCTGCATTGACAGCCAATTGCAAAGAGCTGCAACTCTGACTTAGGGCACTGCAGATGCCCTAATACATCTGTTCATGTGTTCCAAAAAAATACATGTGTTCAAAAAAAAATTAAAACCACAAAAGAGCCAAATTCAGCTCAGGAAACGTAGACTGCTGAAAGCTGGGAGGACATACTAAGGAAGTATCCCCAGATGTTGCCTTGTTTCTATATTTTCCTTAGGTGTCTCTGCCAGCCAGCATCAGAGAAAGGATGTTGAATCTGCTGAATCTTTCATCTGAACACAATGTTTAACCTGATGGTCTCACACTCACCTTATGTTACATTCTTTTATGTGTGACTTCAAAGCTATTTATCATGCCTTCCTTTAAAAATTGAGCAATCCGTGTGAAATTCCATAACATTTTTTTAAAAGAGAATGTGGTAATTTCTGCTTGTTTTGTCTTGTGTATTTTTCTTTCTTATATCAAGATTTGGGGTTTACTCTAAAATTGTATTTTTCTTTATGATTACTATTCAGACAGATGCTGGTTTGCCCTGGCAGGAAAAAAAAAAATAATGGCGCATTAAAGTATCATCTATTTTGTCTAAAACTCTGCTAAATTAATTGAGAACTACCATCACTGAAGCAGAAAATAAGGTTGGATTTGAGTAATGAATGATGCCTGGCTAATGATACTGAACACCATT
Source organism: Microhierax caerulescens (assembly GCA_035590215.1). NCBI lineage: Eukaryota > Metazoa > Chordata > Aves > Falconiformes > Falconidae > Microhierax > Microhierax caerulescens. The sequence continues at coordinate 1,401,298 of JAVJGJ010000001.1, forward strand.
AGAGCAAGACAGACAGTGTTTTTCTCCACATAGGCTGATTGGGGAGGGGGTTAGAGTTGGCAGGAGGCTGTGAGACTAGGTGCTAAGTGAGAAGAATATGTTATTCACTGCAGAGAGCAAACACGGAAATTTGAGGAAGAAGTTAGAAAGCAAGAGAATCAAAGAAGGTCAAAGAGGTAGAAAACAAAGAACAAAAGACAAAAATGGAGAGGCTGACACAAGTGACTGGCATTGTAAAAAAAGTATTACGCTATCTATGTGCTCTGCCTCTCAGTTTGTATAGGTTTGGGATGTATGTTGACCACATGATCCTGGATAGAATGCCAGTCTGCACAGTTGGGCAACATCTGAAAGTCAGCGCTGAGCACCCTTATTTTTCCTTTTTATCATTCACTGGATGGTGGGAATATCTTGCATATAGTTATCACTGAAAGTTTTTGAATAAATGTAAAACAAAAAGGCTGAGTTTTCCAACTCTTTTATTTACCTATAGTAGACCCTTCACTCAGAGAAGACCATGCTCTGTGTGGTATATAATTTTCAACTGTCCTATGTGGTGTGACTGAGTTGACAGAAGTGAAGTACTCTAGTTTGCTTAACTTCTATACACCACCCTCTCAATTTTAACATTTTTATGTCACTCATTGCAGTGCTCTTCTGAATCTAAAAGGGTGATGTAAAGATCAAGTACATGTTTGACATTTTAACTCCCTTTAGAACATTATTTTTCCTCTGGATTTTTTTTTTTTTTTTTAATGTTTAAAGCCTGGACTGTCTATAATTTTTCTGGTCTTATGTCTTTAAAAAGCAGACTTGAATTACCACATCCAGAACAACATGATCTAGAAGCTGATGTGAAATAAAAAAAAAGATTTTTCACCTTAATTAATGTCAAAAAAATGACCAAAGCTTTTAAAAGTGGTGTCTGTTAATACCACTCTATTCCTTCTGACCTCCTTACCCAAAACGGGACCTGAAAGCTGTGTGAGCTCTCATCATGTAGGACCAATTTGTTTCCAGTACCCTGTGCATAAAGCGAGTTAGCATCACAGATGTCTTTCATTTCAAATCTGATACACTCACGGCAAAGAAATCTTTGAGTATTTGCTCCTTCTTTGGCTTAAAATTATGCAGCTATTTTTCAGTCTTGCTAGTTAGCGTAGCTCTACAGAGACTGACAGGGCTGAAAAATCCTACCTGAGTGGCTCTAGCTGAGCTGACCTTGCCCTTGTGTAGCGCTGCAGGCTCTGCAGACAGGGCTGCTGGCCCCTTGCGCTGCCGCAGGGACAGCCTGACACGGCTCTTTCCCCATGAGCTGCTGGTTAACATGTCTGTTCATTTGGGTACAACACGTAGGGTGTGGGATGGGGTAGGGGGACTGCAGACCCATTAAGACAACAGCTTGCGTTGATTTGATTTTTAGGCTGTTTGCAATAATGCCCCAGGTAGCTGCAGCACTATCACATTAAATTTGGGACTGGTGTTACATTTGTGCATAGGACCTGACTTAAAATGCTAACTCTCTTCATGGCTTTTGAGTGTTCCTGCTTTCAGTTAGCCAAATATTTTAAATATTGAAAACATCCCAAAAATGTAAAAAAAAAATAATTAACATTAGAGATGTTTCTTCTCACTTTGATAGGTTTTATTATAGAATTATTAATGAAGCCACCACAGAAATTCTATTTTATATCTGTAAGAATAATGAGAATAAGAAGATTACCAGACCTTTGACTGACATAAGGCCTCAAGTTCTTGACTTACACTCCACATAATTTTTTCTCCCTTAGCTATAAAACAAAGACTATAACTGCCTAATAACTAATATATTGCTTTATAATACTTTGCTAGAAAGCAAATAAAAGGAATGTACCTTTGGCATTTTATTAAAGTACAGAGCACTGATGTCAAAACAACCTAAAATCTGAAGAACCATTAGCTTGTGTTCATTAAGGACTGACAGAAACTTAAGTACCCAAAAGAAGCAAAACGTGGCTTAGCATGGATAGAACATCTTGACTTTCCAGGGTTAAGAATCTAATTTTTTTCCTGCAGATGTTTTAATTTTATGATGGCCTTCCAAGTTTCCATTCCCTTGCTAGTCAGTACCACAAAATTATTAGGTATGCTTCTGTCTAATAATACCTCACTAATTTCATTCAGCACCAGAGACTGAGCAAGCATCCTTGTGTGTTTCTCACTTTAGCTGATCATATTGTATTGTGAACAGGATAGGAGGTGTTGAAAAACACTGGCATAACACTGAGTTATCATTCAGAACAAGAGTGTATTACTGGCTTGGGAAAGCAGTCTTGGATGACGGGATGTCTGTTCTCTTTAGGTCCAAAATTAAGCTGTTGTCAAAAACTTAATAAGAAATCCAAGGATTTGTGATGCAGAGTTCTTTCTGCTTTGTAAACTCCTCTTTATACCAAATGCTCATTAAGATAAAGTGATAGCACCTGCAACTAGCTGTGCCTAATTTACATTTTTACTTGATACATTTCTTGTTTAGTTTCAGTTTTATCCTAATTAAAGCATGGGCCAATATCCATGAGCATAGACTAGAAGGCTAGTGATGCAGAGCAATGAGCTGGAGGCCACTGATGCATGGTATGAAGCTGGAGGCATTGGTGTGAGACATAAGTAAGACAGTTTTATGGAGTAGTCTAAGAGGCTCCAGGGAGCGATGATATGCCAGAAAATGTTACTAAAGTACCATAGTCTGAAAATTACTAGAGGAAGACAGATGGATGGGATGACCGATAAAGGACAGAAATCTGTAAAATGGCTGATTTGAGAGAACTGGTAGGCTGAGTGTATCGGGTGGTGGGGGTGGGGGGGAAGCCAAACATGGAAGCCCACTGGAGCGAAAGGCAAGTGCTAGGAATCACTGAAGTATGGTACAGGTGAGCTTTCCAAAAGCTTGACTAGCAGAGCACAGCCATTGCTTTGCCTGAGCAGGTCAGCCAAAGTAAACATTGAAACCTAAATATCACTCAAGGTAGCCAAGAGGTTAAAATCCGCATTCTTTGTCAGGTCAGAAATGACAGACCAGGGAGAAAAAAATTACACTCCTGTTCTCATAAGCAGTTGTAATGTGCTGAGCCATGATGATGACTTCATTCTGTCATGGGCAAATAGCAGTGAACTGGGTGGACTGGGAAAGCACTTTGTTTTTACAGATTGAAGCTTGGTGTCTGAGTAGATTTGTACAGTGTCCCATGCCCTAGTTCTTTGGAGGTCACAGTGCTGCAGAGCACACTGTGTCAAATGCCCTGCTGCATTCAGCTCAGCATCCGTGCCAAGAAAGTGAACAAATTAGCCTGTAAGGACCTGCATGCTGCGGCAGCTATTCTGCAGTGAGTGCCTGAGCTATTTCATTTACATATACCTTCACTTACATGTAGTTCAGGTATGACTACCCTGCACTGAAAGCTATGATGTATATTTCCTTACAAATGAGCAATAGCTGCATTTTAGTTATATCCTGTATCTTTTTTTACCAGCCAAAAACTGTATTCAGAACTCAGAAATTTGGTAAGAGGTTAATATTAATTCCAGAATATTAGTACAGACAGATTCTTAACTAAGTAACTGGATGAGATTTTTATATTGTCCTACCAATTTTTTCTGTGCTTTTCCCATTATTAGATTTTATGCCTGGAATTGGGTTGTTTCATCTTAGGAAAACAGCCTCTGTATTTGTAAAGCATTTCTCAGTTTTGTGGATGTTTCCCTGAAGCTAATTTTTAAGTCCTGTAACATCAGAAAATAATCATGTGAAAAAAGCCCAGACCAAATAAATCAGTGAAAATAATTTGGAACTTGTACTGTAAAATTATACTTGGCTCTCATTTCCTGAGTCTGTTCTCATAACCATATCCATAAAAAGATTCTGTAAAATTTATGTCATGTCAAATTATAAATTTTGGGTTTGGATTGTGGTATACTTTAAAAATTCCTAGTTAGACAGCCAAAATTGCTAAAAGTGCTCAGAAAGCAGAAGGTTCCTTGTCTGTAAAAGAATGAATGAGAGTTTGTGAGGAGGTTAATGTTTTTATATTATATGTGACTTTTCTTTCCCTCCTAACGTCTGTATGCATGTCTTCTTTAATACTTGTATTTATGAGTATGTTGGGAAATAGACCAGGGGCTAGAGATTCTCCTTGATTAACAGTGTTCTAGAAAGGGATTCAAGAGAGGCCAAAATTAAATTAGGATCAAAACTTATAATTCAACGCTATGATAATCTATAAAATAAGAAACACTATTAAATCAACAGGAAATGAAAAAGATTGCAGTTAGCCAAGCAACCATCACTCACTACAGAAGCTAAGTGATCCTTGAACTAGGTGAATCAATCCAGACTGCCAAGGTCAATGAGTTGCCATACTTGAGGAAATATGAACATATGTAGCAGGAGCCTAGCAATAAAATGAGCCATGCTGCCATCTTTTGTTAATAGGAGTTTTATCTGATTAAGGAAGGCAGCTCTTGTATCAGCAAATTTACAGTAGCATTTGGAGCAAATTGACCGACAAGAGATGATACAAAAAAGAGTTATGAAGTAGCAATGCTGCAGTGCAGTTGTACACTATTAAGCTGAGGACAGAGGTACTGCAGACAGCAGATTTTAGTGACCCTCTACAGCTGAAAGTGTTTTAGCTGTGTTTAGTATAACACTATTTTCAGGCAAGTTAGGCACAAAACTGAGAAACAACAACGTGAAGTTGGACTTTTAAACACTTTTCCTGGAGCACCTGAATGAAAAAATTCTTCTTTTCACCCTTGTCTGTTTTTTTCCTCCCATAACTTATTTCTTGCTTTTCAGCCTCAGTCACTTCTGTCACTCTCATATCTATTTCACAAAATAGGATTTGCATAATGAACAATTTTGCAGAGGTTCAAAATATAAATTAGTTTTTTTCTGACACTGCAGTGAAAAAAATTTGAAAAGATTTGATCTTTGTGACTGCCAGAGTAAGCAGGGGTGAAAGTTAAGTTGTGTAGAAAGCATAGCAATCATACTTTTCATTAGGACCTGCATATTTTCTCATTGATCATTCTCAGTGCATCATGCAGATGGAAGACCAATCTCGAACATGACCCATTATAGTTTTTCCCATATATAAGCATAATATTTCACTGCCTTTTCAGCTAACAGTGTAAGATCTTAACACTGGCTGCATTCATTTCTGTAGTCAAATAAACCTAGTTACTAAACCACCTAGTAGTGATAGTAAGCACTGAAGAGAATTCCATTAGGGCCTTTAACCATTAAGAACTCTTTCCTGCTCAATTGAAACTCTGGATTATGCCATGATTATTTGAAAGAGGATGGAAGAGAGACTGCCTTGAGGACAGTGATAAGAAATTGCAAGGCTTGCTGCTATGCAGAGAAGCAGATGAAACGGAAATTGTTCCATCCTGAATGCCAGCACCTGCCACTGGTCAAAATGCAGCACACATCCAAAGGCCCTTTCAGAAAGGTTTTCATATGTGAATGTGTACATCTCTGAGGGCCATGAAAAGAAGACAAGAGTTGCAAGATACCAGTGGGTAAGCGATGATCTGTAATGTGGCCTTGAGAAAAGAGAGAACTTTTGAGTTTCATGCTGGCTATAATGGAGTTGAAGCTTCAGAAGAAAAATCCCTCATCCTACTGGATTTCTTTTACAATTAGGAAATTGTTTCTTTCAGGTTCTTTGCAAATAAATAGAATGTGTAACAGATGCAGTCAATATTATTTTTCCCTCTCCAAAGATAAAACTTGCAAGGCTCAGAACTTTTTAGCTGATTCTTTAAGTAAAAAAGGGATATGCTACCTGAGGAAAAATACACTGGTAAGCAATTTTTCCAAACAAAGCCAACAGGAGGTAAAATAGCCATATCTTTTTTGAAGGATAACCTTTTTTTTTTTTTTTGTGGTCCTAAACATTATGAGACCTATGATCTAGTGAAGCTTCTATAACTTCTGAAAACTACTGCTTTATAATATACAGTATAGGCTTAACTTTTAAGATGGTGTGGTCAAGAATTGGCAGAGTAAACATCCTCATATGACTCAGTTATCAACACTAGCTGTAGTAGGTTAGCCTTGCTGTAGTAGGTTGACTTGCAAAAATAGGTAATTCGCCTGTTCAACCAGCAGGCATAATGGACAGGCTTTCAAATGCAAACTTGTTGTTGCATGTACAAAAGACCAAGTAAACTCATTATTTTGTCAGATTTTTTAAAAGATGATATGAAACATGTAGTCTTTACGTGCCATCAGAGATTAAAGTAAACATTACTTGTTCAGGGATGACTGAGAGATTCTGGGAAGCTAGTAATGCCAGAAGAAACATTTGGCTTACCCAGATTCTTTTACCTGCCCTAGAAAAGGAGCCAATCTGTACTTCAACCAAAGGTGAAGCTACAGTATAATTGGGGCCAAGCATTAATCTGCCTTGCATGAAAAGTAATATAAATGAAGCTATGATACATGAACTCCAGATCAGGCTGTCACTGGGGTAGAGGTTTTTCAGCCTGTCAGGTTCATGGTGCCCTTCGCTGCAGGTGTGCGGATGTCATTTCACTTGTGTGTGCCACATGACTGCAGTGGAGGCATACACAGAACAGGTTTTTTTAAAGAGTGCTTCATTTTATGTTGAGATGGGGAGGCTTTGGTGAAAAAAGTTATGTCTTCTCACACCTTATAAAAACAGAAAGGCATTTATGAGGCATCATTTTAACTGCAGTAATAGATTTGACAGAGGGCGTTTCTTATGAACTGGCGTTGGACTAACTCCTAGCTGTTCACTGCTTTCTGGATGATATACATTACTGTGTATCCCTCAACTACCAATGAGGCACTTTTAAAAATACTTCTTGAGGTTAATACTGGTATGGCTGCTTTGAATCTACAGCACTTCCTAATGGCATGCAGATGGTTCTCGGGATGATTAACAGGCCTGTGCTGCCTCTGTAGCTCAAGTACCAGGTGGCAGCATTTGCTGAGAATATAAGAAAGCTCCAAAGGTTGGCGGTGGCCTTCTGCCAGGGCAGTTTGCTTCGTAATAAGTATGCAAAGATGAACACAATCACCCTCCTTTCTTCATATTTATCATCGAATAATTACATAATAGCAATGGCTTTCTTTACTATTGTCAGAGAACTGTCTTTACTATTTATGTGAAAATGTGTAGCTGAAACCCCATGTCTCTGCTCCAGTACAAGGCTACACATTTAATCTATTTCAGCAACAACCAAAAGAAATTACCTTTTGAAGATTCTGTGGAACAAGAAGTCTTTCCTAGTCAGTTACCTTTATGTCTTTGATAGTCCTAGAGTGTCTGTCTCCCCATCTGTCAAGCCCCCAGTAGCCAACAAACAGCACAAGTCAGACATGGCTTTTCTATAAGGAGAGTTACTCAAGATAACATAATCTCAACTGGTATGTTGCTTAAAATTACTAAGTAAACTCAGTGAAAGTGAGAGAGATGCTGAATTAATCCACAAAAAAAGTCTATATACATCACATGGAATTTTGCTTAGGACCATAGACAGTAAAAAAGATGTGGATAGGTGAACTGAAAAAGAATTTTCAAGGAATTATTTCTATTGTGCAAAATTTACAGTTTTGTCTTGCTAACTAATTTAAAACTGAAATCCTCATGCTATATGCGATAGTGGTGCATTTATGATGCTAGCCAAACTCTTCTCCAGTCTTTCTGCCAGTATCTTATTTAAGTATATTGCACTTCCTCAGCTCTTAAAGACAATGTGAAAGTGGAAGAAACATATTTATATATTAAATTTATGGATTATGCTTAAAACGATGATCTCTTCCAAATAGCCTGATCATAAATTTCTTTGAAAATGATCAATGCTGTGTGTTTTCAGGGACAATGATTGCAAACTTAAGCGATGAAAGAAACATTGTTTGAAAAATGATTGTGGAGAGGATAGACGTCGTTGTGACTTAGATTGAAATGTAAAATTTGTAGACAGCATATGTTTCACGTGAAAGAAGACTCAGTTAACAATTTAAAATGCACAAATCTTCCCTGTCCCTGGAAATTATTGAGCTAACCTACTGAATATTTTCTGTTATTTAAATAAATGTCAGACAGACTATATTCGAGTAAAAAGATCTGTCTGCAGTCAGCAGAAATTTCCTTTTCACCCTGAAAAGATGGATATGCTTGATTATGGATACGTATGGTTGATTAAGGTAGTTATACAGTCAAAAGCAGTTCAAATATCAATATTTTCAGTACTTTAATAAAATCTGAAATTTGAAGTACTATAAAAGTTGTTTGGAATGGGAATATCTTTACATCAGTTTTAACAGCTGATGTTTAAGAGAAGGTTATTAAAATGACATGTAAGTGAGAATTAATTATAACAGACCAACATAACACATCGCAGTTTCTTTTGCTGTCTCGGAAGATAAATATGTTAATTGCTGCTCTTTTTATTAATAGAAGCAGAAACTAAAATAGAATGTTACACTGACTATTTAATCTTTTTGAACACAGGCCAAGAAAGTTTAAAATTACCCTGAAGAAAACAAGGCTTAACACAAACAAAATAATTAAGCATGCTCATTACTGATTTAGGGCCCATAATTAAGTTTATTTATATCTGACTTAAGGCTTGTAGTTAAGCATACTCATAACTGGCTTTTATGCCAGTGGAAATTGGATCAGACTCCTAGAAAACATCAATGGCCCTGTCACACCAGGGTGCTTAAGGGCTGGCTCCTAATTACAAATTCCCTGGTTTTTAGGAGAGGCTGAGCTGTCTTCAGTCCTGATAACCTGCACAGGGCTGTGAGAAACCTCTCTGTGTGTGGCTGAGGATCGCTGCACGGGATGAGATAGACCCCACAGCGAGGCAGCTGCCATCCCGACTTCTCTCCACAATCTCCTTTGGGCGTGTATCAGGGCTTTCTCATGCCTCTTCAGCCAAAACTAGAAAAGCTGGAGTAAAACACAAATTCGGGACTGAATCTGCCCTGAAATGAAAACATTAAGACAAAAATTTTCCAAAAAGACTGTCCCAGAGAGCTAAATAGGTAGCCTAATTTTTCAAAACACTGAAACATCCAACATTCAGGTCTTTGGCTGAATACCCAAACTGCTGGTCAATGGGCACTGACACCACTGAAGTATCAGCATTACCGACTGTCATCTCGGTTTCCCCAGGACTTCTCTTAGCACCACGTCTGGCACTCAGATGCCCTTAGCTGCCATGGCAGTGAGAGTATCGTGAGCATACTGAGGAAACAAGTTACCAACTGTATTTCCAACTATAACTGCTGTATTCTCAGTCCTTCTACTTTGCCTCCATACGATGCTTCATAATTAGATTTTTTTTAAGCAAATTTCACAGCTATTTCAATGAATATAAGGAAAAAGCATTATAACTGTCACCACTTTTGTCCTATACATAGAATAATAGTTATTTGTCTAGTAAAAAACACCGCCATATTTTAAAGAACCCTCCTGAGCATATTTTGGGAAATATTTATTTCTGAAAAATATAAATGTGTCAGCCATGCTGTTTAGTCTTGTAACTTTACAGCCTGTTTCAATTTGTATATATCCCCACTGATCACTCCTACTACATCTGCTTTAGTGAACTAAAATAATAAAACCTATTATCCAAACTATTCATCTGGTCTCCTTTTCTTTCCTTCTTCCCCCTTCAGCAGGATTGTTAACTCTAACCAGTAAATTCAAATGTACATTTTATGGCTTATTGCTGTGAGAACAGGGATGCTGTTGACAACACTCCAAGGTGTTTAACATGTGTCTTGGAATTAAGATTACAGTCGCTGTGGGAGCATACAAGGAGAACAGATTTACAAAATGTTAGAGGCCTAATTAAATGGGGGGGTATTGTGAAACTTGTCCTTTTCAGATGTATCAAAGTGTTAGATGGTTTTCACTGATATTTGACAGTGACTTCTTTATTGCATTTTCCATGCAAAGCCAAAACCACTCTCCAAGCACAGAATCTTCAAATATGAGACTCTTTGGGGTGAAAAATAAGTGTGAACTCTGCAGTGTTCACTGCATTACATTAAGCATTACATAAGCATTAAGAGGCAGGATCATCCAGGCCTGCACTGGGGAAGGCCTTTTCCCCACCGCATACCAAGCTTGACTTCTGATTTATATCCTCAGAGGAAATATGAAATCCCACTCCTTTTCCCTCTCCACCCTTTTTCAGGGGGATGCTTCTCTGAAAGCTCTCTATGAACTATGGAGCAAAAAAAAGAGACAGGAAAGCCTTATCTTAGAGGGAAGAAAATTTGTATTGACTTTGAAAAGGGAGAAGAACACAGTCCAGAGGAGTAAACAGAAGACTTGAGAAAATAGCAAATGCTCTCTCCCATAATGCATATACACATACAAAGCAATCAAACAAAAATGAGATTGTGCAGCTAATAAAATCAAGCAGGCCAGGCTAGCCAGAGCCATTTACAGATGGCTGTTGAGAGTTTCCCATCACTTCTGAATGGCTACTGGCAAATATGTACCAATACTTGATCCCTCTTGGGATGCTATTTAATTTATCTCCAAATCATCTAACTCCCGGGTGGCTGTTTATCTTCTATCAGTATGTTTCTCTTATTGCTAAAGGATTCCTCTCTTGTTTGACCAGTTTTCCCTATGTTTTCTCTTTCTTTCCAGATTGTTTATCTCAGGTTTTCTCACTCTAGGGGGCCATGTGCATAATTTGTTTGTCAATGATAAATAATGGACACATTTTATTATGTGTTACTAACGTTTCTGTGTAGGAGAACAGAAGGAAAAATCTTATAAAATTGCAAATGCACTGAATGTGCATAAATACTAGTGGCACCTGGCATCCATATTTCTATTTGCTTTTTTTCATTTTATCCTTCCATATTTACATTTTCCTCTTTCTTTAAATATAAGTAAATATATATATGTGTGTATATATATAAAATTAACTTCATAAATTGCATGTTGGGTGGTTTGAACTTTTTCTGTGTGGAGACAAAACATTTCTGGTTACTTCAGAAAATCAAGGAATGGCTAAAAGTTTACCCTTTAACATCAGACTCTAGTCATGTGATATATCATTTTACTGTTTCTCTGAGCCTCAACCTGAAAAAAAAAATCTTATTTAATTCCTTCATCAGTGCACTGACTACCTTCTGCTTTCTTCCTTTTAAAATCTGTCTTCACTGATGGCTTGAACTTGTTTGATCTGTCTGTATTAAGCAGTCTTAAAGGATCAAAACCTGTTAACTTTGCCGACTCTTGGTAGCACCTTCCTTTTCACCTATGGTTTCCTTGAGGTAGTTGTATAGATTATACTGTAACCCCATGAGTTATTGACCATTCTCTTTCTGCCAACATCCTGTGACACAAACAGGCGGGATGGGAGTATATGGGGGATTCTTCGAGTTGATCAGGTAGGAGTGCAGTAGAATTTGTAACAGAAGAAAGGCCGATATATTGACAAACAAAAGCAAAGACATCAGAGACTGTCCCATGGGGTTTAACATGAAGATTGTGATGCTGTAATATACCAGAGTCACTGATGATGTGATTCTGCATTAGGGACAGGAGAATCCTTCTGAAAATGTGCCAAGCATTGTCTGGATGTGTGTGTTAGTCTTTGATAAACACACACAGAAACAGACACAGACACACACAGACACACACAGACATACAGACACACACAGACACATACACACACACATCCCCACACCCCACCCCCACACCCCCCACACACACCCCAGTCACTTTTCAGGTTAAAAACCTGTTCTGATTTATGATATATGTATAACAAGAATTTTATCTCAATTTGCCCTTGCTTCAGCACTGCCCTTGTCACTGTTAGTGTATGATGTTCTCTTCTTGATACACAAAGGCAAATCAGTCATCTCCTATTTGTTGTACATTTTAGATTGATGGGCAAGCCCAGTCTTCCTGCCATACAGTCCCTTAATCATTCTTATGTGTCTGTACCGATTCTGATCCAAATACATATTCTGTGGTAATGGCCCTGCCGCCCAGTGTTCCACTGAAATCTTTACCAGATTTCTGCACAATAAACTTAAGATTTCCTAGGTTTACCTGAAAACATCTTGATGGCTGCATTTTAAGCTTTCACTGCCTTTTCACAGGCACTGTGATGAATTATATACATAATGAGATCAAAACAAGCACCAATTTATTTTATTCAGTCATCCTAGTCCACTATCTCCAGGCTTATTGCAGAAATCAGCATTATTTTATTCTCCCAGTATGAAGCCTTGCATTCTGTACTATTTCTGTACTATCCTATTCAACTATTCTGTACCTTTTACCCCATTTTTATTTCAGCTTTAAGGTTATGCTTATGCTCTCTCTGTACAGTCTATCCTCTGTTCATAATACCTCTGTGCTTCATTCTGTCAACAGGTTTTGTTAGGACTCATCTGTATTTCGCAGGAAAAATCTGGCTTCTCTCCTACCTCTGTGATTTCAGTAGGGTCTTTCCAGATTATTTCCTTATATATTTTGCCTCATGTCTGAACAGAAAATCATTACCAGTCAATGGCCAATCTGGTAGAAAACAGTTGTTCTACTCAAACAGACCATTGCATTGAAGGGCTGCATTAACGACACTCCACAGGTAGAGGTGGCATAATGAGAAGGATGGGCATCAATAACTGAGCTCTTCCATTTCATGTTTTTGTTGAGAACTTCCTTAGGATTGAGTCATCTGATAGGTGTTTCCTTCATCCAGCACCTACCCTCCAAGCCATTCATAACATGAGTTTGTAGCAATATGACACCTGGGTCTGGCTGTTTTTCAGGCATCTCTGAAAGGGAGAGGTCTTCATGAGATGCAAACAGCCATTCCCTCATGTGACCTTATCACTTAAACCAGCAGCTGCGGTTCAGTTATGTGGGTGGAGAATTAAGATTCTCAATTAAGTTCAGTCATTTCCTTCTAAAACATGGAGAATTCTGGTTGGGATATTCCTTCTTCAGGCTCACGTTTCTCTGAGTTCCTCCTTGTGTTTCTCCACATATTTATGAAGACATCAATGTCAGAGAGTGGAACAAAAGTTATTTTGGGTCTACTCTCTATTTTGGATCACAGCTCTTTTCTGATGTTGGGCAGACGTACAATGGAAAAAAAAATATTTTACTTTATACATCAGGGATAACGTAAGAACAACTGCACTCCTGTGAATGTGAAGAAGTGGGGAAAAATAAACTGTCACATATTCTATCAGTTTTAATCTTCAGTCTTTGTGAGATAAAAGTATAGACTAAAATAGAGACTAAAAGTATATTTTGTTTGGTTGACCCAAGCCCAAATTCTGTATTGCTTCAAGAATGGTGGGCTGGACAGAGGCTTTGAGTGGTTGTGTATGGATGGTCCCATCACCTAAACCCAGAGAATGACATATGAACATTTATAGTAATAAAGACTATAAAGGAGTTGCAATAAAACATTTTAAAAGTAGAGAGGTATTTTCTGTTCTTCAGCTTTCTTTAGAGAAGGATTATATTCAAGATCCCTTGGACATGTGCTGGCACCTGCTTCCTCATGACATTAGATACAAAGAATTAAGCCCATTAATACATTTTAATTCACTTGGAACCTCTCTCACCTGGGCCTGCTTATGGCCACAAGGAGAATGTGTAATGGGCTAGTTGTCTTTAAAAGCAGCTTGTATTTGGAAATTAACCTCTTATTTCTGAGATAATCTGTTTATGTTTGTATCTTTTGCAAATGAAAAATAAATAAGAAAATACTCTTAAAACCAAATCCATATATTGGTGCAAAAGCAGTATTGGAAGTCAAACTAACAGTTTAAATATATATACCAGAGATGATGATGCTTAACAAGGCATGATAGACAATAAGAATTGTAACATTTAAGCAACAGATATGCAATGAAAGTATCAGGGATATGACAGGCTTTCACAAATTAAAGTATGGTTCATCCTCAAATGTTTCTCAATGCCTACTTTAGGGATTCTTCTTTTCTGGTGCACTAAATTAAGCCCTGAGCTAATTCGCAGGCATTAATACTTCTCCACTACCTCCTATCAGATGTTCTTCACTGGTTAGACACGAGGGGTGAATTGCAGTGTCACTGAGTGCCATGCACAATTGTAATAGATCATGGTCACAAACTTTTACATTTGTTAAACTCTTGCATACCAAGCTGCGGGACTGAAAATGCATCTTCAGGCATGAATTGCTCCTTACTCAAAATCCAGCACATTACAGTTTCTTAGTAGTGGTTTGTTTTCCTGCTCTGACAGCATGAACTCTATTAATAATCTGTGTTCATACAGCCACTGGCAAACCAGGAAAGTAAGTGATGTGGTGGCACACTAGAAACAAGAGCTTTTAATCACACCAACAGTGTTGTCTGGAGGGAAAAAGAGAAAGCCAGTGCTAGATGTGTAGAGGAAGTAGAGAGAGACCGGAGCAAGCCCGTGGAGAGTTTTATAATCAAGAAGTTCATTTTGCACTGGGTTCTGAAATTAATGAGGAGCCAGTGGAGTTGTCTGACAATGGGGGTGATATGAGTTAGTGTCCAGGGATCATAGAAGTTATTCTGAGCCCAGACATATTGAATTGTTCATTGTTTTCTCCCACTGAACAGTCTTATAATTCAAATACTTAATCATAAAGAGTAATCAGGTTCTCTCCCTCTGACTTCAGCTTTTCTGCCTTTCTCAGCTGGCTGACCATGCCTCAGATAATCAGACTCATCTCATCTCTCAGGCGTATATACCTGATGGTTCCCCTCTCCTCTGTGCCTGCCTTCTCCTTTGCACTATAGTCCTCTTTTCTCTTTCACATTCCCCGGCTGTTATTTGCTGACCTGTTGTGCAGGTTTGTTGTAATGAAGGCCGGGCTTACAGAAATAAAAGTGGGCAGACCATAACCTTAATCCCCACCCTACCCCGTATATATTACTGCCACACTGTTCTGTCCTCATTCCCTTTTTCCTTTGCAATACGGCATTTCATTTAAGACATGTTAGCTAGACATGACCACCTGAAAGCTCAAATACCACAAAGTTACGTATTTCACTCAGCACACTCCTGTTTATGACCTCGTGTCTTTTGCAGATTGCATATCCCAGCCACATTCCTTGACATGGCAGTCCTACTGACTTGACTGAAATTCTGCCCTTCAGACTCCCTTGCAGGATAGTAACTGAGAGTTTTGATTTCCTTCACTTACTCTTAGTTTTAACATTAAAAAATGGTGTGCATAATAGGCACAGAATTGTACTTACCAGTCGGGAGCACAGCCTGGTTGCAAGACTTGGTTATGTAAAAGCGTTTAATCCTGACTGCAGTGAAGTGAGATGTAAGTGGGTGCCACGTAAATAGCCATGATGGAGAACAACCAAAAATGTCTTGGAACAAGCAACTTCCAGTTCTGCTTTTCTGAGTCTAATTATTCTTCAGAGTAAACAATCAAATGAAAGATGTTCAGACATTCAGATAATTGTGTGCTTCTTTTTCTTAAAGATGAAAGAAAAAATAGATAAGCACAAAAATTTCAGAAGACTTCGCAATATACAAATCAAATGGGTTTATCAATAGAAGCAGAACTGCACCTCTTTGGAGTTAAGAGGAAAAAAAAAAAAAATGTTCCGGCTCCACTGGGCTTTAAAAATGATAAATCTTTGGCACAAGGAAGGGCTTTTTTAAATTAAATTTTCTTTGCAACCTAAGGCTTTTGTGATTTATACTATCTAGCTCCAAGCAAGGGTCTTAATTATTTTTGATTTATTTCCTTCATTCCTGAGAAAGGTCTTTCAGTTTTTCTTTATTATTTTTACTTCAGGTTTTCTTCTTCTGGAGGCATATCTATATTTTCTAGCTCTTATTTTTACTGTTAAGTTTTCATGTTTTCTTTCCTTCTGAGGTGAAATACTCTGGTGAAAGTCTTGAGGTCCTACTCAAACAAAACTCAGCTTGCTTTCACAGACATAATGCGACATTCGAGTCTTTTAATTTCGATTTGTTAATTTTTTCTCCCTAACTTCTTCTATGTTACTATAAATGTGGTATGCTGCCCCATCTTTTAAAGTAAAAAGTTTCCTGTGATCAATATGGCCTCTTCTTCCTCTCAACTGATATTTCTAGGTAAAACATGGCATACAAGCTTAACAAATTTCCCCTTGGTGATGAAATGGATTTTTATCAACTAATTTCTCTTCTTTAAGAGAAATAATTCTGTTTTCTTTTTCTTATGCATATAAATGAAAGAAAATGCATCTCTTCTACCCTGGCACACTCAAGAAAATAGGAGGAAAACGTGTCTGTGCAGCACAGCTTGGTAATCAAAGCAACCTCCAGGACAGCAAAACCCTCAGCCAGAGGGACAAATTGAACCTCTCTCTGTTCAGATTCTGTGAGCTGTGGCTGTTGCTATCTAACAGGGGAAGGCCATGGTGTTCAAGGAGGTCTGCCAGTGCTTTTCTAGCCCTGCCAGGTGTGGGAGATGGCCTGCCTGCCTCCTAGGGACTCCTCTTGGGTATCGGGGTGGGTGGCACCTGGAGCTGCTCAGCCTTAGCAAGACCAGGCAGTTCTACCAATACCCACAGAGAGGAAACTGAGTGTCTTGCAGGAAAAAAAGAAAGCACTGGTGGATTTTAAAGACTTCTAGAATTTACTGAGTGGGGGCTTTTAGTAGCCTCGTGGGCTTCTCGTGCTCCTTTTTCGCCTAAGCCATGCTGAAAATGCCCAGGAAATTTTTGGCATTGCACTGCTGGTCCTTTGCTAGTGAGATGAAGTGACCCCTTTCTAGCAAATAAGTTTAAATATGTGTCAAAGCCAAATATATGAAAGATTATTTAGATATTAGAGTGACAAGAGGTTTATAAATACCTGGATAAATACCTGAATGGATTTTTCATTTGCTTTATATCCACATATTTCCTCTATGAGTAATATTTATAGTGAAAGAAGTTATTTTTCCTGTGGCACCAGTGCTACCACCTCATGCTGAAGGTTATCACAAGCAGGAGGAGGTGTACTGCAGCAGTGAAAATCTTTTCTTTCAGATTTTTATATGGGAACGAGAACCCAGATAGTCACAAAAGCAAAAATTACCTGTTTGTGCCTATCATTAGCCAACAGATTGAAGACAATTCTGTCAAGCTCTGAATTGGTTAGAAGCTTGATTAGGGACTCTGTATCTAGAAATGAAACTGCAGATTAAAAAAAAAAAAGAAAAGTAATTGCAATCATTTTGTGGAGCTACAGTTGTTTTTCAGAGCTATGCTAGAGAGCTGGGACCACCAGCATACTGGTTTACTCTTCAATAAAACAACAGACTTTGGCTCCCCACTGCACCCTCTGTGCTAAATGCAACTCACGTTCAAATACTTAGCAAATACTCAGCAGTTACTTTCAATCTGAACCATCAGAAACATGAATTTACCTACAAAAGAGCATGACAAAATCAGCTTTGTTATGACTGGGGCTTGAAGTGTATAAAGTCCCCAGGCCAAAACCAGCCACAGAATTCAACTTAACAGTAATGATAGGAATAAACACATCTAGTACATTTTTTTGTTTTGTTTTAATGAAAACCAGCTTCACTGTATATATAGAAACCTGTGGTCATAATAATTTATGTACTTTGTGTGTGTCAAACACTGGAATATGACTTTTCTTTTCATGGGAAATTCAGTGATGGCATTTTTTGATTGGAACAAGTGCAAAATGGGAGATATCGGCATATAATAGCTACATGCTATTACAGGATCAAGAGAAGCTTTTTCTTTGATGCAACTGAATATTTGGTTTTGATATTAACATTTTAAATGTTCTAAAATGTGTTTTTAAATGAAAGAACAATTTATTATAGAAAAATTGCCCAGAAGGGAAAACACAGTCCCTTTTATTATGAAGACATTTATTTCAGTACTATGAAATAAATACTACTAATAAAAGCTATTTTTTCCTAAAGTAGTTTGCTACTTTAAAGTCAAAATCTAAATCTAAAATTATCTAAATCTATGTGATATATTCTAGACAACTTTCAACATTCATTGTATAGCTAATGCTTAGGAGAATATTTTTTGATGCAGAAGCCTGGTAAAGCAATACTACACATTTTAATTCCCATTGCATACCCAAGATCTCAGTTAAGGCCTGATTCAGAAGGTCAAAACATCCATTGCCTTTGCTAAACCCACCTATAATCTAGAAGAAGGGTTACACAGAAGATGATTAATCCAGCTCCAAACCTAACATGGGAAAGGTCAGTATCCAGTTACTTACCTTCATAGGAAATCAGAGACAACATTTTGCAGCCCTCTAATTGCCTAAAAAGCAAAGCTGCAAAAGAAGCAAAATGAAATGCAGGAGAACAACTTTTTACTATGTTTTCCCAGTGACTGAAAACAGATCGACAATTTCAGACTCAAGGCCTGAAGTTAACTTCAAGTCTTATGAAATTGCGTTTAAGCGTGTTTTAATGAATGTTGTTCAAGACAAAAAGGTCATAGGCATATAGGCTGTAATACTATTGTAATACTAGCAAGAGGTAGAGATAGCAAAAGGAAAACAGTAACACACCTGAGACTGCTATAAAAAAATTAATAATTGATGAAGCCTGAAAGATTTATATCAAGATGGCATATGAGGAGTTTGAATTTTTGTAGACGTGTTTTGTGGTTTGGTTTTGGTTTGTTTTGTTTTCCAAAAAAATGTTTAGGAGGAGAGTGTTTGTACTAGGGGAATTATGGAGGACAGATATGTTCTGATACAAAGGAAGGAAAAGCCAGAAAGGTGTATATTATCTCCTGTGTAGCACACGTAGACCATGAATTCCAGCAGTCCTGGTACTTCAGTGTCCATTCTCACCTCCATAACCAGGGAGCACCAATGCACCAATTACCAACTCACTTCTTACCAGCTCAGCTGCATTGCTAAAGGTCCCTTGCACTGTGGAATATGTGCAGTTCTGGGGTAAATCAAGAAAAAGTCAAAGGTTATGAGAGTATGTATGTCCTGAATGTCAAGGAAGAGCCAGTGTGATTGCTGCTTTGTGCAAAGGAGATACCTTTGCTGGTTGTACAGATATTTTTTTCACTCTGATAAATTAAGCTTTGGTGATCCGATGATGGAGAGGAGAAATGCATTGCCAGGATGACTTTTCTTATTTTCTCTTCACACTTCTGTATATTTTCAATGTAGCCCTTTGAATTTCTGCCTAAAGGAAGGAGTAAATTCAGAGCTCAGTTTATCCCGGGCAAGAACCCTCATGCTTCCACTTGGAAAAGGGAGTGTGGGTAGCATGAGGATTACAATATCTCTTCATGTACATAAATAAGCACGAGGCACTGAAATAAATCTCTGCAGTTTAGTAGGGAAGGACTCTGCTTTTCAATAAGTAAAAAGGATTACGTTAATGTGGCATGGACCAATGGCCATTCTAAATTTCCTACCAGTTTAACTACTGGTGCAAAGCTGTCTTAGTCCTCTTTTAAGACTCGGTGACATACAGGGCATATGGAACTCCGTTATTTGTTAAAAACAGACATAAAAATGGAACATAATAAATCAGAGAAGAGAGGTTTGAGTGGTCTAAATGCTGTTGTCCCTGTTTTGTTTCAGACCACATAAACAATGCAAACACAAAGTCCAGAACTGTTTTGTAAAGGGCAGCAAATAACATCGAAAAGTTGCTTTAATAATAATATAGAAGAAGGAAGTTAAATATACACAGAAAGTAAGTTTTACATCCTTGCAGATGCTGAAGCCTGACTTCTGTGCAACATTGTATGGAATCCAGATGCACAGCCACAGTGCGCCATGTGGATCTCATCTGTGGCAAGGTTTACCCTCCTGCCTGTACTGTTGTTCTTTATATCTAGTGTAGCAAACAAAGCTACATATCTTGTCTGGAAAGGTAGAAACTTTATGTGTTTCTTAATGTCCATCAGAGCATATCCATCTGTAAGAGACTGCACCAGTGAGATCCACCATCGCCACAACAGATGTGTTGTCTCAACATTGCTATGGCAGGATGCTCATGCCAACACCACAGGGAATGATCTATCTATATGTTGTTAAGTCAGGAGGATAACCCCACTGCCACCGCAGACATTTATCTATACATTGTTAAGGGAGGAAACCGACTGACTACATGGATCAACGGGGGAGGCTGGTCCTGCAAAACTCAACCACATCCCTGTGCGTGTGCCCAGACTCGGGGTCGGGGGGATCAAGGTGCCTGTGGGCCCCTGATGACCACCTGATAATGTTGGGCACGTACACCATTGCCAGGTGGAAGGTGTGGTTAAGCAGAACAGCTTGTAAGAACTCTATAAAAGAACAGAACCAACTAACATCGGACAGAACATTCTCCCACCGGACTTGGAAACGAATTGGACTGTCAGGATGCCGCAGCTCTGGGGTGGTAGTTATTGCTCTGAACTCTTTCCTTTCTTCCCTTCTTTCTTTCCTTCCTTTCACTCTTTATCTCTTGCTCTCTCTCTCCCTTTGCAGTGTTGGGCAAATCAAGTTCCTTGGCTCTTGACTCCATTTTGAGTCTTAATTCTGTTCCTGAGAATACAAACAGCCACGCTCCAGTCTTGGACCAGCACGTGACACCATCCTGCATGCATCTAGGAACTGTGTCCAGGAATAGCATGCATCCAGGATATTCCAGCACATTCTTTTGCATTGTTTAATTTCTAAATATAATTACACTGTTGTCACTCATGCTAACATACAGGCTTTTCAAGTCCTGAGTACGGGGCCTAGTAAAGTCAACATGGCTTGCTCAAGATCACAGACTCCTTGAATACAACATCTTCTGCAGGACTCCCAACACAGAAGATCAGACCTACAAAACAGAAGAATGCATAGGCAAATAAAATATACCTGATGGATATGTAAGCTCATGTTATGACAGCTGGATATTGATTAAAATGGCATGGAAATACCTGGACAGAAGACAGGAAAATACCAGGGTCATCAAAAGGCAGATGGTTAGATGATTCTGTTCTGAGTAACCCTTAGGTTATACTGCCAAGTATGCCTAACTCATCCCATGTGGAATGATTTAACTTAGATTAAAAAGGTACTAGAGTAAGACATGAAGGCTAGCAGCTAAAGAAGATAAGAACTAGCTACAAGTGAGAA
>JAVJGJ010000001.1:1422561-1462194 GCA_035590215.1 Microhierax caerulescens
AGCTTGTGTTTTGTAAGAAAATACACATACAGAACCACTGCTACATTTCAGTATTGGTGCTATAACCAAAGACACGGTCCCATTGAACCTATAGAGCTATCTGCGTTGAATTATCTTTGGCCTTATCTCATTAAAACTCAAAATGACAAATCTTGCCTTGATATACCTGGGAGTTGGAATACATTCCTAAATTTCCCTCGAACCAAGACTGCAGTATTGGTTCCTGAGGATGTGAAAATTTTGAACCTGGCGATGTTGGTGAAATGACTCTTTCTGAATTCAGAAGAACTAAATGTACCCAGAAAGGTCACAAGTGTTGTCACAATCTTTTCACGGTGTAATATTAACCAGTTAAACGGGGTTTGAAGTTTTGATTTGAGGCCTCTCACTGTTTGCTCCTATGGAAGACATAAGGAGAAAAAGCCTCAAACCCAAAATTGAGAAACATAATGCATAGAAGGAAAAGAAGAGGGGGAAAAAATGGAGCAATTATGCAAAACAAATGTAATCAAAACCTGTTGGCCATAGAGGAGTTACTTTATAAAGTTTTAATTTTGCTAAGCAAGCCATATGAGCAGGAAAGAAAAGGTTAATTTTTAGCCCTGAAGCAGTCTCTGAGCACAGCGGTTACTTTTCTAATTTTGACAAAATAGCCAGAAAGAGAACAGTAGGCAGGATAATAAATTGTGAGAAAAATGTATCTTTTTGTTGATGTTCTCAGAATTTAAGATGGTTCATCAGTCACAGGTGGATACTTAGACCTGGCAAGCTGTCTCTCACAGCTATTACCCCAGGACCTGATGCACTTCTTTTTGTCTAGTGCATTTTCTGGCTGGTCTGGTTGGTTCATCTTCAGCTGGTCATTCTCAGACATTGCAGAGGTAGATGGTCTGTCTACTCATGTGGGGATGATTTTGATGACATGAGTAAAAATGGTGGAATAAGGAAAATAAGTACAGAGGTGAGTCACAGAAAAAGAGATAAACTGGGAGGGAATCTGTGCTGGCTTGGTAGCAAAGGTGAAAAGCACTCTTGCTCTGTACATCCTTATAGCCAAAGATACAGGGCAGCCTTTGCAAAAAAAGTAAAACCAAATTAACTTTCTTCATGAGATTGTACAGAAGCCATTTAATTTGCTTTGTCAGCAAAAGGATAGATGGGTAGAATGGACTATTTTCTTATTATCTGCTCACTAAACATAATTTTTAAAACGGGGATCTATTAAAAGCATGTCTTACCACTCTCTACTGTACCTGAGATGAACACTATATACGTGGTAACAGTAAGTCACTCAATTTGCATCAAGTTGTCTTCTGTTCAGCATTAATAACATTTTAAGCTTGATAACTAGGAGAGTAGAAGGACATTATGGTATAATTACTTAAATACCCACGTTTGATTGAGTAGGTTGTGATCTGGCTGCATTGAAGCTTCATGTCTAAGAACTGGATGGAATGAGGTTTTACTTGTCTTGATGACTTGCATTCAGAACACCGATACATATCCTCAGATACAGAAGGAGGAAAAAGGGGGAAAACAATTCTGCCAATTCAGTTTCTGCCACATAGTTTACCTTTCCTTATACTCACTTTGGGAATCAAACTAAGAATGTCACCAAGAAAAAAGTTATTAATTGCTCAAGCTCAGAAATTGTTTGGCCAAGTGACATATTATGCAAGTGACAGCACAACGTGAGTGTAGATTTTTCTTCCTTAACCGATACATTTATGAAAATAAATTGGATAGTTGCTTCAAGTGTCATGGTGTATATTTGTGCTTTCTCAAGCCATTTTGGTGGCCTAGCAGACTGTTTTTCCCTGAAAACCTAAATAGTGTTAAATTAGAGTTTTGCGTGGTCTTCAGTGAGAAGTGATTTCAAACCTACAATTGCTTTATGCATGAAAACAAAATAATATTTTTTCATATCAAATTTATATAAAAATTAGTTCTAGGTTAATCACACAATTTAAATTTTGGAAATATTCATTCTGCCTCTATGAAATGAAACAAGGAATGCAAAACTTTTTTATTTTGTTGTCTTTCCTTTATCTTTAGATGTGACATGATTCTTGTCAATATTTATCTTATTTTGCTTCAAGCAGATTAGAAATCTAATTTCTTTATCTGCCTTTCTATGTCTTTTTATTTTACCTACAGCCATGAGATTTAGTCTACTATCAGGTAGCAGTTCTTCTGTTAAGGTTATAATTAGCCTTGTGATTATTAGCCTGATTTTTGACCTATTTATTCTGCTTAAATTCTATAAGGCAAAACCTGTCTGCCCATGGCTCTTACCAAGGGGAATTCTGCAGGAGCTGGAAGTTAATTGTGCTAAACTTTTTTAGAGGGGAAAAAGAAGAAAGGGGAAAGAAGAATAAAAAAGAACAACCTTACACTGGTAAGCCTTCTTTTATATTGTATTGTATTCTTTTTCATATGTATGGGAGTGTGGGGGCAGAGTTCTCACTGCTGTAAAGTCCCAGCACTTGAAATCTGAAGAAGAAAAGTTTTGGAGACTATTTCCTCAAGTCCCAGGAAGGGAGCTGTAAGGATATCAGCAACATGATCCTATGCTATATTGAAATATAAGATAAATATTTGATTGGGAATCAATATGTCAATGTAAAAAGAACATAATGTTTTCTCTGGAATAAAAATAAATTGTAACAATACTAAAGACAAAATAATCTTTGAGCTTACAATCATTGTTACTTTTATATATTACTTTAAAAATCTTATCAGAATTCATCCTTGTTTTACACAAAACAATAAACGATTTATTAAGATAAAAGGTAGGAGGTCACAGAAGTGAGAACTCATCACTCCCCAAATAAGTTAATGCTAACCTGAATTCAATGTTTCTTTTAATCATTGATCAACTAGCCTTTTACACTCACCTGGCACAATGCCTCTCACTGTACGTTACGTCTACAAAACCTGTTACCCCCAGTTCCATATATATGACCTGCTAGGCACTAATTTGATATGGAATAATAATAGAAGGTCTCTCTTAACTGCCAAATGTTGATCACTAGAAAAGTACTGACACTTTTTTTTGGGTTTTTTTTTTTCCCCCCATCTTACAGACACAGCCCTGTCTCTGTTCTACCATTCAGCTCATTTTCTCATTCATTCTTCAGTGTGAACAGGGTTGACAATGCCCAGCAATACTTACCTGATTCATCAGAACTGTTTGACACAGCTCAGACAGCTTACCAAAGAATCCAGCCTATGACTGTGGGAACTCTTGAAGGAATCAGAATCTATACTATATAGATAAGCATTATGTACAAGTACTTGTCGTCATGGTTACACAGATAGGCTCACTTCTGATTCTTCCCTGGTCTTTTTGAACAGGTGATAGAGATCCAGAGAGACTTTCAAACCTCACTCAACAGACATTCTTGCATTTTTAAATGTGTGTGTCTGACAAAAAAAAAAAAAAAAAAAAAAAGAGTTGGTGGGTTGTTGTAATCCACCTACTTCATCTTCTAAAATATTTATAGATAGTAGAGTGTAAGTCAACATAAATAACAGAAGCCCGTACAGGTTGCACTGCATTTTTCAGAGCCAAAACAGTGTTTTGCTGTCAGGGAAATCAAAATCAAGTAGTTAAATGAAGTATTGTAAAAAGAAACCGGAACTGAGAATGTGCCAATGCATTATTTCAGCAGACATTTTAAGGAACCAGAGCTTTTAGAGAAATCCATGAGAAAAATTGTATGTGTGGCTGCATGCAGCTAATAATGAAGAATCAACAAAATATGGCTGATGTTTGTCATGGACTGTACAAGTCCATAACACGTAACTATTGTGTGTTTTAAGCTTAACATATGTCATAGAATTTTGAAAACAGATAATGTAACTCCTGAGTTACTCTAGAGATTGAGACATGAAGCAGGTATTTAATGCATGGTTATGTCCTCACTGGACCACTAAGCTGTGATAAAACTGTTTGCTTCACTTCCCAGCTGCTGATATAAATATGTAAATGATTTCATTGTTTACATGTTTGCAGGTTATTGACCTAAAGTGGCCTCTAACCAGACTTGAGTGTTTGGTCCAAGAACTTATCTAAAACGCAATACCCAGTCAGCAGGAAATTACGATTTACCGTTTATGGGGTGGATTGCTGCATTTCTCTTACTAGCCACTGTATTCCCTCTGTTGACTACATTTTCCCTGTCAAGGACTCATGGATTCACATATTTGCTGATTTCTTTTAAGGACAAGAAGCTGGAAGTGAAGATAATAACTTGCAGATTCCTAAACACAGCTGTTAATCTTAAAGCTAGAAATAATCTGCACAATAAAACAGAAAAAAAAAAAAAAGTTAAACCAATAATAAACCTAGATGCATATCTGTCTTTCTTACAGTGTACTGAGCGCTCCGTTTGGAAGGACAGGTTAGTTTAGTTACTGCAGACTCTGCAGGAGACCATCTGTTTTTCCATTGTTCCTTAAAGAAACTGCCTTATAATGCCGTGATACAGAAAGGAGCTTTCAAATACAGATAAGCCTTTTGTTCTGACTCCTTGTCTTGGCAAATACCAATTGAAACCTGGAATTCACAACCTAATATCTTACACATTGTGTCTTTACAACCTGGACTCACAAAGTTGATTTCTGGAGCCAACCTTGATAATAGTTTTCCAGCTACACTCTTGTATCCTCATATAAATCGCACAGATGTTTCCTCAAAAGTCATTCCTTACAACATTTTTTTTTATTACAGATCAGCTTAAGAATCTTTCTTCCTGGCATGATATAAAAGTATTAATGAATTCCTGGCTCCATTGAAGTCAGGGTAAGAACTTTCTTTGTTTTCAAAGAAGCCAAAATTTTTCTTTGTCCACCAAAACGCTGAGAAACCTGGACCTGCTCCAGCCAACACACCTAAGCATGCAATGAACTCTAAGTAAATAAGGAATCCTCTCTAATCACATAGATCTCTGTTACGCAGAAATACAGAATTAATGTCAAAACTATCTGGTCATCTATCATATTAATTTACATATATCACAACCTCATATTTTATAAAGCATTATGTTAATGTTTTTTCCTTATTGTCTAGTGATCTCATACATTTTCATGCTGTTCAGTGAAACCAGTATGCAAAATATATCTTCTTAATAACATAAATATAATGTGCATTTACTAATTTAACACTGTTTCCAAGGAAGTTGCCTGGGACTTTATCCCACCCATGCTTTTAGTATTTTAATTCATTTTCTTGCCCCTTGTTTAGGTCAAAGATTTATATATATTTTTTATTCAGAAAAGTTTTTTCCTCAATTTTTATGTAAAAGTTCAGCTGCCCACTTTTCTCTCTGTAACATGATAATAATTTATTTTTAGTTTTCAAATTACTTCAATATTTATTTTCTTTTGACTCCTTTCTCAACTTTCCTGGATTGTAATGAGCTTGCCAATTTTTTCTGATTTCATTTCTTTTAGATATATGTGTCTATCAAGAGATAACTTTTGTTATTACAGGAAAGTCTCCTAAACACTTTGTAAAGTGAAAAATCAAAAGAATGCACCTACATTGCAAAACCCCAGAAGCTAGCCAAACAGATTTTTTTTCGTCAAGTAATGAGAAATAGCTTAGCTATTCACATCAGCATAGATGGAGTAATCATGTTAAGTAATTTACAGGTTCACTGTAAGACAGAAGAGGATGCTCTGGATTCAAAGATTAGTAGGAATATGACGTTATCTGGTGAAATCTGAAGTGGGAGTATTTTACTTTTACTCCTGCCTTCCAGGCTTTAGGCAGCGGATTATTATGACTACGACATCTGAGAAAAAGTTGAATGTTGGACAATAGAAGGTCACAGCAGCACAGGGAAATTGAGAGCCTGTGCTTTCAAACTGCTTTTTTTTGAAATAGGCCTTTTAGTTTGTTTTGAATGTTTATAGCAGCTTTTACGCACTCTCTGCAGGCTATTTAAACATATATTATTGTGACCTCGGTGACCCTCAAACGATTATTTTGCTTTGGGCTGCACACTTCTTCCTCTGTCTTTTTGAACTCTTCCCTTGAGTATTCTCTTAATTTTTTTTCTGTCTATGTCCTGAAATATTTTTCTCACTTTGCCAGGTTTCCATCTGATGCCTCCTGCTGTGCACTCAAGCAACTTTTCAATGGCAATCAGCTGCCTATAATCTGGGAGATGGGATTTAACCTAAAATTGGTCATATACTTGTCATTTTTTTTTCTTTAACTGAAGATTCTTCTTTCTTCAGAATGAAAACTAGAATACAGGCTAAATTCTGGGTTAAATGTATTGCAAAATTATCTTTACATAATTTGAGGTATTTGTCCCATTTTCTTGATTAGAGCTAGAATGACCAAAAATGCCTGCAGAATCAGGAATCTGGGTATTTGTCTTGGATGGAGCAATTTGGAATTAATTTAAAGGAAAACAAAACAATTTCAGGAGCAAAATGTGGGAAAATTTTCTTTGTTGTTCTTCAAGAATGGCATCCTGCTGGTGTAGCAGTTTCCTGGTATCTAACATACAGATTTGGACCTTCTGAACAGAGATTTTGTACCTTGGTCATCCATATCCAGAGAATATTATTACCAAAACAGTTAAAAGTGATAAATGAGGTTATGTTCTTTTCTAGCCTCCTTTTGGTAGAGCAGCCTCACTCTCTGGATTTGAAAGCACCAGTAAGCACAAATCCAGGGAAGGCACTTTCTTTTGGGACTGGATGGATATGCAGTGTAAAGTGTGCACAGTATTTGTAATATAGAATGAGCATGCTGGTTTCTTAGAATTTGATTTTGTGTCATCTCTGTTGTGTGCAAAAGCATAGAATTTTAACTTGAGATTTTCAGTGAAATTAGAATACCTAAACCAGCTACTGAGACAGTGCGTGGACTTGCCCTTGGGTTTCTTGGAAGCCCAACCTACCTCCTTACCTCCAGGCTTCTAGGAGATGTCCGTGCAGTGCAGAGCAATGCTCCACCAAGTGGGTCTATCTAAAGCACTGTAGTTTTGTTAGCACCATGCTTCTCTCAGACTAATATACACCACCTCTGAACAAGGCTAGGAAATAATGAAGCGATATTTTAAGAGAGCTATCAGTACCCAGCTACAGCCAGCTTTGATACCGCTCTGTCGAAACGTAGTGGGTGTAGGCAGATCGTTGCATTATGCCCAGAATGTTGAGTTAATTTCTGGATATCATTTTACCAAAAGGCTGTTGACAAATTAGAGAAAAGAACAATGACATTAATTGAGAGCAAGTAATTATTTATGGTTGTAACTGGTATAATAATTGTGAGAAATGAAACAAAATTAAGATACAAAATGTTTAAATAGACTATTAGGATGTGCTCTCTGACAGTGAGATGTATGAAGCTGCTGACTATTTTCCAAAGAGAGGTGGTAGGAGCCTTATCGCCTGGAGCACTTGGAACTATACAGGAAAAGAGATGTTAAAAATCTTGGAAAGTCTCTGTGGCTGAACTGGCAGGAGAACTGAGTGACCTTTTCCTTCTTTTATGCTATGAATAATAAAAATGGTACTTCTTTTAAAAGACTTTAATATCCATGTCAAAAACTTTACCTATCCTTTCCTTTATTTTGAGGTCTTTCTTGTTTTAATCAGTATGGAAATGTCACTGGATACATAAAATGACACACTCTTTATCTCATTAAATACCTGGATGTTTCTCCTTCTTAACAGTATATCTGGCTTATAGTGACCATTAATTGATTTTTCTCTAAGTTTCATAATTTTCCTTTCACATGCATTGCCAATAGCTCTTCCCTCACAAAATATTTTGAGTTTTGATGGTTGCTTAATCTTTCATCTAATGAAGTTTGCTCTGAGAATTTCATTACTCTGTGTAACAGTGTTGAGGTAACTAGTCTGATTGACAAGTTATATCACAAGGATTTAATTGTTGTTTAGTTTTAGACCTGCACCTGATTCTCTCTAACACTTTCCAAAGTGTCTAGTTATTCTCTTGTTTTGGTTTATGTCTCCCTGAGACTGAAATCTAGTCTATGTAGAACTTTGTATTCTGTAACATATATAAAAAAGAATTATTTTTTCTTGGTTGTAGCTTTGATGCTGCTCATAATTCAAATGGCCTGTAGAAACAGTATTTCCAATGTAGACTCGAAAAATGCCTGCAGATGTGTGCTTACTTGCCAAGAGCCTTGATGAAACATCCAGAACAACAAATGTACTGGCATTAAACACTTTACTAGAAAGGGATGTGTGATTTAAATACCCAGTTCAATCCTTTGAATCTACAGGTACAGTTTTCCTGTTTGTACCTCCCTCCATCCCACCTCTGGGCTTTTACATGAGTAAAGAATATTCCTCCCAGCTCCTCTGAGGACTCTGCCAAGACACAGGCACTTTCAGATCCTCCTCAGCTTCTGTAGGCTGGAAAGAATTTTTCTAGGAGTCCAATGCAGTTGTCTTATGCCTGTAAATCCTGTCTTAGGTTTTTCTTCTTTTTTTTTTTTTTTTTTTTTTTGTTGTTCCTGTAGTTGTTTGACACGCTTGGTGACTCAACACCTTTTTAGATGAAAAACTGATTTTCTGTTTCCTGCCACCACTGTAAATTGTATCCTTTCCAACTCTGTATTTGTCTACACACTTATATTTAACTGATTTACTCCATGAGAGGGCCTAACCCCATCTTTGCAAGATTTTAGTGTCACCTTCGCCACCTGCCTTTTTCTGACTTACCTGGGACTGACAGTATCCTCAGGACTGTCCTGTGTGAATCCTAAAAAGGTGCGTGAGATGTTAAAGAGAAAAGCTGTCCCACCTGCAGCCTGTCTGGCAGTCCTGTTTTGCTAAGCATTGCTTTTTGAAGATTTTCCCTGAGAAAGCAGTGCTGGCCACTTTGTCCTTTCTGAACACCTCCTTTTGGCTCTTGCGAGTGACGTAATTTGGTGTAGTTCTTTCTGTCTCACTCTCCCTCCCGAATTCTGGCTCTTTCTTGCCATGGTTTGCCAGAATACATGAAGGTGCCTTAGATGTTTGGGGTTTTCTCAAATGAAATTCTAAGGTACTTGTGTCTTTTTAACACAAATGTCCTTTTCTGACTTAGTTTGGTTTCTTTTGTGTTGGTCATGGTGAGTCTCTCTTCACATTGTGAAGACTTCAGGGCAGCTCACGCTGAACTTCTAAGGACATGTGCTGAGTCTTCCATTAGCACCACTCCTACAGGTTTTCCTTCATTGTACAAGCACCATCTGATTTCCTAATGAAGTAGCTGCTACTCCTCCATTCCTCTTTTGTGCCACTTCATCATCATCATTAATGTTCTGTGGTCATCTTTTTTCAAAATACCATCAAATAAGAAAGCCCATCACCTTTATACTTCATTTTCACAAGGAGTGCAGCACTTTCCAGACCATTAACACAGAAGCTCATTGTTAATTTCCTCTGCCTGATTTAACTGAAAACTACTAAAACATTAAGTTGCTTCAGAAGCAGCTTCTTTCAGAAATATCTTACTTGGTTTTTGGCAATCTATTCACTGCAATTGCAGAATAAAGCACAGTTAAACAATTTTTTCCATTTTTTTTCCAGTTGTTCCTCATACTTTTTTACAGTTCTGGCTTTTATAAAGTGTTTAATGCCAATAAAGTTGCTGAGCTGGATATTTTATCAGTTTTATGCTCTTGTACTCTTGATACAGGACTTCTCTTAGTACTAAGGACTAAGGCAGAGGTTTGCTTCATCAGGGTGCTGAGTTATGCCTGAGGGTCCAGAGCCACATGAGCCCCTGCTGATTGCAACATCAAGTCCTGCACACCTCCTCCAGCAGCATCTTCACTTGCCCACTCCTCATAGACAGGCCTGATGACTTTGCCTCCAAAGGTTCTTCCTTGGTTAAGGAGGCTTTGCCCCTCTTCCTGTGCTGCTCAGAACAAAATGCAACTGATAATCCCTTCTTCCTCACCATCTACTTAACTCATGCCTCTGCACGGGGTTTTTCCTAATCTGCCTTCCTTCCCTTTAGACTCTGTATGATGTGACACATATTTTTTGGATTGACACATGTGCTCTGGGTGAGGCAAGACAGTTTATCTGACATGACAGCCACATTGATAATGACGTAGTGAATGGTTTTAAGCTCCTTAGAGGTGTAGGTCATAGAAATGTGTATGTTGCAACTTCAAACTGGTGTCTGGTGTGAACAGAAGATGGAAGAATCTCTCTGCAGGAATAAATATGATCATGAATTTGTTCCCAAGTTAAGATATTTATTAGGCAGATCCAGGAGTCATAGGAAAGGAGCAAAGTGGCAGTGGTTTACAAATATAACTGAACCTTATGGATGGGTAGACTGACTGAAGCCCATCCCATCCTATGTCTGCTGCAGTTAGAACAAATCATAGAATCATAGAATGGTGTGGGTTGGAAGGGACCTTTAAAGATCATCTAGGTCACCCCCCCTACATTAGGCAGAGACACTTTCAAGAAGATCATGTTGCTCACAGCCCCGTCCAGCCTGTCTTTGAAAGTTTCCAGGGATGGGGCACTTACAACCTCTCTGGGCATCCTGTTCCAGCATTTCACCAACACTAGCAGTGTTGCAATTTTCCAATCGAATGCAGTTGTTTCTATTTAATTTCCTCATTAACACTCACATGTGTTTCTTGAGAAGTAAATTTATACTAATGCTTAAGCAGAATATAATTTGTGTTCTAACATAATGTTTCGTACTTGATTTCTGCAAAAAATTGTCCCTTACCCAACAACAATTATATAGTTTCCTTGATCTTATAAGAAAATCCTTTTAAACCTTTTTAAGAGGGGGAGTTTTATGCTTTGTGAAACTCTATAAAATTTCAGTTGACTGTGTTTGGTCTACAAATATAACTTTAAGGTAAGATGAAAATGCTGCTGAATGTCACTTCATCCTTTTCCTTATCTTTCTGGAACAAAGGTTTAACTCTACCCCTGTTTAGCCAAGCACATGTGACTGTGTATTGGATGGGGACCTTTTATGTGCTGCCATACAACATCCTTTCTTAAATGAGGTAAACACATGTGATACTTTTGGGGGCAGTATTTGTTATACCATTAATCATATACACAAGACTAAGCAAAGAAAGGAGATCACAGTTATCCTGACTAGTTTTTACATGTCTCATGCTAACTGCAATCATTTCCTCTGACAAATTAAGTGGATGTAGATCCTAAAATCCTCCTAGACAGCTACAGTAAGCATTGCCAAGCAGCAAACCAGGAAAAATATTGTGTTACTTAACCCACATAACACTTCCAACTGACCAGTTTAACCTGAAATTCATGCTATGGCACAAAACAAAGTAAAACATCTGAATCGACTCTGGAGTACAAAGGAAAAAGGATTTTGGCTCTATCAGTTTGGTCTCACACTACCCCAGCCAAATACTTTTTAAGCTTCCTTGAAGACAAATAAATCTAGTGTATAAGAAAGGTTTTCTAGCCTCTGAGAGACTGAGTATGAACTGAAATGTATTATTTTTTTGCACTGACAGAAAAAAAAAAAAAAAAAAATAGACTTGCTATACATGTTACAAGGCACTTACCTTGTATGTTATCCAAAACCCATAAGGAATCAGAACAGGCAAAACTTTTATATTTTTCAGAAATTAATGATTCTGTTTTCAGGCATTTCTATTCCAGAGGAAGTTTCATTTCAGAAGCATAATCCTGTACGGCCCAGGAAAATTATCTGAGAATTCTCAGGGTATGGCAGGGATAAGTGGAGAGTTATTTTTCAGTGAAAAGTTGAGCAAAGCACAGAAGGAAGGTTGAAAAGGGCAACAAGATCTGAAGCAGGCACCACTTATTCTTTATTCTATATTATATTATAGAATACATAATATTATTATCTTACATCTTATATATATATATATATATATATAATATATATAATCTTACATCTATATTATATTACTTATTCTGTAGTGCAGCAAGTAGTATGTTGTCCCTTTTGTCTTCCCTGCTCTTTGTTATGACATTATACTTCCTAGAATAACATTAAGTCTTTTTTTATTTATTTTTTTTTTATTTTTTAAGACATGGTAACATTTTCATCAGGCAGCTACATGATTTTATGTGAGCTAAGATGGAGAAGTAGATCTAGTTTCCTCTGTTAAGGGGAAAGCTGGTATGAAGTTTGTTTTAATGGTGCATGAGAAGTATGAACAGTAATGGTCACTTATAAAAGGTACAGTAAGGAATCTGTATTACAAATTGTGCAGCAAATGAACAAATATTGAACAAAAGAACAGTCCGAGTCTCAGAGCACTATTTTCCAGAACTTTGATGATTGTATGTATCAATTATCAAATTCAATATTGCTTTTCCATAGTAAGTAGCTAGACAACTTGTCCAATGATCAGCCAAACGCCTAGATTTTATTAAGTTATATTAGAAGAAAAAAAAAAAAAAAAGAAAAAAAAAAGGCAATTTATCACTGTAATTGTATGGATATCAGTCATGTTTCATCCCAAAGTGGTTATTGCAAGAATTTCAGCAAGGAAAAAAAAGTCCACCACCTCTGTCTGCACAGCACTTGCAGTAGTCAGTCAGATATACAAAGAAGTGTGCTGAAATACATTGCTTCCCAAGCTATTTATGGAAAAACAACAAAGGGCATTTATACGCAATGGCATTATAAATCTGATTTGATTTATAACCAGCTACTTCTAATCTTGTTTGTGAGTGCTTTGCCATGCATCTGGACCTTGACATCTAAGTACTTACTGAAAAATTTGAATTTTCAACTCTTGTAACCTTTACTGTGAAGAACTTCACACGCTAACCCTTCATGTTCTTGAAAAGACACCTTTCCAACTGGAGAAATGCTTGGAATTCAGCAATCATCAACCTAGAAAAGGATTCTTTAAAATGTCCAGCATAGAAGCATGTTCTACCTTAAGTGTGCTGTTGCTAAAATAACTTGGTATCTCTAGAGATACAAAGCTGAAAAAACTGACATTGTACATCAGAGAGATAAAAGATCACTGTGCTGAAAGTAATAATCAAACTATGACTTTTTAAAGCCTGAAACTCCATTTCTCTTCTAAAGTTTCCACTGTTTCTTCCTCTTCCTCCCATGTATTGTCATAAAATAATATAATTTCCTTAGAAACAATAAAAACTATCTAAGGAATATAGGAAAGCAAGTTTTTAAGAGAACCAAACTCCTCCTCAAAGGTTTGTTTGTTTAAGGTTAAATTCTTTCAACTATCAGTCTGTTAAACGGACAAAATTTTCCTTTTTGTAAAAGATAAAAAAAGGATGATTTTTAATATGCTGACTCTACAAAAAGGCAAGCTGGCATTTTAAAGACTGCAGAATTGTCTCCCAGGCATACAGTTACTCTGAATGGAAATGCTAGTTGCTATCCTGATATAAATAAAAGATACAGTTAATTTGTTGTTCAAATTACTGGAAACGTCCCTGCCAGAGGCAGTCTGAATAATTCCAGGTCTGACTGGCAGGGCATTAATGATGAGCATTCAGGCATTTAAATCAGATTGCTATTCTTTGTTACACCTTTCCTGAATGGACCTCAATTCCACATTCCACTCATGAACTAGATTTGCTCTTTATTGGCCAACTTTGTATTGATAGAAGGTATTTATCATAATCATATCTTCTTGACTTAGATGATTTATATAATAGCCTCTCTTAAAGAAGCACAGCAGGAAAAAAACCCAACCCTGTTTCTAAAAGGTAGCAATTGTACTGTTAACTGTGTCAGTATTTATTGAAGCATCATCACACATTCTGTAAAGTGATATAGTGGCCAGTAGGA
This sequence comes from Microhierax caerulescens, assembly GCA_035590215.1. Taxonomy (NCBI): domain Eukaryota; kingdom Metazoa; phylum Chordata; class Aves; order Falconiformes; family Falconidae; genus Microhierax; species Microhierax caerulescens. The sequence continues at coordinate 1,436,366 of JAVJGJ010000001.1, forward strand.
CTTTGTGTTCCCTATGGAATCTGGCAGCAAACACTTCAAGGTATTAGGTAATTCTCATGGATTACTACTAATCCAGCAGGATCTGCTCAATAAAGACTTGTCCGTGAAACATCCTCCTCCTGTCCCCATGGAATCCATTGATTGCAAGGAAACAGGCCCTACACCTGTGATCTACGGAGTGGAACTTCTCCTGGCCGCCCAGCCTACCCACAGGATTTCATATGGGAAAGGATGCCCCAACAAGCACCTAGATAAACCCTGTCAGTATTGGCTCCGTTAGGTCCACACGACTAGGGCCTGGGAAGTCACAAAATCCATGCACAAGTGTCTTGGCCTATAATGGACTCATCAGAGGAAAATCTTGAGGTCTTGGAATCTGACACCCCTTAAAATAAAGCCTTGAATCATTTCCCCAAACTTCACACCAAATTCTATTTTGTTTTCAATGGGGATGAATAATACAACCACTGAAAACAGACAGTAAGGCACTCCATCTGAATTTACTGTGGAGGATAGAAGTAATACAAACCATCGTTACCTTGAGTAACACAGTGACTGCACTCTGCAAATTATCTTTCAGAAACAGAATTTTCTGCACTGAAGACTGAAATATGAAAGCAGCAATAGAATCAAGAAATATGATTTATTTTTAAAGGGTTTATGATGTCATTATATCATACTGATTGTTTTCTTAGCGTATACCACATTGTGATGCTGTACTGTTTTTCTGAGAACGAGTTGCATTCTTTGTATCTCCATTTAGTTTAGCATTTTAGTAATATGTGTAATAGGTGCAAAAGATTTTCTGAAAAAAATGCATTCCTGTTTCCTATCTATGCTTGGTAGAAACACTTTACTTTTATTCCTTATTTCTCACAAACTCATTCCAAGCACGTCAGTGAAGTGTGGCAGCAGTACTTCAGTTTATAACAAACCATTTACCTGGTAGGAGGGAACAAAATACTCACCCAAGATTTACAGCTCATCCCAGAATATTGAACTGGTTCTTAATACAAAGTCAAACTAGGCATGTCCTTAGCATTGATGGTGTATTAACAAGAACGTCTTCATCCCTGCAACCAAGGCTGGGGAAACGGTCTAAAAATAGTATGCATACATTGGATTCTCCGTCCAAGTAACAACATTGAAAAATGCTGAGACTGCCAAGGAGAAAAAAGAGACTCTCAGTGTTACATGGAATAACTTAAATAGCATGTTCAGAGGTGGTATACTTCAGCCTTCCTCTTGTTTACAAATAATCTCTGAATAGATTCAAATTTTAGAGAGTTTGTCTTGCTGAGTAGTTTAGCGGAACATTTTTTTTCTCTACAGATGCTTTCCATCAGAAACTGAGATACTGCAATAAAGGGCATATTATGGAACCATGCAGAAAGTAAATAGTTGCTTGCCTGACTATTTTTTGTAGCCAGTGGAGACTAGAATTCATTATTTGTGTTGTGTAATTAGTCACACAATACTGGTTCTGCACCTAAACTATATGTAAATAAATGCAAGGACTGCAGGAAGAAGTCCTTGACACTTAGAAAGCCTACTGGCTAGGAGCATTTCAATGTTTCGGAGAGAGCAGAAGTCAAGTACACCATTCGCTTCTTTACCTTTTCCTTTTGTTTCTTTTTTCCCTAAGGAAAAAACAGTATTTGTCTATACATGATGACTTGGGATGTAAAAACCTAGTTCCACTTCCATTCTAGAAAGAAATATATAAACTATCTTGTCTGAGCTGGCTGTTTGCAAAATGTGTACTCCATTTTGTCTTGTCACAGTCACATAGAGTAATTGCATTTATATGAGTAAAGCACTAATTGCCAAGAGTTTGGTCACTCATCTTTGTCTCTCTTATCGGATTAATTGCCTGAATACCAGGTTTCTTGCTGGAGGGTTTAGAGTGCTGCTGTGTCTATATGCTAAAACTGTTTCATTTGTTTACAAACATACAAACTGAATCTGTTGCTTCCTATTAATGTCCTGTCTGTAGGTTACTTTTCCCGTTCATTTTCTTGATATGTATTGTGGAGTGAATAATCCCATATAGTACAATGCAGCATTCAGTTACTTCTGCTCATCTCCCATTTGCCTTACTGCTGTATTTTTCTGCATAAACAGTAGGTGAAGTAATTTTATAAACATGTTGCAACTTTTGGACCTTCCTATAATTTATTGTAGATAATCAACAGGTGATAGGCAGATAATCAACAGGTGAATAATAGGTATAAGCATTTTGGCACCTGGAGAAAAAGCTCTCCAAGTGAAATTCTCTCTGTCGGAGAAAATTTGAGAAAACAGGAGCCTGGGTATTCAAAAGGAGCTGTGAGTAGAACTGCAAATCAATGAAGGTAGAAAGAGATGCCTGGATATGCTCTGCAGCTCCTCCTACTAGAACAGAACTCCAGCTTCACGTGGCTTCACCTGTCTTTATGTTAAACGAGCATGGCAAGATTCTTTTCTCAGCCTGTATCGGTAATGATTATTTCAAGTGTAGCTGAAACAAGAAATACTGGATGTGTTTTTCCTTCTTAAAAGAGGTCAAGGAAAAATCAGCAGCCAGTTGTTCATATAACAGAAATTAGGCCATGAACCCTTTGGCTCTGTAACAGTTTTATCAGAACATTCCCAAAAATTGAGCAGTCTGGGTAAATTGTCAGCACCTTTTCTGTGCTTCTCCCACTGCAGATTCCCTGGAACTGAAGGCTGCAGGTAGGTTCTGCCAGGACAAGAACCTGACTGTGAAATAGAGTGTGTCTGATACAGCCCCAGTTTCTGCCCGTGAACGCACCTCACCCTGGTTCCTCGGGGGCATTCAGCAGCAAGGAACTTGCTTACATTTCCAGACCTTCCCTTCCTTAGTGCTACGTCCAAAATAAATATTTACCAAAGTCCTTCTGTTACTACTACCATTATAAATCAGATAAATTGATACAGATGACATCCTAAACTCAGGCATTTCATGTTAACCTGGTATACCTCGGCCTGATTTAAAAAAATGCTGGGTAGCTATAACTTCCTTTGACTTAAGGAAGATTTGTGTCTGAAAACTTTGGAAAACTAGCTTCTAAAACTTAACAAGAGTGCAAAACATTCCTTTGTATTTTCTGAAGTTCATTATCATGTCCTATCAGGTAATTTCTTAGAAATATTATTAACCATTTTTGTGAATGCAACAAGATAAAGATGCATTACAAATATTCTCTCCTACAGACTGGGACTGAGCCACACATGCACTACACAGAGTATGCACCTTGAATCTGTCCCTGTATGATAGTTCCACCATTTTTGCTAATTTTATGACTCTTCTTTGAACATTTTCTATTTTTCAACATTTTCTTGGAAGTACAAACTTCCGAAGAAATAAGCATAGTGTTCTAAGCACGGTCACAATACACTGAAGCAAGAGGAGCAATAACTGCTTTATTCCTACTGAGGATACCCCTTGGTAGATGGTCTTTTTGATTTGGAATTTGAGTACCACTGGCAGTTCAGTAACACCCTCTTTGGCATAATCAACAGTCTGAGCATGGAAACACTTTCTATTTTAATTCTTTGTTCATTCATGAACAGCAGTACTGTTGGTCATATTAAAATGTAAATTATTTTCTTGGCTTTGGGGTAATAAGTCTTTCATAACCACCATATGATGTAGATTTTATTTTTTTTTCCAAATACAGTACAGAACTATATCATGACTATTTCTTTTCTTCTCCAATATCATTGAAATAAACAACATTTCTATCCAGCTACTGGGCAATATTATCACTAAGATCCTTTTTGATCCATATTTTGTTTTAAAAAAGCCTTTATTTTCAGTCTTAAATCTGCTTATGATAGATTTTTCCATGTGTAGCATTTTCCTTTTCATATCCCTTATGAATTTCGATGATCTGTAACATGTGTGTATTCATTGTTATTAGCTTACCTATTAACTAATAACTTCCTCTTATCTTATCCTTTAGTTAATAGCTATTTTTTAAAAAAGCCAATGACACCAGCTTTCTTGATTATGTCAATGGCATTTTTTAACTAATATTAAATTTATTTTTTTGAAATTTGTTTTAGACAGTGTCATATTTTTACTAACATTCACTTTTTTTTTTTTAATTAAAATTTTTTCCTCCCTGATTTGAACAGAATTATTCAGGGGTTTTCTGTAGTATGCATGCAGTAGTTTATAGTTTTGCATTCATTTAATCCTGTTCACATACAACAGAAGTAACCAAATCATAATCACATGTTCCCCTCTGGAAGTGGTAACCAGCTAGTTACTACATTTAGTTTGGTAAAAAAGTATGTTATTCTTATGAGATTTCTGATGTATGCCATCTATTACATCTCATTTCTGCATGTCATTGTTTTCCTCTTGGTCTACTCATACTTCATCTATATGTACTAATATATACAGGCACATATATTATTATATATGTAATATATACATATTACTAATACATGTGGGTCTAAGAGACCTACATCTGGGAGTCAGTAAATGATGAAAAATACTGACCTAACCAGAAGAAGTGCAAGATGGAGGGGCATTGATCTATATGGATTCAAAGTTAACCTATCAATGATTTAGAACCTCCCAAAACAGCACCATTTTGGACAAAGAAGACCTCTTCTCTCTTTCCTATAAGACCTTTTGTAATAGCATATAGCCACTGATTTTAATCTTTTGGCCCAGGTTTCTGTAATTATGATCAAGCCAAAGGTATGCTGGCAAGCAATTCTGAGTCTTCTGATTTACTGTTTGTTCCCAGCAGCATCATATAAATAGTTAATAGGTATCATTCCCACTTCCCTTAGTGCCTCGACTAATTTTGTAATCGATATCTTGTGTTTGAACTAATTACTCGATTCTTACTCCTCTTTGCGACTATCCAGCCTGTGAGGTTAGTGCTCTGCAGGCTGCCATTCCAGAACAATGCTTCCTTTTTTAATCACATAAAGGCAACTCAAAAAATTATCCTCTTCCATCACTAATTTTTTCCACAAGTTTACAAATTTCTATATCACTTATTAATTAGTGGTTTGTTTCCACATTTGTTGTTATGTTTCCTTCATTTGTTAGACACTCCTGATTAAGGGTTTTAGAGAAACATTGCACATCAACCTCAGAGTAATAGTATATGTATAAAATAAAATAAAAATGTTATTCAGACACGTTCTCCTTTGTAGAAGCTTGAGTCATGCAATCTGGTTAAGGAAAATGAATTACAGCAGCAGCAGAAAGACTAGGTATTCAGTGTCCGTGTTAGTTAAGCTGGGGATTAACATTTTTTTTTTTTTAATTCTTTTTTCCTAAAGTTGTTTCTTGGCCTAAGTTTTCTGTTTATAAATACAGTGAAATTTGGGGGGTGGGGTGGTGGTGTCTGTTCTTTCAGGAATCATATATAGAAGGTCACAGTTTAGAATTAGGAAAGTCAAAAAAGAAAGGGGAAAGGATAAGAAGAAATCAAAGAACTTGGAGGGATGCATATTTTCTGCTTCATGAGTGATTTCCCAGTATACCATTCACTACTTTGTGGTTGTATCATTTTCATGTGTCATTTTCAAAGGTTATCTTCTGGAGTCACTTATTTTCTGTAGTAAAAGAACATGAACATGGTGTTCAGGCTAAAACAATTCTGTTTACAAATACGTGTGGGTTTTTTTACAAACATATACTTTAGCCTTAGTCAAAACCAGATGAAGAACATGAGCTTCTAGTTCTCATTTCCTGTGAGCTGATATAATTAATAATTTCTGCTGATATAAATAATCTATATGCTAGGCACTGGAATGAATGGAGAGATCTATAAAACGAATCGCCTCTCATCAGGTACCAATGTATTTCTCCTTATTTTGGTGTGAAGGGCTTTATGAAAACCTGTATACTGCCATTTCACAGGGGGCTTGGTGTTTTACATTATCCAGGGGCAATGTGCCAGACTACATTCATTGTTTATTAATTCACTGCATAACAATTGATGCGAACCAACCTTTCTCCAGTCCACAAGCAGAGCCAGCCACTGTTACACCCCCTTTCCTGACACATAGCGCTAATCCTACGATGCCTTTTATTTGACCGTTACATAGAACGGCTTCTGTGGCCTTCTGTCAGATTATCGTAGGTTGGAGACCCAAAACCTGCCTTCCCTTCAAGGGTTAAACTATATAATGTAATTGTGGCTTATTCTAAAAAAGCTGCTCTCCCTGAGGTCAGGGAGAGCACTGAGCTCCAATCATTAATAAGCCATTTTGTGTTTGCCTCTGTGATCAAAGAATCCTTGTCCAGAGTGCAGTAGCTTGTTTCCTTTGCATTTCAGCTTCAAATTTAGTTTCCAGAGAGAAGAGAGAATAAATCCTGACAATAACAACGGTGAATCTTTAATGGCACTCATTAAAGTCAATGTTTGATTTTTCAACTGTGCTACCTGAAATTCAATTTTTAGACCAAAAATGCATTTAAAAGCTTTGAGGCCTTTTGTAACAAACACCCTTTCACAAGTTATACTGATCTGCTATGTTGGATGGAAGACTACTTTATGTTATTTGTTCCATTAGTTCCTTTAATTTCTTTTATAATAGCTGAACCTTTGCAGCAGTTAAAAAAATCTAATAGCAGCTTTGATCTTCAGATATCAGCTAGAGGGTACTCCACACTTGGATTTTAAATAAAGTACTGTAGAAAGCTACCATCCAATGAAAAATCCTCAATTACTTTAAAAGCTATGCTTCGCCACGCTTTTACATTTACAGGCTTTTCTCCTTTTTTGAAATTTCAACCTCCATAATACTGAGGTGCTATAAGCAATTATTTATGATAGCATTACCTCATACTAATTTTCTACTCAGTACATATACCAGAGTTGCATCTGCTTTGTTAGAACAAGGAACATGATCTAGCTGATACATGTTCTCCCTGTTCTCTGGCAGGATGATGAAAAGCGCTCCCCAGAGACAGCCGTGTCTTTTTCTCCTTGCATGAGATGCAGCATTCCTTGAGCTGTTGCTTGGTAAATATATTAATTAAAACAAAAATCCAAAGCAGAGCACTGCATTCTAGATGTTACAGTAAATTCATTTTTGTGCTTTTAGGGCCAAAAATCTCATAGATAAAGCCCTAGGTTTCATATGCTCTATGAGTTAATGTACCTTGCTGTATGCAGCTTGTACAGCTGCTGTGTGATATGTGTATGCTGGATGCATACACGTGCAATGGATCCAATGCATGCATGCATTGCTGCATCTACGCTTGCTGTGTGTGTGACTGAACACAGAGCGCTGTGCACAATGTACCCTGTATAAAAACACAACTGGCTTCCAAACAGATCAAAAGGAAGGCTCTCGGGCTCCAAAGCCTGCTGGTTTCACCTGATCACACATTATTGGAGGTTGAAGGTGCTGAGATGGGCACCTCCACGTGATACAAATGAAGCCACGTGTTTTGCAAAAAGTGCATGGGAAGCTGCATTGGATTCAGAGTGAGAGACTCAATAACCAGCTCAGCAACTGTGAAATGTGAAGGAGAGGTCTCAATGGTGACTAAATGCCCTCTGTTCCTTAAGATTATGAGCCTCCTTCTGTTATTCACTCTCTTTATCTACTTATAGCCAGAGAAACAGCTTTTGAATAAAATGTGGAGTGATATTAAAGTCCCAGTATAGGAGACACAGGCTAAATTCCTGTCCTGCTGGATGAGAAATGAGGCCTGAGTATTGAAACAACAAAACTGCTGCAGTTTCTCACTCTCTCTCTCTTGCTAAGACCTTTCTGACTTGTGTTAATAATTGAACAGGCTTGAAACTGTCTTGCTACAGCCTTGCTATACACAATGTCAGCTAAGCCAGCCCTTCATTCTTCCACCCCTCAAAATATTTAATTTCTAGCATACGATGCCGCATTCAGTCTCCCCCATCTGAGGTGACTGCTCAAACCCCTTGACTGTTGGATACATGTACGCTTAACGTGTGCTGTCCTCAGAGTCCTGTCTCCCCTCACATTTCAACTTTGCTACCGGCGTGCTAGGGTGCTTCTTATCCTGATTCCTGAGATCAGAGCACTTGTGAACCTGCCAGTCCTGCTGATCTCTGTTAGGCAATTAAATTAGAGGCATGTCATAGCTGAGAGATGTTAAAAGGCGTTTGCTGACACTACTTATTGGATCCTGAAGCCTGCTTCCAAGAAATGGAAGACAGATGATCCCAGCCAGCTCTGAAGTTGCTCTTCTCCACTCCATTGCTTAGGGGGATTCAGGTTCAGCTGAAAGGTGAACCAGGTGTATGGTGACAAGGCTGTCACTCTTTTGTTTCACTTCTGAATTACAGTAATCCCAGTTTTTTTTCTGAAAGAATAGGATTTTTTTGCATACTTGGGATTAAAGAGCATATCAATAGTTAGGTAGTTAAATAATAGTTGTAAGAAGAAGAAAAAGAATCCCCATTTTTCTGCTAGCTATAAATATGAGGGTTAGCCTTTTTAAAGTTGGGCCCCAAATCTTCAAAATGCTTTAAGGAAGTATTTCTAAGGACTAGATAAATGCAACTGCAATTAATTTAGAGTCACAGGTAACTTTCATAATAGAATCACAAATTACTGAACATACAGTTGTCCTTGAAGATTATCTGGGAGACAGAACCAGTGCAGACAACAGCTGTCCATCTGTTTTTTTTTGTCCTAAACCCAAATATCTGTAAAGAAATAGCTTCACACTTTCAAATGTGAAATGGGCTGTAAACCTTATATATCCTGAATTGGTGAGTAGAGGAAATCAGATAATACATTTTTTTTCCATGGAAATATTATAAAATCCTTAAAGATGTGCAAAACTCAGACTCACAATAAATCTAATGAAACCTATAAGCATAGAATGCATCCAAAAAGTCCTTCCCTCAGGCCATTAAAGTACTTTCTGCAAACTGCTCCTCAAATCCTTGGACTGAGGAAACCAGAGGTTTGTACAGTGAGATTTACAACGTGGTCGTGTGATATTTGCAATTCTTTCATCAAGCTCTGAGGAACTGAAACAGCGCTCAACAGATATGCCTTCCCACCCTCCACCCCTTCAATTTCAACTAAACAGTAAATAAAATTACCAAAAGTAAATCAATAGAATGCATTTCAATTTCTCCTCAAGAGAATTGTATTGCTTTATGTTTGGTACTTCTTCCCATCCAGAGAACTAGATTTTACTCCCCTCTGCTTCCTCTAAAACACAGTTAATAATGGATGCTCAGCACTAAAAAAAAAAAAAAAAAAAAAAGGGGGTGGGAAATGAGTTTACTCTAGGCACTGTAATTTTTTACATTACAATAGTATCTTGGGAACAAGTTTGAGATCAAGGTCCCATTTTGCTATCTTTTGATTATATAGTAATATACTCACTTTCAGGACAGTTATAATCTTGCTAGAAATGACAAATGGAATGTAGTGGACAGACACATGATTTGTGGATACTAGCTCTTGTAGGACAACATTTAGGTACTTACTGTCTAAAGGGTATGAGTATTTTAGTATTGTTACTCTCTGAAGAGTAGAAGTAGGGAGAAGAAACCTAAAAGAGAGAAATCAAGTCCAGACTAGCAATGTAAGAATATTTATCAAATACACAGGTGATTTGTTTTTTTTCTAAAAGTGACCAAATTGTACTGGCCTTATATGCAAATGCAGCACAATGCATTTGTGGGAATTGCTGCCTGTTCACAAATCATGTCAGGCTGAAATGGTCCACTCAGTGTCTCTTACTTCTTCCCTTCTTTCAGTCCTTCACTCTTACTGCTCAAAAATTTGTGTTCACCTGGGATGGTAACTGCACATGACGACATTTGTTTCTTCTGATGAAAACATCTTTAGGGACCATTTATATCTGTTGTAGATATAAATGTTTTTTTCATGAGGTCATGACAGTTCCTGAGAACCCAAATGTTATTATATTTATTTTAACATATGTGTCTCTTTATACATCTGCAAATCCCCAGCCAGCTATTAAAAGTAAAGGGATATTTGTTTTCAGTTTTATTTTGAAGAAAATATTGAGGTAATTACAGTTATTTCACTGTTACTTTTCTATTCTTGAATAGTGTTAAATTCCTATTTGAAATGATCCTCTTTTCAAAAGGTGGTTTAGTATTTTATTATGGTTTCCCAACAAAAAACAAAGCTGGGAGTAGACGGGCCATTTTTTAATATGTCCAAACCTATACTTCAGTGATTACTGCTTAAATATAACAAATCATTGTCTGTTGAAAGGTATCCCAACATAAAGCATCTCCTGCAAAAGCAGATTTGATATGCACAAATCACCCATCTAGCCACGGTGTTTTCTTACTACAAGAAGTGAGAATAATAGTCTGACAGATAAATACTGATTTTCCTCAGGCAACATAAACACATCTACACATGAGGGAAGGGTTATTTTATTCTACATTGATAAATGATTACTTTTGGTCTGTTCTGTGCTTTCTAACCATATGCTGCTCCTAGTCCACACTTAAAGTTGGTTCAAAAATTTTCCCCGTGAACTGCAAACCAGCAGTGTTCTTTTCTTTTGTAGTAGGTTTTCTTCCCTATCCCCTCCTTTTTTTTTTTTTTTTTCCTCAGTTTCTTCCTCAGCCTTTTCAATTCCTTGCCACTCTGGTGAAAAGCCTTCCTAAGGGAATCCAAAATAGTTACATTTAACACTATCGCAGATATTCTTTTCTCTGATGTTATTTGAAACTGTGCCTTTTTAAAAAAAATATTCTTGATCTATACATTTACTTGGTAGAGTCCCTTAGAAATAATAAGTGCATCGTTTTAACTGCTTCATTTTACATATTAACTGTATATTGTCTGTGTCTTGTTCAAGTAGTAGTAGTACTGCTTTGGGCTGTCTTGGTAACTGATGCAGCAGCTTGATGTTAATTAATGTTAATTTGTGAGTTTTGTATCATAGTCCTTAAATGGCACAGCATTTTAGCAGTGCTCACCAGTGCTGCTATGAAGAATTCCACAGAGATGATGATGTTCCATTTGTATCTTACATGTGCATCATCTCTTGGTCTTAACTGCACCATCCATTCTAGTTCTTGCCCCATTTTCAGAGATTAGGCACAGTTTTATTTAGTTAGCTTGTCACAGGGTTCTGATTCCCATCACCCAAGAAAGCAGACATGGTGCTCAACTCTTAGCAAAAATTCTCAATTTTCATAGTAGACCTAAGAGAAATGATTATGTTCCTGGGCACTATGTGTTCCAGTTCTTAGCCTGATTTCTTAGCACAGATTTTGAGGGTTTTTTTGTTGGCACTAACACCTACTTCATTCTAGGCTGCATGGTTGGAGACTTCTGGCCAATTACAAGACAGGCCTCCACTGGCGGGTTCAATCGCTGGCTGTGAGAGCTTCCACTGCCTGCAGATTTGTCTCACCATTGGTTTTGGCGGAATTCTGCCCGCTAAAGACTTGCTGCTTCTTTCTGTAGAGCACCTGACTGCACATCTCTCTGCTGGAAATATTCTGAACTCTCTAATACCTCTCCAGGTGTGAAAACAGCTACTCTCTTCAGCTTCAGCTAGTGACTTCTGTGCTTAACTGGTAGTAATTACTCTAGCACAATTCCTTTGGCAACAGTTTCATGCTGTTTTCTAATTGTTTTATTCAAGTTCTTAATCAAGGACAGGCAGCTTAAAAGGGAAGCACTTTGGTATATTCTTAGGAAGATTTGCAAACTTCCTGAGTTCTTGTTGGCTTTTCAAATGCTTTGATTTTTTTTATTTTTTATTTTTTTTTAACAAAAAAGTATCATAACTTTAATTTCTATTTGGAGCAGAACTCTTCAAATTTCTGTAATACAGTTTCGTAGTTAACCTCCTTGGCCTTGAGTTTACTGGAAACTGTTGAAACATGGAAACTTCAAAGCCACCTATTGTTTAGGAACAGCTCCCTCTCTTCCTTTTCGCTAGCACCTATTGCTAAATTGCCTTCCTTTTATTACCTTTTCAGCTGTTGTGGGGTTTTAAAGTGCTTCATTCTTTAAGGTCTTACCTTAATTTGCTGCAGTTCTGCCTCAATTATCACTCAGAGCTAGAGGTCTGCCTCTCCCAGCGCGCAAATTTTGGCTGGCAGATCCACGGTGGGTGTCTGCCCAGCCACCAGATCCTGCTGCCTCTGGAGCCAGATATGGATCAGGACAATACTTCTGGAGGAAATCATTGTGCTGGTAGGCAGCAGGTCCGCAAAGGATCAACGACTAAGATCAAATGTTATCTTTGCTACCGGCAGGGCGTTTAAGTATGGTGCTAATCCTGAGTGTCTCCAGAGATCCTTTCGTTTTTTTGAACTGAGGATCAAGAAACTAATCCCACATAACAGGAAAACATTCTATGTTTCCATTACTCAGAAAAAACTGTCAGATGGCAAATTTTATCCAATGGTTATATACAATACACATGAAAGAAATCAGGGACTAATCATGATTAGGTATGGAAGTCGAGTGGAGGGGAGAGACATCAAAGAACAGGAAAAAATCAGAAGTAGGAAATTCAGGGTGTTTGTGTCCCTCTATTTTCTGGGAGGTTTTGTGAGTTTAAATTACAGCCTTAGTCTTTTCTGAAGATTGATTTGGATGACAGTTCCAGTGTAAAAAGTATTTCACCGGTTCAGACTTCCTATTGAAAGCCCAATTTCACACTCATTTACACTGAGATCTATTCAGCTTAAGCTGGTGTTCTTCGTGTTCTTTATATTACTCTTGTTCTTTGCAATCAAGTCCACTATTCCAGTTTTGCCAAAGCAAAACAATTGCAGCAGCCACAGTATGAGCAAACACAGATAAAAAAAAACCAACCCAAAACAATAAACCAACAAACCCCAAACAAAATAAATACCCCACCAAAAAAAAAAAAATCATAAAAGAAAATAAATAAAATAATAATAAAAAACCAACCAAACAAACAAACCAAACCTGCTTTGAATTCCAAGGGAGGGAAATAAAAATGATTTGTATTAAAAGTTAAATATACCCTAAACTATAATGTTACAAATTTTATAGGAATGATGTCTCTATATCCTTGTGCAATGCATCATCAATCCACAGCCAAATGCCACTGACACTGTACATTTTTTATCTCTACAGAACAATATTTGGATACCACTTACCTCTGAGGCAGTTCTTCTGGAAATTATAAATATATTTCTTTCTTGGGAACAAAACAAAGCACATCAAAATGAATGATGAAGCCTACAAACTGGATTTGCAGTTGTTTTATGTAAACTGAGAGAAAGTGTAAAATTTCTTGTTCTAATTCATTCTATCCAGAGTTTTGACAATAGCAATCTGAAAATGTTACATTTCCAATATTACTTACCTAGCTGTAAGTAATTACCTAGTTCTTACCTAGCTGTATAAATGATCACAAACAAATAATTTTCCTGTTGTGAGGAAGGAATGTGATACTACAGGTGTAAAGTAACCCCATGCAAAACCACGGAGCCAATTCTGGCTGGACTGGTGAAACGCAGCAGTTTAAAAATAGCATTACTGAAGCAAGAGTTCATCTTTAGCCCCAAATTTGCAGCGCGCACTTTTTGTCCTGTACTAAAGGTGTTTTATTCATCCTTCTGGTGATCCAGAACACTAATGCTGGCTAGAAATTATGCTGATAAAGAGTTACCACAAGCTTGCATACTACCCTTCTTTTATGTCTGTTGGGACTTTGGTAAGGAAGACATCCATGATCCTCCCTGCTACATGTTGGAGAAAACTATGTGTAGAAATCAGTGGTCCAAAATGACTAAAAATATTTTTAAAGCTGAGTATAAACAAATAAGAAATACTAACTGTAATCAACTGCCAAATGAATGTAGCAGGATAGCAAAGTCGGTACGTAACCATAACATCGCTTCAATCTTCTTGCAACCAATACATCCTGTCAATTTTATCACTAATTCTACTATAAAATGGTTATGGTTATTTTATTTCTAATAGATGCAGCTTAATTCCCTCCATTCTATTAAATGCACTGTTCTTTCATGGTACCTCTAACAGTATTGTGGAAGTGCTGGCATTGTGGACACAGTCTGCCTGAAAGGGGGACCTAGACAATAGCATCATTTGGCTAATTTGTAATACTTCTATCATTGTGCTATTGTGTGTGTATGATGACTGTCAGTTCATTAGAATTTAAATCCGCTTATAAATATTTGATATTAAATTCTTTGTTAAAGAAACTTTAAGCCTTGTCTAGTCCAGTGATGTGTTTATTGTTTAAATTAAGCCTTAGTATTTCACTTGCTCTAATGTTTTATGTGGCAATAGAATTTTACAAGGGATTAATAAGAATAGGCTAAGCTTGCTTTATTGTCATGAAAACGTATTTTTTCTTCTGCACTTTCCATTCTCATTCAAGTCCCTTTCACTGATTCTGAGATTTAATGGCTCATGTGTTCTCTTAGACATAGTCATCTACCATACTATGCTGCTGTGACTATTTCATTATTCTGTTTCTTGACTTCATGCCCATGTCATCAATTCAGCTATTGGTTATTCAGTTTGTTAATGAAGGAAAAGTGCAATGACCATTCATCCAAATTACAGAGTATAGAAAAGGTCAAGGTACTATAGTACATTATTCTAATTCATGGAATATTGTACATAAGACAATATATTTTCCATTCCCTGGTATTTCATAATAAAATTATTACAAGAACATAATATGGATAAAATTAATCCACACTAAGAGCAAAGCCAGCAATTAAAATGCTAAATGGCACAACTTGAATGCTTTCTTTTGACAATTACTGGAGTCAGAGTAAGAATTTAATCTTGTACCACATGAAATCATAATTTCATATTTTTGTATAGTTATATAGTTTATTATAGTTATCATTTGCTACAGGATGCCAAGTGTATTTTAAATCTACAGCAAGATACAGGTGCCAAAGTGCTGCATAACCTCTCCCCTGAGAAGTAACCCAGTGCAAATTAAAATCCATCTTAGTTTCATCTAATCCTTGAAACATGAAATCACAAACAGAAAAGTTTTTGATCAAGGAAAAGACAGAGATAAAAAATAAAACCAGAATTTTGTAGTCTCACTGTTTCTAAAATCACCCCTGACGGTCAAAATCAGGATGACAGTCCTTGCCCCACAAGTTAAGCAATGTTCACTGTAAAAACAGCTTTAAAACTGAAACTCTCTTCCTGGAGCAGAAACTGGACATCTCCAGTCCCATAGATGATAGCCACAGTATGGGGGAATTCTCGGCATTTTCCCTGGTTTTGTTTGATTAATCTTTTACTTTATGTTGTGCAAAATGGAAAAGCCTGGGGAAAAAAAGTGTTTTAGACATAGTTTTCTTCCTATATCAACCATGGAGTAATTGTTGGGGTACTTCCAGGAGGTGCCAGGTACAGTCTTTCATACAGAGTAGAAATTAATTCCATCTCTTACCTCTCAATAATGAACTATTTGAACTACTACAGTTTCAGGTAAAAATAAAAGGAAGGGCTAGATTTTAATTTTTTATATTTTTTTTTTAAATTCCCCATTCTCCCTTTCCCGGGTAGTGTATTTTTGTCAGAAAATGCTAAGGTATGTAATTCAAGAGCCTTCACATTGATGAAGACAAGAATATAAATCCAGAAGAGATGTGGAGTTTAAAATACATTTTCCAATTTCCTCATGGATATCGTAAGTTACCTGTGTTTTACTTGTAATTGCAAAGCTTGTGACACATTTTGTGACTTCCTAACTATCTTGAATTTAACTTGCTATACCTTTATATTATGTATAAATAATACTGATACTGTATATTATACATATACATTCCACTGAGCGTGGAACTTACTGGCATTTTTTCCATAATTTTGCTCTAAGTTAATCCTGCATGTCTCTCTAAAGATTCCTCCCATTATCCAGACCTGTTATTATTTTTATTCATACAAATATGTAGTCTCTCATGATGGTCATATTAATTTGCGTATTTCTGAAGACTGTAATTTCACTTCTATTCTCCTTCACTAAAAGGAGTTACTGATATTGTAATGAATTGAGTTGCTGGACGTGTCTCTTTCAGTTCTTTCCTGCCATTAATTACACTCCAATCATTAATATGACAAATCGAAAAGTTTTTAATTTTTTTATTATTTTCTTCAGTATTCTGGAAAATCAGTTTAGTTTTAATCAATGATTATTAGAGCCTGGTAGCAGATAAAAAGCAAGAAGTTGAATGTCAAATTACAGGTTGGGTCAGGCCCCAATCTGCATCTGACCTGTGCTCACAATAAATCCAAATTATGAATCAAGCTGCTTTTAACCAGCTAAGGGCTTGTTTTACATTCAGTGTCCACTGTCACAAATAGAACAGGATTGCTAAAGTGACCCATTAATCTCTCTAAAATTCCATTTTACATGCAAATAGTAATTTTGGGGATTTTAGCAGTTTTTCACCTGTTTCAACAGCTCTCTTCTGTCAATCACTTGGGAAAGTGAATATGTTTGCCAAAAAAATAATAATAATATGCAACTGTCATTTCAGATTATTGGAATAAAATTTGGGAACACACTGTTTAGTTTATATTTAAAGTTATGCATTGAAAAAGAAAGAAGAGCATGTACTTCAACCTACTGTAGGGGATTCATAGTTCTGTTTGGCACATATTCTACCTGAACAATAACTGCACCTGAAAAACATCACCTTTTATAACCAAATCCACTATTACAGACTTGGAAATCTGAAGGACATAATTCAGATAAACTTTGGAACTTGTCAAAGCACACATACTTCCATTGACACTTTTTGCTGTATTTTTTTTTGGCAGGGAATTTAACCATGCTGAACTATCAAAGGAGAAAGAGGTTCTGAACATCTTTAAGGAGAAAACCGATATAAATATAAGAGAAGAGTATTGTTTCACAACTGGGAGGTATTTGACTGAAGACTTTCAATAGTTCTAGCAGCCTTTAACTTCTGCTTTAACACAGTATCCTCTCAACCTGTCTTCATGGTGCTTTGCTCAGTTTTATGTCACCCATGTTTTGTCCATATTTTTAAAAGGAAATTAGTTATGAATCATAACATGGTCACCTAAAAACTTCAGAGATATATACATAAATCTAAGTATTATACAAATATATTAATCAAAGGGTTGAAGAGGTGTAGAGGACATGATCTCCAAAACTAGCAACATTTCAGAGCACAGACAGCTGCTCCTCTTACCTTTGCTGCTGTGGAAGAAAAGGTTGATGATTCTCTGGAGATTCTGTGATAGCTCAAGACATGTCAATGACTCACCTGTAAATATCTATTCCCTTGAAGCTAGCAAGGAAAAGTCCACAGAATGTGCTTGATAATATAAATCCCATCATGAAGAGATATACATCTTGTAATTGCCACTTTAAGGGCGAAGACCAGCTTTCCTGGCAGGTGTGAATTGGCATATCTCTGCTGAAATCACAGAATTGCTGTGTTACATCAGTTGGAAAGACTGGACCTATTTCCTGAACTATTTTTGTCATGCCCCTAAAATCAATTACTTGAAGGCTAAGGCGGTGAAGAAAGGAAATAGCTCTCTACTCTTGGGATACTGGGTACAACATAGGCTCTTGTCCAGCCTAAGACATCTGGGTTTTACTCTATCACAAATGATAAAATGTAATAAATCTATATAATGTGAAACATGCAGAAGAGAAAAATACAAAACTATACATGACTTCTAGACATCACAGTGTAGTGATTTTTTTTTTTCTTCAGTTTGGACTATTTAAAATAATCTGCAGTAGAGTATGTTAAGTTAAAACAAAATTTATGAAGCCAAGGTTTACTTCTCACTTCTTTTAGCTTTCTTAGTAGTATCTAAATTAAGGCTTGCAGGATTCCTCACCTAGGAACACATATGCTAAAGATTGCTGAATGGCCAGCCTTTTCTGAATAATTTGAGCTATTTTTGTTGTGATAAAATATGTAGATATGTATTTATAGATCACCTTTTTATATTTAGTAGAACAAATGCCCTCATATTTTCCATCATCTCTGAAAAATCACAGCAGTTTCATTTTCCATGTTACCTGTCAAACTACTTAATCCTTCTCTCATCCAGATATCCTTTCTCATTGTTGTTAGTGGCCTGAACCAGAATGCCAGTTTACTACACCTCATATGCCCTAAGAGTAGTCAATTCCTCCAGCTAGCATTACACTACTCCAAGGTAGATCTCTAGCGTCACAGTTCTTTACATGAGACATGTTCAACTGGAAGATTTGCAAAGGTCTGTGGGGTTTATTTTAAAAATGACACACTTCAAGCAGAGAAAAAGGGGTTTATTTTGGAAATGATGAATTTCAAGCAGAGATTTATTTTTTTTTTTTTTTGGTGATAACTGTTTATGTTAGGACCAGTCTACTTGGTGAGTCAGTCAGAGCAAAGGACTCGAAATCTGTGGGCATAAACTATGTATGAGATTTTCAGTCTCACAAATGGCCCGTTTGCCCCAATCCTTACAAACTTTTTGAGATGGTTAACTCCAGACTTAGCCATAAACCTGAAGTAGGTGCATCTGCTTTAAGGAGGTCTACCTGACCCAATGCAGAAATCCTCTCTAGGTTGGGTAAGGTAGTTTGCATCTGTTAGTGGTGGTGGAGGAGGAGGAGGAACTTCAGGTGCTGGAGCAGATATCCATGCTGCAGCCTGTGGGGAACCTCATGCTGGGGAGGATGGGTATTTCCTTAAGGAACTGCAGCACATAAATAGGCCACATTGGAGCAGGGAAAACTTGTGAGCAGAAAGAATCTGCAGAGAGAAACTGTAGCCCCCTCTGCTCCACTTGGGACAAGGTGCTAGAGGGATCAGGAGTAAAGGTGTGAAGTTGGGCATAAAAGACAGAAAAGGTGTTGGTTTAAAGTGTGTCTTGGTTTTTACTACCCTAATGTATTTTAATTGTCAATAAATTAAAATACTTTTTACCAAAATTAATCCGTTTCACTAGTGACAGTAATTTAAAAGCATTGTCCCTGTCTTTATCTCGGTTGAGAAGTTTTCTTATACTGTTACCACTCCCCATCCCACCAAGGAAGGGGAATGAGTGAGCAGCCGGATTGGTGTTTAGCTCTTAACCAAGGCAGACTCACCACAGGTTCTTGGAAACAGACTGATTGTGTATATACAATACTTTGTCTGGGCTGAATTATGATATATTCACCTGTGTTGAGTTCTATGCTCCTGTACAAGTTTGGCTTCCAGTATCTGTTGCGGGGGTTGTTGGTGTATGCCGCCAAGGCATCACCATAGGCATAAATTAATTTCCACACAGGCATCTTTCAGTTGCATGGACTTAGTCATAAAAACCTTTGAGATTTACATACGAAACCCAGTATATCTCAGCTGAGTTATTAATTTTTTTGCTGTGTGAGCATGGATCATAATAGAAGACTTCAGAATCTGACATGATGTTACGGAATTTAACAAGGTATATTTTCTTCTTGATAGGCAAATATATTTTCCATTAATGCTAATGGGAGTTATATGTGTGCAACAAGAGAACATACCAATCTGCATGTAAATTTCACATTTTATTTAACAGAGGATATGTAACCCTATTATCACCAGGATCTTAATGCTGGCACAAAAATTTGTCCCAGTTCAGTTGGTTATAATCAAACATTAAAATGATCTAGCTGAACTTAATTGTATTTTACCTTCCCACCACTTTTGTAATGAAAGTACTTTAATCCAAAGCATTTTCTGTGTCATATGGGTGAATAAATAGTCTTTTTCTTGAAGTTAAGTTGTTTTTAAACTCAAGCTAATAAAGCTACTTAGTTCCATTTCCAACAGGTTTACAAGTACGGTTAGAGGCTTACAAATTAGAGTTGAAATATTCTTCAGGAAGAGACTGGTAAAAGATTATAGTCTTGACTTTTGAAGGTATCTTCTGAAGCTGGTAGGAAATGCCAGCTTTTATGAATCCTGTACTTGATCTAGAAAGTGTGTGGCTTTTTTTGCCGTACAGTGGTTTTCAAGAACAGGGTATGCAAGTCTATGGCTGTACATTTTAAATAACACAAAGTCTTGTGTAAAGTCTTGTGATGCAACTTAGGATAACACTGACTATGGCTCACAAGTTGCATTAGAATTAGTGATATTTCTTCTCCCTTCATTATTTTTTTCTTATTTGTATGAATTTTTTTATTTTTTTTTTTACTTTACAGCTGTCCAGTCATACCAGAAGCAGCTCCCACATTCCTGGGCACATTCAAAAGGTGACCTCCAAATTCAGGAGACTTCATATTCAAAACTCAGCTGATTCAGGTACCACTTAACATTTTCACTGGGGAAAAATGTACTTGCAAGCAGAAGAATTGTCCTTTTGTTGAAATTCTGGAAGGGAAAAAATCCTCTAATAGAAAAATAATTTTTCAAAATTTCCCATGGCTAAAACTGGAAAATATAATCTGAATATAGCTGAAGTGCTTTTCCTTGCTGAAGGCATGTAAGACTAAGAAAACAGGCTTTATATCTACTGTCAGGAGCCAAGGATATCAGATTCATAGAAAGGAGCTAGCTGGAGATCTCTGGCATAATCCAGGACTTTCACTGCTGTCAGGCCCCATTTTTACAGCAGAAAGCCTCTGAGAGTTGTTTAAATCAAAACAAATCAGGCTTCCACAATAAGACTTCAGTTCTTGAGTAAACTCCATCCAACCACAGCCCAAAGAGAAATCACACTGGAGTAAAAAACGGTTAAAAAATTATGATATGTCAACTCCTGGCCAGAATCAGTTCTTTTATTTCCTAATCAAGCCAAAAGCATTGTAAAGGTGAGAAGGGAGACTACAGCAGTGTGGACAGTATCTGGAGAAGTTCCAAGATCCTTGCTACTGTATAGAAGTAACTTATGTTTCAATTTTCAGTTATAGGTGGAAAAATCCATAAAAGTTAATTTAAAATCACTAGAACTGTCTGGGATTTCATTCCCAAATCAGTAACTTGAAGCCAAAGGGAGATTTAGCATTGACAGCCTAGGAACAGGGTAGGTTTTATAATTTGACACAAGTAGATATTACTTTGTGATTTTGATTTCCAGTTATTTGTTCTGCTGACTGACCTTCTTTTTCTCTAGCAACTCCCTCATACTGTTTTCCTCCCTTCTGCCTTACATTCCAGCAGGGAAGCTGCTTTCATTGTACTATCAGAGTAAAATGACAATTCTTTTTAAATAAGGCCTAAACCTTTACTGTCCTTTGAAAGTGTTTGTGTACTTAAGAGTCTTGATACAGAGTAGTGCTACACAGGTTTTTACTAATAATCTACTAATATAAATACTAATACTAAAATAAGATTTTTTTTGAAAAAGAATAATGATACCTGATATAACAATTTCAGCAATATTTCTTACGCTTCAACTTACTTTTTTATATTTGCATGTCTTTATTCTGAATTGTGAAAACAGCATGCAAAAAATTCACCATTTCAATTAGTCCTTAGAGGATACTATAGGATTTCAGTTCAAGATTTGCCATCACTGCTCCTCCAAAAGCATTTGACTTAAAAAACAACCTGCACATCTCTTATGCTGATGTATAAGGGTAATAAAGCTGACCGGTAGGAAAAGCCACAATTAGTCACATTCTAAGCCCTCTCTTCTCAAAAAGACATAAAGACATAGTAAGGAATGACAGCCTTTCTGCAGAAATGTTAAACTGTAAGATTTTGTAGTGGGTATTCAATGTTAATAAATAATGACTCCATTATCTTTTAAAATAAAAAAATGTAGAGAATATGAAATTCTTTATTAAATTCTTTAAGCTTTCAAAGAGACTCCTAAAGGCCTTTGTGCAAAGGTCGATCACATGAAAAAACCTCATTATAAGCATAGACAAAACTAGTTTTTCATGCATCTAACCTTGTGCACACATTTTGGAATAATCTTGACTTCAGTTTCTGTAAAGTACCACGACATTTCTCCTTAGAAAATCCTTTAGAAGCTTAATTCAAATTGCTGATCCTAGTACAGAAAAAAAAAGCACTGAACAGATTTTCAAGGGATTCCTGTGTGCTGGATCTTCTGAATTCTTTCAGAAGCCTACTTTACACTAAATTTCATTAAATTTGTCATATGACATTTGGGGAGAGACAAGGCTGTCTAACATAGACCAGTGAAACCTGGTGAGAGTCATCCAACACTGATGTTAGGAAGGATTTATCAATTAACTTAATGTCTGGCCATTGGAAAAATGGAATCAAAAAGATCCTCATGGAAAGAGACACAGAATGTCCCACAGGGCTCAGCAAATTTTAGGATTCCAAAGGAAAAATAAAAATATAAGAAGGCAGTGGAACAGGAAAAAATACATGCATTTTCTGTTTTTCTGTAAGAAACATCATCATTTTGCTACATAAAACCATTCTTTCAGTTCTAACCGAAGACAAAATTGATCCAAAATGCTGCAAACTTTAGAATAATTCTTACTTCGTAAGTATGTTTTAAAGTAAGTCTGGAAAAATTTGGTCATTCCCCTAAGTCTCTGATTTACACCATGGCTATCAGTGCTGTTCACATGGGTGAGGCAGAGCTGGAACAGTAAAAGAACTACACTAATCAGAGCAGAAATTGGGCCAGAATATACTGTGGAACCACAGCAGCTGCAGTGTCAAACAATTCATAGAATACCTCAAACAGCAAAAGTTACATTCAAACCAAGAAGGTAAAAACTTTTTCTTCCTGTTGATTCACTCTTGAATGTGGGTTAAACTTTTTGGGGTTAAGAGACAACGTCTAAACTGAAAACCCCAAGAATTATACCACATTCCTGAATTTAGACATAGATCCTGTGACATATTTCAACTGTCTGATTTCTGTGGAAATGAAGTTAAGATGCTTGGGGCAGACCTACCATCTAGGCAGCTGGGATAGCTGTGCTCAGGAATGCTGTAGAAGCATCATTTTTGATATGTTTGGACAAATAGACTTGCACCGGTTTAGAATTTTTCACATTTTAAATTGTGGTCCACAATCTCAACACATCTTTTTGCACCAGCATCAGGAACAGCGATGAGGGATTTATGAAAGCAGCTGAGGATCTGCTAAGCTCTACCTCATGCTGGCAAGATGACCAGCAAGTTGCCACCAGACAACAGTCTCTGTCACTGAAGCAGAGCAAAGGAAGGCAGAATGGGGAAAAGGATCCACATACTCAAAGAGGTATTAAGTAATAGTATGGGGAATATGTAAACATCAGGCAAGGATAAAAATGTCCACGTCCTCTGCCTGTTTCTGGAATGGAACCAAACCTGAACTTTCATGAGGATGTGATGCTAGCTCTGTAAACCTGCTTCTTCTTATGGCTTTATAATCTTGCTCTAGCTAATAGCCATGTATTTGAGCTGTGGCCTAGACTTCCAGCTGGGAAGAGAACTTGTAGATAGGAACTGATGAAAGCAAGCATCTCTGCACATAATTTTCCAGTACTAATTCTTTTAAAGCAATTTGACAGAATCTGCCCATCTCTACTTTAAAGTGTTAATACTAACACTTTTCAAAGCCTGTAAAATGAGCATTTCAGTCTAAGCAGAAACAAAAACCTGAATCCCTTTTAAAAATGAAACCTGGAATATTTTTCTGTACACCTCTTTGGCTTTCTTGTGTTAGCTTTTTAGTCAGACTCCTCAACACCATTTTTTTTTACTAAAGACTTTTAGTCAAAAGGGCCACGACTTTTGTGAGGACATTTAAGAGGCCAGATAGCTGTTGCCCAAGGAAGTAGGGCAATTCTATCCATACTAATTAATATTAGCTGAGATCAAGCCCTTTGTTTTGAAATGGTTGTGTTTTCTATGTTGGAGACTGTTTCTTCTCTTATCTGCTGGAGGAGTCCTCATGATAAATCCTTGGAACTCGCACGGATTTGTGGTCTTTTTAATGCTTATTTTCTTCCAATTTCCAGACAGTGCTTAGGCCTGGTTCTTCTGTCAGATAAGCATCACTAGAGAAAACACTTCAAAATGACAAGTCACGTGAGGAGAAGCTCTGCTAAAGCTCTCACTGGTTTAGGCTGAGAGTGTATCTCCATATTCTAGTCCTTCTCCACAACGAGCTTTTAAACTATTTGAGATTCATCAAAAATATCTATTTTTCATTTTGATAATAACAGCTAAAATAATTCTAGCACATTTACTGTGACACTAATATACCTCAGGGCCACCTTCTTATTGCACAATTTACCTACAGCATTCATTAATGACTGAGAAAAACACACCCTGTCATGGCTTACTGCAACCTAACAGACTTAAATTGCATCCAGAAAGCTGACAGGCCAGTGTATTATTAACTGAGCCACTGAGACCCTTTAAACTGTATTGTATGTAAGTTTATAGTGCAGGGAGTATAGAGTTTTAAGCTTGCACATTTTAATGTATTTAATTTGCCGCACTCGGCAGTTTGCTTTGTGAACTGTTAATCTTTTCAACCGATACAGCAAAATGTCACTTTATTCATTTGCAGAGTATAATAGGCTTATATTCTGAAACAATAAAGTTATAATAGCCTGCCTGCTGCCTAGAGAAGTTATACAAATTCAGCATGTACAAGGTGTTGTGTGTCCTACTTACCCTCGAGGTTTTAAAGCCTCATCTTGTCATATCAGTACCTTGAAAATCAGTAGTCCACGTTACTTTGGTAAGGTAAAGCCAAGTAAATGTCATGGATCAAGCTCTGCTGAATTCTCTGACTCTGTCTCTGGAATTGCTTTCAGTACCTTTGATACTAATTTGTTCTTGCCATCTCCACCCATGACAAATGCAAGCTGAAGTCACAGGCATCCAGATTTGTTCTGCACCCTCAGTACATGTACTGGACTGGAACAGATGGCTGACGACTCTACTTATGCTGGTGGAAGGAACCAGCAGCCAAATAAGCACAGATCTTAGGCAAGAAAACCTGCTGCTAAGCTGCCCAGCCCCCCAGTATGCAGGGAAAGAGGTCCTGCATACTCCCTCAATCTACTGTTTCTTGTATTGGCCTTCCATTCTTTCTTCTAACCATTTCTGCAAAAATTGTGATCTCTCATTTTCTACAAGTATTATGAAAAGGGTACTATGTGCTCATGGTGGTATCGCAGTATTTCTATAGTAATGAGTCATCATCTGCAACAGAGAATCATGGGTGTGGGGATGAAGATGGTAATGGGAACAAAGGCAATGCTAACTCTACTGGTGCTAGTATATGGAGATCTGATTATTTTTTATATGGGTTTTCTACAGTTTTCTAATGAAACTGACTGGAGAAGGACTGGATTGATTATTTCTATAGCATAATTTCCATTTTGAGGAGTGGAAATGTGACATTTTTTCTTAATTCTGTCAGGTTACTGAATGGCATTGCAGTTGTACTTAGGCAACTTTAGGTTCAGGCTGTGAAGTGTTTAGTTGACCTGCAGGGCATATTACAAAGCCTGTCTTTTTAAAAAAGGGTTATCTTTCTGCCTGAGGGGAAGGTTCATGGGGGTTCTTTGCTTGTAGCAGGACTAATGTGGAGGTTAGTTGAGCTTGCACACTTAGGTACTGTTAAATATTCTTTAGAAAAAAAAAAGATCTGAAAATAGAAAAACCAAAATGCAATGAAAAAAACCCACTTGTCAAATTAAGTCTTCGGATCATTTCTACTTATAGTGATTAATTAAAATGTAGCCCGAAGCAGAAGAAGGTCATGCATCTCAGTCCACACTCAAACAAATTCTTTAGGGAAGAATCAATAAAATGGTCCTTAGCTGGTTCTATTAAAAATATCATGTGAAGAAAAAGAATATTCCCTAAACTAAACATAAATTCTTATAAAATAAAATAAAATAAAATAAAATAAAATAAAAT
>JAVJGJ010000001.1:1464488-1491670 GCA_035590215.1 Microhierax caerulescens
CTATAAGAAGAGGAGTGGGATAACTGTTTCCTGGGCTTTTGGAGTCCAAGATGCGCCAGTTGATTCTGGCAGAGTATGGCTCATCCTGAAAGTTTAGCTGTTTGGGGAGTGAATACGCAAGTACAAAGAAAGAAAATTTCTCTTCTAATGGTCTTGATGAGCACTTTAAAGTTATTTGCTCTAAGTTTCTCCAAAAGAGACATCAGCGAGTCAAATGAAGCTTCAGGATGTGTGATTTGTACAGCAAATTAAAAGAGGTTTTCTTACTGGAGAGTTAGCATTGTTGGTGGCAAGCTGCCTGCTCAAAATTGTATCTGTTAGATTCTGTTGTGAGGAAAAGTAAAACTACATGGAGAGGCATAAGGTGATGGCTTGTGGTGGTGAAGATGTTACAGTGGAAATAACTCAGAGGTACAGATTTGCTGAGACCACCACCAAGGACAACGATAGAATTGGGAGATCTGAAGTGTGGTGTACTCCTGCCAAGAGGACTGAAATTGTTATGGCTGGATTTCATTGTTCAAATTACTCCAGGGGCTGAGAGCTGGACAGCCTAAACTCTATAATACAATGAACTGTCAGCATCAATTTTATAATAATTTTTACACATATTAGTTAATGATGTCTCAGTATTCAATACCTGAAATTCATTTTTCAGGATTTCATTATGGTCAGCTGCACAAATGATCCAACAATTTGTTTTAACCAGCTGTTTGCTCAAGCATACTATCAAGAAAAACAAAAGAACAGTGAAATAAGAATGCTTTATTTCAGAAATCAAAGGAAAAGGCTTATGAAACTGTAACCTTTATTCCAGCCAAGGTTCAATATTACTTATTCTGTTCTTTTCTTCCCCAGTGTTTTGTTAACAAATATTATTTCCCTAGAAAAAAATCATGATGAAAATACTGTGAGTAGTACTCCTCCTGTTAATAGACTTAACTGGGAACGTTGCTTTCCAGCTGCTTTTGAAAGTAGACTTTTTAAAAGATTTCAATTCAAGTGAAAAGAGGTCCAGGAGTTCTTGATTTTCTTTAAGTTAAAATTAGCATTCGGACTAGCAAATCATGCTGGGCTTTCGTATTCTGGAGCCCCATGTTGTGATTTACAGAAGTATATTGCTTCAGAGACTGCTGGATATCCATGAGTGGTCAGGGGGTTGAATGTCACTTGAAAATGAGACCTGTCTTTAATGATTGGACTCGGAGCTTGGTATATTTTAGCTTGCATGCAAAGTATCTTGACTGATTAAAACTACATCAATTAAGAGAAATTAACAAAGTCTTACATGGTTTACTCATTTGCTTTAGTTCCTGTATTTTTAAACATAGGTTGGAAGGACTATCTTTAGCTGAAACTAAAAAGCCCATCAATTCAAAAGGAAACTGTAGTTCATATGTCAACATGAATTGTGAATGTGCTTGTTAAGCCACTTGCAATAGCTTACATGTGCCAGATTATTACTGTTGTGGATGTTGGTTTTATTATTCTTCTAGAAAAGGATATGTCATCAAAGCTGAACAATCAAACATGTTTCAGACTCATTTTACACAAAACTGCATGGAAAATTTGATCATATGGTCCTCCTTTCAACTGTTATGAAAACAGTATTTGGGACTAAGAAAACATTTCATTCAAGACCTTAAGTGCTTCTCCATCCTACACAAAGATTGAACTTCATCAGCATCTCCCCTGGGTCTTAAATCTGCATAGGGAGATTTCGTATGGAGAACGTGTACTGATTTCTGCCTTATTACTGCAAGTCTGTGTATGTTGTATTATTTATGTTTATCTCAGGTAAAGGTTAGCTGAGATAAATGATGGTTATTTCATTCAGAATTTATATTCTAGGTGGACCAAGATGCAAATTATAGTGTTAAACACTTGACAAACAGAAAGCAAATGACAGCTCCTGTTCCAAAGAATTTAAAATTTGCCTGTGATTTGTGACAATTTAGAGAACTGCCTGCAAAACAGCAAAATGAAAGACCAGTTAATAATGACAGCATTTTTCCAATGGAATGCAAAAGCAATTCAACAAAATCCTTCAACAACTTTAACCATAAACACAGATTTTTGAGATCCAGAATGTCAGAACATGCCCGTCTACAAAAGATGTCTCCAACCACATTATTTCACTGTCCACTGAATAGTGTGGTCCACAGCATTTGGCAAAACACCTCTGTGCTGAACTTATTTTGGAATAGATGAGGGCTTGAACACTGCAGCTGAAGACAATTGCCGAATCCACTGAGGGCTCTGTTAAGGTACGTTCATCTTTCTCTTAGAACCAGCAGTCACTGTTATGATGACAGGTAACCTAAGAAACGTGAATTTCTGCCAGCACATTCTTGGGTCCCATTATAGCACCTTATAGGTATTTTTCACCTAATACAGGATCTTTGGTATAACCTTCTCTGAAATTTACTGACTTTATTGTAAGTGGTATCTTTCTAATACTGGCAACACCTTCATACATTTTAATGAGCTGCCCTGAAAATAATAGACTATTGTCATCTGCTTCAAAATATCTCAGCTCCAAAAGGAATATTTTGCATCAGCATCAATTCTTAGTTTCATATTCCCAGCCTCTTTTCCTCTGCATCCTGGAGGAAAAAGACAGCTTGTTCTCATTTTAATGTGGCAAGGGACATTGTTTTGTTGTTGGTCTGTTTATCCTCAACTTGTAATTTATTTGTATATTAAACTAATTCATTTTATTTTTGGTTATTTATTTTGTGCTGAAGCTGTAGTCTAGATTACTATGCTCCTGTCTATGGCTCTGTTCCAAGTAAGTCTGTTGAGCCAATGGAGCCACATGATAGTCTGATGAAGTGCTGGCACTTACTTAGTAGTTTTCCAGATGTCAGTGGGTTATTTCAAAGAATACAAGATTTTAAAAGAAAACCTGCTATAACAACAAAAACATTGGCCCCAACAGCTATTCCTGTGCACTGATTGTTACCTCAACATTTGTATGTATGAAAATGAGACATCTGGTACTCTGAACAGTGGCAAGGAGCTGTATAACAATGCTTGATTAAAGCAACACCTTGTTGAATGGTGTCTTTTATTTTCTCTTGCAAAAAGCATAGTTTGTAGCTAATAGCATTACATATTAAAGTATGACAGGCACGAAAAAATAAGTTGTGTGATATTTTTATTTTTCTTACCCAAGTTCTGCTCAGGCAAGTAGGCCTAGTACAACACATCTTTACCATCCTACTGATCCACAGTGGAATGACTAACACGATTATTTAAAAAACGATATAATGAACCACAACAACTACCCAAAGAAACCATGAAAGACAGGAATTATTATTCTTTTTCAACAGAAGATCATTGAATGCATCAACTAATTTCCTTAAACACTGTTAATGTAGCAATAAAATTATATATTTTACTATATTAAGTGAATACATTTAGAAAAATCTTATGGATTGTAAAAGTACAATGATCCCAGTTTAGCAAAGCTCATACCAGTAACATAGAATTAGGCATGTGGTAGAGTACTGCCAATAACTTCAAATATGCTAACCATATTCATTAATTTAGGCATTTATTTAGATGGCCTACTGAACTGATAAATTAATAATTTGTGGATTTTGAGTCCACATTTAAAAACTTATTTAATTTAGTGGAGAATAAGCTGTTACCAAAAAGAACATCAAAACATCCTCTAGAATACTGCAGTAGGAATACATTTTCTATTAAATTGCCTGGGACTTCTCTGCAGATGAAAAGTTGAATTCATATAATCCCATCTGGGAAAAAATAATCCAATAAAGGAGCAAGCCCTCAACTAGGGGATGCAAAAGTCAATAGGAATGACATTTTGTGAAACTTTACACATGCTGAAGACACACTTCTTTATGGGATTTTAATGCAACACTCAATATTACCAGCATTAGACAAAGTGTCTGAGACAGCATTATCAGCACTAGAAAATGTCTCATATGCACATATATTGACATAACTGCATCTTTGTGGATTCCTTTTCTGTCTCCTGCTTTGAAAATACTTCTCCATGCTTTCACTGACTTTCTCTGAAATATATACGAAGCATTATCTTTTGAAGAAAAAAAAATGGAATTTTTGCCCAGAATATTGTCAAATATGTAAGTTTCATTTAGAAATTTAGAAAGAAAGAAAGAAAGGCAGTGTTTTATTTTTAGTTCATATAACTATTTTTCAACAAGAGACACACAGGCTGACTCAGTTACACACCGGCTGAACTCAGATGTGCTAAGAGGATGATAGTTGCTTTAGTCTTTAGGGCAGTCAGCTGAACCAAAATTCATGGAAGGAGACTGGGACAAATAGAAATTAAAAAGTCTCCTTAGCTGAAACTAAATGGCCACTGCTGTTCCTGTTTCTCCTGCAGTGTTGTCATGGTGTAGAGTTGTGGTGCAGAAGATGGGCTCCAAGAACCACCCAGAAATCTCCCTCCAGCCCTGTTCTCAGGGTACTTTTGCAGTGCGGTGACCCAAACTTTCATTTCTAGGCATCCAAAATAAATTAGAGATTTTAGTTCAAATTCTCTGCTGATATAAACCAATGCAGCACTACCAGAGTCAGTAAAGCTTTGCCTATTAACACCAGTGGAGAAATTAGTCCTCTCTCTATAGAGATCTTGTAGCTCAGCTATCATGGAAGACTGATTTCCTGTCAATAATAAATGTCCTCAGTATCCTACACAAGTCTTCAGTTTATTGCCTCTGGACATTTTTTAATAGCTGCAAGTCTCAAGATGGAAGCAGATTTTTATGCTTTATTTTTGAAGGGTGAGGATTGTTCAGAAAAGATACTTACTGAGCTGTCCAGGGAAAAGACTATTATAACAGTAGTGTGGTTCAACCTATCAGCCTAACTTGCGTAAGAAAAGAAACTTATTTCTTTGCAACTTGTCTTTCATTTTCACATCCATTTGTTCAAAGACATCTGAAAGTCCCTGAGCACTGACCTGAATAAAATGAAGAAGGAGGCTAATAGAGTGTTCACCTACAGTATTGTTTCCTCTCTTGTTATTAGATGGATATGACCCTGTCTTTGATCTTCCTGCAGATGGTACAGCCAAGGGTGCCTGGAATAAAGAGTGCCACACTCCTCCTAGGAGGAAAGAAAGAAAGAGGACTACAGCAGGAATATGCACAAGCAAGAAAATGGCCACTGTGGTAATTACAAGTGACAAAGATAAATGAGTAAGAATGTGTGAACATGTTCCTCAGTGGGTCCTTAAATAGGTAGAAAATGTAAAGATGTGGCATGGGAGTTGATGAAGGCAAGGTGAAATGATACTGAAATAAAGCCAGGACTTCCTTTTTTGTTGCAGTAACCTTGCAAGGGAAATTATTAATGAAATGCAATATTTTTAGTTTGTTTCTATCTCCTGGTGGTTCTTTACCTATCAACACACCATTTTTCAAGGGTATGTCACTTTATTTCTGACTGCTTGTCAAACACTGGACCTATGTCTATTGCCAAATAACAGCAAAACTGTTCCTGTTGAAAGAGAGACATAAGCAAGAAAAAAGGCAACTGCTTTGTTGCGTAAAGCAGAGCTTTAACAGAAAGGACAACCTACTTATTTGATTGAATAGACTAAACAGGCTACCTTCTTTCATGTGTTTATCCCAGTGCCTTGTTTGTTCATTGCTCAAGTAGTTAACTTTTGAACTATGCAGTCAAGAATCTGAATGAAGGAAGCACTGCTGTTCCTTTGACACTAGAGGAGCAATTTCAGAGTTGCTATGGATCTTCTCCCCCCCCCCCCCTATTTAAAAAAAAAATAAGATTACTGGGCAAGTCTTTCTGGACTACAAAACATGCATTGCTGGCCTGAGTCATGGATGAGTTCATACCACATTGTTACTACAGACTCAATGCATCTATCTTCAGGCATAGATTTTATGAATCTATGGGGGGAGGAGGGAAAGGGAAAAAAGGAAAAAAAAAAAAAAGTTATGCTTGCAAATTTTGTAGATGTGGGTCAAAATGTAATACAGAAAGAAAGGTCTGAAATGCTCTCTTTGACATCCTTCTGTGGCTTCCATTATTACCATGTATAAGCAGTGAAGAGGTACCTCACCATTCCATGCTGACAGCCGCAGGACACTATCCCAGTGCTCACACAGCCCTGCTGCCACTGTGCTGTGCTGTGCAAAATATTATTTCGGTTGTTTCTGTACCCCAGGCTTGTGACTTCAGGCTGTGGCTGACACTGAATGGCAAGGGTTTCATATCTTGTCTTCAGATTTTGTCTAAAATACATTATCAAGAGCCAGAAGCCAATACTGGATCCAGGTACTGTCCCTAGCTCTGCTACTGACTCAGTTTGTGCCATTGGTTAAGCCACTTAATCTCTTTGTGCTTCTTTCAAGTGTCATTTAATGTCTGTTTCAAGAATAACAGATTAACATTTCTATCCCCCCAGCAGCTTTGTGATGTCCCAAGTTTGCAAAATACTTTGAGGTCTTCCAGTAAAAATGGTTTGCCACAAAATTCAGGAAATCTTTTCCACACATCTTCAACTGTGTATATTCAGGATGTCATTTACTCTTGCCCTCACTTAAAATTTACACTATTTCCTTCTTTTTTAAAGGTAAATATGTCAAAAATCTTATGGACCCAAGTAAGACCTCTGGTGCTGAATGTGATTAAAACCAGAAATATGAGCCCATTCACTCATGCCATCTGTTTTGTTAACCCTCCAGAAGGGAACAACAGTTCTACATGGTGATTAAAGTGTATGGCAGATAATTTTATCCTGCAAATTTCCTGATTGATTACAAAGCAGGGTAATATACAATGAAGTACTTAGGAATTGTATTTGCTTCTGAAAATAAGCTTTCAGGAATATTAGAATTATTTTGGAATGGCACAGCAGAAGTTTTTCAAGCCTGAAATGTCTTGATTATCCCCCAGCATGTTGATTCTTGCACTTGGAGAACATAAAGGTATGTATTATAAACGTGCGCCTCTCATAAGAGAATCTTAAAAGCCTATCTTCCATATGGCAGGGACTAAGGGGGAAATGTCAATGCTTTTTCTTTAAGCAACAAATAATTATGGCACTAAATGAAACAAAGGTAACTTAGCAACAAGGTATTCATTTTCTCATCCAGCATTTTCTAAAGAATTCCTACTGAGGCCAACCCATGAGCCTAGCACTATTTATCTGCTTACTTGCATTTGAAGCATTCCACTTCTTTTTGGCAGTGCTGTCTGTGAAAAGTCAACAAAATATGAACAGTGATTATAAACTTGAAGTGCAAAGGAAGACCTTGAAATAGTGTTAACTCCAGTATTTCAGTACTCTTTATAAATATATCTTCTCTAAAGCTGGATGAATCATTTGTAGCAAGTAAGCTTTTTCACTGCATCTAGTCCTCTACATGTTTATGAAGTGTCAGTGAACAGACTGGGTTTTGAAATTAATGTGCACATTATTTTAAAGTGTTTGATAAAGGCCTTATCCAAAGTACACAGAATCGATGGAAACACTCCTACTGACTTCTCTTGACAGAGGCCAAATACAGTGTGCAAACATATTTCATTTGATGGATTGTTCACTAGCTGTTTACTGCAAGTATTGTTTAGGAATATAATTAATGCCATTCAATGTGGTTTTGTAGCAAATAAGTCTTGTCAAAGAAACCTTTCACAAATTTCCCTCAAAAAGGTAACTACATATCTGAATTATAACTGAGGCATTTAGAATGTACGAGTAAGGCACGAATGTATGAATATATAATTTTAATGTATTTAGTAACTAAAACTCTGACAAAAAGATTAATGCTGTGAGATATTTGTGAGAAAAATGTAGTTAAATCAAAAATTAATTAACATACTGATCAAAAAAAATAACCCATAAATGAGAAACTGTTGTTAAAGGCGTTTTGCCTGGGAGTTTCTGCAAGCTTTTGGTATTGTATCCAAAGTTATTCAATACCTTTCTCAATAGCTTCTTGGTAAATTGTGTATAGATAGATGGGCAGAACTGTTAGAATTTATGGAGGACATAAAGACCAGTAGTATGCTTAAAAGATGAACACTGGTCTTTCATAAACTGTTCAGGGAGTTTAAATAGACAATTAATATAGACAATGTTTTGCATATAGAAAAAAACAGTAACAGAGGTAGATCTACAGAATGGGAAATAACTACTGCAAACAACAGCTGTAGGGGTCATACATGTTGCTACAGAAGGAGTGACAAAACCAAACCAAGCCAAGCTTTGGCAACAAGGTTTGTGTGGTCCCTGGGCATGTAAGTGCAGGTAAGTAGGGATAGCAGGGATAGCAGGGTGTTTGCCTGTGTGTCCAGTGCTGGTGATATCACTGCTGTTACTCCACACAAACCTGGGGTTCACTGGTCGAACTTTCCAAGTGCTGAACAAAAATGACTTGTATTGCAAGCAGCAGCATCCATTTAGATTGTCCAATGTAACAATGGAAGGTGACCTGAATAAAGTGTGCCAGTAGTCCCATGGGATATTAATGGGCTTATGAAATAAGTCATAACAAGAACCAGTGGCAGGAAACTGAGGCAAGAAAAATTCCAAGAAGTTAGTCACCTTTTGCAATCTTTTACTTTGATTTTCCACAATGCAATTGATTAACCACTGGAACAAAACTACCAATGAAAGTAATGAGTGCACCATGCTAAGTACTGGCCAAACACAACTGTTGTCCCTGGCATGCAAAAGGAAAGAACAAAAGTAAAAGAAGTGGTTTAATTACACAGCAGCTTCATTAACTTAACTCAGCTGGGATCTATAAGCAACTGATCTTATAATGCAGCTTGTGAGCCTGTTTTCAGTTGCTTCTGCTTGTCAAAGCCTCTGTGTGTGTTTGATCCCCAAGGCAGTGCTGGGGCCAGGCTGTACTGGTGCCAGAATGAGGAAGAAGCTGGAAGAGAGTGCCATCTTCTCTCTGCTCTGGATTGTAGGCCTCCTTCAATCCTGTTTCATAGGACACTGAAATAATTCCGTAGGGTGTAAGGTCAGCTTCATGGGAGGGATCAGTGCTCTGTTTGGCTGCCTCCCCCTGGCCTGCAGGGAGCTGCCAGAAGTAACATTCCTATTTTTAGCAGAAGCTGAAGCTTTCTCACTCTGGCTCTGAGCTCATTGCCCAGCTATATAAGTGACATATAATGACTTATATACTGGGAGATCAGATTAGATGATCTAATGGTTCCTTCTGGCCTTACATTTTATGAGTCCTTCACAATCCACTTTCTGTGCTGCCTCACTGGTCCTAGGAATCACATGGCAGTGCTCCCATTCCCTGTTTTTTATGACTGTGACCTTTATAAACAGGAGTTCTTGAATAATTTAATGGAAAGGGGGGAAAGTGTGAAAGCAATCTAAAGTGAGGTAAATGAGCAAGAGATAAGAAAGCCTCAGAAAGGTTATCAAGCACTGGATCAGGCTGCCCAGAGAAGTGTCTGAGTTGCCATTCCTGGAGATATTTAAAAGACATATAGATGTGGCACTTAGGGACATGGATTAGTGGTAGACTTGGCAGTGTTAGTTTTATGGTGTAACTCAATGATCTTAAAGTTCTTTCCCAACCTAAACGATTCTATGACATTTTAAACCTATTTACAGAGCATAATAGTCTGCCTGCATATAAAGACACCAGATTTTAAACATTCGTTTTCTTTCCTGAAGGAAAGTAGTTGGTTGAATAGTGTCGTACCACTTACAGTGCAGCAGCTTTTAGGGCAAGTTCAATATTTTCACTCTCGCTTTGCTACTCTCATTTCCCTAAACACCAGTCACATGTAGATGATTTCAGATGACTAAATTCTTAAATTATGTTTAATAGTTAATATCTCTGACTGAACAGTGCCTTTTGGGCTATATCTGTTATAAGAAGTGATGGTGTGTTCTCAGAATACTTCCTAGTGTTCCCCAGTTGTTCTGGAAATAATTTGCTACAGCTCTTCAAAGGGTGTGACATTTTCCCCCAGGTACAACAAACTACTTCTGCTGACTGATGTGTGGCTGAACAGAGTTTCCATTCTATCTGTTTGTTGCTTCCAGTGAGTTTACTCCGGATGGGAATGAATGCAGAAATCACTGTACATGTCTATACAGCAACTAAGTTATGTATTGCTTATGTTATCATGCAAATGGAGAGGCCTCCTCTGTGTTTCACATGGCTGTGGAAATACCAGCCATCATCTAACTTTTGATTGAACTGGTTTTATGCTGTTTTCTTTTTTTTCTTTCTTTCTTTTTTAATCTATTTTTCTCTTTTCCAAGGAATGGTAGCATCGGAAAAATTTGGTATTGTGAAAGATATCTTAATTTTACTTGCCAGAGATACCAGAGAATTGTCCCTTTTTTTTTGTTCTGGCCAGAACGCTTTAAACCAACAGTATTTCTGAATGGCTACACTATCTGGTGAGTCTTTAATTTTGCTGAAAGTGAAGTTTAGATTACTTATTTCCATGGAGAAGCTTTGTGTATCTAAATGACTCTTGAAATCAGTTTCTTTCCCAGATGAGTCTACTAATTACATTGTTGTACTTTCTAAATTTCAGTCAATTTTAGCCACACATATTTTTTTTTTAGTAAATGCGGCAACTTTAGAACTGTGAACAAAAATGAAGTGGCAGTTTCTAGAAAGAATTGCATCATAGTGCAAATGTCTCTATGGTAAGAAGTCAAACTGGATGTAAACAAAAATCTTTAGAAAAAACCAAACTTAACTCTCTTTGATTTCGGCGACACACAAATGCCTTAATGCTTTTGGAAGTCTGTGTTATCATTACTTTGATTTTCACTATTAAGCAAAATAAGTCCAGAATAATTTCTCCTTGTCCGAACAACAAAATACATGAAAAATTAATCTCTGATAGATATACACTGGCTTTCTGATCTATAGATAGCAAGTGTGATTAAATCTTTCCAACATATTTTGTTAGTTTTGTTTGTAATGGAATAATAATATAATGCAACATTTATTTAGATAATAAAGTGGACTTATGAGGTTGTAATTGTTTCCTTTTTTAATATCTGCAGTGGCAAGCTATGAAATATGTAAATATAGTTTAGCATCTTAAATGAAAACTTGTATTTCCTAGTAGCTACACTATGCAAGGGCCTGGGCACACTTATAATGTAGTTTGGCTTCACGGTATTCCAAATACCTTCACAAAAAATACTTCGAAGCAGCATCAATATATTTTCATTTCATGTAGGTTTTACTTTGACTTAAAGATCCAGTTCCAGCCCAAGGATTTTGACTCTTGCTATACACTGTTTAGCAAGATACGCTACAACTATTTTTTGCACATCCAAAGAGAAGCTTCAGGGTTAGCAAATACTTAACCTTCAATCAAGGTGAAGTGGGTTCGGTGCTGAATTGATATTTGTGCCTCTGATGTTATTCCAAACCTTCTG
The DNA here is from genome assembly GCA_035590215.1 of Microhierax caerulescens. Lineage (NCBI taxonomy): Eukaryota > Metazoa > Chordata > Aves > Falconiformes > Falconidae > Microhierax > Microhierax caerulescens. The sequence continues at coordinate 1,475,902 of JAVJGJ010000001.1, forward strand.
TCTGGTAATTATTTAATTTCTAAATACATGCAGTTTCTGTCATGGCAAGATTAGAAAGAAAATTAAATGGAGGGCTGATAAATCGATTACATAAAACCCCCCAAAACACTATAACTAGATTTTCAAAAAGTAATGTGATTAACATTCAATGTGTAAAACGACCAAAATGGCAGATATTCTTATTCAATGTGAGACAGATAATTGGCTCTGTCTGGGTTATCCTATTATGTACCAAAGAATACCTTTTATCAAAAAATAATAATCACCAAGAAATTGGGTTGAACCTTCACCTTCTCCCCTATTACATAGAAAATAGAAAGGCTAGATAAGGAGCTTATGAAATGAAGCGTGGAAATGAATAAGGGCATAAAAAAAAAGTTTTTTAAAAAAAAAAAAGAAAAGATGAAAGAAAGAACCAGGTCCACAAGATATCCTTGCTGTAGGTGGCAAATGACCAATTAACAACTTTCTAAATTTGTTTTTCATAATTTTGATAACAAATTAATTAAGGACCCAATTCTATTTACTTTCTCATACCATAAAGGTGGTGAGTGTAATTTCAACATTGGCTGCTGTTCAGTTTTTTAGAAAAGATGGTAGAATCTGGCCTGAGGTCTGCTTCTGAAAAATAGAGGATACGTATAAGAAAATAATTACGTTAAGGAATAGACCTGCAATTTTAACAGTGTTCTCTAACACATGTATTGTGTCCCATCAAACCTCATTCTGCTATCTTTCCATCTAGTGACAAAACTGTATTTTTTCCTATTTCACTTCCACTTTAGCTTTACAGTAAACTGCACTGTGGCTTCAGACACAAAGATGTCAAAGTACAGTATATTAAGCTGGACTGTAAATGGAGATGAATGCATGTCTCAGTAGAAGGGTCAGGCATAGGAGACAAATTTGAGATTGTTTTTCCTTTTCTTGGAAGCAGATTCTGCCCTCTGTTTTCACAAAGGACCTTATAGATGGAGTTTGGTAACATAAAACTAGAGAAATATGGTAAATCAAGCCCATGGAGTACCATCTCACTTTTCCTCACAAGAAGGGTCCCTTGTAAAGGGTAACTTTAATGAGCTCAGTAAGGAAGGCACAATCTGGTCTTTAATATGTATGAATACTTACTGTAGACACAGGAATTCGTGTGTGACACAGAAAGGCTGTGTTATGGAGGAGATCAGGTTAATGGACAAATGGAACTCTTGTGAGTTTAAAACTCAATATGCTTGAATAAATTGCAATGGTAAAGTAATCTGTACCCTCCTGGGGAGTGGGGAGGAAGTTGAATATAGATTTTCCTGATTAGTGAAACACCACATTTTTCTCAAAAAGTTTTATACACTTCAGAGTAGATTTTGTTAATTGTCTCCTCATTTCCCAACAAGTTGAAGAATGCAGAAGACAGTAATTATATATTTAGCTTTCTTTCTGCTTAAAAAGCCCTGGGTTTTGTCACTAGTGCAATATTTTTTACAGAGAACTTCATCTAAGTACCTGTTTTGAACTGCTTTTATTATAGTAAAAAATCTTACTTAATGTTTGAAAAGAAGAATTAAAAAAGGATACAAGAGGGAATTTTGCCTTGCTTTTGTTAGAATGAGAAGTATTTTACATTTGGATAAAGTCACAAAATTTTACTTTACCAGAGTTAAAGAGTGATTGAAGAACAGTCATTTCTGTAAACTATCCCTGAGGTTCCCTCCTCTGATGCTGTTTCATCCCTTGGAAGCCTTTGAGAGTGTTTCCAATTGTGATTTGACGTTGTGCCATCTATTTTACATAACAAATTTCTGTTTTGTCTCATTCAGTACTGCTGGTAGTGTTTAGATTTTAGAATCAATTCAGAGCAAATATTTAGGAGAACTTGAGAGATATGATATAAATGCCTGACAGCAAATATTTAAAAATGTATGCCTAGTTCTAATGATCTATGTGTATTCCTTTCCCTCAGATTGTTCTGCTTTACAGATGAATTTATATGAGTTACTCAATTTCTAAACCTATGTTTCAAAATAGTATTGTTTAATATTTTAAAAGCTGTGTCAATGTTTTTATTGTCTCCCTTAAAAGTAGGTCTGTGGAAGAGCTAAACTGTTGTCTTGACAGTACTACTAAGTGCTAATCAGTACTACTAAGAGTAAAATGTTATATGTCAATATATTAAATAAAATAATTACACAACTTGGCAGAAATGCAGAATTATTTTCTATCTTCCTATGTTTTTTCCATTCTAGTAGATATTCTAATCTTCTGATTTAGTATAGCAATTTAATAATTTTCCTTTATCTGTTTACATACATGAAATGGGCACTGCACTGATGATAAAGAATTTATCAGATCTCAGCGTTATAATTTGTTTTTTATAGACTGAATCTGTATGAATGAAGTGGGAAGATACACTATAACCAAGGGAACAAACTCTTTTTTGATATACTCAGACAGCACCAGAAAATTAATAGATATCAAAATTCATGTTACAATAATAGTATTCATGCTGATCAGCATAAATTTCATTTGCTGCCCTGTAGCTGGGGTTGGACTAGATGACTTTAAAGGTCCCTTCCAACCCAAACCATTCTATGACTTCTGCATTTGCCTGTTGTCTTTTGGGTTAGGTTGGAAGTACCAGTGTTTGGAGTAACTTGTACATGGAAAGAAAACAAATTATTCCATGGCTGCATTAGAAATACATTGCTTTATAATGTAGTTTTGACTAAATAATTGTTTATGCATTAAAGTGATATAATACTTTGCATTTCTTTTGCTATTGGCCAGAGACTAAACCCCCAGCATTTGGCACCTGCCCTTTATTACAAGAGATCTTGGTTGGATGAAGTGTTTATGTTTTGAGGTACATGGCCTTTCATAACTAAAATGGATGTGGTTGAAATAATTAGTATGGTTTAAAAGAGTATTTTGTGTGTCCTAAACCACATTTCTACATTTTTTATGCTGCTGAGTATTGGATTGATTTCTATAAATGTTAGTGATAATTATTTAGGGAACTAACTAGTGAATTATTTATAGTACCAAGATGAGAGGTTGGGGTTTTTGTTTTGTTGTTGGTTTTTTGTTTTTTTGTTTTTTACCTTTTTTTTTATGTTGAATGATTGAGAAGGCAACAAAATATAGGTTATTTCAGAGGTTAGGTGAGCTGGACAAGTTCTCTGTTTTGCTTGGTGTGTACAATGGAACGTACCTATTTGATGGTGGCTGGGCAAGCTATTGAGTAGACAAGAAGGTTCCTTAGCTGAAGCCTGTAATAGACTAATAAATCTCTGCACCCAGACAGACTACCAAGGAGAGGCAGGGAACTGCACCTTCTTCACATGGCTCATAAATATATACAGTACAGGTGGGAAGCATGAGCTAGTCTGAATAGCTAGAAGAAAGTTTCAAGCTCTGCTAGAACTTTGAGAAGTTATCAATGACAACACAGCTATGGTTATAACTGACAACCTCAAACTGTGTGAGGACTACCTGGGAAGAACAAGCAGATATGAGAAGACAGCTCAGTGTAAGTAGAATGAAACTGAAACAGAAATTGGGAAAGACAGAAAAGATTTTAAAGTAGCTGTTTTTATTTAAGAAAAAACAAAACAAAAAGTGGGTTATGTTGTGGCAGATATTTGATTAGATCATTTTGTCTTCATTTTAGGTCTAAACCTGGAAGATGTCTCATTGGTTATGACCAGCAGAAGAAATTTAAAATGGGCTGAATAAAATCACATGAAGTAAACAAAATAGAAACCAACCATGTTTTCTGTTTCAGTGCTGGTGTTCCAGTTCACCACGTAGTTTAGACTGATTTAGAGTGGTGAGAGAGCATAGGAGGTAGTCTAAAACATGTTGCTTTTTCTTAAGTTTTCTTCTTCTCCCCCCTACCCCACCCTGATGTTGCCCTTTTCACTTGGTTATATGCCCTTGACATAAGAGCATCTCCTGGGCAAATCTATTTTCTACTTGTGGTGCAGTGATGGACAAGGCGCACTTGGAAGAACTGGGCTCCACAGAAGAGAAGTATGTAGTTAAATATAATAGTATTGCAAAATCAATGCATCATGGTAATTTTTCATGGAGTCAGGGATCACCCTGGACAAGGAACAGTGACGTTCTCTAGTTAAGGAGTTAACGTCCTCTTCAGTCCGTTTCATTCCACTACAATGGGAGTCCGGGTTGGCAACGCACACATGTGATCACCTCGAATAGCCACTGGATGTCACTGACGATCCACACAAATCCAGCTTAACCCTTTGAGCATTTTCTTGTAATACATGGAAGAGTCAAGAGAAAGGACCCCACCGTGACCTTGGAGATTCGAATTGTCTACCATCAACATCTTTAGCAACAAAGAAGAAACTCTCTAAAGAAATACGGATATGATCAACAGCAAGGCATAGAATGAGTTAAAATTGCTTAAAACTTAAAACTGCTATTTGAATGCTAGATGATGGCTACCTATGTCTTAAAAACATCATGTCAAGCCTTCCTATACGTTCCGATACATAACTTCTTAGGTGGAAGGACATCCCTCTTTAATTTTGGTCTGTGCTCTTTTTACAGGCTGTGTAAGCTGAATAGAAATTCAATGATTATTTAAATGTTTCACCAACTCCAGGATCTTTCTGGAAGGGCTGCAGGAATTCCTCCCCTTATCTGGGGATTCTAAATAACCTTAGCTGTTTGATGAGAAATAAATCATTTTCCAGCATGTTCCTTCTACCTGAAAGGTAAAATTCCCAATGCCAATCCATAGGAGAGAAGTAGATAGCTGCCTACCATAGCAAGAAGAGCAGTGGAATGAGAAATCAAACACAAAGCATTTATAATCACCAACAAGAGTTGTTGTAATTGGCAAATTCATGATAGTGATGAACCAGTTCCATGCTTTACAAGTGAGATTATGAAGAGGAGAGCAGAAGTACACTTGTACTTGTCTATTATAGAAATGAAGCTAAAATGAAGTTTTTCAATATTTTGATGTCACTGCATGCTATCTGGATTTAAATGGCTTTCAGGGTTTTTTTTGTTGTGACAGATTTTTGCCTCTTAAAGTGCAGCCATCTTCTTGAGAAATCTATGCATCGATTAATTAGGGTTTTTTTTCCCTAATATTTCTACTTAACACAATACTTTGCTTGTTGCCTGATGCCAATGTCTCCTTTTGTTAGTGGATGGCATAGGGATAGCCATCAGGGCTTTTAGAGTCTTTTACAGATGGAATAAGACACATCCAATAAGCTCTTTTCACTGATACAGTTTTAGATAGCTCATTAGCTATATGCTGTGAATTGAGTCTTTGAAGAAAGCCATAGTACACTCTCCAGTTAAAAAAAAAAATACTTAGCTACCCTGTTGCAACTGAAAAATGATGTAAAATGTTGAAAATAATTTGCCTGTATAAGCAACTTGGATACCAACAGATAATGGTCTAGGAAATGGAGTGTTAGCTGGATGGTGAATAAAAATGGTGGTGTTTCAAATCCTAGCTTTTTCTCACTGTATTTCCTAATCAGCTTCATCATCCTATCTCTGACTTTAGACAACAGCAATGAAAAAGATAAGCCAGCCTCAGGCCTGTGCTCCACTATAAAAAGTAACATCAACCCCATGAAATGTGTTTCAGTCCACACTGAAGTATTCCAGCCTCCATGGAGATAAATTATCCTCAAAGTACATGATTTGACAATATTAAAATTAATTAATTAACGAACTAAATTCCTACTGATTATAAAATTAGCATGCCTTTAAAAAAAGGGCTTCAGGACTCCTTCCAGCAGGTGCCCTCACAGTGTATTCTCCCCAGATAACTACCTGCAGTCTGTTGTGAAGTTAAACCTCCACCTATCTAGAGATGAATAATCAAAGTGTTTGTTCATGAGTGAAATAGTCACCTGTATTTAGACTACTTTCATTTGTCAGGTCTTGTATCTAAATACCAATTTCTCATCTAGTGCTGTAAAACCTGACATAGATTGAGTGGAACCTGAAAGTGTTGGGAGATACTCTTACCTCTGTGAGTCTTCTATATTTGAGTTGGCTGCCTAAGCTGGCTCATTCATTTCTGTTCCAAGGAGGAAAAAGAGCTCTGCCAGAGGAGATTTCAGAGATTCATAAAGCTATGTAATTGTGCAGAGTAGTGCAGCACAGTAAGGGTGTTAAAAGAGATAGTGGTCTTGTCCTGGTGTCCACACTCTACGTTTCACACTGGGTTTTGTTTCAGTGGGGTTTTGCTTCACACCTGCTCTAGGTTTTGGTCTCACTGACCGAGTATCCATTGCCGGTTGGAGGTATATCCTTGGTACGTCCCACAACCTGACTTCCTCTAACAGGAGTCAAATTCATGTGCTCAGAGGCAGCTCCATCATGGGAATCAAAAAAAAGAAAATGAAGGTTTTTTAGGTTACACACTTTAAGGGTAATACAAACCTCTAAAGGGATCGCCCAGTTAGTGTAGCTGATGTGTATGCCTTCTTATCTCTATTTTAATGTAAGAAAGATAAATATGGCTATATAAATTTAGAATACAGTTCAAAAGACATGTTCTGTCTTGCTTACATTTGGTTGGGTTTTTTGGTTCTTTTTTTGTTTGTTTTGTTTTGGTTTTTTTCAAATTCAGTATCTAGGCCCACAGGTAAAGGAGTTAGGTTCTCATTTTCTTCCTGCTACTGATGTATTTTTAATGATGGCAGGTAAGAAACTTAGAAGAGCAAAAGCTGCAAATAAGAATTTTATTTTGCCTTTGAGGAAACACTTCAAGAAGGCAAACCCTTTCCCCCTGTACCCTCCTTTCTAGGCTTTGGTGTTTCCAGATGCAGTCAAATCCATGATATTATATTGAAAAGCAAATACAATTTGGAAAAACTGTAAAACAGATTCCTATGCATGCTTAAAGAAAACAAAACCAATACCAAACCAACCTCAGATTATGAAAGGAAACAGAAATTCTTCATCATTTTTTCGTGGAGCAAATATTTATAGATTAACTGCCAATGTGTGTGTGTCAAGAGATTACTGTACATATGTGGAAAAGAATATGAATAGAGAAAATGAAACTACAGAAATAGAATGAGCACTTACAAACTCTGGTGACAGATTTATTAAACTGAGACCAAAGAAAGAAAAATGAGTCAGAGTACATTTAAAAACATCTGTGTGATTGGTGATTCTTTTCAGATGCTGTTTAGTACAGAACAGACAATATACAAAACTAGAAAATGTAAATGCAGCAGGAAGTTTAATCTGGGGCTTTCCACCTCAGGGAAGCCTTCATGCAGACAGTTGCTCTGTGTTCCTACACCCCTAGCTCACCCCACCCTGCTGGGGAATATTTGCACTTTCTTCCAAACTGAATCGAAACTATTTGAAAGCGTTTCCTTCACACCAGGACAGACTGTGTAGTGATTTTCTTTAGAGGTGAGAGCTGAGTCTTCTCAGGCAGTTGAAGAGTCTGGCTTTAGTACTTGCTGACTTCATGGGCTAGCCACTGAGCTATCGCATGCCAGGGAAGGGTGGTGAACGCTACAGTGTTGCCACCTTATTAGAAGAAAAGATCACTTGTTCTTAGCTTTGGTACTAACCTCCAGGAGAACATGCAAGGCTGTGTAGCGTGTACTTGTAGTAAAGGAAGCAAGGCACAGAGATCAGCCGGGTTTAAGACATATGCTTCCACCTTCCCTTGTCGACTTACATCTCTACACAGCCATGCTGGTGGTTGTGGATGTAATTTTGAGGTTCCTAGCTCCCTCCATGCAAGTCTGGGGAACTTGGCTTTCTAAACCAGCACAGTGGTCATAGTTCTATTACTAGTGGTCAATCATCCTACCTGCTGTGTAGGCTTAACCATTACACTAAACGTGAAAACTAAGGGCTAAACAGTAGTTTATTTGGAAAAGAAAATGCATTTTTTCTGTCAGTTCAGCTTTTGAGTATATTCATATTTGATGCCTGCTGTTCAAAATGCAGCCTTTTAGAAAGTATTTAATTTTGCATGTAATGAACTCCACTGGAATTAACAGTAGGGTATGAATCCAATATATGAAGAGGCAAAAGCTCAGAATTTGTAAAAGTTATCTGCCGTGATTTTAGTAGCAAAATTGCTACTGGGTTTGCCTATTGTAGAATTAGGAGAACATTGAGCCCCTTTGAAATCTCACCCTGAGGGTGAGACAAGGCTCTGCAGTCTTCAGTACTGAATGGATCATCCATCACTGTTGGATTGTCCAGCATTAGAAATTTGGATCAGCACAGGAACGAGCTCACAATTTTTTTGTCTGTTTAGTCAAAGGATGTGAAATGCAGCATATGCTATTTTTATGCTTTTTAAATATCAGGTTTATGCTTGCTATGGGAAGGCAGAAGTCCTGTGAACCAGCAAAAAGCCTGCCAGTATGTACCCAAATGTTTTGAACAAATACAACATGACAAAGTGAGTTTATATACTCACATAGCTGACAGAGTGAAGGAGATGTGGTTTTTGTCGTGTGGCTTAACATTTTTGATCTAGTACCAGCTACCTTAAAGATGAGTTGGCTACATCATTCAATCACAGCCTGAGTCTCTCAGGCTTTGCCAACATGATATTTAGTAGGTGGATACAGGGTTTGTCTGTGTGAACTCCATGTGGGTCGGATGGGATCCAGCTGTAACCTTGCAGTCGTACAGCTCCTGCTGGCCTGGTGTTGGTTGTGAACTATCAGATCCTGTTAAGAAGCTAGTTATGTTGTTTTAGGCTCAGACCCATGCTGATGGGTGTTGTCTGACCAGAATATAATACTGCAGAGTGAGCCTTTGGAGTGAAAAAAAAAAAAAAAAAAAAAAAGTAGGCTTGCATGTTACATCAAAATACCACCCAGATACAACCTTGGACAAAACCTGTAGCATTCTCAAAAATACCTGTTGTGAGTCATCTGTTTGAGAGAAGGGCAAAACCCCAGAGCTCCAGAGCACTGCTCTGTGGACATTGAACATTGTCATCTGCTTGTACTAGTGATAAAATATATACATATGCCAAAGTCCACAGGGTGATCAAAAACTGATTTATCTATTTGCATGTGACATTTTTCACTTGCACACAAAGAAAAACAGGATTGAGTTCTCCTTGAAACAGTAGCTCTGTGGTTGCAAACCAGGGTTAAAATGACTGCTAAAGTGCATGTAAATCAATAGCCCTAGTACATTAATGTAGGAATGCAACAAAGGTGGCTTTCCTCATTTTGCAGTCCAGACCCCAGGTACTTCTGTTGTGGACTACTGTTTTGCCTGCTTATTCTGACTCTGTTCACATCTCAACTACACATACCCCTGGCAAAGGTAAACCTCCTAGTGACAGTGGTTCCTTTCTCAGAGTTCAAAAGTCAGTGCTTTAAAGATGAGATGCTGAGAGTGGAATCTTGAAAAGACTAGTAGTATCAGAATTTCCCCTTCAAAGGATGTTTACTAGTTTAATTAATCTGGAATTTTTAGGGTGTTTGAGGATATCGAACTGTCCTAGGCTTACTGAAAGTTAGCTGCCTTGGGGAGTCTTTGAAAGTCCTAACTTTAACATGTGTCACCGTCTGTATCTATTTCTATCTCAGTACAGTCAAACTGCATGTAACTAGCCACTGTGGCTTCATATAGCACTTTGAGCTTCTCCTTCCCCTGTATTATTAATTACTTTTAGATATTGTCCCATTTTCTCATAAGTTAGAAAGATGTTTTCCCATAAATGATTCTAGTAAAGGCAGAACTTCCTCTCTCAAAACTACTCATCAAGAAAAGATATGCTGATTTTCTGAGCAGAGCATACCTCTGCTGCTAGGTAGAGTTCTTCCACCAGGTATAGCCAGTTGTGAAGAGAAATAAAGCCCACCGCTAGGTAGCATTTGCCTCTAAGCCTTATTCTTGCCTTCGACGCTGACCAATGCATAGATGCCTCTGGACTTCTGTGTGGTCTCACTGACTAGTGTGAAGCTTGTGAATTTGGACAATTGGCAAGTAAACCCCACTGGCTGTGTAAGAGGGGTCTGCTGAGTGCTCTCTCATCCCCTCAGAGAGCGAGTGAGCGCAGCTACTCTAGGCTGTGATTCCCAATTTATCCCTGTAGTTAAGCTCATTAGGATGAAGTTAAACTATGTGAATATCCTTCATATCTCTCCATGTCTTTTTAACTGTGCTTAACATAACTATCCTGATTGTAATGAAGTTTTTTTAAATTCTAAACAGATCAGTGAAGAATGAATAGTATCTCTGTATTCTCTTATCTCACCCCAAGTTATCATTTTATTTTTAACAGCTGAGTAAGCAAGTGTATGTGAGCTCAGGGTGTTTTAGTGTCACCCTTTGTGAGGGTTCTGCATCCTTCTGCGTGTGGTGCACAGGCACAAGGAGCTGTTGATGAGGACATGCAGATGAAAGAACAATAGCTTTACAGAACACAGGTAAACTGCAAGGTGCAACTCTCTCCAACAGCACAGTGGAACATTCAACAGCCCAGACATTGTGGGATGTTCTGTGGTAGTTACAGACAGTTGCCATGTGGTCAAGTTTAATGAAACATTTCAGAGAGACTCTCTAAAGTCTTCCTGGGTGGAGGGACATAAGTATAGGAACCATTAAGCACAGGACATTTGTCCTCCCAGATTTGAGGGCCTTCTTTTCCTAAAGAAACATTTGTAGTGATTTGGGTCATAGTTTTGACAATTTTTTAAAAAAAAATCAAGAATATTTGAACTATAGCATTTAAAAAATAAAAAGTTCTGAGGGCAATTCTGTGTAATAATGAATAAAAAAGAGCTGAAATATTGAAGATGACACAAAATGATTTTTATATTATGTTAATTTTTCTTGTCAGGAAAATAAAAATAGTTTTATTTTTCTGAAAAAAATTCATTTTTGCTTTACTGAAATAGTGTGCATGTATGACCAGGAAAGTGAAAATTAGTAATTCTCAGAATTATAATCTTAGTCTTTCCATTTAATTTGGGGCAATTAGCATTACCAAGATCATTTTCACAGCATGAGTAATTTACTTACTGTACCTTTATCATTAATAAGCACAGATGGACCAAAACTGATGCATAATATGTCCCCATCCATCACAGCTTTCAACTGAAAGGGCATCAGACCAAGCAGGCTAGCCCGGTCTACCTGAGCGGCCCTACTTGCACTACCGTTGCACGTGCAAGGACTGTGAGACCTGTATTTGATCTTACTTTTTGTGGTTTCTGTAATAGTGATTAGTTGCAAACCTGTCTTGTATCTCAGTGCTAAAACCAATCTGGAAGTATTAGTTTCACAGTCCTAAGAGGTGTCAAATCTTTCATACTGTGCAGTTGCAAGGAAGACTTCTGGCCTCCCAATATCTCTAATGAGAGGATGGTACCTTGGAAATACAATGGAAAAGTTTCTGAATGTTTACCTACCTTTTTCAAGCAATATATATATATATATATTTTAATAGTCTGTTAATATTTTAGGAGATCTTGTCTATAGACAATCAATGCCTGCATGCCTCCCTAACTATATAAATAATCCAAATAATTGTGAAAGATTGTTTGATTGGGAAACTAGATAGCTCTACTGGATTAACCTAGATACACTATTCTAAACCTTCTATTAACTTTTATATGTGTTTCTTTTTTTACCTGATAACATTTACGCCTAACATTTATACTTCTTTATACCTCCTGTTCTCCTTTTCAGGCTTCTTCTAACTATGATAATCCCAGGAATTACTTATTTCTTGATGATTTTTATTTCTTGAAAAATCTTGCTGCCTTCATATTTGTAACTTTTAATTTCACATTTTATTCACTGCTACACTTGGTTTACAGCAGGACAAGGTAGCTTGGCTTCTCTTGTTTCTCTTATGTTTACAAAATACTTTGGGTAAAATATTCTGCAAGGAAATCTTAGCCACGTGTATGATTTAAAAATAAAGAACCTTAATTCACAACTCAGGAAAGTTGTGCAGGAAAGGTGACAAGCTGACAGCCCTTCACACTCCAGCCCTGTCTTTACTACAGGATAACAACCTTAATGGAAAGTTTCCACTCTAATTCCTTGAAAATTGTGTCTTATCCTAGTCTCAAGGTAACCTCCCCCATTCATTAAATCTTTGGCATCTCAGCTAGGGTTTGCAAGCAGACTTGTTGTTACTGGTGGGTTTAATTAATGTGGAAACTCAGGCACTAGCAGCTTGACTGAGACCACCAACTTGTTAACGTAGTACCCCTCTATTTTTATTGACTTGTGTACATCATGTTTTCCCCAAGAGTTAAGAGTGAAATGTGCAGGTCTTGTAGTGGCTTTAACTCCATGAATACTGTGCTGTAAATAGCAGGCTGGTAATAAAATTATTACAGCAAAATATCACAGGCTAGATAAAACACTAAGATAGGAAATATTATGATGGAACAGCATTTCACTGCTGAAACAAAAGCTCTCTGCATTTGTCATGCTCAGTAAAGGAGTTCATATCCAAACTTAGCTTAAATTTTCAGACTTCAGGAATATACCCACACCTTCCATAATCACAACAGAATAATAATATAATAAATCAGTTTTATGACTCCTGCCTATATTAAATCGTGTGAATAGTAATTAAAGTGTGCAATGAAGGAGCCACTGAATTCAATTTCAACAAAAACCATCTTCCTGTCCTCTTTCAGGAGAAAGATTGGGTTTAGAGGTGAGAGGCAAATGGAGTGAGATAAAAACGAAGGGGGTTCCTCAAACTGTTTTTCAACTATGTTTTTCACTGTTTGGCATAGAAGGATATTTACAGTGTTGGAAGCGGACTATGTATGGGTAAATGAAAATTAGTATTTGTAATCTAGAACCTGAAAAAAAAATGTAAATCTAAGCTTTGGTAATTAGCTGTAGGGTAGTAACAGCCATGACAGGTGATTATTGTAGATGTCCACGTGGGTCAACGGTGGCTGAGCTGCTCACATTTAAAAGGAGGCATTCTCATTCCACTCAGCTTATCTTTCTGTCCTTATTAAACACATTTCTTCCACCTCAGTTCCCAGACTGCTACAGAGGTGTGCAAGTCACATGAAAGTACTGCCAAGTAGGCACTAATTGGTGCCCCAACTGGCAATCTTAGAAGACAGGCCAAGGAAGGAGACTGAAATACTTTACAGGTCAGCTCAAAGGCACTTTGGGACAAAAGTGGAAAGCTCACAGTGCTCCTGCCTGTGTTTACATCTTTTCCAGCACAGTCAGGCCAATGCTTTTAATGAGCACCAATTATTCCCTTCTGAATAATCATTTTAACAAAGAGTACCAAGTATCTTCCCCATTTTGAGCTGTGGATGTTGCTGAAACTTGATTCTTTTGCATACATGGATGCATATATATATATATATATATATATATATATATATATATCTCCACTGTTATATCTTGCATTCAGTATTATGTCAAAAAGTAGATCTTTATAGGAATAGAAAAATAAACTTAACCCTCAAAAGTGGTTGTCAGCAAACACGAGACTTTGTGGGCATTGATCCTTCTACCTGTGAAAGTCTGAAAAAAAACCCTAAATCTTCATTCTTTGGAGGTGACATTTCAGCTCCAAGTACAATTATGGTTTTTATAAAATGTGTATGTTGAATGGCTGTTGCCTAAAGGCTTTTGTTATATTTGATAAATATATGCTCTTTGTTATTTTATTGGCACTTATTCACCTATACCTACATGATAAGTTAATTTCAGCACAGGGACAATGAGCAGATGTCTGACCTGTTACTTGGTGGAAAGCAGGGATTTCCTTTAGTCTGAAGACAACAAATGATGGCTCTCTTGACCTTGTGCCAGAGGTCTATATGGAAGTTTGCATTTGCTTCTGAAATGAGGTTTACTCATTTTTCAGTCTGACTTCAGACTTTCCTAGTGGTCTGTACAAACAATAGAGACCGACTCTTTACGTAAGGAGTGATTTTCATACTTCACCTTCCTGATCCAGTTTCCTTAAAGTGACTTTGAAAGAAAAAAAAGTCTCAAGTGTTATTTTACTGTAGCTCTGTCCCAAAAGCCATTTATTTTGGGTTGAGGTTCTTTTCATGATTTGGTTGGGTATTTTTGCCCTCTCACTATGTCTTTTTTTTTTTTATATTAGAATTGTTTTGCATAAAATGATGCTTCCTGAATTGGTGTATTGGGTCTGGCTGAGCTGGAGTTAGTTTTCCCCGTAGCAGACCTCATAGTGCTGTGCTTTGTATTGGTAGTTAGACAGGTGATGATAACACACATGTATTTTGGCTACTGCTGAGCAGTGCTGGCACAGCATCACGGCTCTCTCCAATGCTACCCACTCACAGGTAGGCTGGGGGTGGGCAAGAGCTTGGGAGGGGGCAAGCCAGGACAACTGAACCAAATTGACCGATGGGATGTTCCATACCATATGACGTCTGATCAGCAATACAACCTAAGAAAAAGGAGAAGCAGGGGCATTCATTATTATTTGTGTCTTCTGGAGCAACCACTACATGCACTGAAGCCCTGCTTCCTGGGAAGTGGCTGGACATCATCTGCTGATGGGAAGTAGAAAATAAATCTTGTGTTTTTCTTTGCTTCTGCGTGCAGCCTTTGCTTTTGCTTTATTAAATGACCTTTATCTTGACCCACAAGTTTCTTCCATCTTATTTTCTCCATGCACCACACCCTGCATCATGCTGAGGAAGGGAGTGATAGTGTGGCTTGGTGGGTACCTGGCATCCAACCAAGGACAACCTGTCACAATGCCATGCCTCACCATGGTCTTCATCATGGGCTGCAGGGGAATCTCTGCTCCAGCGCCTGGAGCACCTCCTTTCCCTTCTTCTTCACCAGCCTTGGTGTCTGCAGAGTTGTTGCTCTCACATAGTATCACTCCTCTCTCCAGCTCCAGTTGCTGTTGCATGGCAACTTTTCCCCTTCTTACATATGTTATCTCAGAGGCGTTACCATTGTTGCTGATGGGCCTGGCCTTGGTGAGCAGTAGGTCTGTCTTGGAGTTGGCTGGCATTGACTCCATCAGACATAGGGGAAGCTTCCAGCAGCTTCTCACAGAAGCCATCCCTGTAGTCCCCCTTTTTGCCAAGTAAACCCAATACAACCAGCTGGCCCATTTTCAGCAAGGTGCTTCTTTTCTGTTTAACCGTTAGGTTCAGAAGCAGATCCTTGCTCTCGGGAGAAGGTATATCCATGTACATCCTAGCTCTTGCTGGGTGGTGGCCAGGGTGTCCACCTTTCCCCTCCATTTCTTCTTCATAGTTTAGACAGAGCCTTCATCACACTCCAGTCTCTGAGATGAAAATTGCCTTCAATTTTGATGCACCTCTGCATAGCGTGTCCAGTTGACTCTATTCTCATATTATATCTATAAGAAATACTTGCATACTAGAAGTTATGCATGTGCTGAAAGGCTTTGTGATGTCAGATTCCAAATCCTACATTCTTTGGTATTGAATGTCTCAATCAAAATCAAAACAGGAATGTCCAAACAGTTTTGTAACCTTATACCTCTACTGCTGCTTGGGCTGCCAAATTTCTTACATATTTTCACCTGCATAGTGAAGTTGAGTCAAACAGCTGTTACAAGTTTACCTACTTATTTGTAATAACAAACACAGGCTCTAAGGCCCTTTCTCCTTGCAGTGGGAGTGCTGCAGGGCAGGCACTTGCTGCGGTTCATACACAGGCCTCAGCTCGTTCTTTCTGAAGTGTGCAAATCAGGAGCTGCCTAGTTTGAGTTACTAATGTAAAATACTTGAGTGTTCGTATGTTAAAAGACCAG
>JAVJGJ010000001.1:1491770-1533849 GCA_035590215.1 Microhierax caerulescens
TATGTTAAAAGACCAGTGAAGAGCACTGTTCAGATGAATTTCTGCAGACCTCTCAAAATTGTCATTTACGAGGGAACTATGAGACCAACCCCAGAATACTCTTACCCCTAAGGCAGTGGCTCCAAATTAGACGGTTGCTACCTCAGTGAGCATGTGAGAAGATAAGACCAACTCAAGCTCAGCTGCAGAAGTGGAGCTCCCAACTGGAAGTAAGTCATGAACTCAGGGTGTGAAATAAAGGGAAGATTGCATTAGTAAGGAAATTGGAAGCCTTATGCTGTAACAGAGAAGAAAATCAAATTTTATTTTGATAGCTACAAACGCTTCTGGACATCACTGTTTTCTTATCACTCTGTAGATAGTCTTTTGCTGAGATGGGCAATCTCTTGTTTGTCACTTGAGCCCTCTGTAAGTATGTTGTCAAGGAAGCTGTGCTTGTCAGAAAAACTGCTGTGCATCAAGGCTTCCACAGGTACTTCGACCACCTTCACAAGCTAACAGGAAAGCTAGAGTAAGACAGGGAGTGAGTAATAACGAGCCCTCTCCAGTGAAGAATAGTCATTGATACCTTCAGAGCACTCTGTAGCTATATAATTTTTGAAGGCCTTATATCAGTGTCTACCACAAAAGTACAACAGTTGTGAATTAGGCTGTGTCATTACCCCATAAAGGTTCTATAACTAAAGCTATTATATACAAGTACAGAATGGATGAAAACTATATCTCTTCAGCATAGTTTCCTCTGTTGTTGATAAAATTGTAAGCCCTTTAGGTACAATGTAATCTTGAAATGTCTTTCTTGGGGGGGGGGGGAGGCGGAGAAGAGAAATATTTAATGTTTGGAGGCATTGATAATCTATTTAAAAAAAAAAAAACAACCCACAACAAACTTTTTGGTGCCTTTTTGTTTTGCAAATAACAAATGCACTGTAACATGTAAAATGTGTTAATAGAAAGAGGCAATTTGAGGTTAAGCTTTTAGTTTACTTTTTTGAGTTTTGAGTTCTACTTCATGATTATTTTTCCAACAGAAGACACAAATAGCTAATATTCACTATAATAAAGGTAGTAGAGCTATTAAAATATTCTTTCTTCACTATGCTTGTCATCAATGCATTAATAAGGGTCCATTTTCATTCCAATGGAGGCAAGGAATGAGAATGAATCCTCCTTTCTTTCCACTGCTTCGGTAATACAGGGTAAAGCTGTCTCTGTTTCCTCTGGTTCCAGATTTCCAGCTTTTCACTTAAATGTATGTGACCAAGGGAGAAAGAAAATAGAACAGATTGTTAACCATGGTAATTATGGGACTCATTCATTCCTGATTACTTCATTTCTCTCTCTCATTTATCCCAAGCGTTGGGCACAGTTTTCCTCATCACTTGTCTTTCAGGAACTGATGTAAAGTATGTCTCAGCCTCTGCTTTGTTGTATGGGCTACCCTGCTGCTCCTTTCTGGTTTAACACTTACTTTGAACATACCATTTTCCACCTCTGGTTTAGGGAGAGTGACACAAGAGAAGTGCTTTATTTACTTGAAACCTTTGTTATTCTGCTTCAAACCTTCTAATTTCTTGCTCATTGAGAAGAAACAATACCTTTGACAAGTCACATAATACAAATAAGAAATAGTGAATGATGAATGGCAAATAGAGGTAGAACTCTATTGTCGTTTACCTTAAGGCCACTTGCCACCACTTTGGCATTACAAAAGGATCTCAAAGGCAGGCAAAGCACCTATTTCAAGGTTCCTTTCAGCTGACAGATGGGTGGAAGGGAACTCATTATAAATAAGTGTAAGCAATAGTAAACAAACAAAAAACCTCAAAAGAAAAATAATTCAAACCATTTACAAGTATGTATGAATAATATCTGAGTGACTTGAGTTCACTTTTGGGAAACAGATTAAACAACTGTATTACATGTCACATTTGTCACGAGTAATTTCTCCCACACTTACAAAATTATCTAATTTGAAGGCAAAAAAGACCAGACTTCTTGTGAAATGAATGAAGCTGCACATCATTTGGAGATGGCACTACTATAATTACTATGGACACCGATATCTGTGAAGTGCTTTGATGGGGATTATATACACGGAAAAAAGAGACAAACTGTTACATGCTTTATACTGGCTTGGGGGTCAGAGACCATGATGTGCCAAGTTTCTGTTTATTCAGAGACAGTGAAGTTGCAGGTCTAAGGGAATTTTTGAGGATTTGGTATAGACCTAGGCTTTGGTAACTGAGTTGGATGCTTCCTTGATCTGGGATCAATGAAAATGAACCCCAGGAACTGCCCCAGCATGGCAGGCTGTATTCATGGCTTCATTCATGGCTTCAGCCTCACCTATTGGAGAAGACAGAAATCACAGTCAACTGGCCTGCTTCTAAGGTTGTGGGAAATCCAGGCCAGCTCCCCATCCTCAAAGCTGGATCACTGTCACTCCATAGAAATGTTCCATGATCCATTTTCTTATAAAACTTAGGCAATGCACCTGATAGCTTAGTTACTTCATGTGCTCTGGGCCACCCACTCCACAATCCTTTTCTTCAAAGCCCTCGGCTCCCATTCCCAATTCCTTTGTTATTCCAATCTGTTTTATGGAAAAGCCAGCAAACATCTACAACAGATCCTATCCTTCTGAGTCAAGGGCCACTTCCACACCAACTTGTTCAACCTGTGTGTCAGCATTTGCTCTATTCTTTAACTTTTTGCACAAGCCAGTAGCCACAAAGTGTTACAAAGGGCTTCTTCAAGCTTAGTACGTTTCCATTATGCCCTAATAAAATTAATGGCAAAGGAGTGAGATCCCTACCTTTGTCCTGTTAGAGCAGGGCTACCCAACTTCTAGTTCTGCCCAACAGAGGGAAAGGAGGAAGGAAAAGCAGAGGTGAGTGCAGGAACAGCATGGCTTTAGGCTGTGGACTGGGAGTAGGAATGAAGTAAATAATCTCTGCTGTTCCATCACCCTGTCAGCACAACTGTCTGGCCACCTGACTGACATGCAAAAATGCCTGTGGCAAATGAAATCTCTTTGTGGCTTCCATCAAGAAACAATGGGGAGTATCTGAGAGAGGCATTTCTTGGGAGCTAGAATTGGAAAGAGAAAAAAAGAGATGCCCTTTTCTTCTGGCTTTAATATAACAGAAATGACAGCTCTAATGTTCCCTAACTCAGAGTAACAAGTCTGAATTTGTTTACATTTTGAAATATAAACACTCAAAACACTTCATCCCATCAGTCATATTGCATCCTGGTGACCATGTCTGCAGTTAGCTCAGATGTGGTAAGGTAGATATGCTACTGCGTAAAGCACAGTTACAGCTTTAGGTGTTGAATTATATTTTGAAAGTGGAATCTATCCATTAATAACTCAGATCAGGGGTTTTTTTTGCCTAAAGCTAAATCAATGAATTCTGTTAAATTATATTTTTATTTGTGTGTGTATCATACTTTTTGTTCCAAAAGGATATTATTCAATTTTTTTGTTATAGCACACCTGTCATTAACAGGTCTGGAAAAGATAATGAGCCTTTAGGAAGCCATGTGAGCAGTTATTCATGCAAACTTAACCACTGCCTCCATTGGGTGCAGAGCTCAGCTAGCCCTAAACCACCACAGAGCACAGAGAAAAGTCTCTGGTCTCATTTGGTCCACCACCATAGGGTTGTTCCACCAGCTCAGTGGAATTCTCAGCACTTAATGAGAAAACTACCCCATCGTTGCAATGACCCAGAGTTTTTTAACGACTGCTGTAGTAAGAGCGGTGATCCTCAAATAGCACTATTTCCTCACACCTGCCTTAGATATGAGTGGAGTAATACTAGCATAAGAATGTAACAGCATTATGAGACGTTTCTGATGTTTTATCTTTCACTTCACTCTTTGTGTTTTCTGGATGAAATTGTGAAGGAAAATGGTAATAAGAGTTCTGGTTGAGCAGCTTAATTACTTTTTAGACGAGTCCCCCGTAGTGATACCACTCCGGTT
This sequence comes from Microhierax caerulescens, assembly GCA_035590215.1. Lineage (NCBI taxonomy): Eukaryota > Metazoa > Chordata > Aves > Falconiformes > Falconidae > Microhierax > Microhierax caerulescens. The sequence goes on from JAVJGJ010000001.1 coordinate 1,495,764, forward strand.
TCTTCTGTCTTTGACATGAGACTCATCTGGGGACTGAAGGAGGCTGGGGGAGGGGGAGAAGAGGAAACTGAATCCTCCCAAGTAATCCTAAACAGAGTGAAGAACTGCAATGTGTCTGCTTTCTCTCCCAGTTTGTGTCAAAGAAAACTCACCTTTGTTTTAGGAGTGAAGCATGCCGATTCAAATTGGTACTTATGGTCTCTCTTGGCAAGTTAAACATCATCAGTGGTAATGTTTTTAATTGAAACTGATTCATACAGTGCCAGCAGAATTCCTGTGGAAGTCAGTTTTGCACAAGGGAGCAAAAAGGATGAGCTCAATGAAACAGGGAACAAACCAATTACAGAGGTCAAACTGAACAATAAACCCATTTTAAATTAAGTTCTTCTGAGTTAAAACACTTGGTGCTCAGACCCTATAAGTACAACATGTTCTTCTCATACTCACCTGCTGCTGGCCAGTGCCAGGGGCACTGCTGCGGTCTTTTGTTCTGAACTGGTATCACAGCTTTTGTGTTCTTAAAGACTGACCACTAGCGGAGCTGTATTGTCCTAATATCCTAAGTCAGACATGACTAAATTATTTCTTCACCACTTTTAGAAAGTTCTTTTTACTTTGTTTTGTAGTGCTGTGAAGCAAAAGCATCAAAACTATTGCTTAAAAAAATCAAAAGAGACCTGCAGCTGAGGCAAGGACAAATTATTTCAATAGGCAAGGGATTATTCGAGTCTGTATTTCTGTTTTGAAATCTCAGTCCTTTTGCTTTAGATCTTGACATGCAGCCACGCTATTTTCCAAAGGGTTTGAACAGTCATACAATTACACACAGAGACTGCATGTGTGCACACATCAGCCCCCCAGTGGTGATTTTCAGTTGGATATTTTGTTCTTTGTACTTGTATTTTTGAGTGTGAATTTAAACAAATTCTTATTTTGTGCTTTGTTTTCAAAAGCCTGCCTACAGTTTTCCTTGGCTTTTGTCTTCTCCTTTTATCATTTGAGCAATGGGACATGAAATGAAGAAAAGAAAGATCAAGAAAATGATAGAAGGTTTGGAAAGTAAGATCTGTGAGGGGACAAAAAGGTTAATAAGATAAGTGGGATGTTCAATCTAAAGAAAAGAAGTCTTAGAAAAAGCATGATAGCTCTCTACAGATATGTAAAGGGACAAGGGAAATTATTCTCATTAGTCACCCGAGACAGAGTAATATGCTTGAGCTGTTGCAAGGAAAATGTAGGTTAAATATTATGAAAAACTTTGAAACTATAAAAACAGATAGATGATGAAACAAACTGCCAAAGGATGTTAGGGAGTCACTGTCTCCAGAGGTATTCAAAGTGAAATAGCTGCTCATCTGTTAGAAGTGGGTTTGGACGAAACAAATTAAAAGAAGTAACACAACACAAAAGGGATGAAATGGATAGATGACCCAGCAAAGGTCCTTTCAGACTTAAACAATTCTAAGGACGAAAGACAATGTTTGAAGGAATATTAAACACAGTAAGACATGGAGAAGAGTGCATACAAAATGGCAAAAACTAGAAATAGAGAGAGTGCATTTAAAAAGATATAGTGTTTAATAGCAAAAGAAATGAAAGGCTTAGGGTTTTAAATATAAAAAAGGTAAAAGAAATACTTCATCACTGCCATTAAGTCTAAATCTTGCAATTTTGCTTTGAATACTTGCAAATTTTACATATCTGGGTAATCTTTTTGCACTCAGTTGTGTATGAAAGCAAGCGCAAGCACGCTGAATGTAATCCAGAGCTTGTATCACCTTGCATTTCCTTATTTTGATATATGCATCCAGGTAGAGCCTAGTTGATGGAGAGTTAGAGTGACTGGATTATTCTAGGTGGTACTGTGATTACTGTCCAAAACCTAAAATGAAGTATTTTTTAGGCATCATTTTGAGCCATAACTTGTTCTCTATATAGCAATATTAATTTCAGTAGAGCCACTTGAAAATGAAGATACCATGCATTATGAGGAAGAATGGTGCAATCTGGCTTCCTATCATGTGTAATAACTACATCTATTTATTAAGCATGACGATCACTTATGACTTCATATTTCCCATTCCACCAAGAGGAAAGCTTAACATACATTTCCTATACACTTTAGCTTGATAATGCAATTCCAGAGCCTAAATTCATTATGAATAGTGATATTCATCCAATGGGAAACACCAAATAAGGACACATGGCTTACACTTGGCAATACCCTCTCACTTAGGTAGAAAGCATTAATATGGCTGTATTTGAGTACACATGCAACATTACTGCTCCCCATGTTCAAGCTGAACAGTGAGAGAGGTGACTGATGGTCTTTATGTGGATGTGAGTGTGCCAGAATCCCTGCAAATCTGGTCTTCTTAAGGTCTTCCTGAGGTCTGTAGCCTTTGCTTTAGTTCATGCATTGAGAAAGCAAATGAATGTTGCATTGTAGCACCCCAGGTCAGAAGGAGATTATTTTTTTCAGGACATGTATTTACACAAGAAGTAGCCCAGATTTTTAGGCTTCTCATGCAGTGACTGCACTGCAAAGCTGCACTCTGGCATCCAGGCTGGTGATTTCATGCACATTAAAGACCTGAGGAGTTTTTGGGTTTGCTTACTTCTTAAACAGTTTTAAAATAATGTCTTGGCTGTTTCCATGAGTTTATGGAAACATACTCCCTGGTTTTCAGCCTGTCACAACATCTTTCTGACAAGGCACTGGTCCACTGTGCGAAGTCCAGTAGTTATGGCTGTATTCCACAGAAATCATCTGCCACCAGCTTGGACTTTACCCAATACTGTGGTGAACCAATTTAGACATAATGTCCCATGTAACTCTTGGGTAAACATGTTTATATTTATGGACAGCACTGTGGAACAAGCAAACTGAAGTACAGACGCTAGTTAGCTCCTTAACATCAATACTTGTATAATAACTCAGACTGGTATTTTGGCTCTTATTATTTTGGCTATTTTATTTCTGTTTACCAATCATGCCTCTTATCTTACTCTTTCTTTAACTCTCTACATAGTCTGTCTTGTCTATTGATTTTTTTCAGTCAAGGATCATGTTAGTGTACTCATGCCAGAAAAAACCTTCAAATGCTGATAAACACAGAAAATGAGATATAATTAGCATTTACATAATTGGTATATAGATATTATTGAAATATTATTAGAAAAAAATCCAATCAAAGTTATACTGTATATCTGTCATTGTTGTTTAGCTGAATACAGCCATCTACGCATAAATTCAGGAGTCAGGCAGTTTCTATGGGTAATTCTTTTTGGGTAATATCTGCTTGAATAGTCAGATACCTTCCGTACAATTGGGGACGGAAGGTGTCTATAAACCACTGCTGTTCAAAGTACCATGACAATCTTACACTATCTTCTGTCTAAACTGTTCTATATTTCTATTCATGTGGAATTAAATAATATAGAAAGTACTTTCTGTTGATTTGATGTTGTGTAAAATATCGGTTCCTGTTGCTCAATAAGTACTTCTAAGATTTGTAGCTGTCTTAAAATTGGAGAAAAAATACAAGATTTTTAAAGAAGTATGAAGACAAAATTAAGCACCTATTAGAAAATCTGGATCTTTATTTTATTTCAGATTGTGGATGCAGAAATTTAACAAGCATTTTAAGAATGTTGGCTGTTACCTTCGTGGCATGAGATTTTTGTGTCCATCCTTTTTTGTTTGGCTTTTGTCCAGTCAGATTTCACAAAATCAGGTTTTAACACTTTAAAACACTGAGGTTTTCCTACTACAAGATCACTGATGCAGTACTATTAGTAGATACCCAAAGGAGATAATCCATTAATTTCTGACTGTCAGGTTTTTCTTATTATTAATAAAAGTAATTTATAAATATTTTTTTTCTGGACAAACATAATTGAAATATTTAATGTACTTTATATCTTTGAAATTTAATCTTGTAAAAGACCACAACCAATTCCCACTTCCCACTAAAGTAATGAAAATAAGATATGAGGAGGACCCTGTCAGGAGGCCAGGTCAGCATTCTTTCAGCCAAGCATATTTAAGACCAAATATATTTTTATATTGATATATGTACTTTTATATGTTAATCTAGTTCTTAATACTTTTGCTTTGGGGCTTCTGAGTACATCCATTACCACAAGAGGAGTTCACATTGGGAAAAGTCAATTATTTGTGCCTAAGGTTAACTGAATCCATAATAAATCCTTTCTTTTCTTTTTCTGTTTATGGAAACTGCTGGTCTAGACTCTAAACCAACATTTTTAGATTTCACTGTAAAGCTGATTTAATAGGTGTTTAATAACCCTCTTGATTTTTGTTTTATGAAATCCTGTGTATCAAAAAATATACCTAGCAATCTTCTCAAAGAGTGGAGGTGATACAAGACCCCAAAGACATATGTAACAAACCAAGGACCTCCTAGACCTCAATTAACATAGCCAGACCCTTTCCTCTCAACCTTAGGTCCTTAAAACACAATTTATTTAATCCCTGCTATAGTCAAACAGACCAAGCGTGTGCAACAATACCTCAAAATCATTAGCACAAAACCTTAAAATAGTGTATTGAATTTGTATAAAACAGTCAAATCCATTGAGATCTTAGCTGTCATGCCTAGACTTTCTGAAGGAGACACCATTTTAAAAGTTGGTACCAAAATGATATTGCTGGTTCTTGTATCCAAGTCCTATAACATAATGTGCTTCCAGCAATAATTTTTCAATATCAAAAAGGGGAGACTAGAGAACTCCCAGAGGTGATCCTGGAGTATATTGCTTTTCATCTCTAAGGGGCTGGCTACGCTGTAGTTGTAGATGTGAATTATGCTTTCATAGTATATTCAAGCTAATTCTATAAACTACCACAATTGCAGGTTACATTGTAGCTGCAGGTCCAGCACTGCACAGGGTCCAATGTGTTTTACTGCAGCTCTCTGGACCTATTAAAATACTGCATTAATTTTTAGGAAACTGCAGATACACTTTTGCTGTTAACTGGTGGAAGTCAGCTTGTGTATGAATGCTTAAACTGCAGTGCAGAAGTAGTGAAGGTCAGGAGCTCAAATTTAGCCCAAAGAAAGGTCTGCTGATTCTTTAATTGCCTGAACAAAAGAAGTGAAATGAAGTGTAAGAAGCTCTTCAAGTTCAAACCTCGAGGAGGATACGTCCGTCTATTGAACCCCATAGTCACATGCATTGCTTGGTGGTGGAGGGAGATAATACACCATTGTAAACTAATCCCGAAGCTAATCTATTCATGCCACAGATTAGGGGCTCCTGCTCTGTTACTGTGCCTATGCTCTGAATTTCTGTCTCTAGGACAGTATTTTTTTGTCCTAGGGTAAAACTTTCTGAGGCACTTTACTTTCACTATCAAATAATGCATCAGCACATGAGAGCCTAAATCCCAAAGGCTTAGGCTCTTGGATTGTTTGTGTCATCTTTGAAAATGGATTTGGAAGTCTATTTTTTTCTGAGATCCTTTGGTGGATGTTCCTCCCGAACTCTATCAGGTTTGTTCACTTGGAATAACAGATTTCTGAAGTTGCTTCTGACATTAACAGTCTGTCCGGAAAAGGCTGCGAGAGTAGTTTTATTACAGTAGTTACTGTGATTTCGGCTTTAGTGAAAGGGGTACCATGTGGTGAGTGTCTATACTCCATAATGATTCAGTAACCATGAATCTGCATGTAAACTGGATTTGTGATCCAGGCAATCAAAAAAAAATATTTTTTTTGAGGTTTTGTATGCTGGGAAGGTTTACAGTTTGGGTTTTTTTACAGAGACCTATTTTTGCTGAAAGCTGGGGCTGATTCATCATTGTGTTACTCTGATTTTATGCTGGCATAAGCCCGCTTTCTGTAATAGAGTTCCTCTGATACAAAGCAGGAGTGATACAGTAGTGAAGCAATGGCTGTGTCTTTAAACTGGCACAGTCAAAACCCACCAAGCCTGATATATTTTTTCAGTGGTAAATTGTAGCTACTAATTCCAGTCAAGGAGCGGTATGTGTCGATGCACTAAGCATTATGTAAGCCATACTATTAGGGAAAGATTTCTCCTCCGGTTGAATCTCAGCCACTATGTGACAATAATGCAAGACTCAGTGCAGCGGGAGAATAGGCAAGAACTAATACTACAACTACTACTATAGGTGCTTCTTATGACTCTGAGTTGTGAGAGGGAACCTGTTTTGTTTTTAATCCAATGACAGTTGCACGTGAATTGAATAAATAGCCTGGGGGGGTGGAATAGGGTAGGCTTCATAACTCTCTTTTTCCTTTTTAAAAATAATTTCCTTTTGCCAGAATGGATGCTTTCCCCTCCTGCTGCATCTCTCCTCTTCCTCACAAGTAGTTTAACATACAGCCTGGAGACTGAGGAAATGAATTACTGCTTCCGAGGAGCACACCCTAACCAGCTGGTTAGCACTTAGGGAACAGGCATCAGTACCATGATTTTCAAGGAACTGGTGCCAAATCGGGGCACTTCTAGATTTGAAGTGATAAATGCTAAGAAGTCTTTCCTAACAGTTAGGAACATACCCTGTGAATTTGACTGGCTCTTGAAGTTGCTGGATCACAACTTTTGACTTCATGACATCAAGACAGCTCAAGCTCTTACTTCAGAGTCTGGTTGTGCCTATGCACTTTCTGTGTGATAGCTGGAGGTGGCCAACAGCCAAACTGTGAGAAAGCAATTATTTCTTCTAGAGGTGTCTTTTGTCTGTTTGCAAATTTGTGGAGAAAAAGAAGAAGGGTAAGTTTAACAGAGGGTAAATATGGTCTGACTTGCTTTTAGCAAGTGCAGTGACCAAGATATTTTTCATCGCTTCCCCATCTTTAAAAATATTTAAATGGCAAACATGGAGATACTACTTCACAGGACCCAGAGCTCAGGTTATTGATGCTGAGACGGGAACAAATAAAATTCTCCTGGTTAATGAAACGTTTATAGACCCTTGCATCTAGCATCATATGGACTAATTAGAAAATGATATATGCAGGTACTGTTCAGATTGACTGGTGTTCCCTCATTTACATGGAAAGGCAAGTAAATTCTGCTTTTAAGAAAACACAGTGTTTTCCTAGTTTCCTGTGGCAGCCACTCAACTTACTTCATTTCTTTGCAAAATAGGAACTTCAGCATTTCATTTTTTATCTTTTATCATTAGACTCCTACAGCTTTAAAATGATTTTCCCCCTAGAAAATGCAAATCTATTCCTTTGTAGTGAAAACCATATTATACATGCAGCATGTAACTTTCAAAACTTTAGTTAGAAGCAGCAAAGCAAGCTGTCAGACATTTCAGTAATTGAATTTCCTTGAGAACTGCCTTGGTTTGTCAGCTCTGACTTTGCTGTCAAAAGAAAAGAAAATAGCTAGGGAATTAATCTAAGATAACACAGGGGGGTATTTTGATAATGCCAAGACACAAACATAAGTGTTTTCTCTGGAGATGTTTTGAGGTAGGGTTCCCCACCCCAATCCAGGCGCGTTCATTTTAGCCTTGAGTCATTATTATCTTGGGCAGAGTTCTGAGAATTAACTAATGACCTATCAAACTGCAGTACAAAGGATCCTTTCTTCCTGTATTAAGATGCACGATATCATTGCTTAAAAGGCCTAATATACCCTTTGTCAATTACTTCATAAGTGCAATTCATCTTTTACTGCTTCCGCACTTGGATTGCTTGTAAAATGCTTAGTGGTTAATTAGCCTGGAAGGAAGTCCAACTTACGAAAAACCAAGCAGTGGGAAAAAATAGCCATAAAATTAATGGCTTACTTTTTGGTCCTTATTTTATAGGAGAATGTTAATCAGCCTCTGTTGGAACTGTACCTTTCGCTAGCACTCAGCCTCCTTTACAATCAGCTTCAGAAGTATTCCTTTCTGGGTTTTCCCCTTTGGCCTGTGCTTTCCTCCAAAGGACTTGAATGTATTAAGAAGAGATTGACAGCTCTCCTAACAACTGCAGCCAGTCCTCTAGCTAACGGGGAACGTGGGGCTAGTCGCTTTTACTCGATCAGAACCCACCTGGAGTTACATTTAAGGTATAAAACTGTTATCCAAAAAATGAAACTCATAAAATGTATACTGCTGTAGATAAAAGAAAATAGGCAATATTTGAGCTGTGAGACCTTCATTAGACAGTGGAAAAGGAGAGAATTGTACAGGGAGTAAATTACTGTATTTACAGCTAGCTCTTTATACCTGCAGAGAAGATTCCAAAATAATCAGGTCCCAGGGACAACTTAGCTATAGAACACACATTCCATTTTGGGTCAGTCATGAGGGTGCTTAGGGGAAAAAAGAAACCTTAAGCTCTCTCGCTGGTGAAATGGATAAAATCTTATTTATGCAAATTATCCACATAATTTGGCAATTGGCCTGTCTACAATTCTTAAATTGAAGAAACCTCAGGTTTTTGGTTTGTTTTTTTTTCTTTTTGCAGGCAAACTGTCCTTCATTTTAGAGCATATTATGAGCAAGCATCACTTTTTAGTAGGTTGTAAATACTGTATGTCATGGCACTGTTGGTTAACCCTATGGGCTGGGTCTTACACAAAAGTGCAAGTAATTACCATTTTAATATTGCATCTTCATTTAATCAAAAGCTTAATAAAAAGCTATCAGGAAAAAGGCCAGCTATTATACTAAGTCATCTGAACCCACACTTTTTCTCCAGAAACCTGGAGCTGCGATATTTTTCCTTTCAGAAAATAAGTATGATTACATAACTTTTAACATAATCATAATTCTATGTGGTTTTCGTTGAGCACATAACAGAAAAAGAGTTCATTCTGAACACTGATGCATCTCTCTGATATAATATATAGGTGGTCTTGAGCCTCATGCAGCAATACCCTGTAACAGCTCACAGGCTTTTCAGTTTCTCTTAGAAAAGATACTGCATGTGGCTGGGAATGCCATCAGCTGTACGTTCAGCAACCGTCCAGTGCTCTGACTGTTTGTAAATGACCTTTGAAACAGAAGTTCCTCTTCAAGGCTTTGCTCCTTGTTAAATTGACTATGTAAGGACATGCAAGTCATCAGTGGTACCCTAAGGTGTTACATCTGGCCTCCAGCTGCCATTCCAGAAGCATACAAGTCTCATGCAAGTCCTTCATCATATCAGTCACGCTGATCTTGGGTAAACCAGGGCATCTTAAGTGACACAACTAAATATGAGGCTCAGGCAACTGATGTTATGTGTCAGAGAAACTCAGCCCAATGTCACAGTCTTTAATAGCATGTTTTCCCTGCCAGTATAATATATTTATAGATAGATAGATAGATAGATAGATATTGATATATATATCAATATAATGCTTAAGCCAGCATTAGCATACCACACAATTTATTGTGCTTGTAAGCAGTCCAACAGCTCAGCCTATAACTGATAGTCAGTTAGTTCTTGAAGGATTTCTCCTTAGTCCTGCAGAGGTCTCCTGATGTACTGGCACTATCACCATAAGCATGCACTTGGCCTGTTTGTCCTGGTCCCTGGGCTCCAGTGTTCCAGTGTTTGGTTCTTGCATGGCCTTGTCAAACTGAATCAGTGTCCCTTAGTTCCCACCCTGCTCACCCATCGCTCTGTGATACATCTATATGGGGTGACAAATTCATATAAGAACTTGTGACATGACTGCTGTTTATGGCCATAATTTCTCATCTAAGAACTTCAACTCAATTTTCTTACAGTGGTAGTAGCTCCAACAAAATTATGCCTTACTTACCCTATGTATGACATGATACATTAGGAAGATCCAAGCAATCCTGACATCAATTTCTAATACTGCCAGATTTCTTCTTTCCATTTTTCCATTTATTAAAATGCTGGCAGGTACTAATCATGTTCAGCTGATGCTCTTCTGGAAATTAACAGCAATAGAAGTGTGTCAAACACAGGCTGCCCAGCTTTTTTGTGTAGGGACAATACTGTTTTTATACTGTTTCTTTCCAAGCTGTTGAACAGAGGTGATGGGAACTAGCTACTCCATGTCTAAACTATACTTAACTGTAAATTACTTAAACTCATAACCTAATGTAGGACCTACTGTCACATATTACTTCATAAATTATAATGTCTAGTAAAAGTAGGATATATACATTTCCTATTTCATTCTTATCTGTTCCCATAAAAACTGTCTGCAGAAAATGAGACAAAAGGGCTAGAATAGGATGCTGTTTTGAAGAAAAAAGTCTAAACTACACTCTCAAATAGTGCTTTTTACTGTGATGTCAGCAGGAGTCCTTCCTTGATGTGCCCTATATTTTTGCGTATGTGACAAGCCCTAAAATCTTTCCCTATGTCACTGTTCATTCAAGGCAACATAACACATAAGTGAATCTTACCTCAGATTTTTTTTTTACAGTCCCTAATTTTCACATATCTTTTTTTCTTAACTCATCATGCCAGAATACCTGTAGAGTCATCATCCTGTTTTTTTAATAGCTGATTTCATACTGAATTCTCCTCATGCAGTCATTAGAAGAGGTAGAGAATACAGCACACAGATATCTCTGCTTAATTGCTGTCTGTAGAGTCTCAATTTCAACAATAGTTCTGACAGTCACATTTTATTTCTTTTGTTCCAACTCCAAGCAAAATTATTAGGTTTATTAGGGTTTTTTTGGTGTTCTTTTTCTGGGATGGGTGGGTAGGGGGTGGCGTGGTATTATTTTAAAATTCAATACATATATTTCAGAATGGACTTGGTTTTGCTATGTTTTTTGTTTAACATATTAGATATCAGTGTTTTGAAATCCAGTCTTTCAATTTGGAGATCATGTATTTTTCACAAAAAAAATAAAATCACTTTACTGCTTGCAAAGTATTTGTCAGCCCCCTTTTGAAAATCACATAAATGGTTTAAACTCAAGTTTATCTATTACTGACCTTTAAACACAGGTATGATTTATTTATTTACTTTTTTTATGCCTAAAATGTTTGTATTACATCTACGTTGCTAACATCCTACACTCGAATTTGAGGAGAAGCCAGAGCAAAATGGTTCAGAGCTGCCCATTGTCAAAACCTGTTGCCTTACTGGTGCCTGTTTCTCTCAACTATTTAACGAAATATTATTTGAACTTTCATGAATTGTGTTCCAAGACTGTGAAGATCCAGGCTATGGTGGAGCTTTCAGCTCCTCATTTTCTCCTGAGACATCATGTTAGAGGGTATTTAAACTACAGCCAGAAGTTTGACAACACTAAGGTAGACGTCCCCAGTCAGCTGGGATTGCTAGCTGGGCAACTGCCACAGCATGGAGCTCAGCGTGGGCTAGCTGCCAGGGCATCTACTGAGCTTCTCAGAATAATCTGAATTGTATTTAGATTTCACAGAGCACTACATCACCCAGAGTGAAAATGTCGGCTGACAGCCCTTGCTAGAATTAATGGAAATTCAGATTTCATCACTGGAATAATATTGTCTGATCAGAACTAAGAAAATTACACCTTGAAGTTAGTGGTGTACATAAAAGAATCTTCACTGGATAAATAGCATTAATTATTATGTCCATGCACAAAATTTTCCATAATATCCTACTGAGTTCCTCTGCAGTTGACTACAGTATTTGCTTTGAAAGATGAAAACTTGCATATATAACAGTATATTCTAATATTCCAGCACCTCAGTGGAAGAAAACAGACTACATTTCAATGTTTTTGTGTCTCTGTTGTTATGTATTTTTATGTCTGAGATTAATCAATTTTCAGTTGTCTCAGAAAATTTCAAAATGCAAGATAAATTCTAGTCTGTGGTCAGCATATTTGATATTGGAAAAGATTTTTTAAAAATAACATAATTTTCATTATATTCCCTTACCATTAGTAAGGAATTATCTACAATATTCATGTGACAAAATGGTGTGATCAACAAGAGTCTTACAAGTCTATTTAAATGAATATCTAGACAGATACATCTTGGAAGCTGTTGCATATGTTACCTTAAAAAACCCCAGCAACAATACCAAGTAACACTCCCTTACCTTTCTAACTGTAATAATTCTTGAATATTTTGCTTGCACTGCAACATAACAGGCTTGGCTTGCCTTTTTTTTGTTTGTTTGTTTGGTTGTTTGTTTGTTTGGTTGGTTGGTTTTTTCGCTTTCAGTTACTTTTCTCAGTACTCTGATGTTTGTGTTATTATCCTGAGAAAAGATCTCTAACAGTAAGGCTTTATAGGTCTAGTCCTTTTTAAAAAAAAAAAAAACAGCCTGTAATTTTACATAGCAATGTGTAAGTCTGATAAACATCTATAATTAAGACTGGTCTCCGTTTTTACATATAAAACAACCTTCCTGTGAATTTGTGTTGTCAAACTACTTGTCAGAATAATTCTGTAATGCAGTGTAATTTTTCACTATGTTGATATGCCTTTCCTTCATATTTTCCTGACTGAAGGAGACAGAAAGGAAAGAAAACTTAATTTACTTCAGTGGAGGGGAAACACTCTTTGCCATGCTCATGTTTTTTTCTTTCAGTTCTACTTGATAATTTATAAAATTTAGCAATCTCCAATGTGACTCCCAATGAGTGCAAATTACAGAGCCTTTAAAGTCTTTAGGCCTGCAAAGAAGTGCAGGGTTTTTTTTTATTTCTTGAATTCCTAGATTCATCCTTAGAATTGTTCTTGACAAAGCTCACATATTAAGCCAGTCTTTATTTTAGTTTTTCCTCAGGATGAGTTTAAGACTTGTGTATTACTATGATGGCCACTCCATTTTCTAGCTTCCACTGAGCTTTCAGATAAATGCAGTCTGGTCCTTTTGATTGATTTCAATTGTATTTCTGAAGTTGTTCCATCAAGTCTTTTTGATCCCTTTATCTCTGTAGTGTTTTTACTCTCATTACCTGCAAAGACTAATCTGAGGATGGCACCATCCTTTCTGGTACAGACCCATGCCAATAAATCATTTACTTTCCCTGCAGACTTTTGATCTTGTTTGATTGCACCCTGGTGGTCTAAAGGATCCACAGTCTTGCTTGTGGGATTCTTTTGATATATTTGAAGAGTTTTTGATATGTTTGGTCTGTTTGTTCTTAAATCTTCCCTAGTTTTTTTAAACTCACCTGTCATAAACTGTGTTTCAGAGACAGTATAAAAGATGGGATAAAATAGACAGGTAGCATATCACCTAGTAATAAGGCAGCTTCTCTCACCTCTTTTACATTTCAGTATTTACTTCAAGATCTCTCTGTCTCAATTTTCTTTTATCTTGTACCCTTATGAACAGATGTACATGTACAACTGTTTCAGATGACAGGAGAAATTCTTGTTTCATCAGTACTGTAGAAATTGTTTAGAAAGAAGGAAAGTCTTACCTGAAGAAAACTCTAGAATACTTACTTAGGTAAAACACTATGAGTTTTGTGATGGGACAATGCCACTTGTACTGAAAATGCAATAGGAACACCTGCAGATAAATAGGGACTTGTTTTTTCTTTGGTGTATTTTCTGTGGAAAGATAAATGTTCCATTTTGAATGCTGTCTTTTCAGTTTAAGTAAACATCCAAAATAAAGAAAAAAAATTTGGGGAGGCTAAAATTCTCAAAGTATTGTGTACTACTCTGTCAGGGTAGAGGCAGGGAGTGAAAGGGAGGTGTTACTCTAACCACAGAGTACAGGGAAGGGCTGAGGAGGCAGCATCTTTGCCCTGCATCCCTGTTTCTGGAACAGGGCAGGAGAAATTCTGTGCAAAGGCAGAATAAAACAGCCACTTATCCCAGTTTCATCTGGGATAGAGTTAATTTTCTTCTCAGTAGCTGATATAGTGCTGTGTTTTGGATTTAGTATGAGAATAATGTTGGTAACACACTGATTTTATATTTTTTTTTTTTGTTAAGTGGTGTTTATACAAAGTCAAGGACATTTCAGTTTCTTAAGTCTTGGCAGCGATAAGGCTGGAGGGGCGTGAGCAGCTGGGAGGGAGACACAGCCAGGACAGCTGACTCGAACTGGCCAAAGAGATACTCCATCCATACCACAGAGCATCACACTCCATGTATAAACTGGGAGGAGTTGGCCAGGAGGTGCCGATCGCTGCTCGGGGATGGGTGGTGAGAAATTGTATTGTGCATCACTTGTTTGTTTGTTTGTTTGTTTTCTTCCTTTTGGATTTTATTTCTCTCTCATAACAATAATTAATTATTTCCCATTGTTTATTTGCTCTTATCTCACCCCATGAGTTTTACTTTTTTCCAGATTCTCCTGGCTGTCCTGCTGGGAGCAGGGGGAGTAAGTGAGTGGCTGCATTGTAGTTAGTTGCTGGCTGGGCTTAAACCACACCACCACTCTGTGCTACAGAAAAGTGAACCTGATGAGGAAAAGTGAGTTTGACTCACATCTCTATCAGTGGGAAACCCACACAGAAGGTGTGAAGCAAAAAACTTACTCTAACATTTGCTAAAACATTCATTGGCTGTTATGTAATAATGAGTAAGGGAAACAGCATTTGATCATTGTGTCAATTTTTTTCTTGTCTCATCAGAAATAACAGAATAGTCCTTTTCTCTTTCTTGTTTGCTTGTTAAGGTAAGCAGAGAAGCAAATGGGTCTCAATTTAGTACAAACACTGAGAGAAAACAGTGCGACTCTGTATCCTGTAGAAATTACTTTTGGATTCTAACAGCTTTTAACCAGAGATTTTAGTTTGGAATTGATATAACAGTGTTATTCAGATATCTATCAGGAGCAGAAAATATTTTTAATTTAGAATAGATGTAATTGTATGTGATAAATGAGCCTGTGCAATTAGACCCAAAATCCTTAGAGAATAATTATCTATTAGTAGCACCTGCAAATGAATGGTAAGTAGCTGAAGAATTTTGAGCAAAATTACAAAGAAATATCTTAACTTGAAGGTACACATTACGAAGTGAGAAAGAAAAGAATGATAAGTAAAATGGGTAGAGGAGTTTAAAAACAAACCACATAACCTCAAATCTGTAACAGTAGAGTGAAAGTGGAAAGAATTAATTTATCCTGTTGACCTGTGGAATCTCAGCTGAGGTCAATTACCATAGCTCAGGTGTTTTCAAGGAAGCTACGTCTGCTTGTACCAGATGAAGCTTGGTCTCACAGGCATAGAAAAATATTTATGGGAAAATGTGAGATAAAAGAATATTTTAAATAATGCCATCCTTATTTCTGATGTGATTTAAGTATGCTTCTCAGTTGCTAATGTTTTGTTGAATACTTCATGACAGAGATGGTAAAATGAATACACTGTTCTGTAATAAAAATTTCCTAAATATTAGGGTGATCTGAATAATTAAATAACCATAAATACATTGCAAATGTTCTAACTGTTTTAACTCTTTCCGTAGTTCACAAATAGACAACTTTATTCTCTCTTCCCACAACTAATCAAAGAAAAACTCTTGATTTTGGTAATAATTTTGGTCTCCAACTTCAAGAGCAGTTGATTCTCAGTAAATATTGAATGTTTCCTTTAGCAAAACAAGACTTTTTATTAGAGCAGGTATTTTCATTTGAGTATTGCCATTGCCAATCAAAGTACTCAGATGAACTTTATTCCACTCATAGAAACTGCAGTATTTCAAAAAAGTACCAGCGAAGTACCTCATATTTATGCATCAAAGGATTCCCTCTCCCCTCAATCTTGCTTAAACTTTACCTAAAAAAGAACTATAATTTCAAAATCTCTAGTGAGATCGAGTAGTCATTACTGTAACTTTTAAACTTTCAGGTTTTGAATATCAGGGTTCTATCCCCTCGCACCAAGCAGGTTTGTTACACACTTAGGTTATGTACGTGTTTCATGTGTTTACACGAAGGGGGAGGAATTCTGATTTGTTCCTTTTTGGTGTGTACCTCATTTGAATATTAGGAAACAGAGGCTGGGGTTTGTATCTTCAGAAATACACCTAACAGCAAAAGAAACCTTATTTTGGGGTACAAGAATAATATGTTTACAGTGTGTTCTTAGCTCAGGTGCTGGCAAAAGGAAATTTCTGGCCACACTGCACGTTTGGTCTGTGTCACTCGAGGTATGCTTTGAGGAAATGGAGGTAATATTACTACTTGCTGTTCGGACTTCTTGATGCCTACATTTTGTATGGGGGGAGAAGCTGAACCTAAGTAACCTCTACCCTTCCAAGCCGGAGGTATTGCCCAGCTACCTTTTGTATCTTTGCAATATTATATACTTCAGTAAACTGCTCAGTTGATGTACATAGTCAAAGTTACGTTGATTAATGTAGTTTTGTCCACATATGACAACAACAACAAAAAGGTCCTGTGATTACAAGTTTACACACTCTTTTGCAGAAAAATAGATCACATTTTCTACAGTTGTAGATAAAGGCATAATACATTTGCAATAATGGGTAGTAATCTACATATAGCAGTGAAGCAGATAACGTTACAGTCATTTGTGTAAGAATCATTTTGTAAACTGTACTGTTCTAATGTTGCACAGATAATATATAATGTTGGAATTGTTAATTTTCCCATCACCAAGTGGTAATAACTAGCAATCCTCACAAAATTTCACAGGGACAAAATGTGAAACAAATGTACAAGTAAAGACCCTCTGTCTGAACCTTCTGGAGTACATTTTGATGTATTGCTTCCTAAAGACTACTAGGATTTAAGGAAAGACTAGAAAAAATGGAAACCAAATGAATGATCAATAAACAGTATAATGAAAAGGATTTAGTTAAATCTAAACACTGCTTTCACAAGCTCCATAATTTTTCTTTAATGTAAACCCACAACAATGATTCAATACCTATATTCTCTTTGTCCAAGTAGTCTTGTTTATAACCCAAAACAATGATTATTCAGGTGTATACTCATTCTGCACAAATTTCCCTAGTGATGCCTAAGTCAAATGGGACCCTAATGAAGAGCAAGTATTCCCCGCTTAACCTAGCCAGTTACAAGAATTTTTGGCTTTCACTTTACTAGCAAGAAATCCTCAGAAAAAAAAAAACAAAAACCCCAACAAACCTAAAACCCAAACATCTCAACAGGGACTCAACTGCAATGTTCCAAATAAATCATAATCATTGGGGTACTTTGTTCTTCATAGTCTATACCTCAAGGATAAATAAGAACATTTTTTTTTCTCTTCTTGGTTTTGTTTTGTTTTGTTTTGTTTTGGCTTTTGTGTCCAGTCCCATCCCTTGTCCCCCCTCCTCGTTCAATAGCTGCATTGGTGATTATGTCTTTAAACATAACATAGGCTGGCTAAGTGGACAATATTGACTGTTTCAATCAGCTTCATTTGGTGATTCCTCTTTGAAAGACTTTACACATGCTTCTGGAACAAGTACCTTTGTTTTTTTGTTTCTCAAGAGAGTTTTTGTCAAGGGAAGCAAGCTGAGAATAAGGATGTAGAGAAAGAAATCAGGATTGTTGCCTAAATAGAGATATTTAATATCTAGTGTTACACTGAATGTGCCTCTTTTGTTCCACTTATTGGGCCTTACTTCTCATGCAGTGTGAAAACTTTTTATTTTTTTATGGGAAGGGAAAGATCCCAAGCCCATGGAAACTGGTAGAAAAATTCCTTTGTCTTCTATGAGTCTTGGATCAGGTCCTTAATAGGTAGCTCTGATGGCCCCAGAGAGAAGCTTGTTTTCTCATGACTTGGTGGAACATTATCTGAAACAATGGGCACAAATATTTTGGAAAAAATCTGCTATTCTTGACTGATGTCTGAATAATACTTGGATCTACAGTCTATTACATGAGCTTCTGCTCTGCCTGAGCATAAAAATGGAGTGAACAGTCTAAAAATAATTAACGATTGAATGGCATTTGTGACTTGTTAAAGATGTAATTATAAAATTGCTTTATGGAAAAAGTCAACTTTTAGGAACGACTTAACTAACGAGAAAAATAGGCGAATGGGATAATCTAGACATTAAAAGCATCCTTACAAGGTGCTTTGTGTGAGGTTTAGATGAATAGGCTATCAAGACAACCTAAAGGAAAGAAAAGCTATTGGTTCTTTACAGAAAATATAAGGTGAAGTTTTATGACTTTGCTTAATAGGAAATGAGTCTAGATGATTTAAATAGCCATATCTACCTTTAAAATCTATGATTTATTAAAACCTTGTTTCTATGAAAACATATGAAAAATGAGATGTTCGTTGGGGCACATAGGAAAATATGTGAAAGAGGTTTCTAATTTCAAATTAATGGATGTAACTGATCACCTGCAAGAATTATATCTTTTCATTCCAGTTTTCACTGACTTAGGACTTGAACTTTCGTCTCATTAGTACTGGGGAGTCAGATGTTTGTACATCCTTAGAGCTGGTAGGAAAGGCATGTTTTCTTTCCTTTGAACTGCAGCCAGATCCTGCACTGTGAGGTTCGTGAGATTTCCTCTTTATGAATGGCACGCTAGTGACACATTAAGGAGCAACTGCTGAAGCACAGGTAGATGTAATAGACCCTTCTGACTGACGCATGGCTGAAAAAACAGTTGAACCAGTAAATCCTACAGACTCCAAGCATAGAAGACTGACTCTATCCAATTTCCTCTTTTACTATTTTATCTTTTGAATTGTATGTGAAAACAGAGTTTGTCACAGGCTACCAGTGTGCTGCAGAGAACTCAGGACTTGAGAACTCAGTGGAATATAAAACAAATGCAGGAAGAATGAATAGAACCAAGGACAGCAACAACCCCAGACAAATGGTTTACTCTCATTCTGTTTAATTAGCTATTCTTTACAATATTGTCAAAGAAAGTTGCACCTAGTGAGATTCACATCTGCTAGTGATGTGGTGAAATAGGTCATTGCCTGAAAGGACTAAATTTTTTATTCACTTAATGAAATGACTGTCCAGTCAACCATTTTATGAAAGAGCTAAATTTCAGAGACTTTTTAAAAGACTAAAAATATCACCTGTGCTTTAAAACAGGTATCTAATCAAAAGAGTTCAAAGGGGACAACACAAAAAGAGTTGTTGGGTTTTTTTTTAAATATTTTTCTCAAAATTAGCAATTATACATCACTTCAACAAAACTGACATTTTCAATGAAATTTGGTAAGATAATCGGAGAATAATAATACCAATTGTAAGAAGAACTTTGAAATAACTTTATTTGAGGTTTGGGTTTTTTTGCATGTGAATATAACCCAGAGGGTAAAGGTGTGGCTGGGAGGACAGAAATATGACTATTCTTATCGTCAGTCCCTCATACACTTATGTTCATTATGGCTTGCTCTAGAATAATAAAGGTAGTGGGTGCCATATGAAGCATGCAAAAGCTCAGTTTTTGTATTCATCTTCATGGCCTAGATCCAAAAGTGTCTTCCATAGCATTTTGAAGTCACTTCTAACCTTGACATTATTTGCATTGACCCAGAGATAAAGAACCAACAGATTTGAACATACAGTGATCTTGAGGCAAAAAATCTACCAGTTGCTGGTGGTTTACCTCCAGGATGAAAGGAAGACTTTAAATACCAGAGATGTTAGAAAATACTCCCTGAATGGGCAGAAAAATGGTTGGGTTCCCACAAAAAAACTCAAAATAACAAAACAACACACCACTACTACATACCAACATGATATAAATGAAAAAGAGAGATAGTAGAAGGCTTTATCTGAGGTAGATAAGAGGATCTGAATTGTGGCATTTACCATCCAATATAACCAATGTCTCAAGCAAAAAAGGGAGGGAAGAAATTGCACACACTTAGGCAATTCCAATAAAACAAAAAAAATGTATTCTCGTGCTCATATGCTCATACTTTTATAGTGTTAACACAACTGTAGAAGAAATATGCATATGGGCAAACTTCCAAAGAATTAGCATTTATTTCCATAATTGAAAATGTTTCTTTCATTGGTTTGCATTTTTACATGCATTCATTTTTTTTAGAAGTCTTTCATTTTCTTAGCTGTATTCATGTGATGCTGACTTCTACAATAAGACACTTGATAATAATATCCTAGTGACACAAACTTATTTCTGTTAATATCCCAGTCAATAAGAAGTTGCTGGGGACACGAGTCAGAGTGATTAATAGCACACTATCCATAGAGGTTTCAACTGTTCATGGCAGCTATGACATGGAATACTTGTAATGCCAGGTTTTGTGGTGTGATTGTAACCATCACAGCAGTCACTTCATGACCTTCTTGAAACCTTTTGTCATTTGAGACTAAAGGATTGCATGACTAACATACTTTCTTAAAAACAAAATATTCACCTATAAAGACAGTCTTCTGAGGATAAGTAATTGAAATAAGTTGGAGCTGTTTCTCTGTTAAAAGAAAATATATCCTCAGAATTTAAAAGCAAATTTTATCTAAGCTGAATCATGTTTATGACCAAGGTTATGTGGACATAGTTACTTAATACACCAGAAATTACACATAGCAGTTTTGTATACTGTCAGTTTGGGATTATTCACTGGTTTAAACAAATACATGTGAAGTCACTTAAAATGGCACTGAAATCCAAGACCATTCTTTTCACTGCTGGAAAATAAGTTTAGTAGAAACTTTGGGATAGTATTCTCATATTTTGCACAAACCTTCACCAATCATTCAAAATTCTTCACAATAAAAACCTGTTGAACCTTTCTTGAAGTTTTTAACAAGCTGTCAACATCTGCAGAGTTGTATTTATGTTCCTTTTCACTCTGAACCATAGCAGTGATATTCCTTGCATCACAGTGAAAGACAAATTTTAATACAGTCCATAGAGGGCAAAAGAATCATAAAGACCTCATATAAGAAAAGCAACGATTTCTGAGATGAAAAAAGGTACACAAAAATTTTTGGTAACGTATTTTGCTACCTGAAGTTCTTACAGGGGTAGTCCAGATACTGCTGTACAATGATGGATATCGCTATACTGTAACACCATGACAGTATCTACAGTATTTACCATACAGATGCAGTATGAAAAGCTGAAGTACTTTTTAAATGTTATTTTGATGGTCAGGACTGTAAATCAAGCATCAATCTGTGGCACTTGCGTCCAATAGAGTCAAATAAGTATACTTCCCCCACCCCCTAATTACAGTTAGCTTGATGATTTAACTAAGATTTCAATCTGCAGTTTCAGATGTATTCTTAAGATTTTTCTGAAGGTACTGAAGAGCATATGACAATTCTGTCTTTTATGGACAGTTAAAATAGTCTTGTATCAGTAATGAGAAGTGTCTGGTGATTTTGCTTTGTTTTTGACATATTAGAATAATTATGGTTGGAATGCAATTGGCATATGGAAAGTATTAGCAGAAAACCTATTTGAAAATCATAACTAAAGCTTTTATGTGCAGTACTAAAATTTACTGCTGGATCCCAGTATGCTTAAAAACTGTTTCTTCTTCTCTGACACCTTTCATTATGTGCACATCAAAAATGTACCTTTATCTTCTCTTCCATTTTTAGAAAGGCGGTATAATATGAATACAATAGTCAGATGATGCACAGTGACTGGTTTCCTAGGGCTACCTCAGCCAGATAGCAAATGTAATATAAATTTAAGACCATTTCACATCCCTGACAATCCCTAAAGAAACATACCTGACAAACACACCCAACTTATATGTGTGCCAGTCTTACCTTGCTCTCCCCAAAAAAACCCCACAGCCAAGTTTGAATTTAATGTGGATTGTATTTTAATTTTTTTTATACAATCCACATAAGTCATAAAAGTCAGTTTTCTCATTCTTCTATTCAAAACCTGCTCTGGGTGCTATAGCAGGGAATTAATTTTACGAAAAATCTCAAGGTATAATCTCTTCGTTCCTCATAAAAAGGCATCACCTTTATACTTTGTTTCTACTAATTCTTGTGGAATTTTGTATCTCTTGATACTAGCAAGCTGTATGTAATTTGTGATTAGGATGTACATAGGAAGTCTAATATTAAGAGACAAGCTATGATTCAGACTGATAGGTCCCTATTTATTGTTCCAGGCCTTTCACTTCATCTTTTCACAGTCTTACAGTACATACCGACATGACCTTTCATCTCCGCACTGTGCATACGGTGTGAAACAATGATCCATTTTATTATATATTACTATAAATTATTATAAACCATATTACAGTTTCCAGTAATGTTTCATGTATATTAAATGAGTAATGCAACAGATTTCATTCAGAATTCACTAGAGCATTCTCAGTGAATGTAACAGATAGATATAGATATATACACACTGTATATGAGTGCATTTCAAAGCTTTTCTTCCTGGTCGTCAATGCAAATAATGTCAAGGTTAGAAGTGACTTCAAAATGCTATGGAACATTTGGTTTTGGTTGTCTGTGTGAAGCACATTTGTGTAACAGCCCTGCTTATGTTAGAAAGAAGATCATAGATCATATTGAGTGCAACTGGCACTAATTGCCAAACGGCACTTTGATCAGAAAGGCTAAAAACTAAATGGGCAAAGGAATTGACCTCCTTTTCTAAGTTAACACAGAAACACTCTGCTGAGCCAGTGCAGAGAAATCTGTTGACCCTATCCCTTTCCTATGGAGGGTTTTCTCCTCTGGGGCTGTCAATCCAGCCTTTTTCAGTAGCACTAAAGCTACTAATAAATAAAAGTGTAGAAATACATAGTAACAGACTTGAAGTGTCCGCATCCCCAGAAACATCTAGAAGGTCAGATTCTAAATATATACGTCTGAAATGTGTATGATAGAGTGGTGTGGTGTGGTGATATACAGAATCTGTTATGTATCTTCAGTGAACCTTTGTTCAGTAAAGCCTGTCCTGTGAGCTATATTTGGGAAGGGGGAGATGGAGATGAGAGATCTTTTTCTTCAAAATTTCTTGTCATTTTTGTGAAAGAACATCAGAGAGCATAGTAGAAGATGGAAAATAATGAGTCAGTCTTGGTATTGCTAAGCCTCCGCTAGGCTTTTAAAACATCCTCTGGTAGGAAATATATTACATAAATACTTTATTACTCCCCCTTTACTAGGAAAAGGACAGCTTCTGCCTCACAGAAGTCAAATTTCTACAGCAGCCCTTTCCTAGCTATGGCACAGATATATCTCAGCAGAAAACTTTCAAAAGTGTGTACATTATATCTTAGGAACTAAGTTTGTGTCTTAGCACCTAGTTTTGGGCTGATATTTTTATTTGGCTTTTGTTTGCAGATTCAGTTATCCTTGCGTATTTCTAGATCACAGTTTTTCTAGCCCATTATATTTAATCAATGGCTTTGTAGCTCCTCTGCTGAAAAGATGTAAATACATTTGTATTTCTAAATATTGTAATACTTCATCTGTTCTTCTTTGCCCTCCATAGGCATTATTAGCTCTGCAATTGCTGTGCTTTGCTGTTTGGGAAATCACCCGGGGAAGGCAAACACTGCAGATGAGTGACAGGCCTTTATCACCTTCTCCACCCCCTACCATCCAGCTGGCTGCTTAAGGGACTCCAGAATTTCTGCTTCAATGGATGGCAAATACCTTTGCAGCACTTGCAGTATGCCCTTGCTTACAGAAGAAATACAGGTGAAATTTGAAGATGTGGCTCTAATGCATCTACTCTCTTAATACATTAATAATATATGTTTTCTTTCACCAGTGAAAGAAATGAGGAAAAAAAAAATATTCTAAAAATCTTTGTGGAAGGCAGACCCTGAATCTAAGAAAATGTATCTGCAAATTGGGGACATTTAGCCTAAGTCCTTCCTGGCTCAGCAAAGACAATCAGCAAAAACTCAAATAATCAGATGAGGATGGATGCAAAACCCATGTGTGGTTTATCAGGCAATGTGCTGTTCGTAGCCTTTTGACCAGCCCTGATAGGCATTCCTTTTTAAAAGTTTATTGATTATTCATTCAGTTGTACCCAGGAAAGTGTTTTGCTCTAGAAATGCAAGTGAGCAATTTTAGTTCATGATTTGCTAATTTATTTATTCAGATTTATACACAGACTCCAAGGATTTGGTAGGCCTTTACTTGGGCCTGTGGTTTATGCTATTTCCTATTCTTTTTCATTTATGTACTGTTTACTGCTAATGACCTGTAAAGCAGAACAACAAACTGCCTTACTTCAGTATAAACTGGAATTCTATTAGATTACAGGTAGGGATCTGGTCCAAGAATTTAATGGCAAACAGTATAAAATGGATGCTTCCTTGGGTTAAAGGTACTACATATTTTTAGACGAAAGAGTAGGATTTTCTGCACTAACGCTCCCTGTTCATGAGTTATATTTCCTGTATAATTGTTTGAGCTTCACTGAGTATTACAGTCCCACTAAACTTTGGGTCATTGACTTCAAAGCTACAAGGAAAGACTTCTTTATTAGAACTGACTATTTTAACCATTCTAAATAAGTATTTGCCCACATATCCTATACTATCATATCATCGTGTCTGAAATATGTAAAAAAAAGTCTTCTACACACAAACTACCTTTGTTGAGCTGCAGGAAGCTACAAGCATAATGCAAACCACAGAGCAAGCCAGGCCATATTCCAAGATAATAATTCAACCTTTCCATCTTCTCAAAATCCTGTGACACATGACTTTACAGGGACTGTGTTGGTCACAACTTCAAGGAACCGTCTCTGTCCATAGAAATTGTATAATATTGGAACTGTTGTCTCATCTGTGAAGATGACATTTGGGATTTTTATTTGCCTCAAGGCATCTGTTGGCCTTTTGCAACATTTTCTTTTTTATTGATGTCCCTAATCGAATGCAAGTGCATATTGAAAAGATAACTTTATTGCATCAACATTGCCTCCTTTATTTAGAGTAGCTAATTTATATATTTAATCTGTCACACTCTCATCTTTTTTGCTGCTCTGCAGAGTCTCATATTGTGTCTTTCTGTATCTCTTGCTGGCCATAAAAAACATTTGTACATCCTGGTGATCATTATACTAAACTTTTTGATAGGTAATTAGTGATCGAAACTGTGATTAGGATTTAAGTCTTCTCAGCCAGCCTATTTAAACATTTTTAAATCTGGAATGAAACAAAAAAAAAAAAAAAAAAAAGGAGAGAAGAAATGAAACAGCAGATTGCTACAGTGGAGGAGAGAATGAAAAAAAAAAGGTCCTTCAATTATATAAAGATATATACGTGTGTGTTTATATGTATCTACTGTCAGTAGTGGACCTCCATCCTCCTCAGCAAGAGAGGGCTGTTGGTACTGTTTGCTGTCATATGAGTTCTCTGCATGTCTCTCTGTGACCTGTGTGGCCAGGTGTGTACATACGTGTTGTAGGTAGGTGCTCTGCGTGTACGTTTGTACATGACTGCTGGGAACACACACTCACTACTGCTTGGACCTGGGAACACGAAGCTGCAGCAGCCTCACCTCCAAGGAGCTTTTGAGTCCAGTATGACATATTATCCTCTGCGTAGATGATGATGATAAGAATTAATAGTAATAATGAATTTAATAATAATAATAGTAATAATAATAATAATAATAATAATAATAATGATAAAAATAATAAATCATAGGATATACCATTTCTTAGCAAATATGTTCCAGTTTAAACAAGGCCATGACAAAACCTCTGTAGGTGGAAATGGTAAATCGAATGAGTGTGTACCTAAATGACTGTGTGCCTGAGAGTGTGTGCATGAGTGAGTGCCTGACTGAGTGCATGAAGTGTTGCCTGAGTGAGTGTGCGCATGAGGGAGTGTGTGCCTGCATGAGTATCTGAGTGCCTGAAGTGTATGCCCGAGTGAATGTGTGCGTGAGAGTGTACCTGAGTGAGTGTGTTCCTGAGTGGTTGTGTGCCTCAGTGAATGAGTGCCTGAGTGAGTGTGTGCCTGAGTGTGTGCCTGAATGAGTGTGTCCCAGAGTAGAGTGTGTGCCTGAGTGCCTGAGTAAGTGTCTGAGTGTATGCCTGGGTGAGTGTGTGCCTGACTTTGATCCTTAGTGATTCTGTGCCTGAGTGTGTCCTTGAGAGCATGTGTGCTTGAGTGGGTATGTGCCTTAGTGAGGGAGTGCTGAGTGAGTGTTTGCTCGAGTGACTGTGTCCCTGAGGGAGTGCCTGAGTGTGTGTGTGCCTGAGCGTGTGCCTGAGTGACTGTGTGCCTAAGTGTGTGCATGAGTGAGTACCTGAGTGTGTGCATGAGTGAGTATCTGAGTGTGTGCCTGAGTGAGTGTGTGCCTTTGTGAGTGTGTGCCTGACCGTCTCCAAGAGTGTCTGACAGTCAGTGCCAGAGTAAGTGGGGCCTGAGTGTGTGCTTGAGTGTGTGCCTAAGTGAGTGTTTGCCTGAGTTGAGTGTGTTCCTGTGTGCCTGAGTGAGTAACTGAGTACCTGAGTGAATGCCTTTGTGAGTGTGTGCCTGAGTGTGTGCTTGGTTGAGTGTGTGCCTGAGTGAGTGTGTGTCCCTGAGCACGTACCTGAGTTTGTGCCTGAGTGAGTGTCTGAGTATGTCCCTGAGTAAGTGTCTGCCTGAATAAGTGAGTGTGTGCCTGAGTTAGTGTGAGCCTGAGTGAATTCCCGAGTGTGTTCCTGACTGTGTGCCTGAGTGTATGCCTGTATGAGTGTGTGCCTGTATGAGTATGTGCCTGAGCGCCTGAGTGTTTGTTTGAGTCTGTACCACAGTGAGTGTGTGTGTGAGTGATTGCCTGAATGTCTGTGTGCCAGAGTGAGTGTGTGTCTGAGTGAGTGACTGTGTGCCTGAGTGAGTGTGTGTCTGAGTGTGTGTGTGTCTGAGTGAGTGATTGAGTGAGTGCCTGTGTGGGTATATGCCTGAGTGCGCATGTGTGCATGAGTGTGTGAGTGAGTGAGCGTGTGCCTGAGTGAATGTTTTCCTGAGTGAGTGTATTACTGAGTGACTGTGTGCCTGAGTGAACGTGTGCCTGGTTGTGCGCCTGAGTTAGTGTGTCCCTGCCTGAGTGAGTGTGTGCCTGAGTTAGTGTGTGTCCGAGTGACTGTTTGTCCAGGAGAGTGCTTGCCTGAGTGTGTTCCTGAATAAAGGTGTGCCTGAGTGTGTGTCTGATGTGAGTGTGTGCCTGAATTAATGTTTTCCTGAGTGAATGTTTGCCTGAGTGAGTGTGTCCGTGAGTGAGTTTGTCCATGAGTTAGTGCCTCAGTGAATGTGTGCCTGAGTGAGTGCCTAGAGTTTTTCCCTGAGTGAGCGTGTACCTGAGCGGAGTGTTTGCCTGAGTGTGTGTGGATGAGTGAATGTGTGCCTGAGTGAATGAGTGCCTGAGTATGTGCATGAGTGAGTACCTGAGTGAGTGTGTGCCTGAATGAATGTGTCCCAGAGTGGATTGTGTCCCTGAGTGAGTGTGTGCATGAGTGTGTGTCTGCCTGAGTAAGTAAGTGCCTGAACATGTGCTTGAGTGTGTGTGTGACTGAGTATCTGCCTGAGCGTGTGCCTCAGTGAGTGTGTGCCTGAGTGTGTCCAGGAGTGCGTGCCAGTGTTTGTGAGAGTGAGTGTGGGCCTGAGTGAGTGTTTTTCTGAGTGTGTGCCTGAGATAGTAACTGAGTGAGTGCCTGAATGAATGCCTGAGTGAGTGTGTGCCTGAATGAGTGTTTGCCTGAGTGTGTGACTGAGTGGGTGTGTGCCTGAGTGAGTCTGTGCCTGAGTGATGCTTGAGTGAGTGCCTGAGTGATTATATGCCTGAGTGACTGCATGTGCCTGAATGACTGTGTGTGCCTGAGTGCTTGAATGAGTGTCTGAGTATGTCCCTGAGTATGTGTGTGTGTCTGAATGAGTGAGTGCCTGAGTGAGTGTGTGCCTAGAGTGAGTTTCTGAGTGAAAGTGTGCCTGAGTGTGTGCCTGAGTGTGAGTAACTGAGTGATTTAGTGCCTGAAGTGTGTGCCTGAGTGTGTGCCTAAGAGTACACCAGAGTTAGTGCCTCAATGAGCATGTGCCTGAGTGAGTGCCTGACTGAGTGTGTGCATGACTGTTTGTTTGAATTAGTGTGTGCCTGAGGGAGTGAATGCCTGAGTGTGTGTCTGAGAGTGTACCTGAGTGTGTGCATGAGTGAGTGTTTGCCTGAGTGAGTGCCTGCATGAGTGAGTGCCTAAGCGAGTGCCTGAGTGAATGTGTGCCTTAGTGGGTGTGTGCCTGAGTGTGTGCCTGAGTGACTGTATTCCTGACTGAGTGTGTGCCTGATTGAGTGAGCGCCTGAATGCGTGTGTACCTGAATGAGTGCCTGAGTGTGTGTCTGAATGAGTGTGTGCCTGTGTGTGTGCCTGAGTGAGTGTGTGCATGATAGTGTAGCTGCGTGTATGTGTGTCTGTGGGTGTGCCTGAGTGAGGGTGTGCCTGTAGTGAGTGAGTGCCTGAGTATGTGCCTGAGTGAGTGCACAGTGTGCACTGAGTGAGTGTCAGCAGTATGACATGGAGGAGATTTCAGAAGATCGGATGAGCGGAAGGGTTCTTGTTTACCTAAAATTTCGATACACGTGTCAGATCCAGTATCTGAAAAGTCCTGGTGAAACCAGAGGAAGACAGGCAGGGTGGGGCCTGTGCCTCAGCAAACTCTAACGTGTGCCGCAGGCCTACCTCCGGCCTTAGCTCAGGAACTGAGATCCCAGCACATCTCATGCAAACCAGCCTGAAATCCTCTGCAGATATGGAGTATGATGGAAGTCCCTGCTGGCCTTCCATTCCTGTGAACACCAGCCAAAGTCAGCTTGATTAGAGGTACCCCAGGTCCACCAGTGAGGAGACTAGGTAGCCAATTCTAAGAGCAGCAGTAATACCCTAACTGCAATAGCCTAGGGGATATAAGCAAAGAAAAATTTAAAGAATATCTTTTGTCACGTGTGGTTGGAATATATGAGCAAACCTTTGGACACAAGTTGGTCTCTTGTCAAGCTGCAGCTTAGCAAACATTCAGATTTACCCTTCTTGATGGAACAGATTAAGCAACGAAGTAGGGTAGTGTTACCTTTGGGCGTCATCTGCACTGTCAAATTGCTGAGAGCTCCTGGAGATCCCCCCTTTCCGCTACCTGCCTAGCCCTGCTATAGGACAGAACTGTGCAAAACAATTAAAGCTGTGTGGAGGACCTGAGACAGCCTCCTCGTGGTACCTTTGAGGGCTCAGAACTCAGAATTCAGATCTCTTGTCACAGCGTGCCTTTGCTCAGTGTTGAGGTAACCAGCTGTTTACTGTTGGTGTGCTATTTTATAGCATAAGATAATGACAGAAAATGGAATGCCACAAGAATCATTTCATGTTGTATGTGTGAATGTTAAAGTTTTAGAAATGCAACTAAATAGCTCACCAGAGACTTATTTATATATTTCAAGAAAAATGGAGTAATCACAATCCTAACTGAACTTTAAGGTTATTGTAACGTGTCTTTGAAATTCTTGATATTTTACATGCAATTTGAATTTTCTTACATGATTTTTTTTCCTTTCAGCTGCTTCCTCCAAACATTGAATATTGTACTAATTAACAATTTTCACATAGAAATTATAGAAGGTTTTATGCCTCTCATTACTTCTTAAATATCACTTAATTTACTTCTCAATGACATACTTCTCTGGATAGATCAAGCCCGTTTTTAAGAGAGCTGTTAGATTCAAAACTGTTGGTCATAAAATATTGTGATGACAGCTGATAAGTGCCAAATGATCCATAAAGTTCAAAAGATTTAATGATGATATGTTGAAAACTGTTTTGGTATACCAACTGCAGTACTGTTTATGGAAAAGTTAGTCTGAGATACCTAGAATCCCTTACTTTTTGAAGCTCCTTATTATAAACCAGTATAACTTGTCTGTTTACCTGTTTGCCTATCAAAGGAGAATATTATAAAACTATTTCTGTTTCTGTTTGTCCTCCTTTTTTCCCTGAGTAGCTTGGAGGTTTCATTGAGAAGTAATACCATTAGCAATATTTAAAATTATTCTGATCCACATTTCTGCTGATTTTCAGTTTGTTACTTGCAAATGAAAACCTGATTGCTGCATTTCTGGGGGTATGGAATTAAAGAATATACAGTTTTAATGCTTTTTAATTTTCTTTTGCTCAGATTATACTACATAATAAACAAAAGAGGATGGCTTTATAAGTTAAGCATGCTGTAAGCTTTGAGTGCACTGTTAACTGATGTTAGTGAATTAATTAATTCAGAGGGTAGCAAAATGACAAATGGTGTGTAAGTAGGAACTCCAACAGGTTTTGATCTACAGGGGGCTCGCTTTATGCTATCTAATCAGAGGAGGAAGCTGTAAGTTTTGAACATGGTAGGAGACACGCACTATTAAACAGTGATAAAGGAGCCTTCAGGCTCATGAAATCATGGTATAGTGATCCAAATTTCCCATTATATAATTATTTATAATTTCCTGTTATACAGCAACTGAATTTTTGATTAGCAAGTCACTTCTATCCCATAGCAGAATTAAAAATAGTAAATGAAGTACGGTAAACCTGATGCCTTGTAATCCATCTGTGGGTTGCTGGTGTGCATGTTGTTCCCCTATCTTGCCTTCATGTGTGTTTCCTGAGCTCAACAGGGTAATGTGATCTTTATGTAGAGGAGTATGGAATTCACTAAAATGGGTAAGACAAATAGACATTATCACTTCTCTGGATAGTTCTTGAGGCAATGTTAGACTAGAACAGTCTATTAAGTTTTGCTATATCAAACATAGCAAAGTAAAGCAGCTGATTGCAGTACTGCTATGGAAATTCTACTACTAATAATACATGTATATATGAATTGTGTTAAAATAACATTCTTCTGTGTTCTTGTGGGACATCTTCATGATTTTAGCTAAATGAAACCGGCAGCAATCAAGACCTAGTCCCTGTATACCTAAGCTGATTGTAAGTGTTTATTTGAATAGTGTTCTGTTGCAGTATGTCCTAGGAATATAGTAATGTTCTTGTGGAATTTTGATGAAGGTTATGCTATTGTTCTTCCAAATTCTCTATGTATCTATTTTGAGGAAATGCTAACAAAGTCAAGCTTAGCATCTTACCTGTTCTGTTTGATTGAAATTTCTTAACTGACTTTGATCTTTTGCATTTCTAATAGAATCATGATGGTCATTAATAACTTTTTCAAAACTGTCACCACACAGAGAGGTTAATTACCTTTGGTGAAAGTGAAAAGGTATGAAAAGAACAAGGTTGCCAGCAAAGCTGAATCTACAAAACACTGACAAGCCAGCTTTCTTAAAACTTCACAACTCCAGTATATATGTTTCTATAAAATTTTAATGTTAATAGGTCTGCTTTAGATAGTGATTTAAATGTAATACAATGAAGAATCTTTAGGACATGCATATCAGATACTCAGCAGAATGCAGTAGGCTACAATTTAATGACATGAACTGGATTCAAGGGCAGGTGAAGGTAAGTTTTATTTTCACCTTGCCTGACTTTGTCTTCAAACAATGTTGGATGAGGTTAACTGTCAAATGAAAAGGATTGTGGGCAGAGCTTACTCAATGATTCATACATATTTTTACACTGCAGAATCCAAACCACATCACGAATGCATTCCAAAGAATCATCTCTTATTAAGAACATCTGAAGTTCCTTTTTTTAATTATTTTTTTTTAAAGAATTTGAAAACTTGCTAGTTGAACATAGCAAAATGGTCTTCACTCATGAAAGATGGCAGTTCTGAAGCAGCGTGGTCCTTCTTAGTGACTGCAGCTGTACCCCGCCAGGTTCTCCTCTTCCTAAGAAGTCTTCCTAAGAAGAAGAACTGTTCAAAATATGTGTATCTTTTTGCAGCCTAGCAAACATTTTTCCTTATACATAGACGTAATGCCAATAGTACAGGAACACAGAACTGGAAAGTATAATTTTGGCCAATAGTCCTTCTCACTCACAGAAACTATATCTTCTATTCCATTTAATAACCAGAAAAACTCCAACAGTTGCAATTTATAGCCAACTTATCCAGTTTATGTGCTGCTTCAGAATTTACCTCTTGTGACGTTTAGCAAACTCTTCCTAATCCACTGTGAAAATATATTCAGAATCTATTCATAGTCACTTGCTGACACAGCACTTCATTTAAATAATTGGGTTTCTTCTCTCTGATATATTTCTAGTCTCTTCATCTCCCTGCATTTCCTTCTGTCTTCATCTTAACTTCTCTGTGATGGGTTTAAAAGTTTTTCATCTATTTTACTCACATAATATTGGATCTCTTTTTATCGTGGTTCTAGTAAATCTACTCTTGCCAGTTTCAGCCATTATCCTTAGTTGTTTTTTCTCTCTTTTTCCTTTTTAATATGCTAATTATCCTGTTCTTCATTCTCCAGTCCTATGTATCATCCATTTCTTTCTGCATTGTTTTTGATATCTAAAGTTAGTCATCAGAGTTCCTCTATTTTCTGTATCAACATCTTCAGTGGAAATAAACAACATCAACCCAGCTGATCATTCAAAAAATCTGCTATTAATCTTTCTCCAGCTTTACACTTTCCCTAACATCAATAAACATTACCAGTTTCTTCTTCCTGGAGATGCTACTCATCATGTTTAATTCCTTTGTTAATCATTATCTTCTTGGATTGTAACAGGATCATGTATACAGCATACATATGTATGTAAAGTCTGGGTAGCCAAAGGCTTTCATCTTTCAATCAACCCATTTCAGTCTAAAATTTACTAAACAATTATGCATTTTTAAAATATAATCTAATATCTTAAATTTTTTTATTATTTTTTTTTTACATCTGAGCTTAGATGAAGCACATCTTTCAGACAACAATTTCCCTAATGTTAGAACCTCAGGGTTTATATTATTTTCAATCATGTGAGCTAGAGATCTGGGGCAAAGGTTTGACTTTATTGTAATTAATATAAGCATTTCCAGTAAAGTCAGTAGGAGCAGATTTTTACCCTTATTCTTAGCTTTTTTTTCTGATGAAAACTGAATTTTTCATATTATATTTAGAACAAGGAGCTCAGTTATTTTAAATACCATACGCTAGGAAGCTCACGATGGACAGATAGGATATAGGATATTAGCATCATTGTGGATCTGCACTTTTTTCCAAAGTTTTAAGTTTACTAATTTGAAGTACACCAGGCCAGACTGCATCATTACATCATCTAGTCTGTTGCATTGTTTATCACAGGCCATTACATTTCAGATAACCTCCAGTGAGGCTGATAATCTGCATTTGAATAAGGATCATTGGCTAATATTTGTCTTCCAGGAAATAAAATCTTCACTAAAAGACAATAGAAGACAGGGAATCTATCACTTTCTTTGTTGCTTGTTACCAAAGTTAATAGTCTCACTATTAAAATAAATTGTGCTTTACTTCTTATTTGAATTTTTCTGACTTCAGCATCTAGGCATTAATTCTTGTTATGCCTTTCTGTTCTAAAAAGCTGTATAATATCTATATTATTCCCCATGGAAATCAGTGTCACTTATTTCCTTTAGCCATTCTGTGTCTTCATGGTGTGATCACGCTGAATGCATGTCTGCCAAAATTAGATCAAAATAATGTTGTACAAAACTGCATTTCTTTTTTTTTTTTTTTCAGTAGAGATTTGGTTTGCAGTGGATTTTCAAAATGAGGAGTTAATATATCAAACTGTTGGGGAAAAAAAAGAGACTGGAGTACGTCTTTCTCATCATGGTTCTATTAAAAGCTAACACGCAACTTAAAAGTTGCAACTTTTAAAGGTGCAACTCCAGTCTCTTTTTTTCCCCAACAGTTTGATATGTTAACTCCTCATTCTGACATCCCAGTGTGATGTTTTGAGCTGTTCGTACAGGTTTTTATAAATTTCCTTTATGAAGAGAGCAGCAGAATGATTTCTTGGTAAGAACATAACTTCATTTTGAAAGTGAATATGGTGTATTATTAAGGTCTCTTGAGCCAGTAATGTTAGTGCCTTGAAATACCCATATAAATGATGAATCAGAGAAGGAATGTACAAGGTCATTCAGCAGGTACTTACATAGGAATAAACTGTTGAAGATTTTTACCTGAAAGTCTGATTATATTGAACAGAAATAGGAAACTTAAGTTCCTCAACATAACATATTCACATTACTGTAGAGGACAGATACACTGATCTGGAACAAAAAAGTTATCCCTAGCCATCAACCACTATTTATGTACAACATTTGTTACCATTTTACTCAGTATGTTCCATTTTATGTGATTTCCATTTTTTTTAATCTGTAAGGATCAGAAGTTGAAGAACCAAAATAATACATAACACTTGTAAGAGACGTGGAAGACTCTTCTTCCGTAGGAAGAAAAAGAAAATAATAATTTTGCAGTATAAGATGTTACTTGCCTGATATTTTTTCTGTTCAGTTATAAGTTTATCTGTATTGACATATTAGTTCAGGCCCATACTGGGACTTCAGGCGCACCTGAGGGGTCAGACCTGAGGTCCATACCCTTTGCATGTTGTCTTCTAGCTTGGTTTCTCAGCCAAAGTATTCTCTGTGCTAGAGAAAGTCAGCTAGCTGTATTCACAGGAAAATTCATGTTCACACTCAGCAGCTACAATTAGTTTGGCTAAACTAAACTTCCTTGACAACTTGAGGCTGAACTCAAGCATCTGTGTTCCTGCTGTGGTTTAACCCCAGCTTGTTACTAAGTCCTACGCAGCTGTTCTCTCACTCCCTCCACAGTGAGATGGGGGAGAGGATCAGACGAGTAAAAGTGAGAAAACTCGTGGGTTGACATAAAGACAGTTTAATAGGTAAAGCAAAAGCCGCACACACAAGCAAAGCAAAGCAAGGAATTCATTCACCATGTCCCATGGACAGGCAGGTGTTCAGCCATCTCCAGGAAAGCCAGGCTCCATCACGTGTAACAGTTACTTGGGAAGACAAGCACCATAGTGTTGAATGCTCCCCCTCCTTCTTTTTCCCCCAGTTTATATACCCAGCATGATGTCATATGGTATGGAATACCCCTTTGGCTACTTTGGGTCAACTGTCCTGGCTGGGTCTCCTCCAAATTTTCTGTACCCCCATAACCCTCTCACTTGCAGGGCTTGAGAAGCTGAAATGTGCTTGATTTAATATAAACATCACCCAGCAACAACTAAAACCATCAGTGGGCAATCAACATTGATCTCATACCAAATCCAAAACTCAGCACTGCACCAGCCACTAACAAGATTAACTCTGTCCCAGTTGAAACCAGGACAATTCCTAAGGGCAGTAAAGCCATAACTAAGAGACAAACGAAGAAACAGAACTGCTGAACTTTTGGAACTCATAGACACTATCACATTTATAGAAATTGTCTGAACCTAGGGATATTGAAAGTTGGAAATGTTTTACTGGGAAGCTTTAATACTCATTTAAGAGCTTACCTTAAATAACACACCAATTAATTCTGAAAGTCAGTTGGCTAAAACCTTTGCACACCAGAGCCTCAGATACTGTGTGTACTCTAGATGTTGCAAGTCTGGAAACACTGGTAGAAATATTTATCAGTTATGAATTATTCTTGTATAATAACTTCCACTTGAAAATTGAATTTACTTTGTTATTATCAGTTCAGCCAAAAAATGACTTTGGGGAAGAAGAAATTATAAAACTAGAGCCAAATCCTCTATTTATAGTTGCTATATTATATATATATATATATATATATATATATAAAAAAATATATATATACACATTGATTCAAAATCGGTGAAACAGAGTAGGCAAAGTTATCAATGCAATGTGGAGTTGCCTTACAATTACTGTTGCATATACTAAATCTTTAAAAGTACAAATCAGACGTGCTATGCTGCTGACAAGGGTGTATACAGGTTTTCCCTATCAGTTAATATGTTCTCCAGTCAGCTTGCCCACACTCAATTCAAGCATTATTGCCTCATGTCCAAGTCCTGTGGAAAGAATTTTTAAATTATGGGATATGAAGACAGAGACTTCTTGCATGTACTAACTTTCTCAGGATGTATCCTGACATTTTGTCACCAACTGCAGCATAAAAATTGTTTTATCAAGAATTCACAGTGTTTTTCAGGCTAAAGTATATGTTTTTTTTGTTAAATTTTTTTAGGATCTTCCAATTTGTTTTCTCTTTGTGACTCCATTACTTGAGTGTGATTGTGATGGCTGAATCAGTTGCCCACACTGAGAAGTCTTGCTGAAAAAATGTTTATTGCCTTAAATGATAGTACAGCAAGCAGTTATGTGGAGAGTCATCTTGCTGTGGCATTCCAGATCTCCATGAACCTTAAACAAGCATTATTTGGGTTTCATTAGCAAAAAGATGATACAGCAACAAAGCAATTGGGAAGGGATCTACCTTACAAGTCCAGCATCACTTTCTGAAGTTTAGAACTAGTGCAGTAGTCCCTTTGCTCTAGCTTGTACTCCTGGTACTGGAGCAAGCCTTCTCATTATTTTAGATTTTTTTCAGTTCCTCTCATTGTAGTGTCTTCCATCACTGTCACTGTTCTGTCTGCTGCCCTACTAACTGCACAGCTGGAGCTCTGATTAGAACAGAGAATTTTATTCGAAGTCTTTGCATGAGATATGTTTTCATGTTTTTAGTTTTAACACTTAAAAATAAAAGCAAACATTACAGCTTGATTTACTGGGTCATACTGCAGGAGAGACAAGGAAATTAAAATATTCAGAACTAGTATTTCACATTATGATATAAAATGACAAAAATATTTAATCTACCCATCAAACATGGGTAGATTAAACATGCCTCAACAACATAGAATATGGATGATTTACCTTAAAATACTTTT
Organism: Microhierax caerulescens; assembly: GCA_035590215.1. Classification (NCBI taxonomy): domain Eukaryota; kingdom Metazoa; phylum Chordata; class Aves; order Falconiformes; family Falconidae; genus Microhierax; species Microhierax caerulescens. The sequence continues at coordinate 1,532,424 of JAVJGJ010000001.1, forward strand.
CAAAAGTAAGAACAATCGGCAGTAGGATACACCACATCTAAAATCTGATGAATGCACATGTACTACTAGAAAAGTAAGCTTAGAATGATTGTGGCAGCTGTTTTGAGAGCAGGGCTACATTAAGAGGCATTCAAATTTGACAAAATGGAGAATGTAGATGTACATTTCATTTCACTAAAGATTTGTTAATAACAGAATACTTACCAACAAGCCACATTAGCATTGATTAATGTAGTATCCCACAAAAAGAAAAATGGTCGATATTCTGAAATGTTGCGGTGTAGTTACCTTCGCACATTCTAAACCTGCCCACTTTTCATTCAGTAGTCAAGCAGAGTCAAACACTGGATGTGCTCAGAAGCACAACATTTTTCTTTGATATTGGGCTTCAGCATGAATGTTGCTGCTCTGCAGATTTCTGTATTCAAAACTGTTTGTAGTTCTGTGTTGTTTGCTTTTATAATACTGCCTCTCCCATTTAGACCTCTTTATTGCTTTGAGCTTTTCTTTGCAGTTTTCATTTCCTGAATGATATTTCAGCTTATCCATCACTCATTTTCAATGAAGTATTCTAGCCCAGCTAAAAGTAACACAAGTTTAGACCTGAAAAAAGAAGTTAAAAAAAAAAAAAAATATTTTATCTCAGCAATCACTGACTACAAGATGTCAAAACAAATTCTGAAGTACAGTAAATGTTCCACAGAGTTCAGAAATCAGAGTGGTCACACTTAATGACGCTGGTGTCACAAGCTATAGGTGTTTTCTTTCAGATTAGCTAAAGGGGATCAACCTTATATCCCTAAAAAACATGTTCTAAATTATAGTATTCCACTAAATAGGCTTTCTTCCCCCCCCCCTAAAGAAAATGCCATTTAAATAATTGTCATACTATTTTCTCACCATCTGGAATTTTAGCAAAGTTATGCTAATCCACTGCTATGAGAGTTGCCTGTAATAAATACAATTCATATCTATGTGCTCATGTAGAACTCTGTGTAAGCACTGCTTAGAAATAACAAAAACATCTTTGTATTACGAACACTTGTTTCCAGCATAAATCCAAAACATAGCCACATATGAGCTACTACGAAGAAAACTAGCTCTATCCCAGCCAAAAGCAGCACATCCTCCACCCCTTATTCCATACCATTTACATCATGCTCAGGTACCACACTATCCAATACAACCTGATTAACTACCCCCCTCTCCCATTATTTAGTATAATACACAGATATCATTCCGTCAGTTTATGGACCAGCACTGTATGTCTGTAAAATGTCCACAAATCTCCACAAAATGTTCACTGAGTTAATTTGGTCCATGACTGTGGGCTCCATCTGTTATGGTGGTCACTCAGGACAGGAAAGGTGGTGTGTTGTATAGAGTTACTGGGCACCAAAGCCATCTCAGGTCAGGTCACTGCTGC
>JAVJGJ010000001.1:1533949-1544565 GCA_035590215.1 Microhierax caerulescens
TTCCCCTGCATTGGGCCAGGTGGTTCCTGGGATAGAAACTCACAGAACATGCAACTCAAATAATGGGTTACAACAATGTAGAGGTATATCCGTCACAGTCTCCACCCCTGGAACCTTTGGGCCAGATGATGGGATTTAACACTGCAATGAAGCCCTCCCCTTGCTCCTAGTTTGGCTCATAACCAGGGGTTCCTGCTGTAATTCCTATAACACGCAAGTCAAATCATGGGTTACAACAATTTAAAGGTTTATCTGTTATAGTCTCCACCTCTGGTTTCTTTGGGCCAGACAATAGGTTTTAACACTGCAGTGAACTCCTCCCCTTCCCCCTGCTCCAGCTTGGACTCATCCACAGCCTGCAGTCCCTTAGGGTTGTGCCTGCTCCAAGTGGAGCCGTATCTATGAGCCACGGTCTCTTCAGAGGTATGCCTGCTGCAGCGGAGACTTATCCACATCCATAGTCACTTTGAGGTACAGCTGTTCCAAAGTGGCCTTATCCATAGGCCACAGTGCCTTCGGAGAAATACTTGATCCGACATAGCCTTACCCACAGGCACAGCTTCTTCAGAAGTAAATGTGCTCCAGCATGGCCTCTACCCATGGCTGCAGTCCCTCCAGGGGTGTACCTGCTCTGTCATGGGCTTATCTATGGCCACATCCTTTGAGGTCCTCCAGCATGACTTCATGCACAGCCACTGATCCTTCAAGGTGTACCTGCTGCAGCATGGATTTACCTTCAGCCACAGCAGCTTTGAAGTGCACCTTCTCCAGAGTGGACTTACCTGTGGGCCACAGTTCCTTCAGAGGTACACCTGCTGCTGCATAGATACAACTATGGACACAGATACTTTGAGGTATATCTGCTCTGGTGTGGGCTTATTCACAGACACAGACACTTAGGGTGTCCTGCTCCCACATGCACAGGCCACAGTCCCTTGGACTTGGGCTCATGCTGGAGTTCCAGCCTGTCCAGTACAGCAGCATGGAAACAGCAGTTTTCTGCCAGCCCTGGTGCATTGTCATTGTTGTTACCAATATGTTCCAGGGCACAGCAGAGTAAGATGCTGAACAGTACAGCAAGCAGTGTAAGGAGAAAGCAGCCACTAACGAGCACTAGACTCTTAATATACGGTATGGCAAGCAAGCCCCGTGGCAGGTACAGGAGCCTGCCAATTAATAGCCTAACAGCAATTAACAGCTATAAATTTAATCTAACACATTCCAGGCAAGCCTGTTGTTACCTAGAACCCTTTGAACCCTACATTGGGCACCAAAAAACCGTTGCAGTTTAACCCCTGACAGCAACTAGAGCACCACACAGTCACTCACACACCCTGCCCCCAACAGGACAGGGGAAAGAACTGGAAGGGTAAAAGTGAGAAAACTCATGGGTTAAGACAAACACAGTTGAATAGGTAAAGCAAAAGCTGCACACACAAGCAAAGCAAAGCAAGGAATTCATTCACCATATCCCACGGGCAGGCAGGTGCTCAGCCATCTCCAGGAAAGCCGGGCTGTCACACATAACAGTGACGTGGGAAGACAAACACCATAATGCCAAATGTCCCCACACTTCCTTCTCCTTCCCCCAGGTTTCTCTGCTGAGCACGAGGCCATACGGTGTGACCTGCCCCTTGAGTCAGCTGGGGCCATCTGTGCCAGCTGTGCCCCCCCAGCTCCTTGTGCCCCCCCCCAGCCCCCTTGCTGGTAAGGGTGGGTGAGATGCAGAAAAGGCTTTGACCCTGTTTAAGTGCTGCTCAGTTGTAACAAAAACATCTCTGTATTATTGACATTGTTTCCAGCACAAATCTAAAACACAACCCCGTACTAGTTACTGTGAAGAAAATCAATTCTATCCCAGCCCAAACCAGCACACACCCCTAAGACTCTAAAGAATGCTCCAAGAGTTTTGTGAGCAGGTGTTCACAAGGAATCTGCAAATCAAAAGCAGTCAGAGTAAGTTGATTTTTTTATCTCTATTTTTAACCAATCATACTAAATTTACTTAGGCTGAAATCACAGCAATCTTTCTATGATGGGTTTATTTCACTATAAACCACTGAACATTTCCTTTAAAAGTGTTTTGTTGGGTTTTTTTTTTCAGTAGATGTGCTGCATGATTTATGTCTTCATTTGGAAATCTTTTGTGAATTAGAAGAATGTAAACCCAAATCTACTTATTTTATTTTTTGTTTCATAATGTGATTGTTGTCTGTGAGAATTCTATGGAATATTGCAAGTTCTTATGCAGTGCATGATACAGCTAGGGTAATGCAGTTTGGTTTTTTTTTTAATTTTGCTTATTTTTTACCTGTCATATAAATCTGTAAAAGATTTAAAATGTATTCTTCCTTTTGAAGATACAGGAGTAGAAAAACAAAATATGACCCTAGTACAGTTCTCCTATGTGACAATCTAGAGAAAATGTGACAATGAGAAGAGAACATATGACAATGTTCTTTCTTTAGAAATCTTTTTCTCTTTTTTATTTTCTATTGCAAGATTTCTGAAAGAAAACTGATACCTGAACCAGAAGGATTTTCTAGGACCTTTACACAGGTAAAGGAATATATGCAGAATTTGTGTGTGATTTTGACACAACTTTGACCCTTTTACATTTGGATTCAAGTTCTTAACAATGTAGGTTCAGCAAAGCCAAGTGAACCTGGCATCATTGTTAATATTCTGGAAAATTATTCTAGACTGATATATAAAGTCTTTGAAACAGCCATGCCTCCAGTCTGTACCTGGAAAGCTTATCTTATTTTCTAGAGTAGAACTCTGTGTTCTAACAAAGTGATCTGACATTCTATAAACAGCAGATATCTTAATCTAGAAAAGTAGAGTTGAAGATGGAAAAGATAACATAAAAGTAACACACTTTAGCTATTCATTATGTCATTTAGCAGTAGTAGCAAGTACTGCCTATTGCTTTAAAATTATAAAATGTAGAACTAATAAAATAAATATTATAAAGAATGTAAAAATATAAAAGAAATTCCAAAATAAAGTACTGTGTAGAATAAAAAACTACTTGAACTTTTATTGAAAAGTTTAATTTTGAAAAATGCTGGCATCTCAAATTTCATCTCGGTGTAATCTCACATACAATAACTAGCAGTGTGATTAAAACAACCCTTTCCAATGAAAAGTATTCTGACCAATAGTTTTCAGCAACTCTAATAATTTTTGTCACCATTTTTCTCCTACCATCTGTTATACTCACTTATAGTTTTGTGATTTAAATTGGACCATAAAGTTTTCATTGTAGAAACTTGTCTACCAGTCTGTACAAAGCAGTTCTGAGGTTCCTTTCTAACTGGAATCCATGGCAAGGCTGTGTGTCCCCTACTGATATAGATAACATTAACTTTACACAACTCACACGTAGTTGATAGTTTTTTATACCTACAGTCTGTAAGATTATGATTGAAATGCTACCATTATTTTAACAAAGGCTGAAATTAAAGAACACTACTCACTAGAAAAAGCCGACTTGTTCCAAGTGCCAGTGTCTCTAATTCACCCTGGAATTTTCTCTCTGTCTGAGAATTTGTATGATAAAAGCAAATGATGAATGGACATGGGACTGAAATGTTTGGGAGAGGAGCCTGTGCCAGTTCCTTTGAAGCTTTAAGAGTTTATAATGTAAATAAGTATTTAGGGGATTATCAACATTCACTTATTTTACCCTGAAGACTTTCTGTAAGGTCAACTTTTAAACAGTTGAGGGATGCAGAAAGAATTGTAAAATATATGTGTGAACATGTTCAAAGACTTTAAAGAGTCTGTGCTGCAGAATATTTTTGACTTTTAACATGCTATATATACCAAATAGTGTGTGCAATTAGTCACCATCAGTGATGTGTGTGTTTATGTGTGTATAAAATAGACCCTGGGATTTCTGGATTATAAGGAATCCTGAACATTTATTTATTTTTTTTATAGAAAGTCATTTTAGTTTCAGAATACCACAAAAGGACAGACAAGACTAAGAAAAAGATCTTTCAAATGAACTTTACAAACAAACAGGACACTATTTTATTATGGCCATCAGAAAAAAGTAACTTACTGCTCAAAGCACAGCCAACAGTTCAGCAACTGAACTAGCATGTTGACTTCAATGCAAATAAAATTGTTAAACTAGTACTGAAATGAAGACTACTTCATACAGCTACTATCTAAATTATGTCTGAATATGAGTCTACTTCTTTAGGTGTCCAAATGCATTTTAGATATCTTGAAGCACACATTTTTAAAGTCACAAGCTTAGGCAAATGACCAGTGGAATTCTAATTTCCACTTGAGTTACTAGTATTACGATATAATGGCCTCACTATGTATAATAGATCTGTGAGACTTACTGATATTTTTATTTGTTGTGCATATTATTAAGATGTTGAAAAAAGCCTCTTGTTTTTTCTCATCCAAATAAAAATAAATTATGTGAAAATCTGAGCATTATCTTTTAGGTAGAAATGAATGATACCCATGGGGTTTATTTGGCATACACCCATGTTGACCTGAATTTTTATTTCACAGCAAGTAAGTACAGCTATTCAAAATATTTGTGAAGGTGTACTGGATTCCAGCTCTTTCTGTGATACTCCATCACTCAATTTTCCTGAATAGTGATGTAACCATTGCTTATTTTAACTATTATAACTTAAATCAGAATTTTGACTATTTGACAAGTGTGGACATTGACCTTAACTAATGAATTTGGTAATATTATGTCCATTCAAATATTACCTAATTACTCATATGGTATGCTGAAGCTACAGAAAGCTGTCAAAAGGTGCTTGTCATCCATAATCATCATTTGTTATTTCCCTTAGAAATTTAACTCAATTACACCTGTCAAAAATAAATCAAGAATAACTTCTGCAAAATGAATATTACTTTGTTTCACTCACTGTGCCTTGAGGAATCTTTATCTCCCCTTTGTCTATATTTCAACAATTTACTTCATAAGGAGGAAATGACAAAGGGCATATCAGGAAAGGGAAAGAAAAAAAATGTTGGTTTTTTTGGCACTCTTTCTTGAGATAAGTTAGTTCAAAAAACTGAATTATTCATACACCAATAAAGTCGCACCTAGGGAAGTGCAAAGTTGCTTATCGTAAGGATAAAGAAGGAAATAATTCGATCTGTTTACTAACATGTATAATGCAGCCATTCACTTAATTCTGCAAACATTTCCTTATCAAATTGCTTCTTAGAAAGTGAGAAATAAATTGCTTGACTGTATTTATACATTGCTTATATAGCAATTTTCCTTTAGTATTTGTCAAACATTCCAAATAGCCATAAATGCACTCTATCTGTCTTGGTTATGTAGGGAAACAACAGCACCACAGTAATGCCAAAGTTATATGATTCCTCAGAATTTTTAAATAATAAGGTTACAAGTGCAAGTTCACATTTTTGTGCTAATCTGCTGGATAGTCTCATCCAATTAAAATGCATACATGGAGATATGAAGAAAATTCTAAATTTGAAATGCCAAAATTATAATATGAAAAAAAAAAACAAACTATTGACATATAATAGGAAAGGACAGTTTTCATTATCTAAAAAAGTAATTTCTCCAGGAAGCTGAAATTAGAAATTATTATTGCACTGCTGCTTCTAAGACTCTGCTACATTACTTGTGAACTTTTAGTTGAAAAAATGCAAGTATATACAAGTATACATCAATTAAGCAAAAAACCCACAGTGAAGATGCAGAGTTTCATTCCACTGAAAACCTGGAGTTTTTTTGAGTCCTGGGAAAATGTGTTGATCACAACAGTGGAAACACCACCTTGAGTTCAAAGGACAAAATATTATTCATGTACGTTACTAAGAGCCATTCATTCAAGGAGTTGATAATTGCATAGAAAATGTTACAATGGCTCCATAAAATTTTTTTTATATAAATTTATACCAATACAAATTTTAACTAAGAAAAAAATGGTGTTCTTTCTGTTTCAAAAGTGCTTGAAATGCTTTTAAATGGAGGAAAAACATAGCAGAAAAAGGAGAATCTCTCCCCTTTCTGGCTAGATGATTAAGAGCGTCTTCTCAGTTTTCATTACTCTACAGTTAAGAACACATAAATCCAAAGAAATTCTAAGGAGAAGACAGCTTAGAGCATCTCAGATGGCACTGGGCACCTATCCTCAGGCAATTTAAACAATCATTTGTTGCTTATGGTAGCTGAAACCTCACTATGCTTCCCTAACTATGTTTCCTAGGGGCTTGACTGAGTTGCCCCCACCTAACTGGATCATACCATTTGAGAAATATTGAGAGATCATGGGTCTCCTGTAAATACAATACCAAACCTGTGTGGATGTCATGGATACGCTCAAGACTCTTAGAGGGCATTGGCGTTAGCCTGTTGGGCCATTTTGGGTGGTACACAGCTATATATTCAGCACAGAGTTAAGAAGCTACACGTAAGGACCTAAACATACTGCCTTAATCAGGAACTGAATCCTACCATCAATATATATTTTTTTATATATATATATATATATATCGTTCATACATAATATTAAATTTGTAAATATAAACATTTTTCTTGGCATTAAAGATAGAAATCTGATTTCTAAACTTGGCAAGTTATAAACACGAAAGAGTTCATCCTTGAGCCAACTTCATATTACTGAAGGGGAACAAACTGACTAAGCAGAAAGAAGAGAACTTTTCAAAAGTACTCTGTTACAACTCAGAAGCAACATTTTAAAATTAATTTAGTCAATTAATTTGGGAACTGATGATTAACTGACATAGATCATCAAACTGCTGTGAAGAGGGTGACTGGCTCTGTAACTGCTAATTTATAGCACTTGGGGGAAAACCTCATCTTGTGAAATGGGAATTCAGTGCAGCTTTCAAATACTGGGGATAGCTCAAAGATCAAACTAAAATATTCATTGAAACTGGAAAAACTATAAATGACAACTTCCTTACTTGAAAATTATTGGATTTGACACAAGAAAAATACATTAGCTCTTATCTTCATATGATAATAGAATCACAGAATGGTTGAGGTTGGAACGAACCTCTGGAGGTCATCTTGTCCAACACCATCTCTCAAGCAGGGACACCTAGAACTGGTTGCTCAGAACCATGTCCAGATGGATTTCTAATATCTCCAGTGATGCAGACTCCACAACATTTCTGGGCAATCTCGTGCCAGTGCTCCATCACCCTCTCAGTAAAAAAGTGTTTCCTGATGGCCAGAGGGAACACTGTGCTGCAGTCTGTGCCCATTGCCTCTGATCCTGTCACTGGGCACCTCTGAAAAGGGCCTCGTTTTGTTCCCTTTGCACCCTCCCTTCAGGTATTTATATACATTGGTGAAATCCCCCTCTGAGCCTTTTCTCCAGGCTGAACAGTCCCAGCTTTCTCAGCCTTTCAATGCTCCAGCCCCTTAATCATCTTTATGGCCCTTCCCTGGGCTGTCTCCAGTATGTCCCTGCCTCTCTTGTACCGGGAAGCCCAGAACTGGACACATTACTCCAGGTGTGTCCTCCCCAGTGTTGAGTAGAGGGAAATGATCACCTCCCTCAACCTGCTGGCAACACTCCTCCTAATACTGGATCCCAGCATGTAGCATTAGCCATGTTTGCTGCAAGGGCACATTTCTGTCTCATGTTAACAAACAGAAAGTGACAAAATTGATCACAAAGTACAAATAATGATATGTAAAGTTTAGTGGACACTATGCAAATGATTATTTTCTTATTAACCAGGAACAAAGTAATGTGCAATCTGACAGTACTTCTATATCTGTACTTTAAAAACACCTGAAGAACTAAAGGCAATGATCTGAATGTAGCGGGCAAGATATTTTTTTACAGAAATAAGTTAATAATAATGCAGTTCTTGAAAATACTTTGGCACATTGTCACAGTTTAACTGCAGCCAGCAACTAAGTACCACACAGCTGCTCCCCCTCCACCATGCAGTGGGATGGGGAGGAGAATTGGGAAAAGGTAAAACTCGTGAGTTGAGACAACAACAGTTTAATAATTGAAATGAAGAAAAATATTATAGTAACAACAACAACAGTAGTAATTATGATGATGATAATAATAATAAACAATGATGATGACAAAAATGAAAAGGAGAGAGCAAGAGGAATGAAAACCAAGAAAAACAAGTGATGCACAATACAGTTGCTCATCACCTGCTGACTGATGCTCAACCAGTCCTGAGCAGTGAATGGCACCTCCCAGTTAACATACCGAGTATGACAACCTATGGTATGGAACATCCCTTTGGCTAGTTCAGTTCAGCTGTCCTGGCTATGCCCCTTGCAGCTTCACACAAGCTGCACAAGTTTTAGGTTTCCCGTGGTCTCCCAGTAAGCAGTAGCACAAGAAGCTATCAGGAACAAGAGAAATTCTAGGAGCAAATTTTATCCACTAATGATCAAATTTACATATTTCTGTTCCTTATTTAAGAAAATATCAGCTGGTGTATTTAGGTTATTTGAAAACCAGGGATTATTTTTTTTCCCTCTTTGAAAATGAGATTAATGTTGCACAGCATGTGCTAAAGTTTGGCATTTTTTAATCAAAGGTTCAAATTTGTTTTGTAACAAATTTGTTACAAAATATCTGACCAATGAGGATTCTTCACTGTTAACATCGATTTTCTGTAAGTCTTGGAACACTGGCGCAGCTCTCCAGAGACTGAAGGAAAGATGATGCTGTGATAATGTTCAAGAAGGGTGAGTTGAATGACCTGAATGGTGTTAAGCTTGTCAGTCTGACATTGATCTTAGGCAAAGTAATGGAAAGAGGCTGATAGAACACTTGATTAATAAAGAAGTAAAGGAGGTAAATATAATTAATGTCAATCAAAATGGGCTTATGAAAATAAAACTCATTAAACTGACTTGATAACTTTTTCAACAACACTACTAGTTTGCTTGATAATTAAAATAGAATTGATGAAATACACCCATTACATCACAAGCCTTTGTCTTCATATTGTACCATGCTTTGTCTAATAAAGAAGGAAGAAACAAAATCAGTGTCACACACAGTAAATACATGAAAAGCTGTCTAAGGGGAAGGTTTAAAAATTAACTGAGTCAGAAGAAACCATGTAGCAGACAAGTTTCTAGTGGGACCCTGTTGGATTTGATATTTTCTGCATTTTACTGCTCTCTATTATCTATGTCTGGTAGGAAAGCATTACTCTTAATCGAGTATGCTGATAGGAGAATGGCTGAAATAATTGAATAACACCACTTCCTGTTATTATAAACTCTGACTTTTTAAAATAAACTTGGGTCAACCTAATGAAAAGTATTTAGTACAGCTAAGTATATAGTCATAGGTTGTATTTGCTGCAGGGTGGACACTATCTTGTGGAGCAGTGGGCTGAGAAAGACTTGGAGTAAGTTGGATAATTAATTGAGAATAAACTTTCACTGTGATGCTGTAAGTCATATAAATAATACAATCTGTGGATACATAACTAAGAATTGTGATCTAAAATATTTGGAAAATCTCCATACATTCGTAGCTCTGTTCTTAGACTGGTGTAATTTTAAGTCAGTAACAGCTAGTTTTGGTTCACATCAGACTTGGCTTAAATGGAACAGGCTAAAAAGAGTACAGCAGAAACAGACTGGAGAACTTTTCTGACATGGAAATAGTCTAAGAATCTTCCCCAAAACATTAAGATATAACTTATGTTGTTATTACCTAAGATTTATAACTGAAGGGGACAGATGATTGGCAAGAGACATTTCTTGAGTCTATCAGAAAAAAATATGTAACAATAACACCTGATGGTTTGTAGTTGCAGCTAAGTATATTAAAATTATAAATATTTTTAAGAGTAGCATGAGACACATTTTGAACAGGTGAACAGCATTTGCTGTTCTTAAATTCCTAAATGCATACTGGTTCCTCCATGCTGCTCTAACTCAAGGAGGAATTAATTTGAAGTTTTACATTACACAAAAAAATATGCTGGATGATTGAATGGCCTTTTCTGGCTGCAGTCCATGAATCTATAGCAACAGGGAGAGCTGACTCCTTTGCTCTACTTGCCAATAAACTGAATTAAGTCCGACCTGTATAGAAAATGTTCACTAGCAGAATAATAATTGGATGGTATATAATTTTTTGATTGAATAATTATACTAATAAAATCTCTAGTGCAAATTCAACTATACAGAAGGCAGCTTAGTCTGGTTTTAGACCAAAGAAAAGTACTGTTTTACACTGGAATTACAGGAATTTCATTTAAAGACTTTAAGCAAGCTTGAAGTAAAAGAACATTCACATTTATGTTGTGTTTAAATTTTATAATAAATGATGGACTGACTTAAACTTGATGAGAGATCTCAACAAAGCTAATGTTTTGACCAAGCTGAGAAACATGTTTTCAGTAGCTCTATCAGTAAATATGCCACGTTGTTCCTTATACTCATAATATACTCTGTATCAGCACAGGAAAAATTCTTCATTGGTATAAAATGCATTTCTTAATGTATTGGGTTTGTGTGGCAAGGTTTTTGTAGGGGGGGGGGGGGGCTAAAGGGGTGGCTTCTGTGAGAAGCTGGTAGAAGCTTCCCCTATGTCCAAAAGAGCCGATGCCAC
>JAVJGJ010000001.1:1544665-1567136 GCA_035590215.1 Microhierax caerulescens
CCCCCCCCCCCCCCCCCCCCCCCCCCCCCCCCCCCCCCCCCCCCCACAGGGGTGGCTTCTGTGAGAAGCTGCTAGAAGCTTCCCCTATGTCCAACAGAGCCGATGCCAGCTGGCTCTGAGATGGACCTGCAGTTGGCCAAGGTTGAGCCCATTAGTGATGGTGGTAGCGCCTCTGGTAGAACATATTTGAGACGGGAAAAAGACTTCCTGTTGTGCAACAACAGCAATGGACAAAGGAGTGAGAATAAGTGAAAGCAACAGCTCTGCAGTGTCAGTGAAGAAGGTGGGGCAGGAGGTGCTCCAGAAGCCAGAGCAGAGATCCCCCCACAGCCTGTGGTGAAGACCATGGTGAGGCAGGCTTCCCCCTGCAGCCCATGGAGGTTGATAGTGGAGCAGATATCTACCTGTTGTTTGTGGAGGACCCCACACCAGAGCAGATGGGTGTCTAAAGGAGGCTGTGAACACATGGAGAGCCCACACCAGAGCAGGTTTGCTGGCAGAACCACATGGGGGACCCATGCTGGAGCAGTCTGTTCCTGAAGGACTCCCCCCATGGAAAGGACTCATCATTGAGCAGTTTGTGAAGAATTGCAGCAAATGGGAAGGACTCTCATTGGAGTCATTCATGGAGGATTGTCTCCTGTGGGAGGGTCCCCACGCTGGGGCAGAAGAAACGTGTGAGGAAGAAAGAGCAGCAGAGACAATATGATAAACTTACCACAACCCCAATTTCCCCCCATTGCCCTGTACCACTCATAGGGAGGAAACAGAAATTGAGAAGAAGGGAGGGAGTGGTGGGGTGGTGGTGGTGTTTTAAGATTTGGGTTTATTCCTCGTTACTCAACTCTGATTTGATTGGTAATAATTTGAATTAATTTCTCTAAGTTGAGTCTGTTTTGCCTGTAATGGTAATTCGTGAGTGATCACCCTGTCCTTATATCGACCCACAAGCCTTTCATCATGTTTTTCTCCCCGTCTAGCTGATTAGGGGGAGTCACTGAGTGTCTTGCTGGGTTCCTGGCGTCCAAACAAGGTCAATGCACTATGGTCCATTTTGGCACCCAATATGGGCACTATGAGGTCTGCTATGGGAAAATTAGTTCCATCTCAGCCAGAACCAATGCAGTTCTTTAGATATGTTTCTAATTTCCTTACAGAAGAATAAGAATTCTAAGCTACATCTCCTCCCAACCTCAAATGGCATGACCACTGTCAGGGCAAAATGGAAAACAAGCAGATCAAGTAGTTGGTATTGCAGCCAAAGCAAAGGCCTGTAAAACCTGTTAATTATAACTGCACGAGTCAGGATAAAATTAATTATGGCTTGCCTTGAATGCAAATACAAACCTACCAAAATACTGTAACCGGAAGCAATACATAAAACTTTTGTGACACTCTTGTGGTATGCCAGACACAGTATGTAAGCATTGTATCTAAGTATGGGAGCAATGTGACCAGCAAAGGTGCAAGCAAAATCACGTGCACTTGCATGTAGGAACCACCCAAATGACAGAAATTACAGTCCCAAGGTAAAGAACAGTTAAGAAGATAAACACAATGGATTGCAGGTAAGTAGAGCACCCTGCCTAATGTAATGTACCAGAATGATGACCATCAAAACCAAAACCAAGATAAAGAGCATCTGGAGCAGCATCTGAGATCCCATTTGGGTGGAGGTAGCAAGAGTCATAAAAAGTCAATGATGAACTTGAAAAAGGAGGCAAACTTGCTTTGTTCTCATTTCTCTCATCAAACAGCTCTTAAGTTTGATCACCTATTGAATCACTACAGACCACAGCCATCATGTAGTAACTATGAAGCATCAGCTTTGAGGTATTGTATGCTCACAGCTAATTCAGGGCATGATTTTTAGTGACAATCAGTTTGCATATATGCAATTATAATGATTAAGGATATAGAAGAAGTAACCATCAGCATGAAAGGTTTTGCTAATGAACAAATTTAGTAAATTCTGATTTAAAAGTTTAAAAAATGGCATAATCTGTCATCCTCTCAAATATTCCCATCACAGTAACCTCAAATTACCTGATACACACGTGCATGTGCGCACACACACAAACATACATGTATAAATATATATGCATATAGATACATTCAGTTCAAAAGTATTCCTCCCACACACTGTTGCCTGAGTGCTTTCAGCAGGAAAGCATGCTCAGACACCAAACACAAGGCTCCTGCAGGGTTAAACAGCTGCTCTAGTTTGCCCCAGAGCTGGGAAAATCAACTATTTATTGAAAATAAGTATGTTATTTAAGTCTACTTTCCTTCTCTTGTGTTCATTTTCACTTGCACTTACTGCTCTTTTTGACCAACAAAAACAGAATAAGAAGTCAGGAACACTCTTTTTGACGTAATATGAATACCTTCAAGAGAAATATTTGTTACTCTCTAGTAAAAAGAGGTGTTTTATTTTGAGTGTAGCTTTAATAAAACTACCATTGTCCACCCATGTCTTCTATTATTAGCTTTTAAGTACAAGATATGAGGGGAAAAGGAAAGGAAATTAGTCTGAAGGCATATGTACAAGTTATTTGACATTTTTAGTTTTAGATTCCTGTAACCAGTGATCCACAACCAGCTTAGTGTTGTTCCTGAAAAGTCACCAGAATTTAGTAGGAGGTTATAATGTAGTTAATGTATTCCTTTTTAATGATGCTAGTGTACATATTTTATGTACTACTTGTCCAATTTAAAAGATCAGAGCAAAGCTTCTATCAGCACATGCATCATCTAAAAGTGAGGCCCATTTGAGTCTGGAGCAAACTATCACTAAGTAGCAGGGGTCCAGATATGGGAAAGTAACACAGCATGCTAACATGCAGAGAGACAACTTTTGGCAAGTCTTTGAATCTTGCTTACACATAGCAGACCTGAAGGTAAGAATCTGAGATGGGGTTTACCATAAACCATAATTTAACAATTTGTCATAGATAAATTCAATCTCAGTTCTCATTCAGGGCTCTAACCACACAGGTAAAGCAAACACTGAGACAACAGCTTTTCACTTAAGTTTTTTTAAGTTAACAAATTATGTATCCTATGTCTTATCCAGAAGACATCCCACGAGCACAACAGGGATAGTAGGATGAGAAAGAGCTTTGTCCTTTGTATATGAAACTAGTTGTGAAAATGCTTGTCCATGACTCTGATAGAAGTTGTAAGATGAGCAAGTAAGAAAATTATGTATCTAGTATACCCTAGAACAGTATCTGCATCATGAAATGCAGTCTGCATATGCATGCACACACACACATATATGTACATACATACATGTATAGAAAAGCATGGATTGAGAAATTCTCATTTGTATTTCTTAATCCAGGAATGAAGAACAGTTAAGAAATAATGATCTGGCTTTGAGATGAGAAGGAAAGCAAATCTGTAACACATTAACACTCTGGGTAATACACAAAAATGGTCACAGTAATTTCCTTTCTTTCAGATATATTTTCAAAGAAAATTAGGAAAGAAGCATTTTAGCACTCAAGCAAAGAAGGAAACATTGACAAGAGATACATAATTCAGGCTTATACCTAGCAGCAAAAGTTCAGGAGACAGAAATGGTGTTAGATACGCTTCTCTATTAGACATTTCATATTACTTATTCCAAGCATACAGGGTGATGTGAATGCTATTCTGAGATATTTATCTTTGGCCATTCATTAAATAGGGAGTTCAAACATCCACTCTAATATGCTGAATCACACTTGCAGAACTGATTATAATGCAAGTTAACTGCCTGCACTGCTCTAATAGTTTTTGCTTTTTAATGAACAATATGGTTGTGTTTGGGGTCTTTTTGTTTGTTTGGATTTTTTTATAGTGAAATATTTTGTGTTGTTTTTTGACAATTTAGATAAAATATATGATTTTGATTAAAAACTGGTCCTAACTTTAATAAAAAATACACCAGGAAAAGATCTTTTGACTGGAATCCCAGAGCCTAAGAAATACTCTTACATTTACCACTTTAGGAATCAGACAGTGGTGCTTGTGTTACTTCCTCAGAAAGCTGATAGACCCATGAAAAATAGTAATATATTGTTTTGTAAGTCAATATATACATATAAAATAAAAATTTGCAGTGTAACTAAGGGTCTTGAAACCAAAGTAATTCACTGGTAGGTAAATCTTTCTTAGTCTTTTACTTTACCCAGAAGACTCAGAGGCACTAATTACTGAAATGATTGCTGGTTCATTTTCTCAGACTACATATAGCTACAGGTAGAGACAGACAGAAGGGCCAGAAAGAAAAGGGATAACATCCTGGAAAAACAACACTGTCTCCCTAGGCAACTCCTCCAACCTGAATGGTTTTTGTTCACATCATCATTACGCTAGCCCTCAGGCTCCAGAGCCACAATACCTATTGTATAATTTTACCTGGGAAGGTGAGAGGCCAGGGGGTGATTCACCTGCTGCCCCAAGCAGGAACCTGTTTTCTTTCCTCACCATCTGCCTGATGAGAGCAGGAGGGAGAGCCTCTGCTTCTTGTGAGGTGTCTATGAGGTGCATTTATTTCAGTGACAGTAGTTAGTAGCTCCACCACTCTATCTCCCTCTCACAGCACCTGATAGTCCTTAACTTTTCAGCTTCCCCTTTCAGCTCTGCCACCAGGCTGAGCAGATCGTCCACCTGGTTGCACCTCACACAGGTGTTCTCTCTGCTGCCCTCCAATAGCACTGACAGGCTCAGGCAGCCCCTGCAGCCTGTGACCTGGACGGCTGTATATTTACAGGGGAGCTCTGTCTGGGTTGCCATAATGTCTTCTGGTGCTGCTTACTATAGCTAGGTTTCTTCTGGGGAGGCGATAACCACTACTGGAGCTGGCCTTTTTGAGCTGTTAGGGAGGTGACACCCTCCCTACGCGCCCTCCCTGTGCTAAGTGCCGCGTGGCCCCCGGGCTGATGTGCCAGGCCCTGTCTGCCCGCTGTAGTCACTGCACTCCTGGTCACTTGCTCTCCTTGGGGGCTGTGTGAGGGGTTTGGCCACCTGCACTCCTGGCCCTGCCAACACTGGCAGAACAGCCACTTGTCAGGGTCTCAACGGTAAGCACTTCAGGGCCAGCGGGCTCAGGCACCCTCTCTCTCTCTCTCTCTGCCCTCACTTCTTGGTTTTGCTGGTTCACAAAATCTCGCCACATTCCCTCAGTGTGATCCTCTGTTCTTGAGTAGCGCACCTCGGAGACTGTTCTTTAGGTTTTAACAGTTTCCATCCTTTACACATGTGTTTCTCTCTTGATAATAGTAATGGGGGCAGCCATATAAACAAAATGTTTGCAGCCACCAGTGTTAGCCATACTGAAATTCCTCTTTGTAAAACTAGTTAAAATATAAATGTTGGCAGAGCTCTGGTCAGTGCTGGCCTAGTGTGACGAGTCAAAGTGGAGGGAAAAAAACAAGGTTTGGGGAGACCTGGTTGTATTATTACCACAACCTCAGGAGGAAGAATGGGCAGTTAGACTTTTTTGAGGTAAATCCAGATTTCTAGTATGTAACTGGTCTCATGATATGATCAATGAAAATCTCTTTTGTATAGCTGTGCCTGTCTTTATCATTCCATGTTATTGATTAAATACTGGTCCCTGTCAGAAAAATGAACATGCAGGGGATCATAAGAAGAAGTATGAAAGGTAGGTATAAGAAGTTTGCTGTGAGGCAAAAATAAATTATTTTAATTGTTTCTGTTAGAACCTATATAAGTAACAGAAACTATAAATATACAGTAAGGACTAAGAAGAAGAGATTTTGGGTACTACATAACCTCTCATCATAACTTGAAAAAATCCAGTTAAACAGAAAGGAAATTAAGTTTACACTCACAGTATAAAATGCTTTCTAACAACACATCAAAAATCCTTGGAACTCATTGTGACACATAGAACTGAGAAGCTATATGTTAGACATAATTTCTAAATTATATTTTAGTTTGTAAAATGGGAACATATGATCCCTTTGTAACTGAATGCCCCACAAGACACACATGCATTTCTTACAGAAAGGTGTATGCACTTTTTTATGCAGCTTCAAGAACTTGCAAGAAGAAATCACTTCTAAATCCATATCTCATATTAATATCCAGAACTTAGCAATGCTGTTCTTTCTAATACATCAAAGGGATCAATAAGAGTGGGAATTGGTAAGATAGAACCCTAGCATTTTCAGAAGTAATTTGCTAGGTACAAATGGTATAAAAAATCACAGTCTTTTATCTGTGCATGGATATCTACTAACCCTTGAATAATTTTCTCTCTGTTAAAGCAAAAAGCAAGCCCAAGTATAATTTCACGTAATGCATATAAAAAGTTGCACAAAATTGCTAGATTAGTTGCCATATCATTCTCTTCTCTGTAGCAAAAAAATTGTAAGAGGTATCAAAGTGACACAGTGTTTTTGACATTTTAGCAATGATAGGAAAACATTGTTTTGATGTGGTGTATATATTTTCCTATCACTAAACAGAACAAGGCAGCTATTCTAGTGATTTCTGTCATCTCAAATCAGTTTACATTCCATGGACAGCCATCAACATTTGTATTATTATTGATGTGTTTTCCTGGTTAATTAACATTTGTTATATTCTTCCATATTGTGACTACAGGTTACTGAAAACAAATATAAGGATGAACAATAAATCTTACAACCATTATATCCCTAACCACCAAATGTGGCCTTTTTAATTTCATCACCCACACTGACATCTATTTCTTCACCAAGTTCTCCATCAAGACTCAGTTTGAACACTACAGTAAGAAGAATTCACTTTAAAATTTACAAGATAGCCAAAGGGTGATGTTAATGGATAGCTGTCAACCAAAATGCCTTTCAAGTAGGTATAAGCACATCTTGTATGAAAATTTAATGACTCTTTTGTGAATAGTTTACAGAGGAAAAAAACAATCAGCATTTCATCTGGTTTGCTTATATGGCATTGCTTCCCTCTTCTCATGGCAAATTATGTTTAGATACTTTTGGTGGCAGGTGAAATCTTGAACTATTTTTTGCTGATTCTTTTCATTTTACCTTATTTCTTTTCCAGAGCATCAGGTACTTGGTTGTTCTTTGAGACGTTTGCTTCTCTAAATATTAAACTAAGACATTTATTCACCACTGGCATCTTAAGGGTTTTCTATGAAAAATCTCTATGAAAAATACCATGTAATTGGTGCAGAATTCTTTGGCAAATATATCTGTGGGAGGCTACAGATATGTCACATATATTGTATGTACTGATTGCTTAACTTAGTATGCTTATTGAATAAAATTTGCGAAAGACAGTAAAGCCCCCGATAGATTAATTTAAACCCAAATGATGTCTCAAACTATACACCTTAAAAATCAGTGAGCTTCAAAGACTGGAAGATCTAGGTCCAGTAATTCACATGGAAGTAATAGAGGCTTTATTGCAACAGTTCAAGACTTTTTAGACTATTATCATAGCATCCAAGTCCTTACCTAAACCCGTAAAATAATCCATTGTAAGTTACAACTAATACTGAAATTGAAAATATCTGAGTACATTAGTCATGTATTACTGAAACTGATTCGTTTTGAAAAGATTGTGAAGCAAAAAACCTAAATTAAAAATCTACAACTTTTGTCATGGAAGGATGGAAATTCAGTCACTTAACTGCAATAATTAAATACATTATGGTTTCATATTAAAACAAGTTTAGTTTTTATGAAAAAAGCAATCTAATGTTCAGTAATGATAAAGGTAGAAATTACAACTTTCCCTGATTTGTAACAAAATATATAAATTTCAGTTATTTCTACTTGGATGTTTCAAACTGATATAACTTCTTCAATGAAAATGCAATTGAATCTAGCTGTTCTGTTTAATCACAGCCACATTCTCCTTTAAGTGGTATTTTGAAAGAGATTGCTGTATCTTGAAATACACAAAGATCCCTGCCTGTGGTGGTTTTGATAAATGTGCTTGAGTTTTGGTTCATATTCTCTGAGCCAAAGTTTATGTCAGTAGGAGTCCTGCTCCAGACTGCAATGTAAATGTGGTTCCTCTTGATCGCACGGACACCATAACTCAGCAGACAAGAACATGGACCTGCCAAACCCCCCAAATTCTTTTGCTTCCCACACAGTATGGTTAAGTATGCTTCCCATAGTATGTATGCCTGACCTTACTCATTAGGTCTACTAGACAAACCTACAGCATGTTATACGTGAGAAGAAGCTGTTTTTCTCTCAGGATGCACATAGAAATGATGTCTGCTGTAGTTGTCAGGGCAGGTGAGGCTAAAGAAAGGATGATTTAGTCAGTAGTTTCTGTAACTGGAGGCAAAAATCCCACCCTAATATTGGTTCTAATGCTTAACACCTGCAGTACTAGGAGCTCATACTTCTTTTGCTGGTGCAGTCTAGCAAGCCTTTCTAGTAGTAAGAAGATACCAGGATGCAAACATGGATTATATATTGCACCTCACGCTTTTTCTTCCCTTGCTTCATGCATCCCAATCTGAGTAACAAGTGTATCTCAAAACTTAGTTATCAGAGTATTTCAGGATAATCATGAGTTCAGAGGGTTAAATCTCATACAGGATCTCATATACTTAACTGGAAATAGGACTTCATTTGAGTATGCTGGTGTGTTTGCTAACTTCAGTGAGGACACCAGAAAGCTCTTCCACTGGTACAAGGAATTGTAGCTGTCACTTGTCACAGGAACATTTCAGCAGACTGAACTTAAGAGTGAAAGGGCTACCTTTAATTTGCAATCGCATGTACCAACTTGCCGAACTGCATCATGCACTGAATTGCTATACCTGGGAGGCACGGTCAGGAACACTGTTCCCACCAATAAATCTATAATTTGCTCTGACCTTCTTTACATAAAGAATGGGTCATGTTCACATTTCAGTTCTTTCAAGCAGTTGTTTTTCTGACTCCCTTCCCTGACCTATCTCACCCAGCTTCTGCCTGTGGGCAAATATCAAGCGAGGTCATGCAATGCCATAAATCCTGGAATCCAGGTTATTAATCAGTGCTCTTTTACTGCCTTTCAAAATAATGTTTCACACTCATAATAGCCTTCCCATGTTCTCTTCCTCCTTCTTGGAACAGATGATGTCCCTCACAGCCTGGATTGCCACTTATGTCACTGACAAAATCTTTGCTTTCTGGACCTTGCCTCACAGGGAACTGCAACAGACTGTCAGCCAGGGGAAATGAAACCTTGAAGGTGCTCAGAAAAGTCTGAATGGTTTGAGATCTTCAAAAGGCCAAACACATCTGATTTTTCATCAGCATTTGAACATATGTCTAGCATTAAACAGTAAGGAAATGTATGCCAACTGGTGCATTAGGTGCCAGAATGAAATTGAAAAAGCAGCAATATGAGGTTACTTTACTCCAGAAGTCCCTGAAATGAATGTTCTGGGGTCACTTTTATGCCAACATGTGGCCTTCTGCAGTCAATAAGTTAAATAATGTTTATCTAATTGAGGGGAACCATTCAGGCTTTGAAAAGACTACACTTTTCAAACAGAAATAAACAAATGAGGGTTTCTTGGGTTGAAATAGACTACTCAAAAACAAAAAACAAAAAAAAAGTTCTTCTCTGTCCTGCTGGAAACAATGTTGCGGCCTGTTTGTCTACCAAAGTCTAAAAAAATGGAGGAAATAATCTCCTTTTTTCCATTCAATACATTCATAAAAAATATTGGCAGGGAAAACAGTGACATCAGTCACCCTATTTACACATTTGCCTCTGAACTCTTGTCCTCAGCAGATGTTTTCTTTTGCCTTTTTGGCTTTGTCAGCCACCCTGAAATGATTCAGTTAAGTGAGCAGCAGGAGTTCATTACTATATGCTGACCCTACCTTAAGGCCTGGCTTTGTCTCCCCTTGCTTCTCTGGAAAAGCAGGAAAGAATTTCAGAGGAAATATGCCTGTCTGAGACATCAGAAACAGGAATGAGTTTGATAAGTGACGGTTGTTGCTTATCCATTGATTGGGGCCTAGGGCTGAGAATCCCTCACAGGAGCTATACGTCTGGCTTGGTGTTCTCCTTCAGATGTGTCAGCAGAAAAGAAAGAAAGGAAGATATATTAGCATTTCACGGAATCTGAAGATATAAAATGCAATTCATTTTTAGCCAGCTAGCCCACTGACACCCTAACCCATGGCTGTATTTGTAACTTGCTATCTGTATTCTCTGGCAGATTCATCCCTTTGCAGACTTTTTCTCAGGGAGATTGGTGAACAGCGCTAGACAGAGTGGCAAAGGACTCCAGCAGAAATGTTAGGAATGTCATAGTGACCTCATGAAGATGAAGGTGTTGAAGATTAGATTGTGGCTCTTCACAGATCCCTTCTGTGGTCATGAAGATGCAGCTTCATGATTCAAGGCCGTGTCCCCCATAATGGGTCATGAGGCAGAGCACAACCTTACAAAACAATTTATGGTGGAAGTACCTTGTTTTCATGTAAATAAAAAAAATCTTCCTTCTCAGTTTTTGCACAGAAGTAAAATTTAACTGTTAAATGTCATGTTTGTGTTTAGATTCACTTTTAGACTATGCATTTGCATGTATAAATGCAGTGACTGCATTTCAAGGCTCTGTTCAGTTTCTGGGATCTTTCCGAGCAAAGGTCTTTGAAAGAATTACTGCATATCACCAAGACATACGGTAGAACAAATACACATTACTTTTAACAAAATGTTTTAAGAAGGTAGAGCTTTTGCTTTCACAAAGTTTTCATCAATTGCATAAAGATTATTTGTTGTAGACTATTATGAATATTCTGAGCAGCAGTTAAACAGCAAAGACTGAAGTGAGTAGATGAATGTGAAATAAACACTTGTGGAATATTTCTGCTGCGACTTTAAGAAAAGTCTTTCTTGTAATTACACAGTGATTAAAAACTGTATTTGTATTTTCTTATCTTGGTGTCATAAACATACCCCTTTCTGCAGCTGGTATTAATGTGAACTTTGAAAAAAGAATACTGATAGCTCTTTTGAATGTTGAACAATATTTTCTTTGAAGATTATGCAAATTAGTTTTAAAGTCTCATTAAATGATAATTTTTAAACTGACTCTAAAACCAAACTCTAAAAATTCTTAGCTAAAATTCAGATCAGTGGAGCATGAAGTTGGTAGGTAATACCTTGGTAGGTATGTTGCTCACACTGCTGCATTCTGTAAATATTTTATTTGCTTTTAATATTTTCATTGTACTAATTGTCTAATAAGACTTTCAATAATTTTATTAATATATTTATGAACCAATTTACATATTCTCAATATTAAATACAATTTTAACTTCTTTATACAAATTAGACTATGTATTAAGAGGACCTTCAGTCTGATAGCCAGATACTGACAGGAATCTAAGTAATTGGCTTTTAAGATAGTGTAGCAGTGCTTAAAAGATAATTAAATATGTTGGCTTCTTTAATCATCTAATCACTGTTTGCAAGCCCAGTCCTGCAATAACATTATGTTTTTCATAAAGAGCAACCTTTAAACAGTTCATAAGCTTCTTTTCTTATCATGTGATGTGTTAAACACATGTGACAATTGACTATGTCAAAATACGGGTCAAATTAGACAGCCACTAAACAGATTTATTGTAAAACCATTTAAAATACCTTTTAAAGGGGCCAGGAGGGAACTGTGGAAATCCTTGATAAATCATAGTAATATTAAAGAATGTCAGAAGTAAGCTTGTGGGGATTTGAGCTTGGGTGTCTACTCACTTATTATCAAAAAACACCAAATTTCCTGCCACATCTGAGAGGGAGAGAAATTGCACTAGTCAATGCATGTATTAAAGGAAATAAGAAAGCAGCAGCCCCCAAAAGGCAAATAAAGCTGAGAAAGAAGTTGGGAGATGAAGATAACACACTATTCCCAAATGAATCCTGCAGTATTTGTTTTCCATTCATTTTTATTTACTGAGAATTGGGTTCCTTCATAAATATAAAAACAAAATTACAAATCAATGAAGAAAAAAAAAGATAAATAACCTTGGACACTTTGTAGATTGTTTACAACAATCTGTTTCAACCTGAGTAGTAAATCAAAAGCTGCATTGTTTAATGTCAACAGATTTCAGGTTCTGAACTTGTGCCTCAGCCTAGAATTTATTAACTGTGTACATATTGCTAATTGTAAATGTATTATTGAATAGAAACACTAGATAAAGCTTCCTTTGTTCACTTTTCATTCTTTGAAGATCTCTATATTGTTTGTCAGGAATTACTTTTCTTCTTTGGAACATTTCAGTGATGAGCGACCCTTTCAAAAAGAACACCAGTCCTTTGATTTATTTTGAAGGCATTCTCATTAAACTGTGTACTGCTATATTGAAATACATGATTACTGTAAAAGTGCTGACACAAATATATTTTCATATTACTCTTTAAGTTGGTTGATTTTCTGTGAATGTTAAATCAAGGACATGAACATACATTTCTTCATCTGCATAGAGATGAAGATGCTTCATATGTTCATTATTTCTTCCTCTGCTGTCAGTTTTATGTATATAGACTTTTTGAAAAAATGTACTAAGCAAGCATTTAATAAAACTGCAGTTTTATAACTCATACAGCACTGTATTTATTTTTAAATTCAATTATAGGAATAAACATATCTATTAGTAATAACTGCATTAATACACATTTCTATAAATGTTTCAGCAAATTGAATAAACTAATACTAACATTTATTTGTTTGTATACTTATAGCCTTGCCATGACTAAGTTATAGTTATTGTTGAGGAGTTGTAATTTAGGACTTGCTTAAGGCATATATAATTTTTTATGAAACATGGAACAAATTTTTTAGCCTTTTTCCCAATACAAATGACTACTTACTTTTTTTTAAACAAAAATTCTAAATGATGTATTATTGCTTTTCAGAAGGATTCGTACTTTACAAAGGACTTTCTGTATTTTGAACATTGACTGTAAACAAACTTACAGTGTGTTAGAAGCACACAGACTGATTTTAAATCATTTTAAAAGAACATTTGTTAAGACTTTATTCTTTAAAAGTTTTAAAGCCAGGTACTGTATGTATTTGTGATTTGCATATCTGACTATACTTAGATCTGCTAGTATTTACTAAATAACCTTTGTTTAACTGAAATACCACACCATGAGTCTGTGAATGAGTTTGGACTTTACAATGAATACTCTGGTCAATGTGTCTGGTTTTGTGTATTTGCATATATGGGATTTATTAATGAAATTTAGAAAGAAAAGGATGACTATTGCCACAATGTGTCATATGTTTATTCAACATCCCTTTGCTTTAAATCTTTAACCAAAAATTTGTGTCAGTAAACATATGTGACAAAAAAATGTAAATACCCTGGAGAAATTACATTATGATTTCTCCAGTATCTTGGTACTTCTTCACATGCTGTAGTAATATAAGCAGAGAATTTGTTCAAACTTTGCTGTTTTTGACCTCTGAGTCATCCGTGTTGTCATACTAACCTGAGGATTTAGGCATTTTTTCAGATTCTCTTTGTTTGATGTCCCTTATCAATATCATAAAGCTTGTTAACAGTTACTTAAAACAGTTATTTGTTTGTTTGTTTGTTTTTTAAACTAGAGCTACCTGCTTTTCTTTTTTTCACATGTGACTACTGCTTAAAGCTAATCTGACATGCTGGGAGGCAAATTAACATAGGCCTCCAGGTATCGTCAATGCAGGTACTGTCAGGGAGCACTGAATCTGCTTTCTTATGAACTGGCATTATGTTCATTACATATGCTCATTAACTTCCTTACTTTTACTGAAAAGAAAACATCATCCTGCTCATTCTCTAAAGACAGTTTAATTCTTTTCCAGACAAAAGAATACAGAAGATTTCATAGCACTGTGGGTGAGTATTTCCAGCATGTGTGTCCACAAATCAGACTAATCTTCCAACTCTCTTCTACCATGTATGACTTGCCTAAATATTTTGGGAAATATATATGAAAATGACAGTACAAACTGTCAAGCCTGTACATTAGAAATCCTTAAATTATATGAAGAATATAAAATCATTATTTTATTTGCAGAAACCTGGAACTGTACTTCTTGAATGATACAACTTTGGAGAAAGTAATCTCTTTTAACAAAAGAGGTCTCATAAGTTCTGCAGCTACAAGCAGCAATTATTCCTGCACTAACAATCTGCATATAATTTGTGCCTTCATCCAACATGAATCCTTTTAGATTCTAGTTGAAGACATCTGAGATTTAAAGGCTAGTAAAGTGGAGATTTGTAGATTGTCACAAGGAAAAAAAAAAAAACTGAGGTGTGGGGTGGGGGGTGTGTGGACAATTGAGGGGAAAACGTAGATGAGAAAGGCTGTAAAATATGAAAGGGGAAAGAAGCAGAGACAGAATTAGTGGAGACCCTGAGTTATCACTTTGACAGTGATAACTCCGAGAGGAAGATAGGAAAGACAGAAAGAGGCAGAGACCATCAGGATTATGCTGTACAGGATTGTCTTTGAACATAGTGCAGAAGAAAAGCATCTGATTTATCAAGTGGAATATCTTTCTTTTAACAGAGAATATAGCTGGATTGTCCAAGACTACTTACTGGGTTTTGGTTAAGTTTATGATATTGGTCCTGATCCTCAAATAATGTGGGTTCTTCTGCATGCAAGACTCAGCCTAACACTGCTACAGCCTTTATGTGTGTTTAACAGCTTTCAAGGTAATTAATCTTATTTTGGAATGAAAACAGAACATTTTGTGAATTTGATTGAAACAGAATCAGATTACTTGATCCTTAGGTTTCAATTCAGTCCTTCTGGTCAGAAGCAATCTGGCAAAATGTCAAATATCTCATTACAGAAATCTTCATCAAAATCAATAAATCGCTGCTGAATGTCTTGACTTTGAAAAGCAGTGTATTTTGACAGATTACATGTTGTCAAAAATATTTTGATCATTTTAAATTGTCAGTTTAACATTTTCTGTGGGACTGTGAAACTCATTCCTACCTTCAGACTGAAACATACCAGATCTGTTACATTTCAAAGCATGATGGGAAACTGCTTCCTGTCATGGACTTTGTGGCAAACACTAAATAATTTCAAATGGTTGCATTTTAAAAGGGATGTGTAGAAACGTATTTTCACTTCTCTTTAGTTTGTCTGGTTTGCTTTTATATATTTTCAACTGGCCAGTGGATTTGGCTTTGCTTGTGATATACAACATGTTGAGGTAGACATGAGAGAAATTCAGGCTCTATAAAGCCTGAAAAGTCGTGCTGCTTCTTAACTTATCCAGGATCCAGTACCCTACAGAGTAAGTTCAAAATATACTCAGTTTTATGGCTCAGATGGCAGAAGTTCTGAGTGGCAAGCCTGAGCAGCCAAGTAAGAAATACACCCAAACCCAGCCTTGTCTTTCTTACCCAGTACTACATTAAATACTTTTGCTCTCACTTCAGTCATTGTGTATGTACATTTTCTGATGTCTTTGTATAAAAAATACACATACAGATCTTGAAGGGTGGATGAGAAGTCAAGTTCTCCCTTTTTAATAGCTGAACTAAAAAAATACTGAAGAGGTCCAGTAAATCAGGAATGCTTTTTCAGAATGGAACATAATCAGCAGGATATAGTGAAAAGTGCCTGTAACTACAGGCTAAAACATTCCATTGGAGATATGGGTTTCAGTTCATTTGTGAAGAGGCTGAACTTGTACCTAGGTTTTATATACTCTGGATGAGTATATAAATCATGTATCCATTTTATGAAAAGAGAGGAAGGGGAAGAGGTATTGCACAAGGAAAAAAGAAGGAAAGAAATTTCATGAAGAATGCTCTTATTCCACATGAAGTTTCTCAGAGAGATAGGGTCGGGGGGGGGGGGGAAGTCTAAAATAAACAGCCTAAATTAAAGATTAAAAGCAAAATCAAACCAACGTGTTTGATGTAAGCTGTTTCAATGCCTCCAGAAAGAGGTGGCCTGTAAGCACTCGCTGCCATGAGACTTCAGGTCATAGATAACAGGTGTTTGTGACTGGATCCTGAAGACAAAATGACAAGACAAGTTTAGTGAAGTGATAAATATAACAGAAGAAAAAGAAAGCTTTGGAAAATGATTGCCTTTAATGAAATACTGCCCTGAAAGATTTAGAGTTTTCATCAAGTAGTTTTCTTCTAGCCCACTTCATTTAAATACATGGGAATAAAATGTAGACCACAGATAACTTTGAACATAATATAGAGGGACAATGGATCTTTACCTTGCCTAAAATCCTTATGGAAAGAGGAGTAAAATGCATAGATATGTGTGTGTGCACACACACACACAAACATGTATTTTTATATATTGGTACATGTATATATGTGTGTGTGTGTTCTTAATACTTTCAGTGAATTTTGCTTTTATTAAACTGTGAAGCTAATAATAATAGATTGATATCATATGGTACTTAAAGATATTAGAGAAGCTTCCTTGAATATCACCAGTCTACTTTAACTGGCAGATAATGAAACAAATATTTTATGCAGGGAGTTTTGATGGACAGCACAGTCTCTTTCAGAGTAACCTAAAAGTCAGAAAAGTTAGAACTTATATTGTGGGACCAGTAATAGATTTCTGTGGTTGAATATACTTTGCATATGAATTTAAGTTTCCAATTCTTATATCTGGTATTCAAAGGTTGAAAAAATACAATAATCAACATAGTGTATAGATGATTACTAAATTGCCTATGAATAACTATTTCTAGCACACGTACCAAAATATATTTGATGGAATATAACAGTATTTGCCAACGTAACAGGCATGCCTGAACATTTATTTTTCTACTGAATGCCAAAAGCACGTCCAGTAATGTAGAAGGCACAAAATATATTGTTCCTTTATCCAGGCTCTCATATTTTAAATATAAAATTGAATTTATATATGTGTGCTGCTTAGCAGTAACCCCCCATAATTTTAGCATGATATATGTATATGCAAAAAAACCCCTACTGTAGCATATTACATCTTTTTCTTTAGCTTTCTGTATTGTCTTTATAGACATTTTCTTGATTCTTTCTTCAGGAAGAGAAATGAATACTCAGGGTTGGTTACGTAAAAGATTATAGAGGATTATGAAGCCACCAATGATGTTTGCACAAACTTAACGAAAGATGTCAATGTTGCAAATGTTTAAGATAAATTGCCATTTGATGTTATTCAATAATTTTATTAAAGTCATTTTAGGAAGGCACTAGAGTCTGTATGTTATGGTCATTAGATAAATACAAATGTACATGTGAACCATCAGCTATGATAAGGCACAAGAAATGGTATCTTTCTCCTCACTTACAAAAAAGTAGATTTGACTTCACTCCTATATATAGATACTATACCTACCACATGAAGTTGCCCACAAAATTAGTCAGATTACACCAGTATAAAGGCAAACTGAGGTCATAATAAAGCATGAAAGTCTCTGTTATCACTTTGTAAAATACAATAAAATAGAGACACATCCCTTAAGACCTTCGATATTCCTTTGAATGCTTTATCACTCAAAATTTGTGCTTCTAGAATAAAGAACAAACAGCTCTTTTCTGTAGGTGGTTGCTTACAAAAATATTTGATATTAATTTTTAATATAAAGCACTAATATATAAATGAATTAAACTATCTTCGATAAACATAAAATACACATTGGTTGTAAAGTTTTATGAGATACATAATTTATCAATAACTTATTTACAAACTATTTTCCTTTTTTTAAAAAAAAAATAAATGAGATTTATGCCTCATACTATTTTTTTTCAAGGGCAAAAAGAAAAAAAAAAGGCTTGAAGTATCTAAAGGAATTGCTCTTGGATCACTCAGTAAAATAGTGAAAAGTCCCAAACTGGGACTGACAGAGAACAAGGATTTCCTTGGACCCAGCACAATAGTGTGTTGAAGAAATACCTGTTTGTCAGTCGTCGTTCTTCCTACCTAAAATTTCTGTAAGATTCTTCCCCTCAACATTAACATTCTTTAACAGGTTAATGTCCAAAAGTAGTATTCACCAACCTGATCTTTAGATGATGCCTTCTAACTGCAGAGGCACTTAGGGAAAGAATATCAATTTTCTTGTGTTTGGCTTTTTTGTGGTGTTTTTTTTACTTTTATTTTATTTTTGTAGAGGTAAAACCAACATAATAAATATTAATATAAAAATTGTGCAGCTAGGATACAGAAATTATATCTCATCCAAGTGCAGGAAAAATATTTTTGCTACTTTTATGGAATTAGGTAGTGTAAAATATGCTTAATGTCTTTGGGGCATCATTTTATATCAGGAGAAATGTGTTTCCAAGGGCATTTGGTTTTAAAGAATTTTTCTTACTTCTCTTTCAAGGTCCATGTAGAAGTCTGTTGTAGGAGCACATTAGGTTGTCCAACAGAAAAAAAAAATGGCTTTGGTACATAAATTTATCTTTTTTTTTGCAGCCATCTTTGCCTTAGGAAGCCCCAAGGCCATGCAACTCAAATCATATCTGAGAGCACCACTTCAGTTCCTTAAGTTTCAGCTGACAAGGTGCCCTTGGTGCAAAAAAGCTTACGGCATCAGACTAGCATACAATTTTAGAAAACTGTGCCTTTGAGAAGACAGAAAGAAGAGATTTCTTTAGAAAAATTCCAAGGCCATCAGACTTGAACTCCCATATTAAGTCAGATAATTATATCAAACCCCTCAGTTATAGCCAAAGAAATGTGCACTTCCGGATGTCAATCCATGCCAAATAAAAATACAACTAAATGAACAAACAAACAAGAAAGCAAACTTTCCCAAAGATGCCTTAGGGCATCAGCTTTGTTCAGGTATCTTTCTGCTAGGATACCCCAATGGCATAAATGAATAACAAAATACCGTAGACAGACCATATCCCAGGTAGACCACACACACATAAAGTGAAAGATAAAGGAGCTCTTTTTTAACTTTTTTTTTTGTTGTTTTGTAAGGTAAAAAAAATGCAAATTCAAAAGGAAAGAAGAAATGGATGTTAATAAAGAAAACTTGAAATGGAAATGGAGAAGGTAGAAGGCCCAGCAGAGGTTGAGGATGAGAGAGAAAATAGAGGAAGTAGTGGCTAAAAAGAGAGGAGGAAGGAAGACAGGTGGTTCAGCAGGCTTCTTTACATGTTATAGTGTTACACACTATAGTAGCACTGTATTGCCATTATATGCTATATTATATATTATAGCAGTGCTTTTACAGAGAAACTTTAGATATAGGCAGGACCAGACACAAATAAAAAGTTTTATCTTCAAAATGTTTTAGTTTTACTGAGACACAAAGAAGAGTATGCAATTATAGATCAGCCAGAACAGAAGAGTGATATATAGGAAAAAAACCCCAAGCATCAAAAATAACTTGCATTCACCCAGGTCATATGTATAAAATAAATATACAAAATACCTTCAGAAGAGATTCCCATCTCTTATATTTTTGGATTCTTGTAGGAGTCATGGTAAATGTCTGTACTGGGAGTTATGAGAGACAGATGAAAAAAAGAGAAGGAAAAGAGGAAAGTGGAAAAGAGGTTACTAAGACAATAAAGGCATTAAATCACCGTCTGTAGTCTCCACCTTCAAAATACCGATAAAAAACTTTCCTTCCTCCTTTTTGTATTAAGCTAAGAATTGATTCTGCAATGATTTATCTCAGTTTAAGCTATGAACTTTTCCAGTGGATGGTTGTTAATGTCCCGAGGATGCTGTAAATGTTTTGCTGCTGGTATAGTCCACTGTTGCATTTTTAACCATGTGATTTTATTTATTTAATTTGCCTGAAGAAATGAATGAGGAGAACACCAGTTTTTCATGTCTAATATTTTTTCTCTGTCTTTATACAAAATACAGGGTACAGTAATTCAGCTCAGGAACATCCAGAAGTAGTTTATAGTATCTACAGAATTTGCTTTATGAAACAGGTTACATGCTATTTAAACTATATAGTAGAAGATTCTTGTACACAAGCAGTAAGTATTTTTATCCTACAGATACTTGCCACTAAAGAAATGCCATGAGAGGTTGAGCAGGAAGGATGAAAGGCAGCTCTGCATACTCTGCAGGATTGAGCAAGCTGTTAATAGCAAAGGCTAGGTTAAGCACTTGTGAC
Organism: Microhierax caerulescens; assembly: GCA_035590215.1. Taxonomy (NCBI): domain Eukaryota; kingdom Metazoa; phylum Chordata; class Aves; order Falconiformes; family Falconidae; genus Microhierax; species Microhierax caerulescens. Next base: position 1,564,794 of record JAVJGJ010000001.1, read on the forward strand.
ACATAGAATATGGATATGCTATCAGTCTTACTGATTTTAAACATATTCATTGATTAAGGAAATGCTCAGTATAAAAATTCTTGTTTCACAGTGATGTACTTGAAAGTTTTATGATGAAGACTTAGGATTACCCCAAGTGCACTGTGGCTTGCAGAATTTTTATTTAGCTACAAGGTAGTTGCTTTAAATTAGATTTTGGCCTCTGTTAAGGAGAGATCAAAGCAGACAGGAAGAAAGGGCATATTCATTCTTAATTGACTTTGCTGAACACATGAGGAAATTATGTCTTTTGAAGTAAGAACCTCAGAGAAATCCAGTGAACAGACTTCTCACATGCTGACTCCGTACAAGCTATTGATTCCTTTTTTGGTGGCAGTTGAGCCAAGTTAAACATTATCCAAAGATTTCTGCTAGCTGCTGAAAACCTTGGATGGTTAGTTTGCTGAAAGAGTTCTGAAATGTTTAGAGTAGTGATATGCTGTCATTTTTCTGAAAATCATCCATGTGATGCATGCTACATAATACTATTGCAGTAGGAATAAAAAAAAAAAGCACTCCAAAAGAATTATTGCGTATTTCACAGTAAATCTGCCATCCTTGTCATGTTACTACAGCTAAAATGATGCATTTAATAACATTAAATAAGAGAATGCAGGTGGAGAAATCTATAGAAGGAACATTAGATAATTTGTAGAGTTTAAAAAACATTTGTACAGTATAAAACACAGGTAGAGTATAAAGAACATCACAGTTTTTCCTGATTTGTAATATAAGTTTAGAAAGGATTCACAGATTAATGAACATGTTATACTTGTTTCAATGCTTTAGGTGCACATTAAATACTGAGTATCAACAGAAATGGAGATATTAAAAACTGAGATTACTAGAAAGATTATTTCTTATGTATACTTTTTACAGTTATATTTTCATAGAGGAGCCTTCAGTTCAACTTTTAGGTTATTTTTGATCATTAACTTTCAATGGTACATATATTTTCAGGGACCCATACTTGAGTTCTAGAGGAAAAATACTGTCTATTTCTATGTATCTACTGGAGGGGAAAGAAATTTTTAGGTAAATTATTTACGTGTCATTCAACATTTCTATAATGTTGAATCTATAATGACTTCAAGGATCTTGGAGAACTCAGGAAAAAATGCAGAGACCTTCACATTAAAATTGTTTATACAGGGAAAATCTATAGCCTTTCTAAAATTATGCATTATTCTATTTTTTAAAACTCTTTAACTAAATATTCCTGCCAGACAGATCATCAGTCCATCTTCTTTTATGATCCTGTTAATTATTTCTCTAACTCTTGATTAGCATGACATCTAGAAGCATGAAGTACCATTTTTGCTTTAGTGTTACCAAAACCATCCCAATTATGCTGAAGAAAAAATAGAAAAAATAATAGGTGATGAGATTAAGGCAATTAGATGAAGCCTCTATATTCAGAGCAGTAAAGGGAATTTAAATCCTGGCACTATTTGCATAAAAGTGACGTCTGAGTGAGACTGAGAAAGGAATTGTTGAAAGACTATTAGATACATGAGCGATTAAGAGAAGGATTAAACCCTGGTGGACAGATGGCATGAAAATTCAAGTACATGGTGCAGGTCACAGAGTCATAGATTTGTAAAATAACTCAAATTGGAAGGGACCTGTAAGGATCATGAAGTCCAACTCCCTGCTCCTTGCAGGACTACCTAAAACTAACCCATATGACTAAGAGAATTGCCCAGATGCCCCTTGAACTCGTACAGGCTTGGTGCTGTGCCCACTTCATTCCATTTCCCAGTGTCCTGTCGCTGGTCACCAGAGAGAGGAGATCAGCACCCCCCTCTCCTCTGCCCGCCTTGAGGAAGCTGTAGGCTGCAATGAGGTCACTCCTCAGCTTTTTACATACCATAACAACAGTTCCAAGTATTCCTTTCCAGCAGAAAGTTTACTTTCAAACTCAGAGGAAGAATCCAGTTCTTCCTAGCTTTTCTTCTGGAATAGACTCATTTTTTATAAGGAATTCCAAGAGAAATCTTTTCTCTCTAGGAAACGTGAGGCCAAGGTTATGCTTCATGGCTCCAAGCAGGAGGTGGGCATGAAGTAGAGGAGACGAACATACCTGCTGGTGCCAAACTAACCCACTGCACTGGCTGGGGGGGGGGCTGTGTGTGTGTGTAGGGGGATGGCTGGTCCAGGCAGCACTTCAGAGACATACAAGAGATGCTTGAAGCAGAACTTGAGAGATAAGAGACCTGGAGGGAAGTCAGGGACCTTGGACCAGCCCAGGCTGTCTGTACTCCCTCCTGGATGGTGCCATACATCCATGGGATAGGTACCCCA
>JAVJGJ010000001.1:1567236-1580040 GCA_035590215.1 Microhierax caerulescens
ATGGGTAGCGCATGGTGGCAGCTGACACATGCAGCCACCCACCCTTTTACCAGGGTGGTGCCATCTGCCCCACAGAGCAGGGAAGTTGCATAATGACTAAAATCATGAATAAGTGTGTGCGGTTCAAGTGTTTTGGTATCTCAGTTTATTTAGCCTACTCACTTTCAGTTTGCTCTTAAACTGTGATACCCACTGAAACTGAAGAGTTTTTCATTGGTGTTATGCTGGGATTTGTGGTCCATCTGTGTTTTCACTCAAAACTGAGTTGAATCACAACAGAATGTGGATGCAAAACCTCAAAGGACCATAAAAGGAAAAAGCATAGATGAATCTCTGCAGAAAGCAATTGTCTAAATTGAAAAATCTCACCTTCAAAGTTTTAAGAAAACATCATAAACTCTGAACATTGCTGTGCAAAAAAAGGCAGACACACATTATCCGACCTGGTCTTGCAGGTGTGTGATTACTGTACTCTATAATATTATTTTGTTTCCATCTTCTTGCTCCTTACCCTCATTTAGCATCACAGAAAAGAATATCTGGTTTTTAGAAACAAATTATTGGGAATAGAGGCATTCAAAGACAAAGCCCTCCCTAGTCATTCTGAGGCTTACAGATTTACTGAGAGAGAAATAAAAATTAGTCTTGGAGCTAGAGAACCTTGGCAACAGACTATCATATAAGCTACAAAACACACTAAAAAAAGTATTTCTTTCTTTATTGTTGCTTCCAATCTGTTGTTAACTCATACTTTAGAAAAGGACATTTTCTGTGTTTAATAACACCCTAAGCAGTCAGATATAGTTTTATAATAACTCTTTCCCATGTTTGATTATGTAGTGCTTCCTCAAGTAGTACTTCTGTCCACTAATTATGCTTTGTAAAATATTGGTCATCTCATGACTGCTTTTAGAACAACTTGGTTTTTGAACATGACTGGTTGCTATTAAGTGGTTTTATGGATCCTGAAACCATAAAATAACAGCTGAGACATATTTTTTACAGTCAGTAAAGGTAGATGTCCCCAGGTAGTCATTATAGACACCACTTGTTTATTTGACGGAGATAGCTTATTATTTGTGGGTGAAGTATCTGGGCAAGCACACTTTACATTATTTGAGAGTTTATTACGAAAGTATTCAGATGTTATGAACCATATTTCTCCCCAGATGATTTTCTTAGGAAAACACAGAAGCTTTTTGCTTTGTGTTACATAAAATGAATGGCACTTAGATGTATAAAACAAAAAAAATCATTGGAAATCTATTACAGATGTTGAACTTTGTAAAGTATTGGCATTTCCATTCGGTAAAGGCTTCCAATGGAATGGTTTAAAACATTAATGATAATAAAATTTTAAGGACAACATGAACACAAAGGCAACTTTGTATATTTTTTCAATATTTCATTGATATTTAGCTCACGTACTAACAATGAACACAATCTAATTACTTATAGAAAACAACATGTAACTGTAATGCTGCAAATATTTATGCATTTGCTTACTCAGGTCAATGAGACTACTTATGAATTAACAGCCAATAGGTCGTCTTTTATAAGCACTTACTGCCTGGCATTAGGCTCAATGCACGGAGGGTTATGGATTATTCATGGCAACAAGAACATACCCTACTAATAAATGTCTGCAGGATGGGACTTCAGAACATTTGCAAGATTCTTGTTGTCTGATAGTAAACTCTATCTGCAAATAAAATGAAGATTTTAATAGGAAACTAGTTGCATAGGTGTGGAATTATCAATATTTTTTATAGCTTAAAATTTTTACATCACATTAGCCTCTCTTTACTTCCAAGGGCTTTACTTCCAAGCAGCGCCTAACGCACTTTTGAAACTAGAAATATGGGGTTTTTTTCAAGTGCTATCAGCAAAATAAAGTTGAGCAAAAGTTAAAAGAAGTGTTGAGTTAACATTGTCATAATTAATTCATTTCGTGTCCTTTCGTTTTTTTGCATAGACCATAATGAATAGCTCTATTCTCAGAACGATGTCTTATTAGAATATAAAAAACTGAAGCAAAATTATGGGAAATGGCTGTAATTCACCATAATACAGATATTTTGGCTGGTTGCGATAGTGCCATGAACATCTGGTTTGCAAGAAAATGAAACAAAATTCACATTTACCTTGTTTTGGTAGCAGTAGTAGTGTTGTAGTTACAGCTATGATGGTCAGAGTGTCCTTAAATGAGACAAGGTTTGTAGGGAAAAGTTAGACCAATTTTTACTAGACCAATTGATTCTTAGACTAATTGAGAGAGCTTGAGAAATTTGAGATGGGCTTTTCAGACAGACCTTCTTCAGACCTATAAGCCAAATCCTTTGCTAATTTTCTATTTTTCTAGACCAGCTATTAGCTGTTATTACCTAGCCTTTCCAATAACACTGGAGTTGGTAGATCTGATTCAGGCTCCTTTATTTGTCCCTGGAAATGTAAATCCAGTTGCACATTACATCATCATACAGCAATGTATCAACTGGATCCAAGCAGAATTTTTGAATCCTGACAAGCCACTGCAGTCTTTTCATCAACAATGTATAGAAAAGAATATAAATTTCTGCATAAAAAAGAAAAGAATTATTCAGGAAGTTCACAGTTCATTTCTGAAAAGAGAAAAAAGGTAAAAAATATTCTGGTAGGTTATTTGTTCAAAATTATTTTTACTATCCATGAAAAAGCAGCTGCTGTCAACAAGGTTGTTAGTGGAAAGGAAATCCGTGCCTCTCAGAAAAGTGTGTGCAGTAATGCAAGTTGCTTACTACCACCTAAATTAATATCCACCTGAGCACCATCATTCAAAACCAGAAGCCTGTGGAAGGTACACAACTACAGGGTTATCCCCTGCAATTCATTAAAATCTCTACTAGAGGTTTTCTTTTCTTATTCAGGATTAAAAGAGTATATGTAAAGCCCTAAAGAGTAGTCAAGAGGCTCATAGCTCTAGGTCCCAAATTCAGAAGCAACTTAATCCTTTTTGCATAAAGTGAAGCATATCCTACATCTTACCTTGTCCTACTCCACGTTTTACAGAGCTGACTGAAATACTGATATTTAAGAAAATAAACAACATTATTAAGTCATGGCATAATTCAGTGGGAAAAATAGAGGATATGAAAGCACAGAAAACCATCAAAAGAATGAAGCTGTTAAGGATGCAGCAAGCTGTGGGCAAGGAAACCAGCCGAACTCCCAAACACAAGCATCCTCTCTTACCAAGAAATTTCCAGGTGTACTGTGGCAATCAGAGAGATGGAGCCTAAAGGCAAAGGGACTGCTGGTGATAACTAATCAAAGAGAAGAGCAGGTGCTGTGCTAGAATCCCCCTCAGGCTCTAGAGAGCAGTGCTGGAAATCTTTGCAGCCTTAGTGTACCTTCAGCCCACAGGGAGGGATTCATTGCAAATGTGTGTTTCAGGTAAGAAAGTGAGCCTAATTTTCTTTATAATTACCTTTTAATTCACCACCACCACCACACACACACATAAGGAAATTATTAGCTATGTCAAGACATGATGTTGACAAAATGAAAGTCGTATGAGGATATATCTGTAGGATGTGAGTTTATTCATACCTTCAGCTAGGGATATGTGAATTATCCCTTTCTAATGCAGCTCCAGACTCAGTTCTACAAACTCATTTTTGAACCTTGCTCATCAAGATCTTGTGAAAAGTCAGCTGAAGTATATAACAGTATTTCTAAAGATGAAGCATAATTTCCTAACATCTTCTATGATGCATCCACAAGCTGAATTGCATACACAGAAATACACATCTGGGGTTCATGAAAGCTTTAGGAACGTGTTCCATAGAATGGTGTTTGCAAAACTACCGTTATGTTTCTTCTCACTTTAAATTAAAATGCTTTCTGATGAAAGGTGTTTGTAATTAAAAAAAGAATGGGGAACTAAATAAAAGCTAATTTTATGTGAGCCGAGGGAATGACATTAAAAGTGCAAAGCTAGCAGCAGTAGCAAAAATATAGCATAGCACCCACAAAACCTGTCTTAGTTTTTTAAAAATACATAGCAGTGCACTGATGTTTATAATATGTTTGAAAGCAGAATGCCAGCACTGGCATTACAGAAATGTACACAGTTGCATGCAGAAAGCTGTGGTGAATGCCATAAAATACAAATCAGGACATACTCAGCAGCAACACCATAACACTGCATTTCAGATCTTGCACAAGTCAGCATGATCATTACACAAATTCCTATCAGGGTATGTTCAGAGTCATATCTTGGACTCATGCTGTTGAAGCTAGCCCTTTTCTTTTATGCCTCCTACCTTTCTTCATAATCTTTTGCAATGTGTTAAAATTTTAGTTCCCACAAAGCAGAAACTGGTCCTCATGACTGATGTGTAAAGCCAGGTTATCCTATGGTGAAATCCAGACCATAACAGCTGTTCACATAATAATGCACACAAAATGTGTGTGAAATATATATGAAAAAGCCACATTTATCAGAACTCTAGCTACCCTGACAATGTGCATTTATTATAAATTTCTTTGTAATAAATTTAACACTCAACAACTTGTTATCAGCTTTTGGGTAGTGAGGCTTCAAAATAAGTGCTGTTCTTCTTGCTATTAGAACTTAATGGAAAAACATATATAAATGAAAAATTAGACTAAACAGATTTCATTTTCTTTCAGGGTCTCTAAAGTTAATATCTTAGCGTACTACAATTTCTGTGACCACGAGAGGATTTGCAGCAACTTTATCCATATGTTGTTTAAAATTAGTTTTTCTATGTTGGTAAGCAGTTTTAGTTTTTTGCAGTGGTGTTGAAGAAGTTGTGGGTCTTGCACTGCAAGATTTTGTCCTCTAGCAAGGACTAGATTTGTTGCTTCATATAATTTGTCATTCTTGATAATATAATTTTTATAATAGCATTTTGGCTTGGGGAAGCCCCATATAAACAGTATCTCACATAAATAAGTGATGTTCTGCACTTAGGTTGGATGCTTCAGAATAGGGGAACAGTTCAGGAGGAGAGAATATCTTTCCAGTTATGTGTTCTTATGTCACACATAGCTACGTGTCCTAGTAAAATTGCACCATCTGTAATAAATCTGTCAGTTTCATGCAGGCCCTGACAACCATCAGCCAGGTGGACCAGGCTGTGGTCTCAGCTCCTGGTAGAGACTTCTCAGCAATGCTACAGAAAGTATGACATATAGGTGAGGAATTGGATATAAGTTCACTTGAGACTTCATTGCTTCAGAGGGGATTTTTTGAGACACATAACTAGATTCTATGATCATTCTATGGTCATACTTGAAAGAAAGAGAATTCTTTTAGGAGGCCTGATGCTTTGGGCTGTATTTTCCAAAATTTTCCAATCCAAAAAGTACTACTTTTGCAAAAGAGATCCTGAGAAACCCACATCAAGATTACTGCTTCTTGTCATAATGTAGGACATTCAGGTGCTCCAATTCAATACCAAAGAACCCTCAGAAAGCCCTTAACATTTACATATGCAAAAGACGGAAATATCCATCCGAATATCCAAATGAGAAATAACTGTAGCACAATTCTGTGGATGAGTTAGAATTTTTGATTTGCACTGATACATAAAATGTTTCTCCAGCAGGCACAGCTCTTTGTAAAACCTGAAAGTCACGTGATCCTGTCTCAGAACAACTGGTGCTCAGCTAAGCAGCATCAATGTTATATGCTTGCTAGCATTTTTTTTTGTTGTTGTTGTTGAATAGTTCAGAAAAAAAGTAATAGTGAGGATTGTTATAAACTCTGAAATTCAGATATTACTTTTTCAGATTATTTGCTTTCTTAAGCAGGAAGCAATAGTAGCACTGCTCACCTCTCCTAATGCTTTTCAGTTAGGCATAGCTGCAGAAGTATATACTGACTGCAGTGACTTGTTACATATATTTCAAGATGCAAATGCCAAGAATGGGAAAACTGGCTTGTCAAATAGTTGCCTAAGTAACCTATATGTATCAGAAAAGGAGAAAAAAAGCAGCATTGAATGGCACAGGAGAGGAAAACAGTCAGATATGTGACAGGGTTGAACAGTATCTGCAAATAAAAAAAGGTGTTATGTCCAACTGTTTGTGCTGTACAAATATTTTATTCAGTTCAGAGAACACCTGCATTTTATATTACTTACATGGATGGTCACTCAACTTGACAGGCATTTACCAAACTTTTTTTCAATGGCAGAAGTGGAAATAGAAATGAAACCCCCACTATCTACCAAGAGGATAATTGATTCCAAATAAGAAAAAAAACCCATGCCCCTAGTGCTGTCTGTTGACTGATAAATCATAGATCAAAATCCCTCCTATAAAATATTGAAGCAAGCCTTATACTCCTCAGGCGTAGATTGGCACTTTAATGATCTGCACATGCGAAAGACCATTTGAATCCAAAATAAATTCAGAATGCTGTACTGGTGTCTGATTTCATCTCAATTTTATAGCCATCTGCTTATGACAACTCCAATCATAACGTTTCTGAAAAGGAGATGGACATTCATTAAGAGTGCATTTAAATATGCAAACCATGGGAATGTTCACTTTAACAGGATGGTTAGTTTTTCTCCCTTATGGACTTCCAGATACAGGCCAATATCTAACGGACATAGTCAGCAGCTCATATGTCTAACCTTTTCAGCAGCTCATATGTCTAACCTTTTCAGCATATAAATCACCTTTAATCTTCACCAGGATTTTTTTTCTCCTTTGTTTTCTAGAATGAGATGCTCGGCTATTATTTTTCAGGTAGCAAGAGTATCTTTCTTCTGAAAACATTCCTTATATAAACAGTTTCTTCTGTCTGTTCACAAATGACATTCCTCATTTTTCCTAACAAAAAAATGTGCAAACTAATGCAGGTAGAACATACCAAGCAGATAATAAATTGCTGTCAGGATGGCTTGCTGATGGTAAGAACTATAACCAAAGTTGTGACAATTTTTCCTGGAGCCCTTAATTGTGTCCCCAAATAGAAAGTCAAAACATGTTTGGTTTTTTTTTTAAATACAGGTGACATCTGTAAAACATGGAGCTGTCCTCTACTCTTTCAGTGAATTCTCTCTGGCCTCAGAAGATGTACACACTTTTTCATTCTTTGTTCACTTGATTAAAAGACAAAAACCATCAACACAAACTACAATCAGGCTTTGAGCTAAACCATATGTTCCTTTTTCCTCATTACATAAAAGACATTGCAGGCCATTAAGTATCAAACCTTTGCCCTTAGACATACTTCTACACTTTTAGGAGACCAACTGTTTTGGTACAGCCAGAACTGTGTATGAAATCCTGTGAAATGCAATGACATTTGATAACATTTTAATAAGTTTGATGACCATATTCAAACTGTTTTGAAGCAATAGCTTTAACGGATAGGTTTTTCATATTTTACATTGATTAATTTTGTTCTACACAAGATTTTGGTGTTAAGAAAAAATTATATCTGATTGTACATAGTACAGTAGAATGAGGCAATAAAATATTTTCATTTAATTTGAGCTCCAAAACAGAAACACTTTCTTAAAAATTCTGCAACGGTTGTACAGCAAAATCAGCATTGTTCAGCTGTAATAACCACATATATTATGGTAGGTTATTTTAAGTTTAGTCTTAAACCCAGCTGTCCTGTGTTCACAATATGTGATTTCAGGATAATGGCAACACCTCCATAGCTTATTTACTCTCGAGTAAAGGATGGCTAATTTCGGCAATAACATACTTTTAATGAGATTTTCGTCATGGACTAAATTCAGAACAATGTTCTCTGCTAGGATAAATTGTTCCAGTGCCAGCTTCAGACAATCTGTATTCAAAAGTTATGATGATACTGGAGACAATACATTTTGTGTCTTGGCAGGTAAACTTTCATAAGAATTTTTCAAGGCTGAGCTATATGAGGCAGGACTTGCTAGAAAGAGCCATTGCAAGCTGCCAAGACATTAAAGAATATGCATTGGCAAAGAGAACAGTAGTATCCTGGAATTATCCATCAAGCACTGGTGCATTCCTAGCTTCATCTGAATCCTTCTGGAGCTTGCAAGGTAACTCTGACAAGTTCAAAAATTGCTGCCTTCCCCACAGGGACATGTTTCCATCTGAATCACTATTTTCCTCCTGCTGTGTTCTTTGAAGAACAATGTTATATGCCCAGTACTTGGATTGTGACCATTCTGAATAAAGTCATGTGTCAATTAGTCCTTTTATTTACTTTTGGTTTTTTTTTTCCTTTCTCTGTCAGAAATAAATAATTCTGTCTTTAATATATTGGACATAATATATTGAATATTGGACATCTTTTTGTATATGGCTAGTTTTCTTAATTCGTCCCATCACTGTCACTGTAATACAAGCCCAAACCTTGTCAGCTTTGTTGTTTCAATTGTTTTTCAGCAGACAGATTAATTGATTTGCTTGGATAATGCCATCATCCCTTCTCAGAATCATCAAATGACCTGAGGATGTCACACCAAATCATTATTAGTATTCTCTCCATCAGTACCAGGTACAGGTTGGCTGACGCTTTTAGCAACTGCTTGCAAATATGTGGTCCAAAGATGCTGTTTGTTCACTAGCTCTCTTGTTTTGGAATCAAGCATTTCTCTATATGACAAAACATCATAAAGGATTTTCTTCTGTAAAGATGTTTTGAATAACCAGCTTTCTCTTCTTGCCTTTTTTTCCTGTATATTTTTAATCTCTCTGCTTACAGCTGGCAACTATGTTCTGTATGCAGCCGGCAGGGGGAAAGGCTTGTCATGGTTCCACAGCTTACGATTCCCAGGACTGTGCTAATGCTTTCCTTCTTCATATTGCTGAAAAGGTTATTTATTGCTAACACTGACATGAGCACTAAAGCAGACTTTACATCCTAGATGAGTATTGCTATTCTTCATGCAGAGTCGGATTCCAGATTATTCCTCTTTCCAGCACCATTTGTAGATGCTTACACACACAAAACGGTATTGTCAGACATGAAATGAACACTTGTAAATTTAATATGCTTTTTCCTCTTTTCCCACCCCCACAGCACTCAGTGATATCTGACCCATCCTAGAACAACTACAGCAGTATGTGTGGGTGTGCCACTGTATCTACTGGTGGCATTGTACATATTTCAAGGGGAAGCATTAATATGAATTAGTAGAGCTGTCATGGTTCTAGTTTCTTAAACATGACATGACTTCAAGTGCTTCTGATGAGGAAAGTAGGTAAATACTACGAACCCTGAAAAGCCTAAAGACGCTTAAGATAGCTTCAGATCCCATCACTATTCCTTTTCCTATGGTAATCCTTAGTACTGTGGTACTGGTATGCTTTAGCCTTTAGCTTTATAGCAAACTGTCATGATGGCAGCAACTGTTGCAAGGCTATAGTTTTAGGATAGGAGATATCACACACAAAGATACTGGGGGACAGATCCACTCTGTAACACAGAGTTGCCTCATGTGATACGAGACTCTTAAATGCAAAAAGGATCAAACCCCTCATTCAGCTGCCATCCCACTGCAGGGATTCAACGTGCAAAGACATGTCTGTGTTAGACCTTCAGGTGTTTCATGTCCTACAGTTGTATTCTAGAAGAAGCTCTGAAGTGCCTAAGGTTTGACGTAACTGAAGAGTTCAATACTGAGCATGTGCCTGGATTTCACTAGGATTCACAATTTGTGTGTTTCTCTGCCAGAGAAGAAGCCTGTTCCACCTGTTATCCTCTGAACATGTCTGCCCTGAGAAAACTGTCAGATAAATAGACCCTTTCTTTTTCTTTAAAACACAACTGCTGAATTGAAGAGTAATGGTAGTGGTAGTGTCCCACTTCTATAAAGACAAGAGTAAAGCAGCCTGATCGGATGTGAAGAATCGGGATCAGCTCTCTTCACCACCTTTCCTTCCCACTAGAAAGAAATACAAGCCATATCACCCACTTTACAAATGAAGGCTATTCTGCGGTGTGCAGGGTGTGGGACATCTCAAAAACTTCATACTGAAGCGTTTCTGCTTTCAATGGAATATTTGAAGACTCACGTGGGGTGAGAAGATGGCATAAGAATTAAAGTCTTCTATCTCTTAGGAAGGGGCGCCTCATTCCAGTTCCAGCTCCAAAGATTATGTGTTTCGGTGTGCAGTTGCACGGGATATATAAGACTTTTGAAGCACAAGGTGAAATTCAGAAATGTTGTTTTCATGTGACTGTCTCGTTTCTTAAATTACATTAGAAAAGTGTGTTGAGCCCTGGTCCCCTCATCTTATAAGAGCTATTGTATAATTAAAAAAAGGTGGGGAAGGGACAGTTCCACCAGCTTTCCCGGCAGAAACACCTGTAGTTTAAAGAAAGAAAAGGGACAACTGAAGATGGGCCAGACCCCTTTTTGACATTTTCCTATCAGGTTTCTTAGGCGAGTCCCTGAGCACAGTGTCATTACTACTGTGATTCCTGTTCTAAGATCCCAGAATCTCTCCATCTCAAAGGGAGCTTGGTCACGCACATTGGCACTTTGGATTATACTGAAACTGAAGCTGCAGGAAGGAAGGATTCCACAGAGACCAAGTTCATTATGAAGATCTTTCTTGTAGTCCTTAATGCCAGCACCGTTACAGAATATGTTAACGTGGTTTGACCACAATAATTTAATAGAGGTTTCCACCCATTTTTCATGCATTTTGCATGGAAGTGGTCTGATAAGACAGATCTCCTAAAAATATGAAAAAATTCTACTGTTCATGTAATAATCAAAGTTTTTAACATGCTGTGTGTGATTTAGTTGCATGCTATTCTGTCAGATTTCTCACAAGAACATCAAATCAGGCTTGGTATTCTAACATTTTAAGCTACAATCTTCATGTTATTAAAAACTGCATTCTATCACAAAAAAAGCTGTTTTTATGAAACACTCTCTTCGTCATGACTGTATCCTTCATCTTATTCAGACTAAGTATTATCCATCCAAAGAAAAGAGTGTCAGAGTAAGAAAAAACCTTCCTTGTGATAATTATAAAAACCAAATCCAAAGCATAAAGAAAAAAAAAAAAAAAGAAAGAGTAAAATACATAACCTATTGGTTCAAGAAAATGTTTAAGAATTAAGGAAAAATATTCACCAAAACTAAAAGTAAATACTTAAAAAAAAAAAAAAAAAAAAGGCTTTTTAAGGGGTTCAACATTGCATTGGTAATTCCAAGAAGACTACAAAACATAGAATCCAAGATCTATTAGTTAGTGCTGGAGAACTGAGCATTGCCAGATTGAAGCTGGCATAATAACCCAGTGTAATGGAAACCTTTAAAAAAAAAAATAAATGCTTGAGCTTGTTCAGTGTCCTGAAGGTGGATTAATAAGCAGCTATATGAGGCAAATTATTATCTTCCTGTCTTGAAACTTGATGGACAGATATGAAGCCAAGGCCTGATACCAGTTCACTTTTTCAGAGAATTTTGTTTCTTAGAGATGTTTTTACAGTGCAGTGGGGAACCGGCTGCACAGAAGACAGTAATTTGCACAATTCTTAAGTGGACATGAACTCCAGCACTGCTTAAAGACTACTGACACTAAAATGACTGAAAAAAGAAATGATATTGCATGCCTCTGAGCTCTAAACTTTGGCCTTACAGTAATTATATTTTCAGTTTCTGAGGCAAAAACATCTTTGCTGTATGTCTTTTCATTTGATCCCTGTACCAGTGCTTTCATACCTGACTATTCAGCATTCTGGCTGTACTTGTACCTGCTGGTAGCACTGTAGCTGCTGGATTGCAATGAAACAGTGAGATGCTCCAGTTCAGAGCCTTGCTAATGCTGACAATTGATTTAGCATTGTAAGCTACCTCAACAGTTCTGGGCTGTTTTTTGTTCAGAGATTTCAGTAGGGAGTTATTTTAAGAGATATATTTCCTTTGTTGGGGTAAAAAAGCACAGTTTGTCTTAATTATACCTGACGTTTCAACCTCATACCAGGCGCTTCCTCCAAGGACAGAAACAAACCAGTCTCCTCCAGAAACCAAGTGTGAAATGAATAAATCGGGCTCTGGTCGCTCTAATGGCATAGTGCGGTTACTATTTTTACTGTGGGGGGAGGATACTGTCTATATTGTTTCTTTTTATCTCTGAGGAAATTCAGGGTATTGATAGGTGAAATATTGTGGACAATTAAGAAAGGAAAAAAGCTAGTCTAAAAAAGCAATATTTGGTAGGTACTTGGTTGCCTGGTACATTCATTCTGAGAGCTAAGTTTTTCTCAGAGGAAAGGGAAGGAACAGAGCAGCTATGCATCATGAACTGAAGCTGCTGTTCTTTCCATCTGCAGTCTATTGAAGGTATTAGTAATTAGAAGTTTCTCCACTGTTTTCATTGTAGCCTTTATTGCTATTTTTGTTTCTATTTCATGTATATTTTTAATAAAATATCTAGTTGGGGAACTACCATTGTCACATCCTTGTGCAAAGTCCCAAAATCTTGCAAAGAATCTTGATGAGGCTAAGGGTAATAGTTCTAATGAAGATTATTAGGAAAACAATGTTGGTTTATGCTGGTAGATCAATACATAAATTGTAGAGCTCTTTTTCTGAGCTAAAGGTAACTTAGATTTTGATTAGAAAGGTCTTAGAGGTCCTTCATGTGTTTCATGGCAAGTACTAGACTTCAATGAAAAGAGATGAGCCGGGGGAAAAAAAAAAAAAAGAAAAAGAGAAAAAGAAAAAAGAAAAAAAAGAAAAAGAGAAAAAGAAAAAGAAAAAGAAAAAGAAAAAGAAAAAGAAAAAGAAAAAGAAAAAGAAAAAGAAAAAGAAAGAAAAA
>JAVJGJ010000001.1:1589972-1667391 GCA_035590215.1 Microhierax caerulescens
TATAATGCTTCCCCATACCATGAAGAGTGAGTCGTCCTATGTCCACATGTCCTTTCTCGGTTAACCATTCCTCCACAAGCTACTTGAGAAAGAAAATGACATCGTTGTTCTAAGACATGGAGCAGCTGTCAGGTGGGTAAAAAACATGGACTGTACTCATGGCTTTTCGTGCAGTGAGGATTCAGTCCTGCTTATATCAACACCTTGACTTCACCTGCGCTAGATCACCCCCTGAGAGCAATGTTTATATAAGCCCTAAGCACAGGCCTAATTTATACAGTAATTCTGCAAGTGAGAATGGGTTTGCATTGTAATGTGGCTGTGTCTCATCTGTTTAGAAGTATAGCACCTCAGCTACAGATGTAGTCCTCTGCCTGGCCTTAACATGCTTCTGCTGAAGTCTGCAGAAACACTGCGATTTCCTTTAGTGGGAAGAGAGTTTTGTCAGCACTTTGTGAAAACCATATGCTGAGTGCACTACTAGCCATTAGCTTGAATTTGAAAGTACAAATTCTGGTTAAAAATACTACCTAGCGCTGTAGCAGCACCAAGCAAAATACTGCATTTGGCGCGTACAGTCACCATAAACAGCATGTAACTTTTTTTTTCTGGAAATATATTAGAAGAGAAAATGGGTGACTCTCCAGGAGGTGATCTGAGCCTTAATTATAAAATAAATATGACTTATTGCAATTCACATGCAGTTTCGGAACACAAGTAAGAAAATTAAAATTCCAGAAATATGACATTATATGACAGAAATAAAGAAAGCTGATGCAATCATGCTTTTAAACACCAAAGTAAAATCTGGTGTCCTTGGATCACCACACCTCAGATAGCAGATGTTTTAGTTCTTGAAATATCTCATGCTTTTAACAGTAAGTTAATAACCATTGAACTGATTTTTTGTGTTAGTGTGCACCATCACAATCTAATAGCAGCCTATAGCATCTATACCTCAAAACATATGACAGTGATACAGTTTTTGTAGCATAAATTCCTTTTCTTGCATTCATGATTACAAGGACTCTATTGCTACTGTGTACTGAAACCTACATGGAAAAAACATTTGATTGATTACAACCTGTACTTTCCCACCCTTTCCTTAACTCCCATCCTTGTTAAGATCACCAGCAGAAAAAGTCTTGATGAGGACCACCAACTACCTTGATGAACCTGGAGGATGAAAATCCATGATTCTATACAAACACTTTCCAAAATGCAATCTATTTTATCCAGTTTATTAAAAGCTTTTTTAGAATTAGAAAAGGGATTAACTCTATCAAAAATGGTTTACCACAATAAAACCTCATAATCAATAAACAATAGAGACACCCAGTCACAGCTAGAAGAACATTTTTCACAAACAACACTTTATCTTTGACCTCTCAGTCCAGGCTGTCTCAAGGGAAATCTACAAAGTAAGTTCAAAAGACAAGTCTAGGAACTTAAATTCATCACTGACTGTACATTAAAAATCATAGACTTCAGTGGGAATATCAGGTTTATAACATGCTATAGTTTTTCCCAATCAAGAGAAAACCTCTCCATGTTGTACAAGAGCTAACCATTTTACCACTTCTTCCTACCAATCCATTAGTACTTTATTTTCAGATTAGCACTGATTAACATGATCAAGTTTAGTCGAGAGCTTTTGTTCTCAAACTGTATTTATACAGTTTGCTGCTATTTACAGTTTTGATACTTCTATTCCAAATCTGAAAGACTAGTATGCACCGAAATCTTCTGATTTTTTTGACCAAAAATATCAGCCCTGTAATAAAATATATTCTCTTTTCCTACAAGTTTTGTAGAAAGAGCAGCTGGCTGACCAGTTTCAGGTTCAAGTTCAGCAACATTAATCACTGATCACATATCTAGCTGAAATCCAGCATGAATGGTGAGAGGGCATACTGCCTCTTTTAGGACTTGCAGAAACAATCAGCTCACTACACCAAGGGCCCAATTCCTGCTGACAGACCTAAGTATAGTTTCATTCAAAAAGACTGGAGGAGATATTTTTTCACTAAGATCTACCTTTTATTTTTTTTTTTTTTTCTTTCTGCCTTTCTCTTTTGAGGGAGGGATGGGCAAGACATAAGAGAAGAAAATCATTGAAATGCTCATCTAAACTTTGTGTGCTGGTGTCTCCAAAAAGGTTGAACAGTACTGTTACTCAACATAAAAGACAGGAAAGAAGGTTGGGGTTTTTTTCCTGTTCACTTTTGTGCTATGTTCCCCACTCCTTCTGTATGAATTAAACACAAAGACTAGTCAGCTGATTTCGTCTGAGGGGACTGTGGGCATAGAGTATCTACCTAGTGCATGGCAAAACCAGTCCATATGGATGCTCCATGACTGAGAACCCTACTTGCAACACCATGAGCAGCAGGCTTTGGAAGGGATTCACTTCTTGTCTTCTTCAACACTTCCCAGGCATGGATGCTTTTTCTGTTACCTCTTCATTGGGGATGTAACCCCTAGCAGCAAGAATTACTGAGGACCATTAAGTGATCCTGGTACACATTTAAGCTGGTTTCCAGATCCAGGACTAACACTAGGTTTTAAGGAGTATTTGAGGGGAACAGTATATAATGTAAGCATAAACATAAACAACAAATTTTAAGTTTTCATTCTTTATGTTGTTGCAGTATGAGAAATTTTACAACTGCAACACTGTCTTGTTGCATCTTGTTATTAATTCTGGTTGCAGGGGTGAGTCAGGGGTTATTTTCAATTACGCAAGAATCTTCTGCATTTTCTATTGTACATATTTTAAATAACTCTTAAATAACTTTCTCTGATTTTGGATGGTCCCCATCTCCATTACTAGGAAAGTCTCTCTATATTATTCTTGCTTTCTTCCCAAACTTTTGTTTCCTTTCCAACTCTTCTCCAATGCCCTATTTCTAATATCTGACTTAAGTAATTTTACATCATTCTGATCTCTTTTACTGCAAGCATAAGTGGAAAACCAGCCTTTAGCTCTTACCGTCTCCTACTACAGTCCCTCAGCCACAGAAAATGAGATCTTGCATTGTTCTATTAAACTTAAGACATTTTTATTAGATTGATGTTAACATAAAAAAAAAAAATCATAAAAAGAACTCTATAACCTCAAACAGAATTCTCTGGTTATCAAACAACAGAGTTCACAACCATTCAGACAGCATCTTGAAACACATGCAAGACAGAAATTGAATAGACCAAGATAGGAAAAAGAGGGAAGAAAGACCAGCTATACTGCTGTTTCTTTTTATTTCCTTTGCTGTGCATTGAGTACATTTACACCTACAATGGTTTTGGAATAGTGATGCAAGGGCCCAGAACTCATCAAGTAAGGTTTAAGCCACCCTTTCTTATGAATCTTCCCTCTTTAAATAAATATTAGGCAGATGTTATGGTTTTCTTGTGGTTAGAACACAACAACAGGATCAGGTAATAAATGGACATCTCCCACAGAACAGCGGTATTGAGATATAGCTTTGTACTTCAACAGTTGTGACTGTCAGCATTCTCAGCGACAGCAGTCCTGATGTTTTACCTTCTGAAATAGGCATGAGAGAAACAATGAGGTCACATATTAAATACCCTTTCCCTCTACTCCTCTAAAAAGTCCCAAACAAAACATTATATTGTGCCTGACCTCCCCGAAGGTCCTTGAGTATGGAGAAGATATGAAGCTTATTTCTTTTTTTCATAGATCACGTTATCTCATCCCTGTGACTTCCAATATCTAGAAACAGAGAGCCTGCTTTCTGAGTGTGGTTCAAAACTTAACCAGTGAGTTAGAAGCAGTATGTAACAGATATACAGATAACATATATTCATCAGATTAATTGCTCTTTGCAATATTTTACCTTTTTTTCATTGATAATGCAAATAATAGAGTCAACTGAAACAAACTGCATTCCTCTTCTTTAAGACAAGTAATATTGAGATACCTAAGTCCACTCTACATATTTAGCACTCTATGGCATTTCTATGTGTGATTTAGGAAATTAACATGTTTTTCTGAAAAACAAATCAAGATGTCATACATCAATTTTTCAAATGTAGTGGGCTAACTATGGAAAAATTTGGTCCTATGTGTTCATGAGAGCTTGTTCTAGGAGAGTAAGGTAGAAATGCAAATTTTCAGAAGATTTATTATCATTTCCCTGAAATAGGAAAATAAATGGAATATGAGGAGTGTTATCTCCATCTCATGCGTTAAAGGAGCAAGCCCACACAATGATACACAGAAGCTTTATTAAAAATTCATCAGACTGTAAAGTCTTTCATTTTGTAATCAGAATTAAGTAGTTTCCTAATGTCATTAGCTGAAAGTCAATTTAAACCAGTATCAGTAGTTGCAACACACTCCAAAATGCTAAATTAAATACAACAAATGTTTTCCACTTATTTTTTTATTTGGAATATTAACATTTCATATTATGAATCAAAACCAGATTGCAGTGATTTCTCTAACTAATACATTTCCCATTAATTTATTTACTGGTCATATTTACATTATTCACAAAAGACAAAGGGGTTTCAGAAAAAGAAATCCAGTGATCATGTTTCATTTCTGAGTCAGCAGATTATTGATGCTTGGAAAAGCTCACGAGGTTCACAGTTTCCTCTATTAGACAGGCCATTCCCTTGAAAGTAACAGCAAAGTGAAGTAAACTACAGCAAAAAGATCCTAGAATAAAGAAAAAGTAATTAAAAAAAAAAAAGTTACAAAATATTTTCAATATTAAAGTGTTGTATTAGTTAGGAAGATGGTTGACACTGGTAAAAGTTGCATCTTCTCATATAAGCCATTGTCTTTTGTTTGCTTCTGTACTAAGGCAGTGGCAGTGATCTCAAGCAGCTTTGTTTTGGTAAATGCATGATTTTGTGATAAAAATATTCTTATACTATATATAGTTAAATAATATTCTAAGCATCACTAGATTTATAAAATACACAAGGAAAAATAGATTTGTAATATAAACACTTTAGTTTGAGAAATAATTGTCTTATTCTAAATTAGGCTCTTTGATAAGGGTCTAATTTACTGGGAAAAAAAATATGGATCCTTTCCTATAAAGAGCTTCATCTTTCTCAAGGCGCTCAGGCAAGATACCTAAATAATTACTAGCAATTTTGACTAATATAATCATTTAGCTGATTATGCATATATCTCAGTGGCATTAAAGAAGCTCACACATCAGGTATAAGTCACTTGGCATCTCTTATGGCATATGCAGTTACTCAAGTGTTCAAAAAAAACCCCCCAAAAACTAGCCTCCTTCCATAGGCTATGTTTTATCATATTCAAAACATATAAGAAAATACAACTTTTGAAGTCATGAGTTCAGTACTAGAAATGGGCCCAACACTGTAGCTGAGTTCTTTGCTGGCCACTTATATCTAAAAACTTTATGCTAGGTTCTCCTCCATAACGTACGTTGCCTAGTCTCAGACTGGCTTTGACAATTTTTCTGCACATTCCTGCAGGAATAGGCTCCACTCTGTTGCTGACTGTTCCCTCCAAAATGATAAAAACCATTCCATTTAAAAAGTGCTCAGTCTTTTGTACCTGAAAGACAGTGAAGTCTCAAACAGAGCTACTATTGGCTGTTATACACTGTTTCCTTGCCTTTCAGAGACAACACCCCCAAAAAAAAAACAAACAAAAACCTCTGACAACATCTTGCTTAAGCTGGAAATGGATCGGTTTGTTTTGGAGACAAATTTTTTATTTTCATCTTTCAAGTAAACAACAGATACCACATATGCTTCTATTTGATTTCAGCTAAAACAGTATTTCTCTTGAACACTAGCAAGGAAGTGTGACAGAGGACTTGGCATCAGGTGTAGTATTTGACAACAAATATTTAAGATGTGTAATAAAGGAGACCTTTGCAAAGGGCTTTTACATACTGTAGTCATCTGTTGTACTAAAAAACGTTTCCAAAAACGACAGTTCTGGAGGGGCTACGGTTAGGGATTAAACCATTCCATAGTCAACACTTCATGACTGTCATCGGCCAAGTGCCTGGAACAGGCTTGTGAAGAAACAATCAGACCAGAGTGAGTTCAAAGGCTCACTAGACAAGCTCTGCTGGCACATGCTGTGGACTGCCTGGGGAGGGGGGAAATGAGGAAGAGAAAAGGGCAGGAAAATGGAAGCAGATTTACTGCAGCACAGCCCCTGTGCTGCCACCAACCTGTTGTCTATAGCCCTCGTGACATGGTCACATCCTCAGCAGATGCCCCCTTGGCCTGGATCAGCAGGGAAGAGGGGAAACTCACTGCGGGCTCTTCAACCGCTGGCAGAGCTCCTGCAGCTGCGGTGGGTGATGACCAGGCCAAGGCCACGGCCTTTCTGAGAAGGCCATCCCTTTTCCCCTCCTTAGCTAAAATCTGCCTCCTCAAAGCCCAGGCCTGGGGCTCAGGAGGCTATGAACTTCAGTGACAAATCTTTTGCCATGTTCCTGTGTAACTTCTTACACCAGCATGCACTGCTAGGATCACCAGTCAGCTACACAGTTGAAAACTGGATATGAAATGTCACTCATAGTGGTCTTGAATTAACAGGTAGATCGGACAGATCATCTTGCAGAAATTCATCCCATCTCTAACTCAATTGGATGTGGTCACACAGACTGAGTGAGGACCTGAGTGAGACTTCTCAATATATGCAAGTTTTACCCCCCCTGTGTGTTTTCTGTAGAAGTAACAGTCTTGTTC
This sequence comes from Microhierax caerulescens, assembly GCA_035590215.1. Lineage (NCBI taxonomy): Eukaryota > Metazoa > Chordata > Aves > Falconiformes > Falconidae > Microhierax > Microhierax caerulescens. The sequence goes on from JAVJGJ010000001.1 coordinate 1,596,696, forward strand.
CTGCCTTCAGTCCCTGCCATTCTCCTTTTTCTTTTCATGCTCTAATTTTTCAAATGAAAAAATATCAGAGAAGATGCACTTCTGACCTCTGACTTCACTGACGGCTCTGCATCAAGGCACTCATTTCAAAGATGGGATCTAGAGCATCAATATAAATAAATCAATATTTAGCCATATGATTGTTCTAAAGATGCTAGGGCATAATGCTGAGTTTATATAAATCTTTGAAAGACTGTGCTTCTTGGCTGAAAATGTTTCACATTGAGACAACAAACACATTCTTACTACACAGATGTGCTGCTTTAGAAAATCCATATGTTGTAGTAATGCATGAATTATCACAAGGTGCATTACAGCCCTAAACACTCCCTCCCTTGTAGTCTGGCTTAGGAAAATGTAAATAATTTTAATCTATTTGCACTACTTTATTACTTTTTTAATGGGATTATCTCTCCTACTTCCCTCCTAATCTTATGGTGATAACATTTATCTGATTCAATTAAATCGATGATTACAAATTTCTTTTTGCATTTCCAATATTTAAATTGTATTGTTGTGCAGTCCATTAAGTAAAAGAATATAGATTTACTGCAGAGAAAACCAGTAATTTCTTGGTCTTTAAAGGTCACGTTTCAAATAACTAAATCATGACAATATTTTATTTTTTTTTATATGACTGGTGAGTTTTGATGTCTATTGTAAGACAGATGCATCTCAAAGCCTATTAAAGAAGAGAACGGCCTATTTTTGTTCCCTCTTGATGGAATTAGCCAGCCATAAAAGATGAATTTCTGTGGTTTACCATTTCATTCCACTGATTATTACCAGCACAGTGAAGTGGTAAATACAAATGCTAATTTCAACATACTTTCAAAGCAAATTTTTAAAGTTTGATAGGCTCTCATAGTATTTTAAATTAAAATGCAAGGTACTGTAAAATCCATTTTGTTTACAAACAAAAAAATTACAATGCAAATGCAAAAGATGCTGAAATGCAAAGCTTATCAAACCACACAGAATAAAAACATGATAGGAAAGAGAGTTAATACTGCTAATACCATCCTAAAGCAGTGATGGGGATTTGGAAAAGGAGTACGGGAATCAAAAATCTCATTAGCATTATGGGACATAGAAAGCATCTTTTCAAACAATCAGTAATAATCACATTCACTTGGGAAGGCCATATTATAAGACAGAGAAAAAATACAATATACCAAAATGTTAGCAATTAGTGTTTTATGTCTTCTTTTAACTGCCAACTTCTTTTCTTGCTTTATATTTGATGGTTCTTTGAGTTATAATTTAATCTGAAAATATATCTCTGATACTGAAAGTTAGAAGAAGATCATATATTTGTATAAGAATCACAAATCTGAAAGTTCTAAAAACATTCTATCTTTATTCATTGAGGTTTTGAGCTTCCTTTATATATATATATATATACACAATTTTCTGCTTTTACCGTCAGTTTTGTTCTCTCCTTTGCCATTTGTTTGCCATGGCTTTTGCATGTATTCGTATGAAATAAAATAATTTTATATTTCTGCATATATATAACTTCATACCACATATACAACTTGTAAAGCTATTAAAAATATATTCTCAACTTATTTTAGTTGAATGTAGTTATTCAGGGAAATACACTTGTCTTTTTGGAAAATATCCTCAGATGTTGAGGATATCAAGATCAGGAATCTTTTAATTTCTTCCTAGTATCAAACAATGAAAACCAGAAGTGTGATCAGTTTCTGTTAAACCTAGGAACAAAATACTCTAGTTTATAATATTAATTTGAGTAAATCAATAATTGTTTGTATTTTGGTGTTTATTGCACAGCATAGCACAAGAATATTTCAAGAATCTTCTGAAAAAACAGTCTTCTGTCATTATGATAGATGTGATGATAAACAAAATTGGAAGTTGCAAACCATTTCTATCCATTACCTTGTGGAAAGTTTTCCTTCCTCCTGGAAGTTTTGCTGTAGAGCTGGAGACGTACACATGTAGGAAACATGGGCAGTTCAGGAGAGCTGTCCTTTGAGAAACGCCTTCCATCTTTTGCTCTCTTTCTGCTTTGTAGGGGTGGTTTTGTACAGTTGTTTCTTGGCAGCTAACTCAGGTTAAAGATTTTTTGTTGCTTCTGTCTTTTTTGAAGTATATACTTACTGGGCAATGCAAAGGTTTCCTCTACAGGGAAACATTCTAGTACCACCTGAGCACATGCAATATATGAAGGAATCTTTCTTTTCACAGGAAATTTTCCACCTCAGTATTTTTTTTTTCTTTTTCTTATGTCTCCTCTTCCTCACATAATCTCATTAATGTCTCAGGTATCCCCATCTGCAGCTGGTTAAGTAAGCAGCATAAGAAGAAAGGGCTGGGAAAGAATGGAAGCTTAAGGGTACCTTTTGCAGAAGTGTGATGTGGGCAGCATTTAGGCTGTGTTGAGATCTGCCTGTTTGCTTATTACTTAGAGGAGGGAAGCCAGTATCCAGGAATCAGAGGCACATAGCAACAGCTGCCAGAACGGGGGAGCTACACATTCTTTATTCCAGAGGAATAGCCAGCAAAGCTCAAAGGATTTCCAGCTGTGCTCTGTCTAGAATAACAGAGAGTTTGACTTAACAAAGCTCATTTGATTTTGCTCATTGATTTTCATGTGTATTTTAGCATAATAAAGTTCACAAACTCCGGTGTTTGCAAAAAGTGAAAAGGAAAAGGTTGGGAAAATAGTGACATCATTCCTGAATCTGTATGAATTCTCACCATATTTTCCCTGGCAGGGCACAAACACCTGTGCACAGCAGCCTATGCTACATAAATGTCATTTAGCCTAAGCCCTCAGTGCATTTCACTGGTACATAAACTTAAGACCAGACATTCCATTATCCCTGGGCAGCAAAGTTGACTTAAGCAGCTTTTTCTCCCCTTGCTGATGATTTCCACCCCTATGACTTCCCTTCAGCTGCACTGATATTAACACCACAAAAACAAAGGAAGTGCTTTAAATAATATAAATTTACTAGGCATTTCTGAAGGGAAAATGAGTGGCAGGACACTGGAGCCACTTATATCAGCCTTGCTGCCAGGGGAAATCATATGGAGCAATAGTCCTGTGCTGGTAGGGTGTGAAAAGCAGATATCAACACCTGCTAGGATTTTGAAAGAAGCTTTGAAAAATGCAGAGCAAATCAGATATCTACTTTAGATTTGGCCTTTCACCTGTGGAAGATGTTCAGGCCTAAGTGCAACAGGCAGCTCAAGTGGAAAAATAAAACACCTCAGCAGCTAAACTCAGGAGTTTGAAGGATTATGGTGTGAATTATTCATTTTATGAAAAATTGGCATACTGTGAACATAGTGGACTAATACATCTGTAACACCCCAATCATTAGCAAAGATACTACAGAGATGATAGTACACCAGAACAGATATGCAAACCGAATCACTCCAATCTCATTACCAATCAGTCTTTCAATCAGATATAGTCAACTTTAACAGAAGTCAGCACTCTTTATATACTAGATGTATAATTTTTAATTTCCAGTGGCATTAATCTGGCCAATGTCACTAGGAGCAAAACGAAAGCAAAAATGACTTAAGAAAATGCCTTTGAAAAGTACAAGATTTTTCTTTCTGTCTGTATTCCCTATGACATAAGCCTCAGCTTATTCCCTTCAACCTTGTCAGTTTTCATCGCTGTTAAATCTCAGCAGAAACTATGGGTTTAATCAAACACAATCTCCTCAGTCAAAAAAAGTGCTTTTTTTTAGGAGGTCTTTGTTTTTAGAGTTTGCAAACCTTTAAAAAATACAGTATATAATATCCTTCTTGAATAACACTTCAATCCGGTGTTAAAAATTAACGTGGAATTCCAGAAGCAGTTACTTTAGGGCAAAATGAGTTCACCATAATTACCATTATTACCATAAATACCAAAGGAATTAATAATGATTAGGGTGATATTTTAAAGCCTTCTTCATTATCATGTGTATTGTTTGTAAAATTCCAGGATGATGATAATTACTGCAAAGCTTCTCTTTGGGCAAGGTTCTTTTCCCAAGGGTGGGACAGCCCAAAGCTAAGTGTTCCTGAAGTCCCTCTGAAGTCCTCAAAAATGGGGTTAAGATACAGTTCATGCATTAGCTTAGAGATTACTTTACCCATAGGATAAATTTCAACAGTAGGCCTGATATAAGTAAGAAACCTCAAGAAATAAGCAATCAAGACAAACTTATTTTTTTCCTGAATCTCTGAATGGTACCTGGAATTGTTCTTGTTGCTAGGTTTGTGAGAGATGAAGAAAGCTCAAGCATGCCTTAATGAATTCTGTGTATGTTTATTTGTTCAGTAACTAAAAAAAAAAAAAAAAAAAAAAAAGGTCTAACTGTATAGCAGAGAATCCTTTCAGCGGAAAATCCATTGGAATTTTTAATTTTTCATAAGAACGAGGTGTGTAACACTATCATGCTTAACCTTCCTCAGAGGAACACTTGAAAAGTGCATAAAAAACCCTAAACTTGTAGCTCTTCAGTATGTTAATTTAATGTTGGCAGCAAGGGCTGCCTTTCAACTTACTTACATCACCTTATACATCACCTTTGACTTTAGACATGCATGGCTTAGGAAAGATAAGGCTTTTGCAGGGGTAAAGTGGCTTGTAGACATTCCTGATTTTTTCCTCTCATGCTGAATTTCAGCCATACAAGGTAAAAAAATCATATAACAGATATGGAGGAGAAAGATTTATAAACATGACAACATGATTTACATCAAGATAAACCTTCTGCTTCTTTGGGCAGTCCAAATCTTTCAATTTTTAGGATAAGCAACTTTGCAGAGATACAGACTAGGAAAAGAAGCCAGTTGTGAAATTTCAGTCTGCATTTCAGTACCTTTCAATTTCTTTCCCTTACCCATCTTATTTCCAGTGCATAAAATGGGTCAGCCAGGGCAATTTCCCACCCCTCATCCTCTTATGGATTCATTTCCATATCCTTAATGAGCTGACACAGCTTAAAGCTAATCAAACAAAAAAGAAGCAATCAAAGATCAACTCCCAGTACATCAGCTCCCTGACTGACTAAATGATACAACCATTAGAGCTCAAGGGCTGGCATAAGGGAAAGGGTGGGAATGTGTAGCAGGGGAGAAGGGGGAACTGAGGGCTCACCAGCTTCCCTCTAGCAATTTGTTCAGGACATAAAACAATCACAAGCAAAGCAAAAGATATCAAAAGTATCAGCCTGTATCAGTCTATTCCCATGGAAAAGGCAAACTCTTAAAACGAAACTTTTTTTGACATAACTGTCTTTGTAGAAGGTTTAAAAGCCTCCACTCTCAGTTCAGCACTGGTTTTTGGTTTTGGTTTTTTTTGCCTTTTTTTTTGTTTTGTTTTTTTACCTTTCATTTTTACGTTTTATCTTTAGCACCAAATGTTTGAAAATCCTGGACTTAAAATTTCCAAAGTATTTAAATCACACATGCTGAAGTCATTGCTGAAAACAAAATCTGGCTTCTAACTTACTTACTTGGTTTTAGAAATGTTGTGCTAGATGGCATGCTAAGATTTAACATGTAGTTGAAATTTTCTTGGAACAGAGTTCACGCACAAGCATCATAAGCTTAGTTAGTTGATAATTTTGGTGTTAGTATTAATTTCTGGTAGGAAATATCTTTTATTTTCTAAGGAAGTATTTTTTCTGGTCGAAAAGAGTGAAAATGATGGGTCCCTGGTTGCTCACCTAGAAGACTGCTATCAGTTTCAATTTTTACATGAATGGTCCAAGTTCCTGGACCATTTGCTGCTTTCAGCAGGGACAGGCAGACTAAGCATCCATGGCTCTCTGGCAGTGAGGCTGAAAGGATGAAAGCATCCTATCAATTTTTCTTTGTCTTCAGGGAGAAAGCAAAGCTCACAAGAGCCTTCAGTCTAGGACTCAGAACAATGAAAAATTCTTCTTCTGTTCTTCTGAAATATATATATATATATATTTTACCTGGTGATTCTATCACAGTTTTAAACTTTTGTCTTATTTTGATTGAATATGCTTACACATAGGACTCTAAGGCCTTTTAGCTACCGGTGAGCCCCACTTGACGGTAGATGGACGGGCAAGTTATGCTTCCAGTTCTAATGTGCTTGGTGCCAGGCTTGGTGCTGGTGCAGTTGGGCATCATCACAGTTAGCACAGGCGGTGAATTAGACTTGGAAAGATTTTACTGAGGGTTATAGAGTTCTAGTGAGAATGGGCCTCCCTTGCATTCCCCAAGGTTAGAGCTGCCTCTGTTCACAGGTGAGGATGTTTCTGTAAACCCAATGTGGATTTCTTTACAGTGCTTTAGGCCCAGGTTATGACAGCAATAGTAATGCTTTGTGCTGATCTTCTGCATGGAGAAGATGACTGCAATAGATTTAGACAGAAATCCTGACCCCACAAGGTCTTTGAAACTGGTAAATAAAAGTATTCTTTAAACACCTGTGATCTTATATGATCAAATCAACATGAACATTCAATTAGCACTTAGAATTCAATGTGTGCTAGTTCAAGTGTTTATTTCATAAATGTGAATTCCCTGAGCCCAGAGCTGTTGAGAGGCAACAGTGATATAGGGGACCTTTCCTCAATGTGATCTATTTCTGGTACTGGAAATTTTCAGCTTGTTTGCCTTTATTTTGCCATCTCCCAGAAAGGGAAGGAGGGACCACAGGTTAGGGAAGGATACCAGTGGCTGAATAACATTTGAAATATTTGATAAGGCAGTAATAAAAGCAAGAAGTTAGGAAGAAAGATAAACCATTAGAAAAGGGCCAGCTAGGAATGTTTAAAAATTCTTTTCAGCAAAAGTAAGGAGAGAAGAGGTATAAAGATCTTGATATTCCCTCATGCTACTCTGACTGGTATAAGGTAAATTTATGGCACTTTGAGAGGTTTCATATAATTATATTTTGGCACCTACCATTAAACTAATACTTCTTTGTAAGTCATTAAGAATTAGGTGCATTGCAGAGTGCCTCTGTTTCTCAAGCTGACATAAATATTGCATTAATTAAATCTATTAAGAACATTGAAATGAGATTTCATTAACTAATATCTCCTATTAGGATAATTATGACTAATTATAGTTATTAGACTAATGGCCTTAATCCTCAAGCACAATGTGTTACAGAAGGTTAAGAGGCCTATGATAAATTGAAAATCAAAAGTATGATCAAACTCTTTTTTAATATTTTACACAGCCACCATCATATGATGGTAGCTGTGACAGCAACAGTTTCAGTTTTTGCAACACACTTCACAGTGGGAAAGAAGATAATTTTTTATGACTTGCTAGTGATTTTAGGTGCCCAACAGAAAGTATTATAAAGGTCCTGATTTTTGATGATAAGTGCTCATCAGTATGAAATATTAACCTCTGATATGTCCTACTAAAAGAAAACTGCATAATTTTATTAATGTTTTCTGCAAAGAAGTATGACATTTTTGAAAGGTGAAATTCCACTCATTTTAAAAGGTTGTGTTCTGTATGTAGCTGCACTATAACACAGAAATACTGTTTTCTGATATATTTGCTGATGTCTGCCATAGAGAGCTATGTACATTTTGAAAACTCATGTTAATATCTCAATATCTGGCAGCACAAGCATGAGTAAATAATGTGTAATGCATGATCTTTGAATCCTGCTTTGGGAAAAAGCCAAAACCTTACCAGGCAATAAAACCCCTGTGTTACATAATAGAAACTTTTTTTTCTTTTTCCTCTTTTAGCAGCTAGACAAATGGGTTAAGTTTCTTGGAGTTTGAGCTGCAAAAGTCAAGAAGATTTTACATGAAGTAGAACTGCCGCATAACTAGAACGTGACTGGGATTACCAGCTGCATTTTAAGAAAACACACACAAAAATGACAGTCTCATTCAGCTCTCGAATGGACTGTCTATGGTCAGAAGATTTATCAGTTTTGGATCTTGGGTGGATAAAGAGAACCAGGTGTCAGGGAAAAGAAAGAGAGAATCCAAACCATATCTAATCTAGGGAAGTTAAGGGGCAAGAACATCAAAGCTTACAACCTTAGAACTTTGTATCTAAAAGCTAGCACTATATCTGGTAGGTGACGGGCTCTGTCTGGACATATAAACAGTGTAGGAAGATGGTCCTTAGAGGTAGATGCTACGAAGGATGATCCAGCTCCCTTTCTGTGCCATGCAGAACAGCCCAACAGTGAGCAGATGGAGTATCAGCCTAGTGTGCTCTCAAAACTAGGTTATCACATCTCATGGAAGATTATATGGCTGAATGTTTAAAAATGCTAATACATTTGTATGCCAGAGACAGCATTGCCATTTTCATTGCTGTTTCTGATACATACCCAGTAAGCAATAATACTAGTTTGAACAATAACTTAACTACAGAGACTCAAATATACTTTTTAAAGTTGTCAGTGACATTTGGGAGTGAAAATGACAACAGTTTTATTTTTATAATGTTGTTGTCATGTTGCAAGATAAAGTCTTTGTTATCTACTCATGCCAAAAGTCCAAAGTAAAATATTTCAGATATTTGAGTCAAAGAGTTAGTTTCTTATAATAACTGACCTTCTCTGGAGGTTGGCTCTGGGAAATCTTTATTGATCTTTCTCTGTACAGTTGATCCAATAGCCTCAGTTCCTCATTTGTTTGTTTACTTGTCTTTTACATTGTGACATCTGGGTTTCTTTGTTTACATTGTTATCTCCTAAATGCAACTTCTATAATTGCACAGCCTGTTTCTTTCAACAGACCTGTGATACTGTTCCAATTCTCTCTTAAGTTTTTACATCTCATTCCTCTGTAGTCTCCTAATACACCCAGTGTGTTTCTCATATCATGCCAGTTATACATAGCTGAAAAATCCTCTGCTTAGAGGCCTGGAAGGGAAATTACATGTGTTATTAATAAAGAGCTGGCATGCTCTTTCATGGCCAGTTTCCTTTAAGACACAGCTATTAGAGTTCAGGGTTTCCTTATCACTAGGTAATAAAGCAGAGTTTCTGCGTTGAATACACGGCACAGAGACAAGGAGCATGGAGGCTGACATGCTGAATCAGACTAATGGTCTATCTAACATGCTGTTCTTGTGGTGATACTGAACAGTACCACATGAAAGACTTCAGAGCTGGATATGAGATCCCTGTAATGAAAGGAACATCTCTTCTTAACCCCAGGCAATCACTGTGATGACTTGTGTTGTGAAGCATAAGGAATGACAACCCAAGCATGTTTTTTAATCCTTGGCAATGTAATTGTGATTTCTACTGTTTGTATGCCATCTTCTGAAGCCAACAGTTCTTTATGTCAATTGTGTTTCATGACAGCTACTTTGGCAGTAATGATGGGCTTATAAAAATTGCACAAGCACAATATTAAGGGTGCCCAATACTAGAAATTATGAAATGTCAGAAGGAAGTTACTGATACAATTTTCAATTTCTGCTCTTTCCTATCACACATTTTAAGTGTTTGTGTTCAGTGGTGTTGTGGTTTAACTCAGCAGGCAGTGAAACAGCACACAACTGCTCATGCACTCCTCCCTGCAGTAGATGGGGAGAGAAAGGGTGGGGCAGACCAAGGGAGGATGACACATGACATGTAAAATTCATGGGTCAAGAAAAGAACAGTTTACTAGGACAGAAAAGAAAGGGATAATAATGATGATGATGATGATGATGATAAAGAAAAGGAGCGAGGCACATTGCAATTTCTCACCACTTGCCAAACAATGCCCAGTCAGTTCCAGAGCAGTGGCCTCCAGCCAGCTTCCCCCTGGTTTATATACTGAGCATGATGTCATATGGTATGGAATATCCCTTTTCCCAGTTTGAGTCAGCTGTCCTGGCTGTGTCTCCTCCCAGTCTCCTGTTTCCTCCAGCTCAGTCATTGGTGGGGTAGAGTGAGAACCTGAAAAGTCCTTGACTTAGTGTGAACACTACTTAGCAACAAGTAAAACATCAGTGTGCTATCAAAATTATTCTCTTCCTAAATCCAAAACACAGCGCTGTACCAGCTACTAGGAAGAAAATTAACTCTATCCCAGCCAAAACCAGGACAATATCCACCCCTGATTCTATACCATTTATATAATGCCCCGGTCCTACACTTTCCAACACACCATCACCTTACCTGTCTTTTGATATAAACACACAGATATCATATAGACCCTTAGTCTATAGGGCCATTCCTATAACATTGAGTTCATTTAGCCCAAGACTTCAGGCTCCACCTCTTACAGTAGTCCTTCAGGGCAGTAGAGATGGTGTGCAGTGTTGGATTCTTGCATGCTGAAGCCAGTCTTGTTCCACCACCACTGCATTTGTCCAGTTCTATGATCGCTACAATTTTGCCAGTTTCATCAAAATCCATTCTTCATTGATCTGGGCAACATTTACTGTAATATTGTTAATATAACATACAGTAACCATAGTAGTGATGACATACAATATTATACAGTAACTAACCTCATAGAATTCAAATCATTGGCTGTTATCACCCAAAATCAAATCTCCTTAGTCAAACTTCCCCATCTTCCCACATTACCCACCAAGTACACCCAGGCCCTTCAGCAAAAGCAATCCCATGACTGGTTTTGCCATTGCCTGGTGCAGGAATAACCCAGACTATTTTTCCCAGCATAATTTTATAGGCACTACAGGGGCTTTATTCCCTTCTATAACACATAAAACTTTTGAGTGGATGGGACCAACCTGATCAGCAAACCTCCTAGTGTTGACTAGTGACTAAATGTGTACCCCAGTGTTTGAAACTCCCACGATCCATTTCTCAGAGTGTAGGCTTTAACAATCCATTGCATTGTTCAATTTTTCAGGAAGCTGGTGCCTGATATGGAATGTGATACACCCACTCAGTACCATGCTTATTGGCCCAAGTGTCTATGAGGTTGTTTTGGAAATGAGTCCCCTTGTCTGACTCAGTTCTTTCTGAGGTGCCATGATGCCGTAAGACTTTTTTCTCAAGGCTCAGGATAGTGTTCTGGGTGGTGACATGGACATGGGCATGGGCTATGTTTCTAATCATCTGGTGGTTGCTTCCACCATTGTAAGCACATGGCACTTGCCTTGGTTGTTCTGTGGGAGTGTGAGATAGCTAGCCTGCTGGGGCTCCCCATATTTATATTTCATCCCTTGTCCTCCATACCAGAAAGACTTTAACCGCTTGGCTTGCTTGATTGCAGCACATTTCACATTCATGTATAACCTGTGCAAGAGTGTCCATAGTTAAGTCCACCCCTTGATCACAAGCCCATCTATACGCTGTATCTCTTCTTTGATGGCCTGAGGTATCATGGGCCCACCGAGTTATAGCTAATTCACCCTTATGTTTCCAGTCCAGATCCACCTCATCCAGTTCCATCTTAGCAGCCTGATCTACATGCTCGTCATTTTGATGTTCTTCAGTAACTCGACTCTTGATTACGTGAGAATCTACACAGTGTACTTTTGCAGCCAGGTCCTCTACTCAAGCAGCATAACTTGGCATAACTCAAAAGCCCAAATGAGTTTACCTCTGGGCTGCCAGTGACTCTGCTTCTATTGCTGTAGCCATCCACAAAGAGCATTTGCCACCACCCATGAGTCAGTATGGAGATAAAGTATTGGTCATTTTTCTCATTCAGCAATATCTAAAGCCAGCTGGATATCTTTCATGTCTGCAAACTGACTTGATTCACCTTCTCCTTCAGCAGTTTCTGCGACTTGTCGTGTGGAACTCCACACAGCTGCTTTCTACCTTTGATGTATTCCTGCGAGAGGACAGGACCCATCAGTGAATAAGGCATATTGTTTTTTATTTTCTGGTGGTTCATTATACAGTGGGACCTCTTCAGCCCACGTCATCTCCTCCTCTAGTGATATTCTGAAATCTTTGCCTTCTGGCTAGTCCATGATCACTTCCAAAAATCCTGGGTGACAAGGATTTCCTCTTTGAGATTTTTGTGTGATCAGTGTGACCCACTTACTCCATGTGGCATCAGTTGCATGATTTATAGAAGAGAAATCTAGCCCAGCACCGGCAGTTGGGGTGCCAGGAGGAGCTGCATTTCAGTGATCACTTCTGAAGCAACTCAAACCCCTTCATACACTGCCAATATCTCTTTTTCAGCTGGAGTATAGCAGGCCTCTGACCATCTCTATCCCCAGCTCCATAACCCTAGGGGTTGACCTCAAATCTCTTCTGGTCCTTTCTGCCAGAGCCTCCAGGTAGGGCCATTCTCCTCAGCTGCACTTCATAGAAACTTCCGCCACATGGGTAACATGCACCTGACTTCATCTGGATGTTTTGATAACTGGTGGGTTTTGGTTTTTTTTCCCAGATCATCATAAATGACCTCCAACATAGGTAATTCCTTCAGGTACTGGATACCTTTCTCCATGATGGCCCAACTTGCCTGGGTGGCAGGTAACATCTTCCTTGAAGGTATACCTTTCCTTCACGCCTGACAAAGTCAATTCTAGAGGCTGAGGACTTGTGCCCCTTTTCCAGTTGCTTCCTCAATGTCCCCTGCCCTAGAAAGTTTGGCTGTTTGGCTTCCTTACCCCCTAATGCCCTCTGCTGACCCCACTACCCCAATATCAGAGCAGCAGGTAACAATGTGCTCGCCTGGACAACAGCACATTTTTCATCTCACTCAGTATTTAGGATGAAACCTAACCTGGAGAGAACCTGCCTTGGCTGTTATCTGGAGGATCACTCTTTGCTGCAGAAATAGGGAGGAACCTAATGAGTGGGCAGAGTGGCTAGTGTTCAAGTCCTTGTTACACAAAACACGAAATTTGGGAACATCTCAAAGAAAAAGTACAAAATTTTAACCTGTGGAGAAAAAACCTATTTTTTCTCCTTAAGCTTATTTTGAAAAATTGATGAATTGTTTAGACTGTAATTCACAGTTTGAGTATGACACCTGTGGAAGTCATGACTTGCCCCAGTCTAGGCATTGCCTCCTGTAGCAGGTTGTATTGGAGAGTATTACAGACACAAACCTGTCCTCTGTACTATCACCCTGTCCCCAAATGCCTCTACTCAGTGGTAAGTTAAAAGTAGGGACAGATGGGAAAGTGTAGAGCTTGAAAAACTAAATTTTCAGCTATACTTCAGAACAACCTTACAGGTTCAGTTTGGTCAGATTTTGTTTGGGGTTTTTTGTTTGTTTGTTTTAACTTAAAGAAATAATCTGGCTTATTATACTAACTTCCATCCATTTGCAGTTATTTATTTTTGCTTTCCTTTCCACCTCTCACCCTACTGGTTTCTAACCCACAGTAGAACTGCACTCTACAACATGCAGGCTTAGTAACCTGAGTAAAAGACTAAAAGGGTTTGTTTTTTAAAAAAGACAAATAAAAAATCTACCCCCAAAATTGCCATTTTTTAATGTATCAAGGGGCTTCAGTTGACTGAAGTAGCATGATCACCTTGCAAAGAATCCATGAGGATTTGACATTATTTATCATGTTCATCTGTGTAAGAACTTGTATACTTTTTTTTTTAAATTAATTTACCTTGTGATGGATTGAACGTCAATAATTAGCAGTTCACAACATCACCTCTTGTAAAGATAGGCAAAACTGGGTGACTTTCCAGGTGTCCAATAAAGGTTGATTTTTTTATTATTTTTTTTTTGTTATCAATTTAACATTTTCATTCATTCCAAGCCTACTATCCAGTACTGGAAAGTTATTGTGATTTAAATTAGCACTTTGTTGTGGTATCTCCTTTTTTTTCATCTTGATCTTTGACAGTACCTTATCTCCATTAATTGCTAAGAAAAGCTTTAAGGCAGGTGTATATCTGCCAAGTGTGGTAAAGAGTGATGGAAAGAACTCATTTGCTTTTTCACCAGTATTGAGAGTTGGAAAGACTGTTCTTCTTACTCCCCAGCAATCTAGTTTAAAATTGGTTCTTTAATTAAAAGATGTTCAAGAAAGAATGCAGAGATAACTCCACATGCTCAGATCTTTCCCTCCCTGTTTTCAACATACCAAAAATCCATTTCATTGCTGCCCACAAAAGTAATCTGAACCTGACCAGATCCTGCTCCTCAAGTTAATCATTACTGAGCAAGTGTGCATCATCATTTTAGTCCAGATCAAGGGTGCATTTTCGAAATAAATCTCCCAACAGGCTCCATTTTCTGCTCTTTGGATTGCTTTACAAAGTGATATCAAAGCACAAAAAATAGTATCCTTTCAGATGAAACTAAGCTAGGTGTGATAGTCTGGGTATCTAGGTATCTAATATATTTTAACTCGTAATAGGTGTTCTGTTCCCAGAAGCAGGGCAGCATTGTCTGGTCCATAAAGCCACTTGAAACCCGTGATGTAGTCGCCAGTCCTCAGCACCAAGTATCTGCCAGCTGTGCTGTCTTCCTTGCTAATCTAAGCAGAACCAATTCCAGTGTGTCTGTTTGCTAAAGTCAAAGCCTTTGGCCCTTCTGCAGCTTTCCAAGCAAGCACTCAGACATCCCTCAGTGGATTGCTTACTGGTCTCTGCAGGAGCCAGCATCATTAATTAATCTACAGCTTCCTGGCCCTACCTTGAGATATTAAGAACTAAGGTTGTGAGCTCTTTAACAACATCTGGCACCTGAGAAGTCAAGTATGTCTTCAGGTGACCTGACGGTCTGGGAGCTTGACTTTGTATGGCAGAGTGGACTGCATTCAGCAAAACGTAGTAATTGTGCCAAAAAAAAATTGTGCCAAATATCCTACGCTATAGGAAGTAACCACATGGCAGGGAAGGAAACCAGAAACCTGTGATTCAGTGCAAAGTTCTAGCCATAAGCTTGCTTCTATGACATATTAATTTGAATCAGTTGGAAAATGATAAATGTAAAGTAGCTGGCTTTTTTTCCCCTAACTAGATCTTTCCCTTTATATCAGCGAGACTATTTTCTGATGCTCTCTGTAAGCTTTCAGCATTTGCACTTCAGATTGCCTTTGAAGTCTCCTAATTTATGTTTTATCTAACATAATTTTATTTTCCCCTCTGCTTTACCAAGACTGGGTTTCAGGTTCTTCCTGACCTGAATGATCACTTTGATTTGTCAGTTAATGATGTTATTTTCCTTTCTGCTTCATTTTTAAACACACAAGCATTTAAACTGCTATGTCTGATAATAGTTTATCATTCAAATACATCATATATACATCTTCTGCTTTTTCTACTATCTAAAACACAGACAGGTTCAATTCCCCGGGCTAATTCTGATGTGGTGGGGTTTTTGTTTGTTTGGTTTTGTTTGTTGGTTTTGTTTGTTTGGTTGGTTTTGATTTGTTTTTTATTACAGTGTTGAGACTGGTAGGAAACAGGGCTAAAAACACTAGATAGGCTGAAAAAGTTTTCCTACATCATCACCCTATCTTCAAGACCTATACGACATCCATCAGTACTAGTGAGGAGGCTATTGCACTCTTAGACCTTATTCCCAGTAGATCTGCTCTTGGAAAATTAAGTATGTGGGCATTTAATAGAAAAGAATAGCTTTACCCAGTGAAATGGATAATTTCAGCTCAAATTTTTGTTTATCCTTTAGACTTTCATGAAAGGAGGTATTATAGTATCCTAGTTTATTGAATACTGTTTTCAAATAAATTTTTCTTTAAATCAATAACATTCAGCCAATTTGGGTGAGAATGTAGGGCCAAGTTAATTAATTGAAGTATCTCTTCTGTTATTAGCTACCCTTGATAGCTTGCTCTTGTCTTTAAGTAAACTTTAAATATTATTTGATTTTGCATTTCCCCTTCATCACATAACACAACCATTTTACTGCATTCATTAGCAGACAAAATACTTGAACCAATATTTGAATATCGCTGTTATCCATTCAAAATCTTTTGGGTAAACTTTTAGTAGTGTGCGGGGGTTCTGAACCATTATATGCTATTGATCTACTGAGACTTAACGTGGTTTTCTGAATCCAGTAACAGCCCATTTTAGGTTTCAAGTAAATCATGGCTTGCTCTAGTGGCCTTCAGAAAGTCTGAAGAATGATACTTTCATATTTCCATTTATGTAAATCTGGAGATGGTAATTTATTTAGTGGCTCACATTTCTAACACGGGTCTTGAAAGCTGTGGGTGTTATTTTTATCTTCAGTGGGTTCATCCATAATATTGTCCATTAAGAACTCTAGCTGCCTGAGAGCACCCACAAATCAAGTAATTTAGCTTCTCAAGTTTCAGTCCTTCAGACACATACGTGCTTAGGTTTTTGCACATGAAATTGTCCCACTTATTTTAATAGGACTATTTAAGATGTTGTCAAGGCAGGAGCCTAAGCAAACAGTGACAGTTTCTAAAACTACCAGCTAGAATAATGTTTTCCTCCAGACTATGAAATGACAAAGGTCAGAAATTTTGCATCTCATAATTTATAATCTAATCCGAATAGTTAATATTTTATTCCAAGCTATATCTTCAGATGAGGACAAGAAGTATTTATTTATTTATTTTTTATGTCCTCTGCATTTTAGCTCACCATGGCTAGTCAGTGCTCACTTTAGGGCCTTCAGTTTTCAGGGGTACTCAGGGTATGAGACTCAGTCACTGTTCTGAAAGAGGTATCTCCCCAGGACTGTTAGTTTTTAAACACACACACATATATATAGTATTTATATATTTATGTATTTATATATTCATTCATATATATATATATATATATGTGTGTGTGTGTGTGTCTAAATATTTATTTATATATATATGCTTCTGTATTTTTGAGTGTGCCGTGTGTGTGTGTATATATATATACACATATATATTTTCTACTTTATCTTTGCAGCCTCCATTGTGGATTGACAGGTGTAACAAGAAGCATCCCAGTTGTCATAGGAAGAAAAAAAAATCTCATTATTAGCACAACTACCTTCTTTTCAATTTCTCTCATCTGAGGCGTTTGAAAAGAGAGATAATTCTGGTACTTATTAATCCAAAGACAAGTGCCTTTTTCTTCCAGTGCCATCATTTCTTCACACAGCTTTGATTTTTAAAAGCACCAGCATCAACAAAGGGAATATGTTTCTCAAGTGAAAACTTCCTTTGCTTATGGCAACAACAAAAGTAGTTGATAAAAAGCAATTAAGGCACCTTAGACTCTTCTTTTCTACTGTCTTACATATTCTGTTATTTATATCAGTGCAAAGAAAGTTGCTAAATAGCTGTCAAATACTTTTCCTGATTAAAAGTGTTCCACAGTCACCTAACACTCATATTGTTCAGGTGTGAGTGACTATTTTGTGCAAAGCAGGGGAAAAATCAGACTCAGATAGCAAGTTTATAAAGCTCATAATGAATGCTGATAATAAAGGCTTATGGACTTTTGACACCATCTAAAGAGAACAAAATACTTGCTCCGTGAGAAAAGTTAGCTGGTTACAGGCCAGTGTCATCATATAAACCAACAGTAAGAGCTGAATTAGGACTTGCTAAAACTGGGATAAAAAAATGATGAGACAGGACAGGCTTTTCCAACATACCTTGAAGCGATGTATAACATTGTAAGTTATGTTGATATGGATTGGATATTTTGATAAATATGAACGTTCATGATTGGATTACTCAGTGTATTATCTGACTGCTATGAAACTGATGACGTTAAGCATTATCTCGTTTCAAGTAGACTGTTGCTCACCTTATGGAATCGATGCCTCTTAAAATTCACTTTTCAAAGAAGTTAGCATGAATGCAAATAAAAATACTTTTTTCAGCACACCAGCTGGACAAATCTATTATAAAGATGCAAGTAAAGAAATAAAATTAAAAAAAAAAAAACAAAACACAAACCAAAAACACACCTTGTGCTGAGTTTGAAAAAGAGATCTCTCTATCCAGCATTCTGTCTCACTGCCTTCATTTGCATTATATTGCATTCCTTAGATAAGATCTTCCTAGGGCCCAAGGAACTGAAAAGTCCTTGATTTAGTATAAACATCACTCAGCAACAACTAAAACCATCAGTGTGTTATCAACATCGTTCTCACATCATAGGCAAAACACAGCCCTGTACAAGCTACTAAGAAGAACATTAACTCCACCTCATCTGAAACCAGGACAGCAGGTAACCTACATAATCCATGCAGAGCTTTTTGGCTGTGGTCTGATCTGTAGCCATAGCCCAGGATCTAGAGGCCTGTTTTCATATCTTTTATCTCTGAGGGCTGCGCTTTAAATGTCCAGCTCCAGTGGGGCCACCAAATAGGAAATATTTTTAGGTTTTTATTATTTTAGGTGGGCTTTTTCTACCTTCTGGTGCTATGAAGAAAGCATCAACTTGAGTAGTATGTCAACCATTCAGTTGAACCCTCAAAAATTTCTTCTTGGTTTCTTGGGTATATGAATAACCAAAGGTTCTCTGTAGCATGAGCCACTCCTTGTCAACTGTTCTTGTCACCTGTGGCTTAGTATCTGTCTACCTCCCATGGTTTTAATGGGAAAATAAATGAACGCAAGTTTACAAAGACATTTCCCCTTTCTGTGTTGCTGAAACCTTTTATCCATCAGAAGATGCAGAGCAACAGTTTGTGATTTACTGAGAACAGCTTTACAAACCCTGTAAATCTTCCTGCTAACTTCTCCTACAGAATGTCTTTCTACTTCAGGAGCAATTATTGCCACTCTCCCCAAAAAATAAGCATTGCTGCTTTTAGAAAAACAGCTGTTGCTTTGTTAGACCAGCTGTCATGTCCTGAATTTGACAGGTCAGTATTTGTATCATCTCAATTCTCTTCTTAGTGATGGCATTGTTCCCCAACCAGTGCAAACCAGCATATGCTGGCACCACTGCTGAAACATAACACTGACCCCCCACTCACATCTGCCCATCCTCACCTTGGCACTGCCCTTACTCTGTGCTTGCACAAATCTGGTCTGAGTGAGGGAATCAGCCCAGAGAAAGAGGCTGAAGTTATTGCAAATCGTGCCAAACTGGAAGAGGCCTTGGCATCGGGACAGGTTGGTATAGCTAGGGCTGGAGGGAGAGGATGGAGTGGCTGGTTCAGCAGCACTGCAAATTTATGCCTGCCTGAACTGCCTGTGAAACTGTGGCACCAGTGTGCAGATATCAGTATGAAGCAACTTTATTAGCTGAAACATATTTTGTAAGAATCTTTGTATTAACAGACATGCAAACATCTGGACCAGATGCATACACATATTACTGAGACAAGATAGAGTAGTCATCAACTGAGTATACAGAAAGTTTTGGGGTGACAAACTGTATCTTTCTTGTAGGAATAAAACCAAGTCTCCTTTGCTGAAGTCTAAATCTAAATAATTTCTGATTTTTTATGTTTATGTGAGGTTTTTAAGTTTCAGAGAAACAAATTTGATCTCTTCCACTTAATCAAAAACCTTTAGTGATGGTGTGTTTATGATACAGCCTAACTTTGTGAAATAATCTCCCACTGCATTTTCCAAACAGGATTTCTGCTGAAGCATTCAATTCTCATATGGCACTTACCTTTTTAACTGTGCATTTAATTCTTAGCTAATTGCCATCAATATTTATGCTGTTGAACTTTTATCCTGCTACATATTGCATAATTGCTACCATTAGATCATCTCCCAAAGGTTTTCTTTTCAGATTCATATAATGTATCCATGTTGTTCTTTTCCAAAGCACAGATTTCTATAATACTGTTAAACTACCTTGTACTCAGTTTTCACTTTGGAGCATAACTGAAGTTGATTGCACCTAACAAATGTAGTAACTTCACATTTACTTTTTGAGGTAAAAAGGAACAATGCATCAGTAGTGCTGCTGTCCACTATTTTCTTTTGATCTCTAAAGTCAAGGTCTCCTGACAGTAAGTTACTTAGCATACTGAAAGCCAAATGCATGGCAAGTGTAAGTTGAATTTTAATCCCCTCAGTCTCAGTAATTTTCTAGGTGTTTTGCAAGTACAGTCACAAAATTGTCAAATTAAGCTACCCTACTGAAAGTGTTTTCATTTCCAGATAAAGGTGACATAGTAAGACATGCCAGTCACCTTGTTATCCAGAGGATAAATAGGACATCCTGCAAAACCCTTGTACTGACTACTGGTTCTCCAAGAGACCCATGGCCCTCCTGCTGTGTCTATACTGGTAAATAGGACAGGGCCAGGTACACACTAATGCAATGGCACACGATCACCCATACTGTTTAACAGTAGGTCCTGTCCCTTGCATGTTAATAAAGTTTGGCAGAGCAGCATGTTCCAGTGACTATTCCCAAAAAAGATGAAGCCACCTAATTTTGTGGGCTTTGGCATGCAAACTGTGCCATGCAACTTGGCCTTAAAGCCACAGAACAACAGCTGGTTTGTTTTGTTCAAAAATAAGGATCAAGCCTTTGAGCACATCTGAGTCCTGAGAGCATGGAAGAAAATTCAGCTTTAAATCAGCTAAGCAAATCTGAAAATTCTCTGTGACTAAAATACTAAGAAATATTTTGAAGGGGCAAGTGAATATTATTTTTACTCATGTGTGTTGTATGAGATTTTTCAATAAACTTTCCACTAAAGTGGCCTGTTTCATGACATTTTTCAGATTTCATTTGTTGCTGTTCCTAGCAAGGTACAAATGCCAAATATAAATAAGAGAGAGCCAATAGCTAGGATTATCAATACTCTCTTGCTATTCTGCCCAAACATGTGAGAAAGATTAATTTTAGTTAACTACCCCAGAAGAGGGATTTCTGGGTTTGCCATTTTTCAGGTAAGGACTGCAGAAGCAGAACCCAGTGACATAAAATGTTTTCATAATTTCATGGGGATAATCAGCTGCACATACGATTTCAACAAATGAGGTTTAGAACAGTTAAGCAGAGCTTTGGAATCATGCATTAAAAATCTCACTGAATAGAAAAGATCTTAGTCTTTTGTGTTAGGTACGTCTTTAACCACTATGGAATATGGATGCTGGTTTTGGTATCCACACAGCAGTTCCTTACTGTGCTACATGAACAGTTGCAGCCATGATTCTAAAACAAACAAACAAACAAACAAACACCAAAAAAAAACCACCAAAACCCAAAACCCAACCAAAACAAAAGGGGGGGGGGGGGGGAGCCAGAGATGTAAGAAGCTAAAAACATTTATTTCATCATGTTCTAGAAGAATTCACAGTATCTACAAAAGTGTTTTTTTAATAGAATTCTTCAACCCACAGAATTCTTCGACGCACAGTAGAAATATTAAATTAAATGACTGTCAGTTATAATTTTACAGCTGGCTCTACCAGTTGGCTGATATTGCTCCCATAATGTTATCTCTGTGCTGCAAAGTTCATCGATGTTATAGCAGAAGATTTAAGACAATCCCTGAAGCCATATGCACTGTCTGATGTGTGGATGTGTGTGCAAAGAATAGGACATTTAGTTCGTTGATTCAGTTGCAGTCTTTGTCTTGATTAAAGGATCGTCCATCCAGACCAACTGAGTTTTAATGAAGATAATCAAAAGATAGTTTAAAACAAGGAACTTCTAATTATGCACAGTTGGAGGAATGGGGATGGGTAGGGGGGGAGAAGGAGACTTGAAAGGCCATGCACTTTTTTAAAGAGCCTAGTTCTTTTGAATTAGACAGTAGTGGTGTCCCCAGTACCAAGGAGAAGTATGAACACTGGATGCTATAGAGAAGATCACAACACCCTGTACTATGCACACAGCCGAAGTCTATTTCATTATAACACCTTGTCTTGGATTTTGACACTCACAAATCTTTGAAAAGAGACATCAAGGAGCAAACAGTGTTCCATAAAGGCTTTTTCTGCTCACTGGGGAAATGGAGATGTCAGTGACACCAAGTCTATTATTCAGGCATCTTAGCAACACACTAATTTCTTTCATTTGCAAGCAAGTAGTTCTCTTATGCTGATTTACAGAAGTGCAGATTAGTGCTCATAACAGCTGTGGGAACCAGCGTATCCTCAGTTGTGGTTTTCCCTGATTGTAAGAATCTCACTGTCAACCAGGGTGGTATCTCTTTTGACTTGATTATTCCTTCATCTCACATTAAGCTTCTGCTGAACTCTCTCTCATGGGCAAATTTAAGTTCTTTGCCACTTGCCTTTTAGGCAAGCTATGAATCAAGTAGATTTTTTTCCCACGTGGCTGGAGGAGGGGGTGAGTATCTTTGCTACTGTCACTCTGCTGCTGATTATTTAATAGTGTCTCCCCAATCCTGAAATTGTGCTCGTCTGTATTTGTTTCTCTTCTTTGCTCAGTGACCCATAATAGAATTCATTAATAACCAGATGCCTTTAGGGAACACCCTCTGAACAAGTTACACTGTATAACAGTAATTAAGAATGGATTTGGAAGCCATTACCTGCTTAATCCTGATATTTATGACAGTTTATAAAATCAGCTAGACAGTAAACTTTGCAACAGGTTTCTCATGGCTGGCTCTGAACACCTCACCAGCACATTTTTTACGTTGATAGCAACTGAAAACCTAAAGTACTGCAGCAGTAATTTCCATTCCTGCACATTGCTGAGTGGTATGCCTGGTGACATGTGATAGTCACAAAAACATCTAAACCCAGAGCCCAATTTTGGACCTGGGTCACAAAACGCTGCTGTAAAATAATTTTCCAGGTGCTTTTCTGCAGCTGTAACTACAGCAAGAAAGCTTCTGCTTGATATCAAATCATTGGGATGGATATATTATCACTTTAAACAAGCTGAAAAGAGCTGTCTTAAAAAGTCCAGCAATTGGAATTCTGCCACTACTCAAAATCAGGGATTTAATAGTCCAAACAACTTTCTTCAGACTTTTATGGTGGCACTAAGGTCACAAACGCACTTTTCACAGTAAGCGCAAAAATACATGATGGCTAGTAAGTAGTTTATGTATACTCACTGTTTGGGAGAAGACTTTGCATTTTGAATTATGCAGCTACCTGGGCTTATGTTTAAGAAGAATCAGCTGGGTATTAAACTACAAAACCTATGAATAATAGAGCTTTTCAGGTAACATGCACATATGTGAATGCCAGTTTCAAAAGCCGGGGAAAACATCTCACATGACATTGAATCATTGCTGAAAATTCTCACATGTGAGAGGATTATGAGCTGCCTTTGCAATATTCAAGTACAGAAACATGAACCATAGGTCCCGTTTGATGTCCTGGAGAGCCAAGCATATCTTCTTGTTAAAAAATAAGCAACTATGCATCAGTAAGTAATTGATGCAATCTAGTAGGGAGAGGGGAAATCCCAACAACATAGGGGAAATCCCAACAAAATAGAGGAAACCAGATTTAATAAATAAGTATATATATGGTTTTAAAGGCAGCTCTTTTAAAATGCAAATAACAAACTATTGCAAAATCAAGTCCTTTCCAATAAACACCACCCCCCCCTAAATATTATATTTTCTCCCTTACATTTTAATACAAATATTTTTTCTATAAATTCTACTCAGTTGTGTTACTGAAGTTGAAAAGAAATCTGTAGGTAATTATTGAAAAGATGATGTACATCAGCAGCAGGAGGGCAGTGTTCTCAGTTTCACTCAGTGAATTGTGCTGGAACATTTGTTTGATTTCTTTAAACAGTTTTTGATTGCCATCTGTTAGTGATGAAACAGCAACAGTTATCATGCTCATCTATCTATTGGGGGAAGAAAAAAAAAAAGAGAAAGCGAAAGCAAATACGGAATTGAGCCAGACTGAAATTCTACTAAAAATGTGTCTAAGAAAAATGGCATCAACCAGGAGATTAATTAATGATTTCTGGAAAGAATCCGTGTCAGAACCTTCAGTAGTTTAGTGGGTACTGCAAGTTTGACTGTCATTCTAGGGATTTCCAGAAACTTTGATTCCAACACGGTGGCAAAAAGTCAGGGTGTGATGAGAGAAGGATGAGGTGTTCGAACGGAGCATGGCAACAGCATACTCAGGGCCTAAAGCCCCTGCTCTCCCCTTGCTCCCCGCCGTGGCTGCCCTAGTGCAGCTGCACAGGGGGTGTGAGGCCAGACGCTGCAAAGGTTCCCTCTACCCTAGGAAGATGATAAAGCTGTGATATAATGGCTCCTTGTGTGGCTACTGTCCCAAGGTGATGGAGCATAGTACCTGTTTAAATTGTGGAAGAAGGCAGAAGAAAATGTCAGTCAGTTTCCAGCCTTTTCTTTGTCCATTCCCAGAGAGCTCCCGTTATTTTGTATTGCTGTTGATGGCACTTAATCCCACTTAAACAGGTGCTTAGGACAGCGTCATACAGGTAAAGTTTTTGAAGTGGAGAAGGGATGCTCAGAGAAAAACATGCTCACGTTTATGCACAAATGCTAAAATGATGATTTATAAACTTTCCAAGGGAGACTTGAGGATCCTTCCTTCCCTTTCTATTTCTTCTTGCTGAGATGATCAAGGCAGAGATGGAAATACTTTGAAGGTCAGACTTAGTGGATAAGGATCATTTATATATGCTTCACTGGAAAGACAATACAGTATTTACTACCTCTAGCCCAAAGAGTCTTTGATATAGGTACACTTGCTCCCTGCGGCCTGCCCTTACAGATCATAAAGAGTTTTCCTCCTTGATGATGAACAGACGCAGAAACCCAAAAGCCAAACAAAGAGCCACTGTATTTCTGTATGTTCTTTATTTAGAACTCCAGATGAATAGCCACAACAGAGGAAAAGAGTCCTTTGCTCCTGTCCATTGATGAACAAAGAATACTTTAGACACAGAGGAATTAGCTGCCTAATGATCTTTGGGCAAAATTTTGGGAGTCATTATAATTTTCTAGAAACTTAGTTTTTTTCACCTACCATGCTTGTAAAACAATAAGTAAATGTTTCCTCTTGGAAAGGATTTGCAAACCCTATTTTGAGTCCTATTCTCATGCATATAGACCTCAAATTATTCAGAACAACATACTGTTTGGTAGAAACTGATACAAAGGTGCTTTACCTTGGGGGTTTTTTGTAGCTGGTGGTGGTAGATTTTTTCCTATAGGTTGTCATTAAGAAAAAAGCCTCTGCTGACTCACAGAATGAAGCAGCTGAACCTCATGGTCCCTGAGGCTCTTCTTACCTAGCTAGTAAATAAATCTGAAATGGCCAATTCTCATTACATGGTAGATCCTGAGCACAGGAGTAGTAAAACACATCCTAAGGGATGAAAGGCAGCCTTGCCTGAGGACAGCTTAGCATTTGCTGGAAACAGGAGGAATGTAGTTTTGTAGGTGGGTTGGAAGAGCTTTCATGGAATAAAGATATTTATACATTATATATCTGTATACAAGATTAGGATACCATGCCAAACAACTACCACCAAAATTATGTTTAAGTTGTATTTATCATTCATTTATAGTTAAATCAAAGTTGTGGTTTCCACAGTTGCAGCTGTGGTCCTTATGCCCTTAATATAGTTTTGCAGATTTTGAGCATAACCATAATGCTTAACAACACTGGAAAATTTTGTGGGTACAGTGCAAAACAGTGATGTAAGAAAATCTGTATGGGGTTTCCAAAAAACCCATTTCTTTTAATAGGGAGCCTGGATATTTGCTGCTGGAATACTTGGCAGAAGGAGTAACATTTGCAGGAGACATCTGTGGAATACCTAGCTTAAATCATAAGCAGCCTTGTACAAAATCTTGCACGTCTCTGTTGCTATAATTGAAAAAGAGTTGCACCCAAAATATGTAAGTGGACATTAAATATATTGTTCTTTGCCTTACTCTGCTTTGAAGCTGGATTTCTTGCAACATGAACACTGTCAGCAAACCAGAAGTTTTGAAAGTATGGCATGAAAAAAGACTAAGAATTGTACTGTTGATATTTCTCAGCTTCACCATCTGCCTGCACTCTATTGCATTCAGTGGTTCCAATAAAGTCCCAGTGGAAGAGAGATGTATATCTTTAACAGAGCCGGCAAATCAACTACTGTAGGTGAACAGAAAGAAAAAACAAAACACAACAGTTAAAGTTCACATTTGATACAAGAGCCTTCTCCCATGAAACACACAGGTGTCAGTTTCCCTCTGCATCTATTACTTTGTTGCATCAGCCAATGTTAAGCATGTAGAGAATTCTCCAAAGAAAATAAATGTAGGTCTGTATTTTAAATAAGCACTTTTCTCCTATTGCTGCTTTTACACACAAATCCAGAGAAAAAATGCTCCACTGTGACATCTCTGACCACTCTCCATGACAGGTCAGCAGATGGTGTCCTTAAAGTGATGAATCTGACAATTTTGGGGGGTTAGTTGACTGAAAATGAAATATTATAAAGGAAAAATGTGCACTGTTTTTCAGCTATAGTTTCCTAGTACCATCCAACAATAGCACAAATGAGGATCCAGTGCTGGTCAAAGAAAATCACTTCCTAACGTGATTTGTGAACCATTAATCTTGGTTGCCCATCCTCCAATTTCAGTCTGAAAAACATTTTAGCTCAGCAGGTGATGTTGTCAGTGACAAATGAACAAGATTAAAATAAAGTGATGTGGACAAAGCAAACTGTCTCAAAATGAATCTTCCCGTATTCAGAAACTACTATGATTCTTGTGTTACTGGAAACAGTGCTAGTGGCTTTGTGTACTTAATCTGAGAGAATTAAGGAATAGTTTTCTGTGACCAAGAACTTAAAAAAAAAAAAAAAAGAAAAAAAAAGAGAACCTTCATGAGAAGCTACTGACATTGTGTGTCTTGTAGGATTCAACTGACTCTTTCAGGCTTTGCCTCATCTCAGGGGAGGTGGTTTATATGGATGGTAAAATACATTGCACTTGAAGCTAAGAGCGCTGTTACTGGCTATGAAATTGTCATCCTGAACAGGGGTCACATGTAAGTCAGATGGCACAACACAGTGTGCCCAGTGGTCCAGGAACAGTGCAACTGTGGGACCATGAGATGCGTATGTCCATAGCACAGCTTTT
Source organism: Microhierax caerulescens (assembly GCA_035590215.1). Taxonomy (NCBI): domain Eukaryota; kingdom Metazoa; phylum Chordata; class Aves; order Falconiformes; family Falconidae; genus Microhierax; species Microhierax caerulescens. The sequence continues at coordinate 1,623,611 of JAVJGJ010000001.1, forward strand.
GCACTGAATAAAGGTACTGGAGACAGTGGAAACAAAACAAGACTGTGGGAATACCAGTCTGCAGAGGGAGATGTGTACCCCACGGGAAATGTATAAAGATGGTGCAAGGAGAAGTTTTAGGAGGGGACCAAGGCAGCACTCCTGCTGGTACCCATACTGGCTTATTGAATACACAGTGGATTCTGTTGTGCAGGTGCGTGCGTACGGCGCGGTGAATGGGGCGGTGACCACTGGTGCTCCGGAAGCAACAATTGTGCTTCCCCCAGATACTCTTACTTAAGGGTTTGTGGTCATTGCTTCCCCTTTGGTTATTTAACAAGCAGCTAGTGCTAGTGCTTTGTAGTGCTTTGGATCCTTCTCTACTATCTAGTCCTAAAAGATGTGATAAAATGTAATTTTTAAATGCAGGTGTCTGGGTATGTGCCTGTGATTTAATTAGTGTCTAAGTTTGACAGAGATACAGAAATCTCCAGATCAAAGGTTTTCAAAATCAGCACTTGATGTAAGGCAGATTTATATTTGCATAATGCAAAAAATTAGAAGAATATACATGAGGATAACAAAGGTTTGTTCTATTCCCATGTAAGTTTGTAACTTTTGTTGCATTACATAAATTTTATGTTTAACTTTTTTGAATTTGGTACAAAATATTAGTTGTCTTGTTTAACCCTGGAGAAGGAAAGCTGAAGGAACTTATAACAGATAAAGAAGTAAACATCCAGGAGCTATTAACAATACAAATAATGCAAGACAATTAGGACAACTTAAAAGAACTGGAATACCTGGGGTACTGGAGATGGTTGGTGACCCTGACATGAATATTAGTTTTCAATATCTTTGTCAGATGACATCAAATCCATGGTATGGTGTATGTCTATCTGGTATCAACTTCTACTTTGCTAATGTCTGCTCCATGTTCCTGAAATCAATGCAAAGTGTGTAAGATATGAAGCTCAGTCTCAATTTCAGTTTCAGCTGAATAAAATTCTGTGTCAGTGGATAGCTTGCACCTACAGAGCAACCCAAAAGCAGCAGGAAGAGGTGACAATGCCCAGGGTTCCACAAGTGCTATAACTCTTCTGACCATCCGCTGCAGACTCTGAACATGGGACCACATCTACCACCTCAGTTCCTAATTTCTCTTGTGTCCCCAGAAGAGAAGGAGTTTCTGTCCAGTGGAGGAGTTCAGTGAGCCTATGTCAAGGATTGCTTTTGTTTGCAATTGTTTAGTGTCTTTATATCACAAAACTGTGAAGATGTATTCAAAAAGTCCTCTAGAAATCAACAGCATTGTTGTCAGGATTAACGTTGAAAAAAAAAAGTCTAGAAGAAGCAGGTCAGAAGGAACTGGGAGGAACAGTTGTATGTCCAGGAGTTGGAAACACATATAAGTAAGAAAGAATAGAAGGAGCACAAGAATGCCTTCTGAGAAACTGAGAGCAGCAACATAACTGAAGGAGCAAGGACTCACGGTTTAAAGCTGGCTCTGGGTATCCACCTGGAAAGAGAAGGTATCTTAAGCGGATAAGGAGGAATATTCTATAGGGAGTGGTCCCGTAGATCCAGAGGAGAATTATACAGCAAACAGTTTGTAGGGTAAGAAGTCCAGACATTCCTTAACAGCTAACATTTTAAAACGTTACATTAAGCAAGAATGGACAGGATTGAAAACCAAAACCGAATTAACTCCTTTCATCAATAGACAACTGTAATGTCTCTGACAAGTGAGGCAAAGCGAGGACAAATTACACAGAAAGAGGAGAGTGACCATTACCCTGTGCAGATGGAGTGGTCTGGGAGGACTCTGGTGTCCTCCTCGCTTGCCTGGTATCCTGCAATTTCCTGGCAGTTAGTGCACATCATAGTCTGGGAGCACATTCATCTCTTCACCCTTCACATGCCTGAACCACCTTGGTCCGTGGGTGGTAGCTAGTAATGTATTAGGGCTTCCAGAGCATCTTCCTTTAGGTGCAGCACGGTGGCTGGTTGCTTTGCTTTTGTCAGAAGTGCAAACCCCTGCTTGTGCTCCTGCTTCAGAAAGACGAAGGAGGTGGTGGGGGGGGGTGACTTACGTGCCCGAGGCTGATGGCAATGGTCACTTAGCATGGGATTTGTGGATATTCTGGGAGAAAGCACGTGTCAGAGACTAGGGCACAGTGACAGCCACTTTATCTCAAGGAAATCCTTTCCTAGAGAGGACTAATATGATAGGGAATGTTTTAAAAGGATTGTAATCTTGGTTTATATGCAGAAAAAAAAAGAGTAGTGCTGAGTAGAGGAGCAGAAAACAAACAAACAAATAAATAAATAAATAGATAAATAAATTGACACCTGCAAAGCTGCTGAGTGGAAATTGAAGAGGTTAAATAAGAGACAGAGGAAGTGGAAATCTATTCTAATGTCTATATAAACTTTTTTCTGCATTTCAACACAGGCATTATCCCTTAGGACTATTTTTCATCATTTTTCACGGATGACTGCTGTGGGGATCTGTGTCCTGGTGGAAGGAGGGAGAAACTACCACTGTTCCTAAACCTGATCTCTTTATATTATGTCAAATTGGCAGAATCAGGTGAATCTGTGCCCATACTGAGCTCCCACACCCATGCAGTCAATGAAAATTTTGCAGTAGCTCTTGAAGAAAAACTCAGATATAAAGCACAAGGAAACAAAAGACTGTGATTTATTCCGTTTATTCAATGCTCTAGATATGCAGTGCACAGGGTTTAGGTAGACCAGCACTCCTTCAAACAGTAGTCACAAAGCCATAAGATTTGGGTAAGTTCATCCATCCCCTTGGGCTTTCTTGTGTGCCTTTCCTTTCATGTATCTGTAATTTCCAACAGTTAGTGTGTAAAAAAAAATATTGTTTTTGCCACATTTTTCTTGGAAAAAGATGTCATTTTCTAGCTGCCATGGAAGGCATTTTTGGAAGGCTTAGCCTTGGGACACATCTCTGTTCAGCTTAACTTTGTTCTTTACAGTGCCCAAACCCTGTACCCTGTGTACCTGTTGCTGTGTCTGGTCCAGGGACCTCTTGGTTGCACCTTAAGGTTCAGCCTTTAGCTTCTGATTAGATAAGAAGCAAGCACCTGCAGATGTGTCAGAACTCCTAGATCTAGCCAGTAATTCATAAGTAATAGAGGTGGTATTTTTTGACTGGCAAAGAGTTAGTTTCTGACAGAGGCAGCACTGAGATGCTTCCATAGATGAGCCCTAGACTGGGAGGAGTGGAGCTGAGGGACAGGGAAAGGTTTATAGGGAAGCTACAAGAGAGAAGATTGCACTCTGAAAAATTTTTCAAATGCAGATGTCTGTCAGTATTGGTTGGAGCCCTCCTCCAGAAGGTGACTGTTCCATGATCAAATCTTCCAAGCATGAGAGACTGATGATTCTTCTTGTAATAAAATATTTCCCTTAGCAAAAAGTAGTTAAATAGTAGTTGAGTTCTTAGGTATTTTCAGATCAAAAGCTTGCGATGTTGTCTGGCTAGGAATACTTGTGGGTAAATCAGCATGATGTGAATTATTGCTGAGATTTTCTGTCACCCTAATCGAAGCCTGTTTTCTCCTCTGGGGTGTGAATAGAGGAAGAAGTGTGGCAGGTGCATGTGATCCAAAAGCTGCCCCAAGAGCTGCAGAATCGTGAAGGGTGAAGCGGTTCAGCTTGCTGCTTGGAGAACCATGTAGAAAATTGGCAAAACTGGCCAAATTCCCAAATCATCTAAATGCACTCCGTCCAGCTAGTTTATGGGAGATCAGTCCCACTCATTAGCTGGTTACATGTGGTCTTAGACATCCAAGGTGCTCCTTTCAGTTTATTAATCAAAAATGTTAGTATGGGCTTTCCAGTTTCTAACTAAGCCAGCAGAGAGATTTCTTCAGATATATCTTATACGTGGCATCCACATGAAGCCTAGTCTGCAGTAACAGTGTACCTGGTGGTCCACATCCCGTGCTTGTAGCTTTGCGAAGCAGCAGAGATCTACTTGCATTATGCTGCTGCAAACGAACATTGGACCAGGCTTCAAGAAGTTATCTAATCTCACAAAAAACATTCACCTTGCAAATATCTGAATTTTTTCATTATTTTATTTTCACTACCCATCTAAGAAGGACATGACACGCACAGTTTGTGTAAGCAGGCATACCGATACTAACAACTTCAAGCATGTGAAGCAAATATTTCTTGCTGCTGAGGAAACAGGTTGCTAATCTCAAAACCAAGAAAGATATTTCCTTGTAAATTACCAATTAGGCAGTAAGGCTCAACAGGGCGTGCAGTTATCATAGAGTAATCATAGATGTGGAGATTTATATGGCATAGTAGAATTTAATGGCTTAAGTGCATGGGTGATATGAAATCAACTGAATAAAAATTATGGATGATATGCTCAGTCCCTAAAACATTTTTTTCTGCAGAGCCACAATAAAATTAGATAGACAGGAGACAATAACAATACCAAGTTTTGAAATTTATAGTTTTCTTCTCTGTATGTATGTTTTTAAATCTTCTACGTTTGGTTGTTTGTTTTTTTTTTTTTCGTCAGACTCATTCAGTGCCAGATTATGGTACCTTTTACGGTAAGTCTGGTATCAGTCCTCAGTAGCAGAAAGTCTTTTGGAGAGCAGTCTCAGTCCCCTCCCTGTCAGAGGACTGGAGCCAACACTGCCACTAAAAAAGCTGCTCTGCCTGGAATGAAAATCCTGAACAGAGTGAGACCTGCATCAGTAACGAGCTATTCCTTCTTGGCAGAAGCCCAAAGGGAGGGCAGGTAGCAGTAGCACTGCCTCTACTCCGATGATGTGAATCTCTCTGCAGAGGTCCTGGGGTTCAGTTCTGCCTTATGAAAATACAATGTAGAGCACCCTTTACTGGATTCTGGGAATTTAACTCTCTTGATTTTCTTTTCACTTGAAACAAATGCTCTGGTGTTCTTTCACGGAGTTGAGGAGAGAAAGTCTGCAATAGTTCAATTGTATTGAGATACTTCAGTGTCAAACCACCAAGTATGTGAAATGTAAGGGTGTGGTGAAATGTGATAAGAGAAAGAGCTTTCTGTTTCCAGATACCACAAAAAGCCAGCATACAGGGGAGGCATAAACCACTTCAGTAACTGAAGAGTTCTTCCAATATATCCTGTGAAAATAGTCTATTTAAAACAATGAAAATGCCTGAAAAGCCTAAGCAGCCTTGTTCCAAGAATGGAAGGACTTAACTAAATGAAGGGGAGAAAATAAATTAATCTCCTATGCAGAGCTGGATTAAACCATAAATGGCTTAGCTGTAATTATTCTGAAGAAATATTTTGATGGGGTAGCAAGTTACTATCTGCTGACAGCTGCCTGGATCTGAGAGCCTGCCTTTTGTGTCCACGGGTGCTGGAGTCGTCGGGTGGCTCTTCCCCGTTAAGGACAGACATGGCCTGAATATCTTCCCTTGCAAAACACTTTGGTTGCCCTGAAAAGGAAGGAGGTAGCAGCACAAACAGGGAAGATGAAATGCCACTACAAATCTAAGAGTGACTTCTAACCAGACAGGATCCTCCCACCAGGCTGGCAAACAGGATGGACCCCCTGGTGGTCCAGCCGTCTGGGCACAGCTTGTGCGATCACAGTCTGGGGGGCACAGTGTGGCTGAACATGGAGGCTCTGTTACCTTGCACACTGCCACCAATGTGTGTAAGTGGTGATGAATCAGTAACGAACTGCTTTATAATGCCAAGCTTTAGGACGTCTTACACGGTCTCTGAAAGTTGTCTAACAAGACAATGTTTGTCAAATCTACTCTTTAAGCGTCATCATTTTCACTCTTTCAGGTCTGGTAAACTATCAGAAACTGTCCTGGTTCCAGCTGGGATAGAGTTAATTTTCTTCTTTAGTAGTTAGTATAGTGCTGTGGTTTGGCTATGATGTAAGAATGGCGTTGATAGCACACTGCTGTTGTTAGTTGTTGCTGGGTGATGTTTATGTTAAGTCAAGGACTTTTTGGTTCCTTGGGCCCAATAGGGAAATGGGGAGGGGACACAGCCAGGACAGGTGACCAAAGCTATTCAGAGAGGTATTGCATACCATGGGACGTCACGCTGAGTATATAAATGGGGGGACATCTGGTATTATGGCACTTGTCTTCCCGAGTAGCTGTTACACGTGATGGAGCCCGGCTGCCCTGGGGCTGGCTGAGCACTTGCCTGCCCGTGGGACGTGGTGAGTGAACCCCTTGCTTTGCTTTGCTTGTGTGTGTGGCTCTTGCTTTACCTATTAAGTTGTTCTTACCTCAACCCTTGAGTTCTACATTCCTTTCCGATTGTCCTCCCCAGCCCTCTGGGTGAGGGGCAGTGAGCGAGCAGCTGCGTGGGGCTGGGTTGCCAGCCCGGGCTAAATCACAACAGAAACCCAGACTCATCCTGCATGATGCCCTGCTAGCTGTACTGCAGGGGCAGGAGTGCTGGGAGCTTCCAGAGCAGGAGACGGAGGGCTCTGTGAGGGCTGGGGTGCCGACGTGATGCCTGGGCACCGTGGAGTTAGCGACGATGACTTTAGAAAGGAAAGCAGCAATTTCATCTGCTTGTTTCAGAGTTTATAACTCACAGTGAACTCAGTTTTGTTTCCTTGACACTGAGTCAGAAATGAATTTTCAGGAAACAAGAAGGAAAATATATAGAAAACCAAAAAGGATTTCTCAGTTTTAGACCTCACTTTGAAGGGGGTGACTCTCTTTTGGAATTACTCTGTTTTGATTAAAATCATAAATACTCATTAGAAACAATGCAAAGTAGTGATAAATCTCTCTTTAATCTCCCATTTAAGAGGTTTATATAGAAAGAAGGACATCATGGGTTTTTTTGTTTTGGTTTTTTTTCTGCTCTGCTGAATTTATTGTAAAGCAAAAGAGTGTTATGGAAGATTGATGCTATGCTTCTGCAACTAGTCCCAGAGTTTTAAGTTGCAGATAATGAACTACTGGTGAAGCTCTAAGGCTTGAGTTAGCAATTTGCATCTGGTCCATTGACCTATAGTAAAGAAAAAGATTATTAATTCCTCAGATCAGGTGTTAATCTATGTCCAGCTGCATATGATTTGATGGCACAGCAGTGAAATCCTGGGACTTTTTTTCTATGAGATTGCTCAGCTACATCTTCTGGCTCTTGTTACCATCCTAGTAAGAACAAGAAATGCCTAGGGTAAAGAGAGAGAGACTGCAAAAGCACCTCCTAGGAGGTGGCATCAACCTTCTGCAGGGTGTGTAAGGAACTGAACATCTGAATTCTACATAAGCAAGGAAGGACTTCACATTGCTAAATAACGGGGAGTGTTGGCCAGTCTTGCTTTTGTAGATCACAACTTGAATATCTAGAGTATCTAGCAGTACATTTACTTTTCTGGTGATTGCTTAAAAATAAAAAAAAAAATAAAAAAAAAAATTAATGGAAAAAAAAAAAAGATTTTATGTAAAGAAAAGAACAGAAAAAAACCCACCAAACACTATACCACTTAAATCTTACCATAGTTTTTCTTTAATTTTCGGTTTGCCTCACTAGAAAATAGGTTATTCTCCTTGCCCAGAGGGACAATAGTTGTGATTACCAGCCAGACTGCTTTACATTTCATAGATGTTGCATTGAGAAATGTCCATAGAGCTATTATCACCTTTCTTTTCCAAAGCAATTGCTTATCACTTTTTGTGATACTATTTTCCTTAGTTATTTTAAATATTTTAAAATATTTTAAACCGCAGAGCTCTGTGAAGAGTGGTTTGTCCACCAAGTGCTTATAAAATAATTAATTTTTGATGCTGTTTCTATTGCTGTCCTAAAATTTCCACCTCAGTTCACACTTGAAGGTGTAAAGTACTGTATATAACATGCATTTCCAGCACAAGCTCTGTTGTTTTAAACAAACTCTATGTTGTGGTTTCTTAATTCTAAAAATCTTCACATGGTAAAACATGTTGCCCAGAAGCTATTCAATTTCTGTTTCCAATATGCATTTTCTTTGTGCACGACAGACACATTTTAGATTAATTCTCTGCAATTATATGGTAACTTTTGCAATGCACTTTTTCTACCTCCTTGTAAATCTACTATATATTAAAAACTGAGTTAAGCAGTATAAACATATTCATAACAGTTTTTCACTTGAAATATCTATTCCTTATACAAGTCAAACTGTAAATTACAGTAGTTTGTTTTGTTTATAATTAACACTTACGAACTATGAAACACATGACAAAAACCATAGACCAATATTGTAAAATCAGCTTTTGCCCTAAATAGAAGTAGGTTTTATGGCAAAGTGGTAAATAAAATACATCTTTAAGGTAGTTCAGTGTTACAGGCATTATATTGTATAATGTATTCCTTTTTAATTAACTATACAGTTATTGACTTCTTTCAGAAAAGTACTAGATTTACCCGAATAATGAAAAATACCAAATAAGAAATACTTGTTTCGGGGAAATATCTTTACTGACTAACTCGCTATCAACTGGACATAGATTCATTATCAATGGAGATGTAGTAAATTAGGTTAGTAGAATCTTAAGGAGCTATTTGGCTGACCAGCTGCCAAACTTGAGACTTGTTTGCCTAAAATGATACAAGGAGGTTACATTTATGCAAACAAATCCCGTTTCACGTGTGTGTATCAGAGTAAGATGAGTCTTTTGAGTGTATTGACTACCAGGTTGATTCAGTCACCTAAATATGGTTTCAATTCCATCTAAGATGGCCCAGGGTATTCAAGATAGCTACACAAACCTGGGAACACGACGCAGGTCCTGCCAGAAACGTGTACCTTTCTAGAATGGCAGGTAGAGGCCATGGGGAACACCCAGAAGAATCTAAAAAAGATGCTAAAGCAGTTAAACCAAGCCTAGCTCCAAGCTTAGGCACATAGTTCATTTGAGATGTCTAAATGCAGGTGTCTTAATCTTGAACTGATTCCCAAACTAATTGTCTCCAGTTATGACCTAGGGCTGCTCTTAGAAGGCAACATTTTGATCTTCTTCCTACTCTCCGAGTCTTATTTTACAATAGACTGAGTGAAGGAAATGACTGAAAAACTTAAATCATTATTATGAAAAACTTAAATCATTATTATATGATGTTACCTGCAGCCAACCAGACTGTAGAACTGAAACGGAAAAGGTGAACCAGTTTTAAAAAGATAAGTAGGGCCTGACAGCGTGTTGGGTATGCAAATTCTAATATCAATGTAAGACGCTTCAGTGGTTCACCACAATTTTACTGCAAGAACAACGAACTCTGGGAACTAACCCAGAGACTGGATTATACTTACGTGTGTGCTGGCTCCATTTCTACAAAGGATAAAGCATTGAGGAACAAAGCATATTTACTTGAACTCTACAGTGTTAGGCATTTATTATACATTCATTATGCTCTACTAAATGTTTCTGTGGGTTTATAACATCTTGTTTACATTTGCAGGAGCTGATGCTGTGGGGATTGGTGCAAAATATGATACCGAAGCTAAAATCAAAATGGATCTGATAAGCAGTCAACTGTGTGCTGCAAACACAAAATGATAGCCATTGGGGTGTGTGTGTGTATGTGTGTGTGTACACCCCCCCCACACCCCCCCCCCCCGGTGAGACATAAACACACATATATATATACACATATAATGTAGCTGAAGGACTAGAACAATCCCAGGAGTGAAGAGGGTTAAATCCAATTTTTTTTTGCCACCAAATACATTACATTTAACTATCCATCCTTGTGCACTAATTTTGGGGTCAATTCAGAAGCAGATATATGGCTTTGCGAAAGCAGGAGGCTTATGATAAATAGAAAAATATTTCTACGACTACTGATAATCAGAGGGCCCAGCTGACGCTCTTGATGTTGACTCTGTGAAGACAGAGTTTTGTTTGTTATTCTTCAGAGTTTTGCATGTCATGGTTTTGATGAGATAAGCATAGCTCACAAATCCATGTGGCCAATACAGTGCAGAAGCTGCAGCCTGACTCAAGAGTTTTGTCATAGATTTACTACGAAGCAGCACTCACACTTGGAAACTACAGATTCAGTTCATTAATGTTCAAAGGAGCAGAATGCTGATTGCAGGTATGGATTTAAATTTGGATTACCTACATGGAATGAAAGAATAATGCATGTTCTGGCAAGAGGAACTACTGATATTAATGTGGGTACGACTGTACAAAGATAGCAAATACAAGGGAAAACGGGGAACTAATTTGAGCAGTGATACAGTTCTTTGTGTAGAAATGGCAGTTACCAATATGCACATTTTTCAGACAAATACACTGCATGCTGCTCCTTGCAACTGCTAAAGAAGCATTTAATTCCATATTTACCACTGTGACATTTCAGTCTGAGAGCAATACTGTTCATTTAAATGGTGTTACGTTCTTGGTGGCAGTGCTAAAAGTCTTTGTGTTTTTTTCTTATCAATGTATGTGTGGGTGAAGATAAAACCTTTCTACGGAAAGGTAGCATCAGCAAAAAGGGAAAAGGCAGATAAATGAAAGATCCCTTTGGGCAATTAAATATGCTGGCACAAAATCTCATGCATACACATTCTTCAAAACCTAATGAAACTGTATTTCCTCAGTAGGTAGAACTTCCACACACCTCTGTCTCCCTCTGTGTATTCCCACTTACCCTTTTCATAGCACATATGCATAGTGCAAGGCTGTGCAGAAAGAGGGATAGGTTTTTTGTGATAAAATGAACTTAAGACTGGAGTTTATATGTACAAACATTACATGGGAAATTTTACTGTTAGAGGTAGCCCAATCCAGTGGGCTTCATGCCGCATGTGGATTTCTGCTGGCCCAGGCTGATAGATGTGATGCTCCTGCCAGCTTTGTGAACCCAGGTCTGGCCAACAGTGAGGCTGAGCACGTATAGCGAGGCATGTGTGCATATGTACACATTCCTGCACGGCCGCACCATGCCGCACACACACCTGACTGGTCACACAGGTCAACGCAGACAGAGCCCGGTGCCTTCACTGACACTCACGTAAACACATACAGTGCTACCTTTTTGTCTGCTCGCTCCTCCTGGATCTGCCCTCATCCTTTTCTTGCTTTTGGTCTTTCCCGTAAACGCCTCGTAATTACTTGTACACAGTAGCCAAATGCTCTTTCCCTGCACCCTGTAACAAGCTCTATACTTCTGTAGGCAGCCACCCCCTCTAACTTGCATGGCTCTCAGGAGACACAGTTTCTTTCACTGACCCTTCTTGGTGGGTTTTCCATCAGGAACAATGGTTGTTCTCCTTCTATAGCTTTATGATAGTCAGTTCAGTGGGTGCCATTTTCAGTGGTGATATTACTAGGTAGGGTTCTTCCACCAGTCTTTATATTTATTTTGATTAGTCTTTAATCACTTAATCTAACACTATTATATGTGTGTGCAACATGTCGATGTATTTGCCCTCCTCCTTTATGGTCTACAGTTTTTCAGAGTCTGCATGCAAGTAACTGCAGGGAATATATTTTGGCCTGTCAGCTGCAAGGTCCAAAGTTGCAAAGCTGCTGCCTCACTCTCTTACATGGGCATGTGATCACTTCAATGAGTTTAAGGTTTCAGATTTACTAAGATGCTAGGTGTACGACCTCAGTGGACACAGTTCAACTCCACTGTCCTCAGCTCTGTTTCTCAGCCGGTGATATTCTCACAGAGATGAATAGATGAGAGAATTTAAGGTAAATTAAAGCTCTCACTGTTGAGAAAGAAACTGTTTGTCTGAAGAGCTATTTGCTCAAGAAGCTACTACATTCCAAAGCCACGTTTCAGATACAATGATGGTGACATACCAGGTGCAGGAGGAATGGTGCAGAAATAACTGGTTTATGAAAATCAGGTTTTCTGTGGAAGCATTTTTCTTTCTTAAAAAAGAGTCAAAAGAGTTTTTTCCCTCCTGGAGTGTCTGGCCATGGGGCATACGTTGTAGCAGCCTTTCCAAAAATATGCAGAATGCAATGAATTGCAGATTACATGGCTTTCTGTGTAACAAACCTTTTTTTTTCATTTTGTTGGCTCACGTATGTTTTATTTTCCTCTTGCATAAAAAAGATTGTAAGCTTTTAAGCTCTCTTCTGCAAACAGTGTTTGGGAAATATCACTCACTTTTATTTAATTCTTAGAATTTTAATAAGGCATACTGAGCATTAATATTTAAACTTACTTACAAAATTATTTTTTCCATAGTAGTATTTGTTCAGTTTTATGACTTACTGAATTGCAATACAATCACATTTCTGGGCTCTAAGAAGAATTAAGAACTCTTGTCTAACATGGTAAATATAGTTCATTCAAACTCATATTCTGTAGAAAAAGAGCCCCATCAGATGCCAAAGAAAGAAAACAGAGACCAGAGCTCGGCTAAGAAGAAAGTATGAAGAAAGACCTCGGAACTCACTCCAAAATTATTATTTGGTAGCGCTGGCTTTGGACATTCAAATAGCTGTTCCATTGACTTAAGTTATTGCCATTAAAGGACAGAATAAATCATTCTATATTAATCTATATTTTTTTTTATTACTTTGGGTAATCAGTATTGCATTGCGTAAAGGCATATTCATTTCCTTACAGGTACGTGATGATGGTACATTCCCAAGAGTCATATTGTGATATCTGTTCTCAAAAAGACTTCAGTGAAATTACTGAAACAAGATTCTATCAATATATGTACAGAAACAGATGGGAGAAAAGAATTTATTTTACTGATAATTTTGACTGCATGGAGTTGTAGTTCAGAAGATGGATAAATTACGTGACCCCGTGGCTGTTCTTTCTTCTATTCCCATGTGCTGAGGAAAGTGTCTTAGATTGCTGCTGCCAAAGCTAACTAACCTCAGAAATAGTTGTTTCTCACGTGCCATCTCTCTAGAGATTTTCAAATGATTAAATAAAATGCTTCAAGAAGTATTCAGTCAGATTATCTGCAGCAATGCATTTGTTCCTATTAGGAACAAATATTAGGAACAATATTTTACTCATTAGGTTAGAAAGGTGGTCAGTATGGGTCCCTTTCTAACCATTACTATTATTTCTGCATGGTGTATGGTAGAAAAATCAGAACCAGAGTTGCTTCAATGCCTGTAAAAATTTTTAATCAATATCATCATGAACACACTGTGTTGTGATGCTGTCATGTTAACATATTACATGACTAAAGAAAATGGTCTTAACAACTAATTTACAGTAATATAGGAGCTAACTAAGAAGCTCCTAGAGTTACCAGCTTCTGCACTGCAGGAGCTTTTGACATTCTCAGAGCAAAACTGAATGTCCAACTGACTACAGGAATATCTGTAGTGTTTACTACAACATTTCTGCCCCTGCAACCACAACTTAACCTGCAACCATAACAAAATCTTGTTAAAAACAGATCTGTTTGTGGGTTTGGTTGTTTTTTGTTTTTTTTTCCAGAAAACTGGAAAAGCATCCTGTGGAGTTTTTGCAGAAAATTCCTTTCATTTTCAAATGAACTTTGCTATTGATACTTCATTCCTTGTGGTAACAGCTGAATAAATGGGCTAATCCAGTACCTTTTGAAGTCAGAGTGCTGCTTTTCCCACCGAAGTAAGGAAGCCCACCTTCACAAGCAGATTGACTTCTTATCTTTATGACTGTGCCATTATCCTCAAAGTTACTCTGCTTATACATTCACCTTTATAGCTGTGGGCCCAAGCTTAATGCACTTGAGATATTCAAGTCCCAGTGCAGATTAATTTGAAATCCTTTCCATTTCTATCATTTGCATGAAACTTACCAAGTGTCTTTTCTCCTCCTAGTTCCTATGAGTTACTGCAGCTTTTAGTATCATGCATGATATTGAAGGAAACGTGTTACAGGTTTCTTCCCAATTTGTTATTCCACAAAGGTGAATGTTTCTTCATTTCCCCCTCCTTTTTTTCCTTTTGTTTCTCACATTCCAGTTTACATTTCCTTCTTTTTATATTCCCTTTCAACTCTTTTTTATTTAATCTTTGAATCCAGTCTACAGGATGAGAGACTTAAACCAATATTTTGCTATAAGCTACCAAAAAAAAAAAAAAAGTGATAGCTGAAAAAACATAACAAAAATGGGAATGTTAGATAGTCTTCACTCATCTGGAAGCTAAAATGCATGTTCAATTCTCTTATACATTCTCTTACAAGTTACCTGAAGAGGACAATAAGATCTAATATTCATGGTCATGCTTTTATTAATTTCTTTCATTAGAATACATGTAAACACAGGGTGGGGTGTTTATCTTCAAAATAAAGTCTAACTGAACCAAAGTTGCTCCCTGGCTTAAAATTTCATATACACAAAAGAAAACTGAATTAAAATCACTAGAGAATTTCAGAATGACAAAACAGTGAATGTGAGAAGAAAATGAATCTATCTACTTCAGAGAAAGCAAAAAGTTTGAATCAGTGCAACAGGGATCAGTGGATTATGTCAGTTATTTATGAGATGGATGGAATTCATCAGTGAGAGAGATAGCATCAGCAAATGTAATAAAGTAACCAGAAAACTGGAAAATTAGCCAATCATCCCACAAACATTGAAAATTAGTCATCACCATAAAGCCAGCAAAATCATGTATGGGATTAACAGCAGGCATGAACAGAAAGGTTAACAAGTCTGTGTGAGATAAAAGTCAATGCTTTCTTGATTTTTCCTTTCTTTGCTTCTTCTCTGCCATTGAACTGCAAATGCCCAGAAATATGACTCACCCAGAATACATCAAATTTCAAAGCTATGTCTGGATTGTTTTTGTGCTATGTGCATGGTTGGATTTAACTTCATCCATACCATAGATTTTATACATCTGTTCTTGGTTGTTACTTGTCCAGAATTTCCAGGTATCTTTGGCTGTATCAGACTCCAACCAGGCTGAAAAAGGTCAAAAAATCATAAGTGAACAAAGTAGCCAAGAAATTTCCAGTCAGGAAAAGAGGATAAGCCTTGGGAAACAAAAAAAACCAGATGAATGTCCACTGCTTCCTCTATACTGTAAAACAAGTTCTTAGTGAATTAATGCTTGTGCTTATTTTTCACATCTCTCCCTCTTACTTGGTACATGTTTTTTATTTTCTAGCCTCTACTTTAAACTGAAAAAAATAAATACTGGAAGCTTTTCTAAAAGGGATAATAAATATATAAAAAATATATATTTAACTTCTTGAGAGATTAATAGTAAAACATTTATCTGAAGAGTTATAACAATGTTTATGAACCTTCTAGACATACTGCAGTTTAATCACACATGTATTTTAAGGCTTTTATTACAAAATCTTGTCCAAAACAGAGTTTGGAATAATTCTAATGGATCTTAAGTTCCCAAGGTTAACTAAAACTGATTTAACATAGGAAACTAATAAATTACTTATAATCATTCATTTTGAGTCAAAGGATTAGAATTACTTTGTGAAAGGAGATGGAAATATCAGGAAAAAAAAAAAGTTTAGTTTCTTTAGTTAAAGAAAACATAAAAAGAAGTTGCATAAGTCAATTGAAACTATTCTGTTTAGCAAGAAATACAATACATTATGTTTAAATTAAAGGAGGCAATCAGTGTATTCACATCTTTATAAAGATGTTTAAGGTCAGTTTGAGTGCTGTTGGGACCTACAAGTACCCATTCACTATCAAGTAGAGTCTTTGTAAAAAGGAACAGAGATGGCATTCAGCAGTGCTCATCTACAGATGAAACAAGGAAGGGTGTTTTTACTATCTTCATTTCTTACATGGAATAGACCCTCATAACCCAGGGAGCCTGCCCCTGAGCTGCATGGGTTTGACAGTCAGTCATACTTGATGTACTACTATATCCTGCTGTTGGCATTATAAATAAAGTGCTGTGCAATTTTGGAATGAATATGTCTCCACAACAGAAATTTGATTTAAGACGTTATTAAATATGATTAAAACAGTAAATAACAGTCTTTGGAAATAGTTTAAACACTTGTTAGAGTGTTCAAAATGTGGATGGACATTGTCACATTTTATAAACAGAATTTAAAAGCAAAATATATTTTTTTCTCATTACTGTTGTCAAGATGTGCACCTTACTCCTCTCTTATGAAAAAACAAAACAGAGGAACTTTGTTCTTAATTCACTTTTTTTAATTCACCCATCAAAAGATAAAGGTAAACAAGGTGAGAGGGTGACATGCCCTTCCCTGACTGTCCTTTGTCACTAGGTACCCATGACTGAGTGACACTCTGACTTGGCTTTTGAGACTGCCTCCCAGTGTGGTGGCACCACAGGCCTACAAACTTCTGCTCCCTAAGGGTTAAATTCCTCTGTGTTTGTTTGCATGCAGTGCACCCTTCCGTGTGATGGTGGGGACACATCCGTCTGTAAACAGGGTACCAAGCCCTGTGTTTACAATAGAAACTCTTTTGTAAGACATCACAACATCTAAGGAAAAGGGATATGAACTTAAAAGTTTCCAAAGATAAAGCAGAACTTTTCAGCTTTCAACTATTTCTTGAAATTTGTCTCAAGTTAACAATAAACAAAAGACATTACCATTTAATGGTGTCTTGTGAATGAAGCCAGTGACATCAATATGTTGCACACCTCTGTAGTTCTGTTGCAATGATCTCACACAAGTGCTCACTAAATGGGACTCTTCTTAACAAATTGCTAGGTATACCAAGAACTGATAGATCTGCATCTGAGCGGTGTCTCTTTTTGCTTTGACAGAGATGACAAGATTTGTTAGTATGGGATTTTCTGAGAGTTGTAAGTCAACTAATAAAAATGAAAACAAAAATGAAAATTCCAAGAAATGCACAGAGAGCGAACCCTCTCTGTTAATTACCTTATAATCCTTATTAAGCATCCGACTGTTTTGTGATGTTTATTGAACTGGAAATGCAAAGTTCAGCCTATTTCTGAAAATCATTGCCAGGGACAGAAAGAGATGTATTTCAGCAGCACAACCATTGATCTGTGCTATTCCTAAAGACAAGGGGTTTTCCAATTGTTCACACATATTACGTGGGGTAAACATGTTTAGATCTTGTTTGAAGCTTATTTCATGTTCTCCAGCCCTTCTTTACTGTTACTTCTGCATTTGTCTTAATTTCTTTCTGCCAATAATATGATACCTTAGTACAACTTCGCTCCATGATGAGCTTTCTCTCTGAACCTCTCACTCCTCTGAATCTCTCGCTCTTCATGAGGTGGTGCAATATTGACTCTAACACAGCATAACAGAGGCTGCCACCTTACTGAATCTGAAGCACATTGCTGAATGAACACCACCTCACCCCGTCATCTAAAAAACCCCGTAATCAATGCTGGTGATTTAGGCAAAGAAATAGTGTGAAAGTTTTTTTTTTTCTTAACCAGCCCCAGCAAGCCACCCGTTCCTTTTCTTGACCAATACTTTGCTCTGGTTCTCGAACACACTCACCAAGCTGTGCACTCCCAACAGATGCTGATAAATATTTACATGATGCTGCCGGTGAAGTTTGCTGCTCTGCTTTGTGTTCAAGTTTGTCCACTTCAGTTTGTTTTTCATGAGCTGAGATTTCTACACCCTCCTACATATTCCCTTCACCTTTGCTGTACAGACAGGGAACAGGAGAGCTCCTTACAGTGTGCCCTTGGTGACCCTTTTGTGCTTGTGTCCTTGGTGAGCCTTGCTTGCCTTTTGTTCGACTCCCCCCACAGCAAGGACCAGGCTAGCACTGGCACTGCTCAGCGGGCAGCGTGGTGAGAGAGGAAAAGATTGTGCAATACTGACCTTAGACGAATATCATTACTATTTATGTACTAACAGAAGGAACAATGCTAATTGTTCCTTCCCTCGTCCATGCCTGTTCTTGGTCAGACAAAGCTGGTTTCATTCGGGAGCTGGAGTTTGTGGAAAAGAAAAAGTCCAACAGAATTTATGGGCAAACGTCTCAAATGTGAAGAAGGGTATCTGAAATGGATTTTCCTTGTCACTGAAGGCATGTTGTAGATTGTTAGCCTACCACTTCTTTCCTTCCACAAGCACAGGAAAATGATTTTTTTAATATGTGAAGAAATAGAGATTTCTTTGAGATTCGGATTAATAATTTATTTCTAATCTTATCAAATAATTAAGTTAAGAAAGAATGTCTCACTTTTTAAGTTAAAATCTTGAGATTTATGGAAAGTAAAGCATAATTCAATGTTTAAGAAATATATCATTAAAAGGCAATTCGGTTGGTCTTATAATCTCTTCAATCTTAAAATAGAGGATTTCAGCTGTTGAATAACTCACTAACCAGTGAAAAGAACTTAAAGAGATTCTGAGATTTTGGTAAGTAATTTAGAAAGTCTCTTGTTTCAGGCTTTTATAATTTTAAAACTTATGGAGTGTTGTGGTGGTATTTAATTGCTCTTATTTTTGGCTTAGAGGAAACAAATGAAAGGCATTTTCTTCATTACTTCAAAATTGAGAAGCTGCTTCTTTACTCCAGTCTTTACAGAGAAGTCTTTATTTCACCTCTCCTTGCAGTTGTTGTTTCAGAAGGTGCATATTTGTTATAGAGTGACATTATAAGATTTCAGAAAGTCCACATCTCCAGCAGTATTCTGCCTTGCTAATCGTGAGCTTGCATGCAGACGGGTCACTGGACTAGGAGTAGTTCACGAACTGGTCCATTAACTTTCAAGTATATTCTGAAGTTTTGAAATTTCACCCTTAAGATCATGAAAAATTTGGAAGCATCTCTACTATTAACCTTCAACGAGGACTCATGTTCCTTAATTTCTTTAGTGTTTCTGACACTTTTCCTATAAAATACTTTCATTTAACTACTATGCTGTAGTATATCATTATATTGATACCATACTGTAAGTTACAGTGGTGGTGCATTTTTTCCCTTTCCCTGGGCCACTCTGGAAGTTTCTGATTAGGCCTTGGCACTTCTGAGTAATGAGTTAGGTGATTAAGCACCCCTTGATCGTACCAGCAACCCTTACATGACTAAGGTGGGTAACAGTGCTGTATGTACCAGGCACTCCTGTTGACTGGTCAAAGTAGGGAATAAGAACCAGTTATTCCCTGACAGCCCTGGGATGCTCCTGACCCAGATTATGACCCAAGCAGAATGGGACCGTTCTGATTGCTATTTTGAAAAATTACTGACTTGGGTTATGGCCAAGATGGAAATTTAAAGATGACTAAAGTCAAACATCCCACAACATTATAAACAGCGGTTCCAAAGGTGACCCTGTGAAAACCTTTGTGCTGTGAAGCCCTTTTGAGCTCTCCTGGACTGCCATGGGCTGCAATGGGCATCTCCCTCTGAGCAGTATGTCGCTCAGAGCTCAGGTACTCCCAGGATTGCAATACTAGACTGTCACTGAAAGCTGATGATGGGGCCTGGGATGATACCCTTGCACCTCGAGACCCAACCCTTTGCTCATTGAGAAATGAAAAGGCGTTGCATGCATTTCACTGAACTCAAGGGGACTTTTGAACAGGTATACCTTTGTATATTTGTGTATGTAATCCTATAGATCTATTTCTCTTGTGCTTGTATGTATGTGAGTGAATTGATTTAGTTACCTCATAAGTATTACAGTCTTAAATCAGAGCTATTTTTGTATTTTAAACAAATTCTATTGATTCACTTTGTGGATGTTAAAATAATCACAGATTAAAAGCTGCTAAAATCCTATGAACAACGTTAAACTATGAACAAACCCCCTCTCTCTCTCAGTGTATATATATATACCCTTTAGATACAAACTGTTGTCCAAGTCTGAGACTAAGGTTGGGCCTAGCCACACCTGAACTCAGTCAAGAGTTTAGAGTGTCTTGGTTTAACCCCAACTACAATTAAGTACCATGCAGCTGCTCGTTCACTCCCTGCCACCCCTGGTGGGCTGGGGAGGGGGGGAAACCATGGATTGAGATAAGAACAGTATAGTAATTGAAATAAAGGAAAATATAAGAATAGTAACAGTAATGGAAAGGGACATAACAAAAAGAGAAAGAAATAAAATTCTTGGGTTTATCTTTCTCTTTTTGTATCTCTATTTGTCTTTCTTAGGAAAACCAAATCAAATGATAAACACTGTAATTGCTCACCACCTGCTTACCAATGACCAGCAAATGCCCAAGCAGAGACCCCCCTCTGGCCAACTCCCCCAAGTTTATATACCAAGCATGACATCATATGGTATAGAATATCCCTTTGGCCAGTCTGGGTTGGCTGTGCTGGCTGTGTCCTCCCAGTTTCTTGTGCCCCTCCAGCCTTCTTGCTGGCAGGGCCTCAGAAGCTGAAATGTCCTTGACTTAGTGGGAACATTACTTAGCAACAACTACACCATCAGTGTGTTATCAACATTATTCTCATCCTAAATCCAAAACACAGCACTGCATCAGCTGTTAGGAAGAAAATTAACTCTGTCCCAGCTGAAACCAGAAACCTCATGATTCAACAGCAGGATCCCCTTCACTCATTATACTCCTTTAGAGCTAAAGCTGTTGTCCAAGTCTGAAACTAAGAGGAGATCTAGCCACACCTAAACTATATTAGGAGTTCAGAAAGCAATGGAGTCTGCTCTAAACCTCGTGACTCAACAGGAGACTCTCCCTTACTCTTTTATGTCTTTGATTTCTATATAAACCACTTTTGCTCGTTTCTAACTCAATGTTAATTTTATTTTATTTGTGTGTTCCATTCATGTAATAAGTAATAAAGTAAACCTTAGCATCAGAAGTTGCATTTCCACAAACTCACACTATTTCACACATACCTTTGACAGTGATCCTTTATGTGACCTAATCTAAAGCACTCATTCCACAACAGTTACTACATGCAACATCATAAAGAACACCAAAATTAAGTTAATTCATGTAGACACAGATAAAAGCATATAGACATAAAAATACAGGTCACTGTCTCTGTTTCATTGTGTACCTCTGAGGGGCCATTGGGAAATGGATCCAAATCTTGCATTTCAAGTTTCATTTTTGTTTAGAGAGAGATGGCTTCATACTGAGCACTTACGCCACAAGATCATTACAGCACTGCAGGGCTACTGCAAAGTTTATTTTTCCTCTCCTGAGTCTCCTTAATCCCATTCTTCATAATTCTCCCATTATGGAAGTCTACATACTTCCATAATCCCTTACCTTTGAGCAAAGATATCATTATTTCAGTAATCCTTATTCTTAGTGGACACTGCTGCATAAACAAATTCCTTTAACCTGGCTACCAAGAGCTACTCATGCCCAGCCAACGCATCTGCTCTTCCATGGTCTTTATTTCCAAAGTGCCAGGAACTAAAAGACTTCTGAGAATCATCTGAGACTTTTTTCTTTTTCAAAGTTTTTATTTATGAGAAGACACTGGAAATACAGAAGGAATTACAGCTTTGAAGAGAGATTTTTTATTCATGTGGAAAGGGCCCTGAAAAAAGTACAATTGCAGAAGATGACAAAACATAAAGCTTAGTTCTTGAAAGTGCCACGTCTTTCTAAGATGCCTGTTTTCAACTGCTGTTGTGGGTTTTTGAATCAATATACAGTTTTTCAACTTGCTTTTAGCTGAAAGCTATTTAAAAGGTCCTCTTTTCAATCAGAATCCTACAAAGGTAGGAGTGTTTAGTCTGAACTTGCATTGTTATGTTATATGTTATACAGAAGCCCAATTTTAAAACTTGAGTGAAAGACAAACCCTTGCCTTTTGGCACTTGTACAATAGGTGCTTACAGAAAACTTAGAAGATGGACTTTTTTTAATGTTAAAACATGAAATTGCCTGTCCTGAGATACACAGAGAAAGCCATTGTGTATGGTTCTTACTACATCAACTGGATGCTAGCTACACTCTATTATTTTCTCTTTTTGGAGGATCAAGACCCTTCTTTTTTTGAACAAGGCATTCAATTTTGTGCACTGTCCCAAACAACGTAGAAACTAAACTAATATTCTATTTCTGGGAGCTCTAAGAAAGTTACATTGCAATGCTACTTGCAAACCAGTTGACTGCTAATTAAAACTTGATCATCTTTTTATGTTTTGCATTAGCAGGTGAGGAAATACAGATAAATGAAGCAATGACAACTAGAAAGCTACCTCCTTAATTTCAAGTATACTGTGACATCTTCCTAACTGCTTGCAAATATTTTCATTTGATTTTTTTTTTTTTTCTTAATAAAGAAACCCTTCAATGTCATTCATGGTTTAGTTTTGTTGCTTGCTTGCTTTGGTCAAACAGACTGATCAACTGATGTAATATTTCCATTCTTAGATAAACATTTGTACATAAACATTTTGAGCCATGTTTTAAGGTGATGCAACTCAAAAATCATGGTTAGAGAAAATACATAAAGTATGTTCAGTACTTAAAGATGTGATTTTGAAATAGATTTAGAAAATACAGTAATATTTTACTGGTTTTCTTCTGTAACTAGATTGCTGTTACTCTGAACACTATTACCAATAAGCAGTCAGCTAGTAAACCATCCTGAAAGAATCACACAGCAAAACCTGTCCTTTAATTGTACTATTGTAGATCATCCACAATAGTTGACAAGTGTACCCCATCAAAATACCCATTTAATAAATGCTGCCTTTCACTTTTCAGACACTTTAAAGTGCTCCAGTAGTGCACACTAATCCTGGTACAACACCATAATGTTTTGCTAGAAAGTAATAGGAGGAACAGATTTCAGGACTTAAAGATCCTTAAGAAATAGTCTGCAACTTTGGGCAAACAAGAACCATACTCTTTTACAAGGTTTTCAAAAGTGAGCAGGTGGTCTGTTCTTGGATGTCCCAGCTTAAAGAGTGCTGTGAAAATACCATGTAGAGTAAACGGGATGCTAGTTAACAGGGATGTAAACAGAAAAAAATCACTAAGAAGGTATTTCACTGATACTTCTTCTTACAGCAAACTTGTGACACGAGATTTATTTACTGTGCTGTTCTGTATGTTTAGACACACTTCATTCCATCACGTCAGTAAGTTTGTAGTACCATTATGTTATCACACTACGCATTAGTGCTCCACTGAAGCACTTAAAGTGTAGCACTGCTGCAAGATGCACTGCTTTCTGGTGATGAGTTTTATAAAGCAGCCTTACAAGCCTCTGTGATAGCATTTGCCTTTGTACCTTGAGTATAAGACTAAAGAGATTTGATGCATTCTGTCTTGTTATGTCTGATTCTGTCAATGTGTGGCTTTGTGTGGCTCAAAGCGATATGATATGACGTGAGCTGTAATGTATCAAAGGGACTTAAAGTTTCTTCTGCATTTTGAATAATGACAGAAACTTTTGCTGCAAGACTAATGTTATGTAATGTTACATATGTAATAGGAAAGCATTTGTAGAAGAATTGCAATACCTAGATATGGGCACGATGAAGTGGATGCAGGGGAAAGGGGAGAAATCTGTGCTACTTCTTTGATACATACAGAAATATAAAAGGAAGACATAAGCTAATTAGCATCCAGCACCTCTAGCAAATCCTGGTATATGACAAATGTTACATCTAGAAGTGTCTTGTTGAGAGTTTACAAGAAAAGAAACATTACAAAACAGTTTTGGAATTTTAGCTGTAAAACCTACAAGCTTGTAACTTATTTAATAGAAAGTAGGCATTTGTGGGCAAGATAAATAATTCTCTGTGTGTATGTTTGTGTGAGAGAGACAGAAATGGCAGAAGTGAGACAGAAAACTGAATGGATAGTGGATTTCCAGACAGCTACGATTTCAAGATGTCCTGCGTAAGGTATACATCCTAGACATTTAAGGTACCCTCTAAATATAGATGCCAGATGTTACAGGAAATTTGTTTGGATGACTCATTAGAGGACATCTACCTTCCTAAAACAGTTTTAGATGCCTGAATTAGAAGATTTCTTCTAGACTTTAAGTTTCCCTTTTTCATCTCCCCGTATCTGAAATAAGCATAATAATATCTTACTACCTCAGAGAAACATGATGATGAGATGAACATTTGAAAGAAACTCAGGTATCTCAGAAATTAAAGCCATATAGGTAAAAAGATATGGCCACTGTGCAAAACGTGTTTAACCATCAAAAGGCAGCAGCTTTATAAATCTCACACAGAGATTAGGAGGCTTGTTTGAAAAATCTTTGCTTCAAAAAGGCAGTGGGCTGCTACCAAGAAAATCTTTAGCCAAAATTTATACATGCTTCATCAATGCCATCGGGTGTTCCAGATACTGTTTGTCAAGCATGGCGTAAGGATCTGTTAAAACAGAGAAGGAATGACCTAAGGGTCTGGGCATATGGCAGATCAGTAGTAACTAGAGAGGTATGCCTGTTGGAAAGGACCACGGTGGGAGGTGAAAGTTGGTCTAGGGAACGAGTCCTGGTTGAGTGCCATAGCACTTTTCAAACTACCAAGCTGCAACAAGGTGTTTTACCATCTTGTACCAGCACACTCTTCATCCCAACCCCTCTGCTACCTTCTCCTCATCTCACCTCATCCAGGGCATGTGTTCTCTCTTCCCTTGCTTCTTCCTTGGCTGCTCTCTCTTCACCGGCTCTCAACTCCTTACCAGAACCAGCCACAGCTGCACCTTATCTACTACCAACCCGCTGCCCCTGAAGCCAGCCCACAGCTGTATAGCATCGATGCTAATTAACGCAGCTTCATTCTTCTACAGTTAAGTCCGGAGAGGAGGCATTGAAATGGGACTTTTAGGAAACAGAGATGAAGTGAGATGAAGCAATATTTTGGGAATCTTTGCTTCCTGAACAGAATGACCCTGCTGTATGTTTTTGTTATAAATAAAGCTAGTAGTAAACTTGATATACATTATTAATTTTTCCTAATAGCAACAATCTTTCTGGAAGACACACACCTTTGACAACTGTCTAGGTGCATAAATGTAACATTTTATTAGATTAGATTACTTCAATTACAGATTGCAGAACACAACAAATAACAACTAATAAAAAAATTATAGTGAGAGCTACCTCCCTACAAGCCTGAAGAGGGGTAGAAATAAGTGTTTGATTGTGAAACACATATACAAAATGACATCCCAAATGTTCTGAAAAATCTTCAGTCACCTCTAGCTGCTTGTCCTTGTGAAGAAGTGATCTGTGTGAACAATCTGTTAATTTTATCACACTAGGTAAAGTCTTTATCCATAATTGTCAATAGGTTAGAAGGTAATACCTGTCAGCATACAAGCCAGAAATATTGAAAAGGTTTTCTTTCAAAATACATCATGCATCTGTAGTACAGCAATTAGAATGTTAAATGGAAGATATGACAGATTTTTTTTATGAGTGATATATCAGGAGAGGATGAAATTTACAATTCCTGTTTCTAGATAGAGAAGTTAATATGGCATTCCCTGTACTGGTAGTAGAACATTAACCACATCTCTTCCACCTTTCATGCTTCTTTCTGCAGGAATAACATGAATGGAGATTCTGACCCTGTGATACGGCAGTCTTCTGCAATTTTATTTTATTTTTTTCTAACTGGACTTATTGCTACACAAGGTGGAGGGAAAGGAAAATCAGGCTCACCTGAAAGTGGTGTTGAAATGTGTGGTTTACACAGGCACTACTGAGCCCATCTTTCAATTGGGGCTTGGTTTTCTCACTACTTATGTTGAAACCAACTGTGCTGTGTCAGTGTATTGCAGAATCAGACCTGCTAATACATGTAACTCACAGAACAATAAAAAAATGGGTATAGCTTCAGCTATAAACAGACAGTAAAGAGTATTGTTCCCTTTCCATTTTATGCTGTCACTGTGGTGGGTGTGGTACAAGTGCCTTGAACTAGAATAGAATCAATGCCTCTGTGAGTATTGAAATGAAAACTGAATACCTTTTCTGATAAATAAAATATATCCTGGTGTAACTTAGTGCCACTGTTGGAAGATAAGTTTAAAACCTAATATATCTTCCTTAGAAGGGTGGAATAATTTGTTTCCTCAGAAAGTATCGTCACAGAAGAGAAATAAAGGAATATCTAGATTTGCAACCAAAGAAAAATACAGTCTTTGAGTGAGACATAACACATGATGATACCAGGATCCATGTGTTTCCTCAAATTCCAAGAAATGGTCTGTCATTTATGTTGTTACAGAGAACGGGACTGAGAAATGCAGTACCTGCTGAGAAGATAAACATTTTAAAACTAAGCCTGCTCAGAGGAATAAAAATACACATTGCCTTTCACGATGAAAACCAGATTTTTGAAACTTAGGAAAGAATGGTTTATGATGGGAAGGAAGTAAAATGGTGATTTATATTCTACCACTCAGAAACAACAAAGTTGACTGCTGACACTTATGTATCCTATTGGGTATCAGCTCTATATGCAACATACATCAGCTTACAACTTTTTCCTTTTTACATTTCAGCCTACAGCTTCTATAGCTTCAATTTAGTGAACATTCAGGGCCTGGTTCACTCAGGGTTCACATTCAGGGCCATGAACTGAAACTCAGGAAGATAAATATAATGATATATGAAAATTTTTGAATTCAGTATCCTTCTCATATTCCTGCCCCTTCAGATATGAAACCTATCTACTATTTCCACTCATTATTTCACTCTTTTAAAGGATTTTGAGTATCAGATTGATGAATTAACCTTTGTGGTGGTTTTTTTTGTTTGTTTGAGTTTTTTTGTTTTTCTACTTAATGTTTCTCTAGGTAACTCTTTCTTTGGTCACCTTCCATTTCATTGCCCAAGACAGAAGTTATTCTTAAAGTATGTTGTTCTAAAATAATTTTCAACCTGACATTTTTAAAGCATGTCTTAAATGTGTCCAGTGTGACACTCCATACATTTTCAATATACCTAACAAATATCAGCTGGCAGATTCACATACACCTTTTTATGATTCAGGTAGGAATGACTAAGTAATTCACAGGATTAGGAACCATAAACAAAGAAAAATGGGAAACTGATACAAATATGGCCATCCTACAAATATGCTTGGTTTTAATTTCCATCTCTTCTCACAGTCTAGGGTACCTGACTGATTTCTCTTTTGAATTCTTTCTTCTACTATCTTTAAAGTGGTTTTCTTTCTGATACATTTTTTTTTCTGTTCTTTATTTCAGCAGCATTATACCAACCAGCACTACTCAAGGCAGCAGAAAGTTCAAGATTTACACTTATACGAATTGAACCTTTGTATTCAGAGAAAATACACGTTCTGCTTGTATTCGTCTGTACTGCTAAAGGGGGCTAGAGATTCCTATCAAAAGGACGTACTATTCTCATCATTGTATATATAAACAAAGACATCACATTTCAATACAGGTACAGTATTAAGCTGAATTAAATTTAAGGAGCAACAGCAGGTATATGTTTCCCACAGTATGTAGGCAAACAGAAAAAGCATTCTTTTGTCAGGCTTTTTGGCTAATATTTCATGTTCATTTTCACCACCATCCGTATATCATTTATGGCCACCATTCAGCAGTGTGCTCTCAGAGCTATTTTATATGCATTTCATTTATGTTTGCTGTGATTTTTATTTAAGGACATTCCCCAGAACATTTCTATACACTCTGTACAGGTTTGTTATATGGTTACTTGGCAGCCTATATGTGATTTATCAGACAAGGGCTTTGATGCCTAGAGCACCAGTTTTTCAAAGTTGTCTGAAGCGGAAGTGATCTTGAGGCTGTGATATATATTGATTTGATTATTATTTTGTAAATATTTTCTTACTTAATACGGAGAGAACAGTATGCCCCTCCTGCAGTGTAACTACTTGTGGGAAAGGGTTTGTGCTAGTCATCAAATAGGACACATAAATCAGTATTATTGAATAAAAAATGTGTGTCTTGATGTAAAAAATAGGCTTGAGGCTTTCTTTTCAAGCTGAGTGTTTGGAGACTGAATGGATTTTTATTTATTTTAATTTTTCATACTATTTTTCATCTCAGAAAATTCTGATTTTTTCCGTATTTGCATTCCTTTCTTCATCTTATGTATCAGCAGATGAATTATACACACTGAGATTTTTCACTGATTAAAGGATAGTTATTAACAGGATATACGCTGTGCTAGACATTATTGTCACTGTAGTTCATACTTCAAGAGAATTGAAGTGTGTGCACCACTTTGCTTATTTTTCCTTTACTTCTCTTTAAATAATCTTCATGCTGGAAATTAATGATAGTTAAGCTGATTACCACATGTTAATACATGTTAATTAAAGATAATTCCCTGTTTCATACACCTCAATAGTGGGGTTTTGTTCATTCTTTTTCTTCTCCCCTTTTTCTCCCATCTCTCTCCCTTTTTCCTTCTGTCCTAGTTCATCTTGCTTCCGACAGTTTTGAAAACATGGATTCAGTTCTGCATGGACTTTAGGCTGTCTTTCATGAAGATGTGTTCTCAACACCCAACCCTTTACATCAGGTTATTTTTCTAATATTTTTTTTTAAAATTACATTTCTGCTATGGGAAGCTTTTTTATTTTTTTTTTTTTTTTAATTTGGAGCACAAGGAATAGTGAGTTATTTTGCCTTTTTTTTTTTTTTTTTCTTTCCTCCAGAGCCTTAGAATATTCTTTAGGAGATGGATTCCATAAAATGTCAAAAATACCTTTAACTTTCCATGTGGTCATCTATAATACAGTAACATTAAAATTACGTCACTGATTCATTGGTTATACTTTACTTCCATAAAAAAAATTCAAATAATTTGAGTTTGCTGTGCTTACTTACGTGGTTGGTACCTAAAAGAAGACTTCTTTTGCTCAAATGTAGGGTAAATCACATTATACTGCTTATTGTCTGACTCAAGCTTCAGATCAGAATTCTACTTTGAAAATTTTGCAGAGCTCAGTTTTCCAAAACCAGGTCTTAATCTTATGGAAATAATCAGGATTGTACTCATCTATCTTTTATATTGACTTAAGTTGTATAGTTTTCTACAGCAGCTCATAACGTTCTGATACATCTCATTTTCTTCCATTTTCAGTTTGTTATTTGTTGCTGGGTAGTAAATACTTTCCCTAGGTCATCTCATCCTTTCTCTATCTATCTAAATAAAAAGGTTTTGCCCATCTCACTGTGTCAGCTTAGTCCTTTGAAAATGAAATCCGTCATTTTATTTTTTAGAAAACCATCACAGAAGGCTCATCTGTGAGATGAATAGTGAAGAGGTATTGATACTCCTTGAAATCTGAGCAAGCCTAGCTGAAGGAAGGATCTATTTACTTTCTTTCGTGTCTCATCCCATTTCTGTGTCTCTTGTTGGATCAGGAGGTGATCTCAGAGTGTAGTGTGACCTTATCTTTATCTCCTTTTCCTGGAGTTATCAGCATTAAGCTTTGCTTGGGGTATTGTCACAAATTATGGTTTTCCAAACTATTCCTTTACACTTACTTAGCCTGGCTTTTTCAAAATATATAATTGTGCAGGTGAGCTCCTTCAGTAGTTTCTTAATAGTCTGTGATTAGCTTTTATTAGTTAATGTTCTACTTAAAGTTGTATGAGTGTTTTTTTCTCAGTTCTACAGAATAAGCTAATAGTTTGGGAAGGGGGTGGGGTGTTTGGTTTGTGTGGTGGTTTTTTTGGGTTTTTTTTTCCCTTGGAAAGTAGATACTTTTAATATCAGTAAATACAATGTGGTTTTATGTTGGTTTTATTTTAGAGCATTTTTTTGAGTCTTATTTCTGAAGCATCACAGTGTAACGGTAGTACTCTGAGTATTGACACATAGTCTAAGTGCTTTGTTTTATAATTTTGAGTTGTAACTTTGTTGGGTCTCTTCCTACACTGATAGCTCACACTGAGAGCTATCCCAAGGATTTACAGTATTCTGAGAAGTTACTACAGCTTCTGGAAAGTTACATGGCTGTCACTCTGCATCACATGGTGATAGGCAAACTTCAGAAAAAGCAGAAAGGTGTGAAATAATTGGTGTGAACCCAAGTTGTCCCGTCTCTCGCACCTGCAAGGCATTAGCAAGACTTAGGAGCACTTTGAAAGGGACAAGTACAGTTCAACAAGAGACAATGCTCCAAGGAGTTTAAGGTTTTAATTCCAAGGTATTTGGACAAGTGATAGAAAAGGACAGATATGTTCCTTTGACTATAATCATCAGAGATCCCTGAGGAGAAAGTTGGCAAGAATCGTATGTAACCGTACTTGTGGCTTACACAAACGTACTGTGTTGAACTGCATCTTGCTAGGATGCAAAAAGAATGGAAGTATGCTGATCTTTGTGGATTTGCTTTGTTATACGTGATTTTTTTCCAGTTTTTATCTTCTATGTTTCAGATTCCAGAAAAGATCAGTAGGTTTTTGAGGGTTGGGTTTCCTCTGCCAGAGTGCTGATAATAGATCAAAATCATACACTAAGAGCTTATCTCCTTAACCATCTTATATCTGAAGTCTGATTTCAGATTTGTTATCATGAAGGGGCTAAACACATGGCAGAATCCATGGGGATTTCTTAACCCAGAGTACTCTCTTAGATGCTTACATACATGCGCTTCTCAAACAAAAGACTTTCACTCCCTCTCCTCTTTGCTCATAAAGGAGTGTCCATGTCTGTGGTCCCTGATCT
The DNA here is from genome assembly GCA_035590215.1 of Microhierax caerulescens. Lineage (NCBI taxonomy): Eukaryota > Metazoa > Chordata > Aves > Falconiformes > Falconidae > Microhierax > Microhierax caerulescens. The sequence continues at coordinate 1,654,138 of JAVJGJ010000001.1, forward strand.
AGCAAAATGCCAGGGGACCGGGATCATGAAGAACCTGGATTTTGGATTTACCTACCCATGCCTGCCCACTGTAAAAAAAAAAACAAAACAAAACATTTCATGGAGACAGTCACAAGCTCTATTACCACTTTGCTGCAATGCCTTTTATGTCCCACATGTACTGCAACTGCTTGACTAGGACTGCACCCTCCTGGGACGCTGGCTGGCTAGGGAAAGTTCTAGTACTCAGGTTTTCAGGAAAGTTTCTAGATGTAAAAGGGCACACTTGGAATGGATGATGCTCCTTTAGAGGACTCCAAAATAAAGCACTATTAGGCTAAAAGTGGGAACAGAATCCTGTAAGAAAAATGAGCCCACAGACTGATTTTACAGGCCAGCAAGTGAGACACACACATAATTCAAAGTAGATCTGCATCAGATTGTGGACATGGTGGCATAAGCATTTCTAAATAATTAGAGGACATCACACAGGCTGCTTTGTTTTGCAGCGTGACTTTGAGGGCAAAAAAGGGTGCAGTATGGAGATATGGAAGGGTGCCAAGCCTACTGGGGCACTGTCAGAAGAAACTAGGGCCAAGCCAATTTTGCCCAGCCCTGCCTTACTGATGTGTATGCTCTACACATGTGCTAAAAGGATGGAAATAAAAAGTAAGTTACTTTTCACTTTTCTTCTCCTACCCAAAGCTCAAGTTTCTTCAGAAAGAGAGGCACTTCATGCATAGCAATGCGTATGCAGGCATATAGCTATTTTGGACAGTCAGGGATTAGGGCTCAAGTGTGACATGAGAACAAGCCATTACAATATAGCACAGGTGCTGTGAAGTGCCTTTTGAATAAAGGCTGATTTAAAAATATGCTTGTGCACATTGTGAAAGCAGAGCATTGATGTGTAGGTCAAAGAACAGCACTTAAATGTTGGGACACTTCTCTGAATTAAAACCACCTAGCTTTTCTCAGTATCCATTTCAGCTCTGTTTTCCTCGTGATAACTCTAATGTTTAAGGTATTTGGGTTGAACCATCTGGGAACATAGAACATACGTGAATGCACATAAAAGCAGTCTCTAAAATAAAGGTTAGTGCTTTTCCAAATATTTTCTAGTTTTTGTCAAATATGACATGATATTTCCAGGTAAAGAATACTTAGAATTTATGTGGAAAGTGGAGGTGAAAAGGGAGGGTGAGTTAAAATGGTTGTATATGAGTCCCTTAAAAAGAGAAAAGCTTGCTTCAGATACTCCAGTCCCTGAAGCAGCTTTGGGTTTTCAACAGAAAAAATATAGGGGTGGATCACAGGCTGATGATGTAGGTAGGCATACCTTTCTTGACTTCAGTATAGTATTTTTTTCCTAGTTATATTCCCCTTTTCATTTCTTTTCTTATTTTTATATTTTTAAGTGTTATTTCCACTGGATAAGAACTACAGTAATTCCTCAAGAAAAGAATAAGACATGATGCACAATCTCCCATATATTAACTACCCTTCTACATTATTGTCTTGTGTGCTAGTCTTGGGGACAAGGCATTTGTGCCTTGTGATTATCATGGTAACATTAATAAAAAGTTCACACAGTGTTCTTACTTACTGAACACACAAAACAATTATTGTTAGCTCTTTTGTTTAAAACAATCCACATATACCACAATATACTCTCCACTTAAAACTAAAAAGTCAGCCTTTGCTAACACGGGGTTATGTATAAGTTTATCACTATTTCTCCCTGCATTTCATTTGGAAGGTTTCTACTGCAGCTGTGTATAATGGTTAAAAAAAAATTGACTTTTGTAATACCTTTTCTATATTTTCATTAATGACTAGGTCTGTCACCTTTTACTTTCACTAACTTGCCTTAAGTTTAATAATGCTGACATGATTGTTCATGGAATAAGGAATAATAAGGTATGATAAAAGAAGGCATGAGCTGATGTAAATATTTATAGAAGATTTAAGTTTTATTCTCTCTGTATTCCTTATTGCTTCTTCTTTTATTTTTTTCTGCCAGCAGAGATGTATAGTTCCGTTAATATTTCCCAATCAATAAACACAGATAAGTAGCGGCATCTACTAAGACATATTAGGTCCCATCCCATCCTACTGTTCTATCCTTATTCTATAACTTAAATTTTGCTAGGAATTCAGCCAGGGTGTGTCAACATTCCTTCTCTTTGATAACATTTTTATGCTTTGAAGGCCCAGTTAGGAAAACAGTTGGGAATATAAATACCTGTGGAAAAGTCTGGAAAATAAACTCTTCAAAAGAAACCAATATATAAAGTAGATTATGAGCATAGGATTATCAGAGTCTTCTTTTAAATAAAAGTGTTGCAGTAAAGGAATATATCACCAAGGATGTTGATTGTTAAGAAGGTAGCATTTTCCGTAGCTGAATTGGATAAAAGAAGTAGATAACCAGTGTTTATTGCTTTAAGTATCTACAAAGCATCTCTTCAAACAAACAGAAGCTGAAACAGATGTAAGGGTACAATATACGATGCGATGCCATGCTGCACACAGGGTAGCACATCGGCTGGAATCAGACCAGTGTCGGACCTGGAGCCCACAGTGCCTTTAGCATGATAAAGTGCTACTGTTTGTGGAATGTATTAGAAGTAAATAGGAATTGCATTTGTTCTTACTGTTTCAGAAACTTAATCTAGGACAGGATGAAATGTCCTTTGAAAATGACCTCTCTCTCCAGCAAGACTGTACAGAGATGAACAGTTCAGCCTGGACAAAAGGACATCAGGTTTGATAACATTACCCTATCTTAACGTGTGCTTCAAAAGTTTTCAAGCTAATTTGAAGACAAGTTATTTATAGACCTCCATGTACAGTTTAAACACAATCTCAGGATTTGGGTTGAGAATTTTATATGTACATGATTAATCTAGGAAGAAAAGCATCATTTAAAGTCAGTAAAATGTGTAATCCTAAATTGTTTAGACTGCAATTTTGAAGAAGTGCATGGGTTTTATTCAAACAATCCATATGAAATATTTGGAAATATAGAACAAGGTTTTTTTCTAAAGAGTAACAACTTCATTCTGCTAATCAGGGAGGCAAGGAGCATTTAGTATTTTTAAGTTAATTCAAACATAAGTTCCATTTTTGTCACACTTTAGCGAATACTTGTGAATATTTTTCAGGGCACTTTGATTTATGTGGGTGCCTCACAATGAATGTAAATACCATTTGGGATTAGTCAGATCTTCTCCTGATTGGAAAATCCAATTGCTGAAGGGAATATCAAAGGTTTATTAAAATATTTTTTTAGTCACTTCTGAATATATTAATCAAAATAAAGTCAGGACTAAAATCTTATATTAAAACAATTTTCTGTGTTCATATATCCAATAATACTTTTAGACATTCATATGAACACCTAAATATCTCAATAAATGTTCATGCATTCTGTTATTTCCATATGCTTCAGGCTTTGGTTAACAGCGGTCTGTTTTATAGCAATTTCAAATATCTAGAGGTGTAGAAAGGCACCTTTCTGCTCACTGATACTTTTCAGAAAGTGAAATCTGAGTCAGATACAAGCACTTTTAGGATATCTGTCCTCCTTCCCTACCTACTAGTAGAATGGCATTAAAAACCAGCTTTTGCACCCTGACTTAATTTCTATTAAAGCTAGCGTAAATAATTCAATTTCACTTTTCTTAACTGGGAGTTGCACTTTCTAATTCTTTCACACTAGCTTAGTTCCATTGTGGTTCCACTTCTAGCAAAATAAGAAAATGTTCAAATATAAATTCTCTCTTCCTGCACATAAACCATCATGTTTATCAGGAATAAAATCTATTACCTTTGAGGTATTTGCTTGTTTGTCTTTTAAGCAAATGCCGTTTTAGGGTCCAGTTTTTTAGTAATGATTTTTTTTTTTTTAAGCTACAAATAGTTTTACAGATTAATTGAAAAATAATTAGCATACTAGAACAGGAGGTAAAAAAATTACCTCGGTTGTAAAACAGATACTAGAAGTCGCCATGAAGGACAGATCATAATTGAAAATTAGTTTAGAGAAAGAAATCTCAACTTTCTTTTACAAGTTAATTTGCATATTACTTTTGGGACAGTGTTAGAGAACAAGCATCTTTTAAAACAGTATGTCTCAAACTCACAGTTTCATCATAAAATTTCTGATAAAAATTTCCTTACATTGAAAAGTGTAATATCAAAACAAATATTGTATTGAATGGGATTGCATGTCTCCGTGTGGATTCAGTGACTTCGTTTGAGTTGACTCTACAGATTTTATAAAAACATGTAGAACACGGTTATTGACTGTTTTTTAAAAACTGAAATATATAAATCAGCTCTTTGGAATAATTGGCTCAGTTTAAATATTATTCTCATGTAACTCAAACATGGATGCACCAGTTCCACCCTACAGCTTCCTTTTCCTTGATTACTAAACAACAACCCTAAAATCTGACTCTTCCGATTAATTCTTACATTTTTAAAGGTAAAACAGAGTTCAAGATTAGCAAAACATCACATATGAGGGTCTTCACGTATATATAAGTGAAGTCTGACCCAAATTCATAATAAGCATAGACTGTGATGGATAGAATACCATGCTTGTAGTAAAACAAGCAGTAGTTCAGTTAGTGACAAAAAGAACAAAACCAGTAATTTCCTTCATGGGCTCAGAGTTCAGGAGCAGAGTGGTCTTGTAAAATACAGCTGGTTTGAAATAAAGCATAGAAGTTCTAAGTCTTTTACTTCCCGAGTGCTTTTGCCTTGGTTTCCTCTAGTGAGTCTGCTCAGTTGCTCTGAAGAGCACTGTAACAAGTTCCACTCAGGGGAGGAAGCTGTCATTGCTCTAGAAAAGCATCATCAGAAAAACCTAGCAAAAAATAAGTTTGTGGTATATCTGACTTTGATGCACAGGTGATATCCTTAGGACATATGTTCCTGCACAAATTTGGAGATGTTTTATTTTATTTTTATTTTACTATTTTAAGCTATATTTGCTTTTTTTATACTTTTTAAAATATCTTTATACCTATTTATGCCTTGCACATACAAAACCTGAAAGAACCTTAATTTGAAGGTGTTAACCTTTGTCACAAAAAATTATTTCCCCTCAAATTATGGAAAAGTATCTCTGTAAAATAATATGAAGTGTGAGTTTGCATTAACATTGATAAATGCACCTTAATTTTTCTTATTTATTTAAAAATATAAATTTATTCTTTGTTTGTTTTCTGTTTTACAGATTTTTTTTATTATGTTCTCTGCAAAATTTCTGTTTCCAAAGTGAGAAACTAAGTAGTTATGTCCCATTTTCATGCACACCTTTAGCAGTGGGCTTTGTTTCAATTTGCTGTATCATCTGTATAATGTTGCTTTCGTGGCATTATAAACTTCTCATGTGTACTGTGAGAAGACATAAAATGGCCCAGTGGCATATGTTATGTTCTTGCATCTGCCTAATTTTCAACTTGAAATACCACACAGCAATGTTTGTGATAAACTACACACAACAAGGTCAAAGCAGGTGCCTGCTGGGATGAGTAATCATCTTTATTTCATCATCTGGTATCAACAGGTATCATGGAGACAAAGTAATAGCTTTTATGAGAGGAGCTTCATATGTACCTCTGAAAAGTTATGAGACACAAGACAGAATCAACTAAGAGATAATGACTGTAGATTTGCTATAGAGTGCCCCGCAGTTCAATTTACATTGCATCCTGAAGGGTACTGTGTGGGAAGGACAGATTTTTCAAAACAAATAGGCTTGAAAGTATTATCTAATCACTAATGCTCAAACTGTGTGTGCTGTTTTTAGAGTTCCCTCTCTGTAGAAAAAGCGGGGTTTGTTTTTTTTCACATGCAGTTTTACCTCTCTCTGTAATCTCTCTGTTTTTTCAAGTAACAAATATATGCATCCCTACCAATATATTTCAACCCTTGTGCAACCCTAATTGTCACATGAAAAGTGAAAGGGTTTTACATTATTTAGACTGAAAATATTTTACCTCTGTATTACCTCTAATATCTAAAGAATGACCATATTAGAGACATGGTGGAAGCTGAAGGTCAAAAAAGTAAGTATAGGTAATCTTTTAGAAGAATAAGCTACAAGAGCTTAAAAAAAAAAAGTACACAAATACATCTTTGCTTAAAAGAGGATGGAGTAAAATCTAAAAAAAATAAAGAATGAAAATTGTTGTAGGCAAAATCTGGATATGCAACTCACAGATCAAGGGTTCAGCTGTCTGCAGCAGTGCTTTGTGAAGCACAACTGTATGGCCTTGGCTCAGCCTCAAGGAACAAAACCATCACTAAGCTCTGTGAGTGCACATGAGTCAAAGCCATGCAAGACAAGAAACTTGAAAACAAAACCAGGAATTATTTGTTAGAATTGCTAATAGTAATTCAAAGCATTCTGAAACCCATGAAAAGGTATAGCGCTTGATTGAATGTGGAAGATGACTACTCACTGAAATAAAACCTCAGCCCGTTCCAAGTACCAGTGGGTGTTGGAGGGAAATACATTGTGCTGAAAGGGCAGCCTGAGAGAGGCCTTGCTGCTGCAGTGCCCCCAGGTCCAATGAGTAGTAAGGCTGAAAACATATTCCACATTGGCAGATGCACAGGAAGCATACATATACACCACATACACACATACACAATGGATGGCCATACCGAGCACAGACAGACCCACAGAGCACTCACACAAAAACAGCATCAATGGCATCACGTTGCTGTCCCCTCTGGCTGAGCAAGATGGAGGCCTGTTAGTAAGGAGGTACATATATATATATATATATATATGCGCATATAAACATAATGTGGATCCCTCCAGCAGCTGGGCTCAGACATTCAGTTTGCCCAATAGCTGCCCCTGGACCCCAGTTACGGCCACCTGGACATACAAGCCCCGCTCCAGTGGCTGGTACTGACCGTCCCACTCACACACACACAACCCCCCTGCCAGGTTTCGCCCCAGTAGACAACCCCTCTGTGCTCTTGCCCTTAGACACACACGCACATGCACCACTGGGTCTCACCCTTAGGGACCCCCAAATCCCATGGTGTCTCCAGCAGCTTTCCAGGACTACCCTGGTCCTGATCACAGCCAGTTTGTCCTGTAGTGTCTGTCGCCCATGGAAAAGAAATGCAATGGGTAAGACAGAGTGTGCTGATTAGGTTTGGGGCATGGACAGATAAGCAACTGACCAGCAAAGGGTTCACACATGACCAGCTGTTTTTTATCCCCTTATGCTTCTCTCATTTCCACTCTTATTCCTCCCCACATCACCCAGGTCCCTCCTCTAAAGACCCCATAATAAGAAGTTGTGTGCAGTCTTGAAAGGCTCTTCCTCCGCATACAGCAATGTGTCCCACAGCCCCAGGCAGTGACGCCCCTTGGACCAAAAGGTGCTTCTCCAGCATTGGCTCATTTTGATGTGTTTCATGAGTGGACTCTGGGACCAGGGCTTTTCTGGAACAGCCCCGGGAGGGCCTGGATAGGATGTCCCTTCCTCTGAGTCCTTAACTGGAATCCTGTCTGTCCTTGTGCCCCTGTGCTCCTCTGAGTTTTTGGAGATGAGCCTTTGATGGGCTGATGGCTGCTGTCATGGGCTTGGGAGGAGCAGGGTCAGGGTTTGCCTGGGTCTTTCCACCCCAGCTACTGTCTTTTTATTCTCCTTTGTGGGTATGCAGATGAACTTTTATCATAAAACCTAGTAAAGTGTAGGCAATGTGCCTGCAGTTGACTGGTGACTCCCTACCCAAGAGTGGCTTGCCAAATACTTGTTGAGCTGTTGGGGAGCATGTTCATACTTCTGTTGTTAGAACATTAGTCCAAGGTATCAACACAGTGTATTAGTAAATACTTGTTGTATACTATATAAATGGCATGTAGTCCTAAGATACTCCAAACAAAACTGACCAGTGAGGGCAGAGCTGCAGACCATGTTGTATCTGCACACTATCTGGTCCCTAAGGGAAGATATATAAAAAATAAGGCTTTTCTACCATGGGTGCTTTGAACACGTACATTTCATTCACTTTCCCAGTCTCCAGGTCTACCTGAAATGATGTTTCTATAGATACCATCCTTTTTCAATGAGATACATGGTGAAAGAAAAAGATGAACTTTAAATTTCAGAGTTTCTTTTGGCTGGGTGATAGGGTGCAGCGAGTGAAGAGACAGGACACAGCTTGACGCAGGCAAGATGTCAATTCTATTGTACACTATTACAAGTTTATATATGTTTTCAGAGGCCTAGTGCTTTAAACAGATCGGTTCTTTAGGCTGAGCATTATGTACTGGGCAATCCCTGATTGACTTGCCAGATAAACGAAGGACACCTGAAGTGAGTTTTGGTAGACAACCCTTAGTCCTTATCGTGCAACTTGTCACTCCTCCTTTGGCGCCACCTGTTCTTCATTTCCAAGTCTTATCTCGTGTTCCTCATTTCCATATCGGCCAGACTCAACAGTCTGCATCCTGTCGGCTATTATCTATTCATCCCCTTTGTCATCCCAAGGTTTGTGGCCGGCAAGTTCCAACCTGTCCAACACATCCCCTATTGTTATTTGGACAGTGGGTGGAGGCTCCTCAGGCCCTGTCCCACAATAGGGGTCTTAGTAGTGAGAGAAGACTGAGTGATATCAGATAATTTTCTTGGACAAGCAGTAACACTCCAAACTCTATCTTTCAGTCACCATCATGTCCCTCCATGTGCGTGACTAACATTGAAAGATACCTGAGGCAAAAAAAAAAAAGTTTTTATTCTTTCCCAAGGAGAGTGGAACATGATTGCATACTTCATTTTGAGAAGCACCTGGGAAATCATTTTAATGAAAAGAAGAAGTGCTAATTGTGAGCTGCAAACAAACTTGCTTTGAAAGGCAGGTAGCAAATTGTGAGAAAAACTGCAAAGTGGTTGCAAAATTCACTTACTCTTGCAGCATTTCTTGACATTTACAAAAACACAGAATAAAACCTTCATAGCGATAACATTCTGTCTTGGTTTCCACACATCAACAGTTTATAATTAGACTGGATTTGCATACTTTGTTTACCTATAGCAAAATATTCTGCAAAGTTTGATGGGAATAGATTGTGCAGATTTTATGGGACTGTTTCAAAATAGGAGTGCACCCCGCAGGAGTAGCTCAAAAAAGAGCTCATGAGAATTAGCAGAGTTCATGCAAGTGGTAGCAGAATTTATGTGTATTCTTCCTCTTGAAATGTTTTGCAAAAATAGTTATGATGGATTTTAAATATTATAATTACATAAGATAAAGCTGTATGCAAACCACATCTAGTCTAAAAGACTTTGGGGAGCTATTTACTATGCTAAATTTCATACTTTTAAAAATGTGATTAACCCTGGATTCCCTTTTATCCCAAGTGAATTGTATAATGGGCCTCTTTAGCACTACAGCAAGATTTAAGCTTTCTTACCATTTTCTAAAAGATTGGCCTGGCAAAAATTTAGCCAGCCCAGAAAAAAATACTGAGCTGTTTGTGAGTGAATCCCTGGAACAAACCCTCCATCCTGGGAGGCAGAGAGGGAAAATGACAGGTCAGGTGAAGTCCCAATTCACCCAAGAGGAAGCCTGTTTAGATACAGAAACCAGAGATTTTGGCAGCAAGCCACTGCCTAGATTAGGGTCATAAAATAAGACTACAGGATAACCTGTGGCTGTGGCAATAGAAGCCAAATGGGAATCTTTGTGGGAGGCCAGTCTGGTCAAGACCAAGCATGGTTTTATCACCCTGCCTTAAATCTGAGAAGAACTAGCACTATTTATACACACATTGCTGTAATTCCAGTAGAACAAACAGGTTCTGGTCTACACTCTGGACTCAAAGACTGAGTTGAAGGTTGATGGACCTTAAGCTCTGGACTCTGATCTATATGAAGGAGCAAACTGCAAACCAGCAGACTGGATCTCTTAAAGTTTTATCAGATGCAGTCTGTAAATGACATAAATGACAGGAAAGATTTCATTATTCCTTAACTGGCATTTCTAAAGGCCACCCTGCACCCAAACAGTAGATGCAGCTTATGTCTGTTATGACGTATGTCAAATTACCATTACAACTTTCTATTTAAACCCACTTCACGTACCTGTGCTATTTTCACATGACCCACTGTTTGTGATTAAACCAAGTGGTTTCTCGCAAGCAAAACATGAAAGCAAAGAAATTATGATAAACAATACAATTGTGTTGTGTTGCCTCCCAAACTACTAGAAAGAATTGTACCATAGGTACAACATATCAAGTGCATGCTCTACATGTGTAAGAACCTACATTCAATAACAAATCCACACAGGTAATGACAGAGGAAGGTTCTTAGAATCATTTGAAAAAGAGAAACCCCTCACTTCAACTCTGTTCTTGAACCATTTTGGAATCTCTGTCTTAATTTTCTTCACACTCACTCTACAGTGAAAGATTCTTTTTCTAAGGGTAAACAGTTACACAGTACTGCTGTATTTTAAAGCCGCAAGCGTTTTCACTATTGTGAGTTCATGGAAAATCAGGGAGTTTCTCTATACTTCCCAAGTGAAAAAAACTGAATCAAACCTCAGCTGGCTGCAAAAATTGCTGCTGCAGGTTTCTAGCTGTGGGAAGCTCACTGCAGATTCAGCAACCACATGTGACATTATGCTTATTCTTCTTTGGGCAAGTAATTAAAATGCTCAGGTTTCATATATTTCTGGTCCACAATTTATCACAGTTAACAGGGGAAAATGTGTATCAACATTCCAAAATGTCTTTAACAATCAATATATGGATAACAGACAATACAGTAGAAGTAGTTGTTTTTACATGCAAAAAAATGACGTCTCTCTCCACCTGACTAACTTATTCAAGGTTATTTAAAACAATACATGGAAGTTATCTGTAAATGAAAATACAGTGAATCAGTCTTTTGCAGGCAGTAGTTGAATATGAATACAAAATAGCAGCCACCTTTCTACCATCTGCAAGAGACTGCCAATCTTTTATATTTAAAAGAGAATACACCTAGCAGAATGACACAATCTCTTGAAAGCTGAAAGTCTGCACACTGAATAATCCTTCCTACCTCTTTGTAAAGGAACACGATAAGCCAAAAATACTATTTTTTATTATAATAATTCTTTGCTAAATGTCATCTATATGTGGAATTTGTGAGTTCATGCAGTAAGCAGAGCATCCAAAGTAAACAAGAAATGTGATGAAATATCAAGCGTGCTGTAATAATTTATGATAAAGTACCTGATAACCAGAGAGACAAGCCATCAGAGATGATGCATAAATAGCAGCAGATACAAAGCTGTGTTGGATCACACCTCTGTAACATTAAAGAAGCTTTGCCACAATGTGTACTGACTTTGGGAGTGTAAAAGCTCCATTTCCATTTCCTCTGTTGCTGTAAACATGAATTGACTTTAATAGGTGGCATTTTCTGGGAGATGGTCAGGAACTGTTTTAATAATTTTTGTTCCTAAGAGTTGCTAGGTACCTACCCTGTCTGCCCCATGAAAGGACCACTTCAAATTTACAAATGCAATTTTGCTAGACAGTACCCTAGTAACCCTGGCTATAGACTGACAGCGGCAGTGATAAAAGGAATAGCAGTAGAGATAATATCAGCAATCATATGTCCCTCTGATACAGCTTTGATTGATATTCCAGAAGTTGCAAGGCCTAGGGGATAAATGCACAATGGAGGCTGGTCATGTTTACTTTTATTACCTCTTGATGTTTCATATGCAACTTGCATACAGGATGCATGAATACATATAGCCAGTGTATTTTATATAGTGCTTTACACTTAGAAGGACCTTAGAAAAGAAATAATCCTAACAAACAAAACAAACCAAAAACCAAAAACAAACACCCCCCTCTGTAGTTCACAGCTCTAGAAGATCACTGTTGAAAACATCAGTTGTTGCTGAAAAAGATTGTACTGAAGTCAAATGGGACTTTCGAGATTCTTGCTATTTACCTTTCTTTGCTTTCTTGCAAATAAATGCTTTTGTATTTAGGTGGGGTTTTGATTGGCAATCTAATGGTCAGGCCCTAGATAAACATCATATTTTGAAAGATGGAGGTATTCATGTTAATTAGAAAGGGCTCCAAATGAGAAGAACAAAAATTCCATGAGAGAGGAATGAAAGGGTTTCTCCCACCCTGATCTCTCTGAGAAGTGTAGCCACTTGCAGTTGCAGCTTTCCCTCAAAACCACACAGCAAAAGGGAAAAATGCCTGGCCATAGGCACAGAATCTGCCAAGGCAGGGTCACCTGAGCATTAGCTGGATCTGTAGTTTTGGCTGATTCTTTCTGTCTTCTGTCTCACTAATTGCTCCAGTCTTTTACTCTCAGATTTTTCATACATGCCCAATTCCATTTTACACCCTCTCCCTGCCCTGTTACTCTGTTTACTTTCCTTCCTTTTTTTTTTTTTTTTTTTTTCTCTAATTAGAAGAGGACTAAGGGTTTTTTAACTTAGGTTCGCCAATTCCTTTAGGCAAACATTAACCCACTCACCAAAAGTGGCCAGGAGGAATCCAGAAAGACCTAACTAACTGCTGACAATAGCCGTATGGCCATGCATTATTAGAAGATGCTCTTTTCAGCAATTGCACAATCAGATATGTTTCCAGAGTACCTGTCAACTAAGATTTGTCCTACCACTTGTGACCTTTCAAAAGAGTGTCAGCTACACTCTGGTCAGGGAAACAAAGTCTGGCTTTTTTGTAATATTGTGACAAACTCTGTCTTTTTTAAAGTAGTTAATAACTGTACTTGAAATTCATATGTGGATGCAGAAATGCCTTCCTCAAGATGAGTAAAACCTGTCTTTTTGAACACAGTGAGTGAAAACTAGTTCTCAGCAACTTCAGTGCCTGCCTTCATCTAAATTGGGCTTCAGGACACCCTCAGGACCTCTCCAGGGTTCTGTGGACCAGGGAAGGGAGCCAGAGTTATAACAGTTTGTTACAGGTTGGTTTTGTGTACACTGGAGTTCTCAGAAAGTGGTACAAGTGCTCAATCTCATTCCAACTCTGCTGCCAAAAGCCATTCCTTTCATGAAGCAACAGAAAGCAAACACTGAACATTTCTGAAAATCTCAACCACAGGGTCTTAATCACTATGACTGTGTAGCTGAAAAACAGTGAGAGAAGATGCAGAAAGAGACAGGTGTCTTTTACCATTAGCCCTTCCCAATAAATAACGTTTGCAGTGTCATTAAAAAAAAAAAAAAAAAAAAAAAGAAAAA
>JAVJGJ010000001.1:1667491-1682120 GCA_035590215.1 Microhierax caerulescens
AAAAACAGTGAGAGACCATGCAGAAAGAGACAGGTGTCTTTTACCATTACCCCTTCCCAATAAATAACGTTTGCAGTTTAATTAAAAAAAAAAAAAAAAAAAAAAAGAAAAGTAATTTGAAGTGTTTGAAATGCTCTCCTGAGGCTAGTTGAAATTTTACACTCAAAAAAAGAGTATTAAAATAAATGGACATTTCAACTGAAGATATTTTGTCCAAAATATATTCAAGGAAAATATGTATTTCCACTTCCAAAACAGTCTAAAACTCAAGCTAAGGTATTGGAAAAATCTCCAGTAAAAATTTCCCAGCAAACCTATAAAAGATGCATGTGCTAACCGTTTTTTCTTATGATCTTTTCTTATGATCTTATCACTTGTATGTCCTATGATGCGACATTGTGGTTTCCCATACAAGAATGAAATTAAGTTTGCAAAGATGAAGAACATGAATGACTCAAGGCACACAACTTTCTCAATCGGTGGAAACCAGGAAAATGGAAGCTGTTGTGAAACAGAATTCAAGCTTGAATTCTGTGTCGTGCTTCTTCACCACATCTTAGAGGATGGCCATACATTTTCATTCTCACATTGCAGTTTTCCACCTCTTCAGTAACTTTTACCTAATTAAGTGTTTGTGGGGAGACACTGTAGACAGATGTTCATAAATAGAGATAATCAACAAATTGATACTTTTTTTTTTTTTTTAACCAAAACCCCCAACTACTATAAATCATTGACCTCATCTATAGCTCAAGGTCTTTGACTTTTTTTGTCAGAACTAATGCAGTAGCAGGCAGTGACTTACAGCTTCTAAGCTGTCCTCAACATAATTAAGGAACAGGCCTCTTAGCCTTTGCCTAAATCTATATTTAACTTGCTATTTGCTGTCTTCCAAGAGAAGGAAGGTTTATACATCTTGAATCTTTGAGCTAAAACATTTGTTCCCATAAATAACATTTTCCTGAAAAAGTGGAAGAGAAAGCATTTTTCCAGTACCTGTGGTCTATGTTACAGGCTAGTAGTAAAGTAGCAAATGAAGGTTAGCTTGAGTGATTTGTTTTCATTAAGAATTGTTAAAGCTTCTTATAAAAAACATCATTTTCATGCAACCCAAAATCTAAGCAATACAAAAGCAGTGAGAGCACTGTAAGCTTGGGAATCACTGCTTCCTTCATTACAGTGTTTTCTCTTAGGCTCTGGAGGGTTTCTTGTGTAAGTCCTGAGTCTTTGAGAGTCTCTCCATTGTATCCTCTAGTAACAGCCTTCTGCCTTGTCTTGTATTTCATAATATAGTGCGTCCTTTCTTTTTCAAGAATGCAAGAACTTAAACAAAGAAGGTCTATGCACAGGCAAACGGGAAAAAGAGAGAACAGAATGATGTTTACTACTACATTCATATCTCATATCTTCTTATCTCCCTTCAAGCAATAGGCTGGTCAGTGGCATGGCGTTAGTTGCTCTTAACAGCATAAACATAACAAGAATTGTGCTAATATGCCAGAGACCAAGAAACAGTCACACAGGCAAAAATATGTAGGACAAAACTCAGCAGAAGTTATTCATTTGGAGATTTAGAACAACCCATCTTAAAGGTATTGGAAACTGGCAACTAAGATGAACTGCTTTCCCAGGAGGAAGACTATTATCATAGGCTAAACAGCTGTTTAAAAGGAAAAGTTGCTTCAAACAAAGAAGAAAACAGATGCTTAACTAATTTTTAAACATTTGTGAGAAGTGGAAAAAAAAACCAACAAAAACCAACCACAAATGTATGAAAATAAGTTTCCTTTAAATACCCAGAGAGTTTTATAGCCTAAGCTGAATACCAAACAAAAAAACAGTTTCTAATACAGCATACTCTCTTTTTGAAAACCCTAGGTATTCTAACACTCTGTCCTTAGGCATGTATAGCAAAGCTTTGTACATCTTAAGAATCCTCATGCTGCTTCTGGTTTAGCTAACTGAGAGTTGCTGCAATTGAGGATTTCATTTATCCACAACTGGTTATATGTTGTTAAGGCATTACTGGAAATTTCCCCAGGTTCAGTCAGAGAGTGCAAGTCCCTGTTTCTGACACGTGAAGAAAATGATGAAAAGAAAGCATCTCCATAGACCATTTTCAGTTTCTGCAATACCTTATTTCTACGTGATGAGTGCTAATTATACTTCCCAAATTCAAGTGATCTGTGACTGTGCTATAACAATTATTAACTCCTCACCCAAAGCAGAAGTGGACATCAGGAGGTACAGACTTTGAGAGTTTAGTTACAAGTTTAGTGATCAGTATCCTGACGTTGAGCACGCAAATTCAGCCCATTATATAATGTTCTTATGTAACAAAGATCCTAAACCAAAACATGTATTACTTGCAATCAACAAATAACTTTTTCTAAGTCCTGATTTGGACAAAATAGTCATGGTTGTGTCATGGAGTTGTTAACTCCGTGACAGCTACCTCATCCTTTAGAATCATAATTTTGCCTATCACTACGTACTGAAGCCAGATTCTGGTTTGGATTAGGCTTACAGTGCTACCACAACATAAATAAAAAGAAAGTTACCTCTAAAAAACTGCAAAAAATGAATTCATATTGTCATGGGAATGTATCTTAATAGTGTATGCCATAGCATCTAGAAATTAAAGCAGATAAACACTGTCATTAAATAGATATCTGATATAATTAGATAATTTATCAAAGAGTTATGATTTAGTCCTGCAACATCCTGAAGTGACTTGTTTAGAAATGGACAAAGCCTCCTGGATCATCCTTTTGTGTCTTCTTCAAGCTTTCAAGTGATTCATTTTAAAAATATTTTTTTCTTTAACCTACCCACTGAAAAACACTTTTAAAAGCTGCCCTTTTCATCTAGGTGCTGAGCAAGATTCCTTTTGGGAGCTGCAAACTTTCTGAAAAACTGTCCCATTAGTGATGTATGGGCAAAGATCCATTCTGGGTAGCAAAGCAAAAACCAGTATCAAAAAGTTTAGTCCTCTGACAGCTAAAATGTAGCTTGGGGATTTAAATTTGTCTTAACCATAAAAGCATAGTTCTGGAAGCAATTTCTTGATCACTAAATTTGGTCCAATCCTCTGTTCTTGTACAAAATCGTATTGTAGAAATAAGACTGGAAGGAAGCTTTAAAGGCTGCCTAGTTATCTAGTCTTTCCCCGTGTTGTGTGAATCACAGTGCTCAAAAACATTTTTCTAGCCTGTTCTTTAAAGCTTGTGGTAAGAAGTTTCCCTAAGCACCGTGTGCAATCTATTTTAGGGCTCAACAGTTCTTACTGCCAGACAGAAAGCATTCAACAGTTAGTTTATAACCAATTATTGTGCTAACATTGTCCTTTAGTTAAACAAGTTTTCCCTTACTTTCCTTCCAGTATAGTTATAGAAAGTAATTTTGTTTCTGTCTAGCCCTCATTATGCTATGATAAATAATTTGATTTACTTATCCCCAGAAAAATACCTCTCTATCCCCTAATATTGCTACTAATGTCTATTCTCTTGGTCAGTCTAATAGCTGCTTCAAATAGGGGATTGAAGTGATACTCAGCATTCTGTCTAGGTAAGGTCATTTTACAGCCAATTTTCCAATTAAGTTGTAAAATAACATCTGAATTTTGAGCAGTCAAAGTCCAGTTTGCAGAGGACAGCACCATAGAACAAATGGCTCACAAATATATCAGTAACACCAGTGAAAACCTTTCTAGCTAAAAGTAAGAAAAAGTTCACTATAATAAAAATATCTGAAGGAAATTTATCATTAAAAAAATAATAATTTTAAAACAAAACGTGTGGGGAACAGGGAGCTTGAATTCCCATAAAGTAAACATACTGTTTGGACAATGAATTTATTTTTTTTCTTCTCCCAGTTCTAAAGTGCAGAGAATTCTGTTGAAAATTTACTATTGGAATCCTACAGATCTCCATGTATTGGGTGCTAAATGCAGCAATTTTTTTTGAAAGATGACTTTCATAACGCCTAGGATATTTTCATTTAAGAGCATACTGTCCTGATTGTACCGAACAGACAAGCCGTGACAATCAACTATTTTAAGTTCTCTAGAAGTTTGCTCCTTTCCTCAATCCTCTTCTCATTTTCTGCCTTCTTTCTTTTCCCTCCTACTTCTCCTCCCTTGAACAGGGTGTTAAAAGACTGTGACCAAGAGCTGTTGTTGAGCCGACCTAGCGGAACTAATCTGCTGAATATAGCTGAATAAAGTATTATAGAAATGGAATTTAACAGTGACTCACAGTAATAATAATTAGGTGGGAGAACAATCTGGTTTTGAAGATCTGTTGTCATTCATGCCAAAAGATGTGGTCACCTCACTATTTCTCTGTCAAAAACCTTGATATCTCAGTGTGAATGGCAATAAAAAAGTGAAATATTAATGGGCCTTGGTCATACTTCTGAATATTATGCAGTAGAACCAGTTTTCTAATGAAAAATGGGATGGAATGTGAGATCTGTTAAAGGGAAGAAGATAGCAAGTGCATGAAGAAACATTTTGCTGAGTGCAAATAACACAGAGAGCTTTCTACAGCAGCTCAACCATCTCTCGTGCTTCAAAGAGGTGGCTGAAATTTCCCCTGAAGCGTACAATACTGCGGGGAAATGAGGAGTGAAAAAAAGGCCTGTACCGCAGGCTTTACAACTCTGTGGCCACTGAGAAGCTCAAGTGATCAAAACTTGGAAGTGTGCATAGATCCTCTGAAAACCTCACGGATTTCTAAAAGGAATTGTCTGGAGGGATTCTCCAAAGCTTCTGTGAAGGCAACTGATGGCAGTATCGCTTACTTAGAGTAACAGGAGTTGTGTAAAAGTGCTCGCCACCTTTTAAGGTCAAAAATAATTTCCCCTAGGCTATATTCACTTTTTAGGTTGTTTTCCTAGATGTTCTTTACGTATTTCCTTCTGGGGGGAAAAAAAAAAAAGATCATGATTGGCAGTCCACAAGTTAATTGTGGAACCTGTGTTCTGATTGTTTCTTCTGCTATGTGATTTTATGTTTATGATTTACAGGCAAAGATTTAAAATCACAGGGAATCGGGTTGACTGCTGATTTTAGCTAAAAGAATACTAGAGAAGTTTCTACATGCTTTGAGTACTTATAGAGCTGGGGAATTCAAACAGTAAGATGCATTGCTCAGGAGAAGCAACTCCTAGTTGAAATATTAAGAGAAGTATCCCTGAAGAATTATGTGACTTTTAAATTATTTTTATTACTATTATTATTATTATGTTGGGGGTTTTTTGTCTCCCCTTGTCGTGTTTAGTGCTCTAAAGACATGCTGATGATTTTGAACTGCTTAATGCAAAGTTTTCTGTGAGTCCTTGAAAGTCAAGGTTTCACCCTGACCCATCCTCTG
Source organism: Microhierax caerulescens (assembly GCA_035590215.1). NCBI lineage: Eukaryota > Metazoa > Chordata > Aves > Falconiformes > Falconidae > Microhierax > Microhierax caerulescens. The sequence goes on from JAVJGJ010000001.1 coordinate 1,672,867, forward strand.
GTGTCTTCCTCAGAGGGAAAATTCTTCATGAAAAAATAAGCTTTGTGCTTGGGATTTAAGAATGCAAAGAATGTGATAGCTATAACTTATGTACTCTTGCCTAAAGCCCTTTCAAAGCCCTGTTATTGCTAATATAACATTAGAAGGTAAGTTACTGCTCCATGAAGTGGAAATAACCTCTGTGGCATTCCTGTGTTTCATGCTATGTTTTCATTTGTTCTCTAAAAAAATACAAATCTGGACCAGAACTAAGAGGATGTCTGAGCTGGTGCAAAAATCTGGTAATTAATACTTCTGTGAAAATGCAGTGACACGCCTGATATGTCAACCGACAGTGTTTGAACCATAAGAAAGTCCTTTTAATTACTTCCTCTATGAGAATGGCAAACCCTTGACCTTGGGTACAAGGTCGTATCTGAATAATTCAGTTACATATGCAGATAGCCAGCTGAGCTGAGTTTCAGCAGTACTGTCCTTATTTTGAGTGGTCTGTAGTTTACTTCTGCTTTCCTCTGCTTTTTTAGCACTGCAAACACTCTAAGTGTTTAGAGAAGATTTCTTTGTTCTGTACAGGGAGATAAACTGTGAAATTAAGCCTCATCAGCACAGCAACTTAGTTTATTTAACACATTTTCCTGAGTAAAGACTACAAAAAATAAAACGACAAAGTGAATAATTTTCCAGTGAATCGCTATCTGCATTTCAGAAACGCGTCAGTCTACAAAATTTCCTATAAAACAGTTATTATTTTTTTCATATTTACATAACACAGCTAATTGCAGATAGTTATGTATTCCTTCCTTGCATTGCTTAAAATATTGGCACAGAAATAAAACTAGATCTATCTTGTGGCAAAGTGCCATAGCGTCGTCCAATTTCTGAGGAGCCATATGGCAATGGTACAGCCATCTGTTTATCTTGATATTCCTTTCCTGGCAAACCTTTTACCCATATGGGTTATTGGTGCCCTCATCTGTGTATATCATGAAGAGGTTCAAACCCAAAATCTATAATTTTGCTTGGTATAACTTTTAACAATTACACTGAACATAAAGATCACACTATCCTCATGTTTAGCCCCACGCGTTTCTGTTTTGTACACACCTGCCTTCTTCTGTTAGATGCAGGAACAATTTGATTTCCAGGATTTGTGAAAGCTGTCATCACAAGCTGTCAGGTTTGAGGCATCATAATCATCTCAAAGGACTGATAGCTTGTGCTTTGTGGATTTTAAACTTCATCACTAAAGAGATTAAATGATCCGTCCTTTTACATGCTGACAGGGTGGCAATTTTGTGTCACTGTAGAGATTCATGCATTCAGACAATAAAGCCATGCAGAGTGTATGCAGAGTCCTTTTACATTTTCTGTGACAACCATTTTCAATAATGTCTAAAATATCTGACATGCACTGTTTAGAATAATTTTAAATATGGGAGAGCGTCAGCTTTCAGCCTGACGTATTAGCAAGCCTGAGTAAAATCATGTTTATATCCCATTTAGCAATCTGCTCTTTAATTTCCTCTTTATGCGAAAGAGTTGTTTCACATCGGATATACCCAGAGTACAAACCAGACATTTTGTGTATGTATGTTTCAAATCACATCAGAATAGATAAACATATTCCTTTGTATATTTGAGGATTCCCCCCCCCCCCTTTTTTTAAACAATACAAACAATTCCATTTCAGATACCAACCAAATGCAGAGATGGAAGGAACATAAGCTATTGCATGTATGAGGGCTATGCTGAATTATATATATAGGGAATTGTTTTGCAGCTCTTAGGTGTTTGTTGACTAATGAAATATATTGATTTGTTGCATTCTACAAATTTGTAATGTAGATTATTTATGAAATTTATTGGTTTATTTGATAACGGGGGGGTTGAAAGATCATATTTTGTGTACGTTGTACTAATGTTACAATTAACATAATGTACTTTTGTGAAGATTTAATTGGATTATCTCTTTCATTTTACAATAGGATTTTTTTTTTTAAATATGTGTATTTGTTTGCATTTTAAGTATTCTGTGTCTGCTGCTAATTTCAGTTTAGTGACGTTTAAGATAAAACTCTCTTTGACTCCCAAAGATCTCTACCATGACACTTGTCTTTTAAAATTCTTTGCTTTAAAAATTAATCATTAGGAAATGACACATCCAGTCCCTTTGCCTTCTAGATGAATTTGGTCAGAGTCCCCACCATTCATTTCAGATCCAAGATTTTTCTCCAGCCTTTCAGAAACTTCTACTATCCAAACCACTGGCAAATCAACCATTGGCTATGATAATAGTAGGATTTTGTCTGGTGCACAACAGAAATGATACAGGATTTAACTTTATATGTCATAAAATATGGCATGTTTGTGTGCATGTGTGTGTTTGCATCTTTAGTGATGCTCTATATGACGTATATCTATTGTGTACAGATGTATTAAAAGTTGCCAGCCTTTTCTTTATAATCACCTTCCACGTTTGTTCACACCCTTCTCTCTGCTGTATCTGTCAGATTATATACTTCAGAAGTAGATGCTTGAATTTAGCTCAGATTTGGCAGTAAACTAGTTCTATTTCCATATAAAACCTTTCAGTGCAACACAGAACAAAGTATTTGCAAGGCTGTTAGTCCAAGGCTGTGCCAAAAAGGGAAGAGTTGTAATGATTAAGGAGCTAATAAACCTTCGATTTTTTCCAAGAAGGTGTCCTAAATTTAACCTGTGAACTTTACTGTGGTGTTGAGTCTTCTGTATCAAGTGCAAACATGCTCTGAGCATTTCTTTCTGAGCCAGATGATTTGTCTCAAACTCTGCATCTTAATGGTGCTCTTCCATTCTATGTGCAAACATAATACCCCTGAACAATGTTCAGCCATCTCTGCCTTCTATTGCATCCTTTAAACTTTCTGCTAACTGAGGGTGTTTGCATTTGAAAAGCTGCTTGCCTTTCTAAGGGGTCAAAGTTTCTATATCAGGACAATTTGAACATATCCTCTTGGTCCCAATTCAGTAAATGTAACTGTCTGGCAACTTAGATTCTGCCTTAAAGGTCTTGGCTTAAGTACGAGACAGCTGTAAATGTGCTTCCTCCTTTTACCAACATGCCAGGGTCCTAGCAACTCATGAATAACACTGCCATGAAAAGAGTTATAGGGCAGAAAGGACAAACAGATAACGTATGGGGGTGCAGTGGCTATCGAAGTAAAACAGGATAACAGCCTCAAATATCTCACAGCTTCCAGAGTCTGCACTGCAGCTGCACCGGTCTCCACAGAAGGGCAGAGATCAGAGGCAGTTTACTTGCAACAGCATGCTAATTCATCCAAGCTAATATTACCCCTGAGAGCCCCTTTTAATTACTTCAAGGTATTTCAATGTTAATATAACATATTTCTTTCAGAACCCAACGTGGAACCCCTGCCTGCTTCTCTACATTGTGCATCTCTACCAGTATTTAAAAGACTAATCTTATGGAAAATGTAAAAAAACCAAACCAAGCCAAAACAAAACCAACAACAAAACCAAAAAGGAAAAAAAGAAAAAAAAAAACCCAAACAAAATAACCCCAAAATATTTAGGTACTTGGAACATAAGGCTACAGCTGAACTAAGGAGTCAAATGTTCCTCAGTGCTTCTCAAAATACTAATCCCTAACATTTCAGGCTGATGACCTGACCAGATCACATTACACCTCCCATCTAGGCCACAAGTCTGACTTGACCCTTCTTGAAAAGAAGAGGCAGGATGGAGGATCATGAATGGAGGGAGCAATAGTATGTGCCTAAAGTGCATCTTAAGACAGAATTGGGTGGCAGGTGAAACAAATAGCCAGACTGAGCCCATCATGTACACACTACATACATTGGTTTTGAAAATGCACCTTGTAAGGGTGTAGGCACAATGTAAATTTTTAGAGATTCCTTTTTATCGCCTTTACAGCTCATCTAGTAGCTTGTGCATGACTTCATCCAAACTGTCTTGTGTTACTATGAATGCACCACATTAATACAATCTGAATTAATACAATCTGAAAGATCAGGCAAACTGAGAACTGAGGCTGAAAAACCTCAGCCAAGTGTCTCTAAGTAACTTTGGAGCTGAGAACTCACCTAGGAATCCCAAATAATGCTTTTCAAACCACAAAGGGCCAGAGAAAATGCTTATGGATAAGTACTAGACTTTTAATGAAATCAGCGTAAAGTCAGCTTATAACAGTGTTAATTAATGGCTTAGTACTGATAGCAATAATAAAATTAAATGGTCACAGCATACAACTTACTGTGGATAAAAAAACAGGCTTAGTGAAGGCTTTGGTGTTTTTTCCTTTCAATGACAGTAAACTAAGTAAACTTCATCTAATGAACTCATGAAGCATATCTCTGACTTTACTAAAAAAACATACCTCTTGAGCTAATGTATTTAATATATGAAAAGCACTAATTGGTAGTGTTGTCAGGAATATTTCCTTTAAGGGGAAGACCAGTGTATGTGTCACCTTTACTTTTGATCCTTTTGCAACACCTCTTGTCCTGGACAGGTCTCACAAAATTATTGTCCAGTGAGAAGGGCTGGCAGCACGTGAAAGCATGGCTGGAAGGCTCCTGTTCTATTCATGGACGTGTTGTTTGACATTAACACTGTTAAAAAACCATCTTTATTCCACTAAATCCATTCAGGCCTTGGACGCAACATTCAGGATCACACAGTTCTTAGGGCAAAAGCAGAAAAAATCCTCTGTGGAATCACACCACAATGGCAGGTAAACAGACATTTTTTTAGTAAGTACAGGTTTTGGAAGATTTGGAAAATTACAACAATGATATTGATTATATTTTATTAGCATCAGATTGGGTGAGAATTGCAAAGCTTGATGTTCCATGAGAAGAAGGGAAAAGACACTACTGCTCTTCATAACAAACCCTGCCCCCTGCCACTCAGATTCACTGCTCTCTCAAGAATGTCATGAGTTCACTTTCACTAAGCTCTTGCTCTATAGCCAAAACTACTTGGGGTTTATTTTTCAAACAAAGTGAAAAACCCCTCATAGATAGTAAGAGTTCTCTAACCACTTTACATAATAAAATTTTACCTTTTCATATGGCCATTTGCAAGATCATTTCAATAGACTGACCGTAAGAGGTGAAAAAATACCCTTTTTTCTTTTTTGTGAAACTCATTGCTTTAGTAAACAAGACACAGTTTGGCTGTGGTTCACAATAACAAGCAAACACAGGTTGTTTGCTTATTTTTTCAGGTGGTGTTGGCAGCAAGCGAAAGGAAGCTTGACCACCTCCATGTATTTGCAGAAAAAGAAGGCATATTACTTAGGGTGGGCCTCTTGGCAAGACAAGATCTCTTAACTAAAGAAACGTGAACAAGAACTTGAACTAAAGTTTTGTTATCTTTATCAGTTTTCTGTTACTTTTTATTCAGTTAATTCAGAACTCACATTAATGCCTATAGCACTGACTTAAGTTTAGAAACATTATATTCCAAGTACTAATGGATCTTCTGTCCAATTTTGGAGATCTTTTAGAGAGCTAACTTCATTTTGGCTTTCCCTCTCTTGTCCACAAGCGATCAAAGAAAACAGCTGTAGCAGAACCTACTTGGGAGATAAAAAATGAGGTTTTCCAAAGGTGAAGAAAAAATCAGAACTGATTGGCTTCAAAAGAAGACATACAATACTGGTTGAAGAACAGATGGAATGTGGAATTCATTCATGCTGAATCCAAATTACTCTTCAGTTTTGGGTGAAAAAGACAGAACTGAGCCATTCCTTGGGCATGTTTGTTGAATCACAAAACAAAACAAAAAAAACCCAAAAAACCAAACAACTGAGGAAAAGGTACAGTGGTACAATGCTTCCTCTCTCCTCCTTCTGCTTCTTGTCACCTGTCTGCTAAAGAGTCTGTGCCACCAGCAGTTCAAGACAACACAAAGCTACAACATTTTTGCAGGTCTTTAATCCCATTTTCCAGGTCAAGAGGGCTGGAAATAAGCTATGGCACTGTGCAGGGAATGAGAGCATGTGAGGGCTGAAAAAGAGGGCCAAACTGTTTCCTGGAGGAAGGTTTATCCATTGCTATTTAACCTTTTATAGTTTTCAAAACTGCATTTTGTAACACTGGCCAGCTAATTGTTACGAGCACTAATCGAAGATAAAACAAATATGACTTCAGTCGTAACTGGAGTGGAAATGGAAGCAAACAGAAAAATCTGCTGGTCTGTCCCACTGAACACAATTAAAAAAAAAAAAAGGAAATAGAGAAGTACTGTCACTAATCCCTTTGTGTGACACAAGATAGAGGATTACATCTTGTCAGGATATTTTTGATGCCATCCTGTTTCCACTTCAAGCCAGTTCCAAATGATTTGTAGGAAGTCACACAGAATTTCCAGTGTAGGCATACATAAAATAACCTGTTGTTTTTGATATGCTTATGACCACCTAAAATACATGAATACAATGGCAAGATCTTGAATTGATGAGGATGTGGATGCACAAAGATCACAAAAAGATGGATGCAGGAAAAAAATATAAAATTCTGAAAGTATAACTGTGCCTTGTATCAGTATTGTTGGACTCCTTTCCAGTTTTCTTTTAAAAGAAAAATCCAGTTAATCGACCTGATTCTTTAAACATGTTGATTTTGGCAAGAATTCATATTTCAGTGAAAACTAGTCCTGTCAAAACTGTTGAAACCAACTGTGTTTGTAGGCTTAATGACTGACTTATGCCCTAAAGCACAAGAATTTCTACACTGTATGTTGGAACAGCAGTAGTAGACAAAAAGTTTTTGATGGTGCAGAGGGACCTGGATGGGTCACTCATTCCTTACTTCACTGGGAGACTGAAATAAAAGCTTTTTGGATGATGTTATGTACATACCATTTTCCTTCTCCACCCACACTGAATAAGTGTCCTTATAAAGGCTGGAGATCACCTCTTCACTGTCTTAGAAGGCAAGCTCCTAACTGCCCATGGCTCATGAAAAAAATTGATCTTTATAACATATCTTCTCTATTTAAACTGCACCTAATTAAAAAGGCAATATTTTATTTCAAATCTACTATGCATCCTTTAATTTTATTACATCCTGCTGACCAGCAATTCAGTAGTGGACTGAATACATTTCACTCATTTTTTTCTGTGTTTTAAAATGTTGTTTGGATTTATGAAATTTCAGGTTGATTACTCTGTGAACTATACATGTAATTATCTAAGACCATGTCTACAAAAGCTGCTGCTATTTTGTTTTTAAAATTGGTGCAGTTTGATAGCAGCAAAAGCTCACACTGCAATATCTCATGAAGACTTAATTTTCTTTGTCATTTTTGACTTATTGTAATTTAAAATTGGTCTATTAGAATAGGAATTTCCTGTTCTTGTTTGCAGACAGAATTCACAGGATGGGTTTAGTTAAAAAGCTACAGTAAGAGCACTGCTCACTATGATTGTGCATTCAGTTAGAATGAAAGGTACCTTAAAAATGTACAGTATTGCATAGTCCAAAAGACAGTACTGTGCAGGGTCAAAATTCATAGAATAGCAATTGGATAATATACTTGAAAATTGTTCAACAAAAGGAATGACAATAGGTGGAATGTTGTGGTGGTGTTTGGTTTTGGTTTTTTTTTTTCTTCTTTGTGTGGTTAAAAATGAGAGAGGATGGAAAAGAATGAAAAGAAAAACAAGTAGAAATGTTTTATGAAAACAGGACTACACTTTGCTAAACAAGCCTCCATCTAAATAAAACTGAAATCTAGAAAAGAAGTGATAGCTAAATAGCTTATTAGAGAGTTATTCTTATTAATGCTTCTTGTTAAGTAATAAACAGGAAAAGTTAAAAGTGTAAAATTCCAGGTCATAAAATTCTCCATCACTATGTGGACTTCTGGCAGCCATTTCAGAAAGACTAAAGGGTACCTGAGTACAGAAATGAAACTATTCTTTTGACACATCAAACTTTTCTAGGCCAGCAGGGTGGTATCAGTCCTTTTCTAAGCTTTACAAGTTATACAGTCTTCAAATGATAGGTATGTGACACCCTTCAAAAAAAGAAACATTAAAAATATTAAGAAAAAGTTAGACAAATGTAGCTGTAAAGTATGAGTAGCTAAAATCAGAACAGAGGGGAAAAAAAGTGGATTAGCATACAGAAATGCTTGAGAATGCCATGACAACACAAAGGCCGGCAGGCTCAGGCTATTTCACATCATTCCGTTTGACTTATCCTTGCCCCCTGCCTCTCAACTTCCAATCCAGGAGAACAAATCCTTTGTGTGCTATTTCCATGAAGCCTTTGCACATTTACTGGCAGTGAAACTCATTTTCTTCTCATTGTTAATTATAACAGTTTTCCTGTTAGTACATAAATAAATGCCATCCTAATGGTGTCCAATTCTTGATTTCTCCCTCTGGAAGAAAACACTATTATTGTTACAGCAGCATGTTTAGGATGCTTTAGTTAAGATTCTGTCAATATTTTCATTAATTCATAGTTTCAGGGTTTTCAAAGCTCACAAAAAGTATTCTGTGCACAACTAGACAGCACCTGACAGTGCCTAGGACCAGAGCCTGGGGCCAAAGTCAATACACCACCCTAAGAAGTATGAGTGAGCTAGATAATTCTTACACATACAAAGAATTTCTATTAAGTAATATAGAAAGATATGTAGTACAAAGTTATATCTAGCATGGAATCACAGCCATGTGGTCTTTGAAGGTGCAACTGTAATATTGCTTTATGTTATGTGTTTGTTGTAAATCAATGGCTGACATATAAACACTGATTGTTCCAAGATAATCTGATTGTTTTTTCCTGATCCAGTGCTATATGCCACACATAGTAGGCATATCACTTTTAATTATTCTGAAAAAAGCACATGTGTCTGTCATTTTAGTTGCAGTAATTTTTTTTCTGAGGAACATGAGTCTTTGTAAAGCAGAAGCAATTTTCGGTAACATTATAAATCATGTAATACAGGAACTGTTATGACATTATACCAGTAAACTGCACAGCTCCAGCTCTTCTTTCCTCTTAACACTCAGCAATTTAAAGAAAACAGAGCACTGACTGGATTATGTCTATGAGGCTAAATTAGTAAATCTGTTGCTAATAAAAAGCCCAGCTGAAAGCTCATTGATAAGTGGAGAATCTTCAGAATCAAGATAAGGTGTAATATCATAGAATCATGAAATGGTTTGGGCTGGAAGGGACCTTAAAGGTCATCTAGCTCCAGCCCCCTGCCAT
>JAVJGJ010000001.1:1682468-1703733 GCA_035590215.1 Microhierax caerulescens
GCTCCAGCCCTCTGATCACCTTCGTGGCCCAACTCTGGGCTCGCTCCAACGGGTCCATGTACTTCTTATGCTTGGGGCTCCAGAGCTGAACTCCAGGTGAGGTCTTAGGAGAGCCAAGTAGAGGGAAGAATCACCTCCTCTGAGCTGCTGGCAATGTTTCTTTTGGTGCAGCCCAGGGTACGGTTGGCTTTCTGGGCTGCAAGTGCACATTGTGAGGCCACATTGATCCACCAGCGTCCCCAAGACCTTTTCCTCGGGGCTACTCTCAATGCGTTCTCTGCCCAGCATCTTTTAGTATAAATTATACAAGCTGAAAAAGTAACAGAGCACACTGGGTATCAGCAGATTTGGAGTATTTCTTATATTAGAAAAAAAAAAAAAAAAAAAAGTGATTCTTCCACAGGGGAGAACCTTCCTGCCCTATTGCCTATAAAGGGCCAAACCTGGCGGTGTAGGAGCAAGGTGGCGGCCCCAAAGCTGGCAAATGTAACTTCCAGCAGAAGCACATACCTTACTAGTCAGAGGCACACTGACAGTACTTGGTACGCTTTGTGTGGTCTTTTTCCACATTACTGATATCACTTCTGTAAAGTCTGAAGCCAGCCTTCCTCACATTACTCTTATCCATGCTGTGTGTCACATTTAACAAGACACAAAGAGACCAGCTGCATGGGAAGAAACGGAGACAAAAGTTTGACTGTCATTTTGAAGATACAAGCAGGGTATTCTCCCAAAAAGCTTTCTCTTACTCTTGGAGGCAAACCTAAACGATCCTCTTGGGAAATATTATCAGCACCCTGCAGTCTGTTGAAAGACGTCTGCACCCAAAGTTCTTGTTGTGTGTGTGAAAATTTTCAAATTAAATACCCACAAGGCAATATTAGTTTGTTTCTTTACATTTAATCAGGATGCTCGCAACAACTTTTGCTTAACACTGGCTTTTAAAATATGTTTCCAAGTATTGGTGTATTTCATTCGCATTTCTGGTCCATGCATATTTTAACTTCAGTGAAGATTATAACCTTACCTAGTGACGGGTAGTAAGGATATTTCCATCAGGTCATAGGTAGGTATGATTATCTTTGTAGAGAAGATAGGATCTTAACCAGCATAGCTTATATTTCTGTTAGTGTTAACATAAATTATATATATATATATATATATACACCGGGTATGTATTATAACACTGGTGTGTGTGTATATATATATATATATATATATATATATATTACACACACACACACACACATATATACACATATACATATGCATGTATGTGTGTGTAAATATGTGTGTGTGTGTGTGTGTGTGTGTGTGTGTATAAAACACTGGTAATGCTATTTTGGACTGGGAAGTCCTCTATAACAGTGGTAAAGGTGGAATTCCTGTAGCATTCCCTAAGAGATTGGGAAAATCAGTTCATCAACTTTTGCACAGAAGCATATGAAAATTCTTGAAAGGATTTGGCATTTAGAAATTAAACTACAGCAGTTCACCCTGCCAGTAGAGAGTGACTGAGAAACAGATGTTCTTTAGAACACGTTACTAAAAGAGCTAACTGCTAATAAGCCCTTGTCAGTAAAGCTGTTGTTTTATCAGAAAGAAATTTTAAAAATCTCCCCCACCAAAACTTTGCTGCCATTCAATATAGTAAGAAAGATATCACTAGAAGAAAGAAAATTGATGTCCATATATATGACATGGTCCAAGACAGTATGGAAATAAGATTATGGTTTACTGCATAGTCAAAGCTCTGAGAGCATCTTATATGAAAGTTTATTTCTAATAAGATAGGTGCCTCGGTATCTTTGTGCTCTTAGTACCTGAATTTAGTGCTTCAAAATATGTTAGATGTTAAAGGAAAGTACTTAAAGATGAATAAAAATAGTTAATGCAGAATAAAGTTATGAAAACAAATTTTACAATTTTTATTATTGTCGTAAAAGTTTATGGTTTATTTTTGCTTTCGTTGAAGTGAATATCAGGATTTCCATTCTCTTGTTAGTTTCCTAATGTCTGTTTACTTAACCTTTACGTTGTTCAGAGCTACTTGATTCTGGTTCATGAGGAAACAGTGGCAGCTGCTTTCTGTTCCCCTGGCTAGACCCTTTGCCCAAGTGAAAGTACTGCCGTCCATCTGAGGGTTTTGAGCCTGTATTTCTCACCTGTAAGAAGGGATCCGTTCACAAGATAACCAATAGTTCTGAGAGAAAGGATCTCAATCTCTTGTTGGTATTGCTCCACTTGGTATAAATTATTTTATTAGAATACGGATGTTCCACTGTGTAATTGCAGTCTTTGTCTGTGGAGCTTTTCAACTGCTTATAAAATATTTAAATATTCATTGAGCCAAAAGAAAAATGTATGTGACCCTGTAGTCTTTGATAAAGCCATTTGCCTGGTTTCTGGTTCCTGTTTCAGAATATATTTAAATAATTCATATGAAGACAGAGAACACCACTATAAGGTACCCAGGGCAAATTATTACAGCATATTTGATGGAGCAGGTTGGTCTGTTCTTCCAGGAAAATCTGAGTATCTTTTAGAGCAATGGAGGAAACTCTAACTGGCCTTTTGATTTGTTGGGTGAATGCATTGAGCTTTTGCATTAAAATAGCTAATTCCTTATTGGTTTGGTTTGGTTGTTTTTTTTTTTTCCCCTGTGTATATAGATTTAAATATTTCACATAAAGCATAACAAAATATCTCTAATGGCAGAGGGGAAAATAAAAAGCCTGACTGCCATTTGTTCAGCCAACAAGATAATGTCATTCAGAAACTTCCTTTCCCAACTCACCTGGTTAGAGGACTACCTAAGGAGTCATTATTTACATGGTTGTGTTCCTATATTTTTGAACAAGAGATAGAAAAGCCCACTATAAGAGGCTTTAAAGAAGACCCTCAAGGAGCCACACATGCATGACACAACTCGTCCCAAATCTCATTGCCCATAGAAAGTAGATTTGGCTAATGTTTATGTGGAGATTTTTGAGTATTAGTTCACATTATTCTGGATTTTTATTAAGTCAGGAGAAAAATCACTGAAGTCTACCTAGTTTTGCAGAGAAATAATTAATGATTTCAGGTCATAGCACAGATAATTAAAAACAAACAAATCAGGAGCTAGCCAACAAAAAAAAAAAAATGGTGTGAAAAATTACTATTTTCTGTGGACCCAAAGAGCTTATTTTCTGTATAATGTTAAGTAAAATCATTTAATAGTTCTTACACTGTTTTTTACTATTTTAGGGGAGCATAACCTGAAAAACATGAAGTCAAGTTTCCCAGTTTGAAACTGTCAGAGATTGGTAGTAGTTTCATTCAAATTAAGTTTCCTAGAGGAAAATTATTGTCCACACAAAATTTTAAGCAAAATGCTTTGGGGTCAGCTAAATATTTAGTGAAATCTGGCTTGTCTGTAGATTGCCTGTGTATGTATGAGGAGATTTCCTTTGGAGAGAAGGATTTTCAGATTTCTGAGCAAACGAGAAAAGAACTCTTATTTCCTTAGAGTTGTGTGCCCTGAATATTTTTGGTAGCACAATGAAAACAGATGCTTCTTGTTTACAGTGCTGTCATGTTCATAGGGCAGACATGTTACAAAAAACCCATAAGGATTGAGGGATTGTGGGATGGTAGACTCTAAAAATCCACTACAGATTCAGTCTTGCAGCCATGCATTGTAAAACAGACAGGCTAAGGCTGCATTAACAGATAGCACAACCCAGAGAGGGATGGATCTACCAAATGGAATAGTTGATGTGGAGGAGCTTATATCCATTCCCTCCACATTTATTTCACGCCTGTTCCAGCTGGACCCTGTTGACCAAATGATTGTTACTAGTTGGAGAACATTCAGCGCATCCCTGGGGAACACGTTCTTGTTGAGTTTTGTCCAAAAGGAAATGATCAGGGAAGCCAAGCAAATCATGGCAGCTGGGGATGATCAGATCACTAACTTCAAATACACACTGAAGTGTTTCTGTAACCATCCCACCAGTTTATCAGTCCAGTTAATTTCTAACAGGTCTTTGGCATCTTCCTGTGAATAACATTCTCATTAAATCCCACCATAATGTATATGTTAGGGTCATGAAACATGAAGACTAACTTCCAGCTGCTGTTATTGCTACAACCCAAGACATTTGAACTACATCAGAGGACAAGATTTACACATGTGATCACATAGACTTTTAAAAGGTGTTGTTTGAAGAGATAGTAGATCACAGACACACACAAAAATGTTAAAAATTTCTCAGTATTTAATTTTTCCTACAGTCAGGAAAAAATGGGAGGCCAAGAAAGGAAGGAAAGAAAGGAAAGAAAGAGGTGTAATTTTATTTACTTTTTTTTTTTAAAATAATCTGTTCAAATAGATGTATTTCTTTAAACAAAACCCATTAAATCCTTCTCATTATGAACACTTTTAGTAAGCTGATACTTCACCGAAGTGTATATCTAAAATTGTTCTGTGATTAAAACACTCCATTGCTCTACCTTTGCCCAGCTTTCCACAGAAACTCAAATGCATATTCCATGTACTGACGATGGTGTCAAAAGACCATAGAATGTCAAAATAAAGAAATCATTTTCATTATAAAGAACAGAGTGGGTTGAATCTACAAGGTTTGTTCTGACAAATTCTTTTTTTGTACACTGTGATTGTCTGTGATAAACACGTACTGTGAATGGAAAATAAATAATGGATTTCGGTAGGGACAGAAAGCTGCTTCATACCTATAATTTAGCTTGTTAAAAATATACGATTCATGTATTTCTTTTATTTGAAAGCATTTCAGACCTTTGATTTTTCTATATTGGTAAGAACATAAATGTTATTAAGATTAACTAAGGTTGTAAACTGATAGAAGTTAAGAGGTAGGCAGCAGCTTGTTCCTTTTGGTTGAGTACACTGCCTGAAGCTGTCTATGTAGGCTAATGCTGGGAAAATTTTTCTTCTGTTAAAAAACCCCAGAAAATAGTAACTTAATAGAGGATCAGGGTCTCAAATTTAGTTTTTTAATAACTTGTGGTTTATCTTAGACCTCTTCCCAAACCAGCCAAACTTGCCCATTATGACATTTTACTAGGCTACTACTATTAAAAAAAAAAAAAAAAAAAAGAAAGCATTTAAAGGTGATAGCATGATCTGTTCATCATATTTCTTGGAAATACCTGTCTTATCTCTATGCTATTCATGCACAATCCATTCTCTGGCATTATTGATCTTATATCTTCTCTCCTTCCCAAAACCCTGTGACTTTAATACTACATTTTAAGTTATCACTTCCTACAAGTTTGCTAGACGTTTTCCTTTTGCTAGTCTGGCATTTGTATAGCTGTAGGACACCATCACTCCAATTCAGGTGTGATACCAGAGCACTAGGACAGGCTAGTGTTGGCAAAGCTGTCAAGTACTATAGCTGGGCCTGGATGTTGACTATATCTCTGCTGAAGCACATAGCTGAGGAATGTATGTTGCATGGATCTCTGGTATCTATTTCTCCCACCTGGACATTAGGACAATAACAGCATGGTTCATCTGGCTGCTGCCACAAGGAAGGACACACTGCAGAGAGGCTCCAGGAGGAACTGTCACTTACTCTGAAAATCATAGATTTTTTGAAAGAGCAGCAGAAAATATTTTTTCAGGTTGGTTTTTATTTTTTTTCTCCCTTTTTTAAAAAATATGAATGCAATTCCCCATGTGTACAGCAGAACATGTCATAAGTTAGCAACTAGCTCTGCTTCTCCCTGTCTTCACCAAGCAGGTTTAGTCCATTTCTTTTACTTTTACTTTCCAAGCTCTTCCTGTTCGCCTTCCAACTTCCTTTGCCATGCGTTCTATGTCTCCGTTTTGTCCTTCTCAAAAGAGTGGCAAAATTCAATATCACCCATTCTGCTGCAAAGTATTGTTACCCTGCTTAGGCACAGAGCTCTTCACAGTTAGTTAGTCAAAAATACAAAAACTAGAACAAATATCACTGCTCTAAGTGTGACAGATAATTTATCATTGTTAAAGCAGCAGCTCCAGTGACCACATGAAGGTTATCTTAGAACTGTCAGTTTTCCACAGAGCCTGGTTTGAAGACAGAGACTCTCAGTGTTATAAAAAAACCCCAACCAATTATCTGTATTAAAATGAGGAATAGTTCTGTTTGTGTTTTCAAAAGAACTTGAAGAGGAGAGATGGAAACAGATTTTTCAAGGAATTCTTGTTCCAGAAGCTGTTACAAACACACATCTACAAAAAAACAGGAGTAAGGTCTGAGAATATAAATTATTTAGAACAGTGTGGGACATGCTCTTCTTAGAGATATGCATTATTATATAATATAGAAATTATCACAGCCTGTGGCTACAACAAAGTAGGTCTTAGCCTTCCCTGGGGATATCTGGTGTTGCTGTATTAGCAAGGACCAATTAGCAAGGACAAAATTTCACTTTGTCTAGGGTCCTTCAGCTGTGCCCCACTTGGCTTTCCCTTCTGTTACCAAACTTCACTTCAAAGTCAGGGTATTATTATTATTAGAACTCCTTCTTTGATTATATCAAAAATGCATTTGTCTTGGAGAATAAGTTTAAAGAAATATAGCTGAAAGCTTTGTGACTAGCAGCTGACTATTTTCTGCAGCTGTAGTTGATGATCTTACTCATTTGAAATCTTTTCTCAGCAACAATTAAGAGTGTTCTGAATGAATTTACAAAATATAATGCTAATGTGTTTGGAGGGGAGGGTCTGATAAAAAAAAGATGCTTCAGATAGATATCAGTATATATACATTGGGGGAAAAGGAGAAATATTTTATGATTATGGTCAAATGAAATGAAGCAATAAGCTTGGATTTGTTATGCACAGCTGTTTTAAGGCGACATGCCACAGAACAGGTGCCAGCTAGCACTGCTAGAGGTGAAGTGAACAGAATGGGCAAAGAGAAATCCCCAAGAAGAAGAAAAGGAAAATAAAAACACTGGTTATTAAAAAACCCTCTGTCTGCCTGTGTGCTACTGTATTAAAAATGAGTGGAAGGGCAAAGCAAGAGCTTGCAGAGCCACACAGACAGTTGTGCAGAGTGCTGCAGGGTAGTGCTCCAGAAGACACAAAGTATTCAAAGTGAACAGAGCTCTAATTCTACCTTTCCTCTCCACCAGTTCATATAGCAACGCAAAACATGCCTAAGCAGTAAGAAGCATATCATTGCATCAACACTGATGATGCTGGAGCAGTAATCCCATCTGACTGAGATGCCTGAGTGAGGAGCTGGGACATCTTCTGCAATCAGAGCCCCCTGGAGCACTCCAGAGCAGCTGAGGCTGGAAGCGAGAGCAGAGCCTCGGCATTTCGCCTTGGTGTCTTGAGACATCATTAGATGCTCTAGGCTGCCAGTTCAGGTAGCCAGATGACTAGAGTGAGATGGTGTGAACAGTCAGCCTATTTCAGCCTCTGATCTTCCATTTTTGTTATTCTGGTACCTGGAAAATATCTGAAGAGCCAGTACTACAGGATAACAGGTTATTTGCATAGTACTCTGTGGTCACCAGACAAAATGATAGAAGTGCAAACTAATTTGTACTGCACTGTTGCTTATTGGTCCTAAATAGGATAAACCTTTACGTACAAGAAATTGTATACCACTGCAGGTTTTCTAAAAGCTGACTTGTGATGTGTTACCTATTGGCAAATATATTGCATGATTTGTTAGACACACATCTTCCAATATTCCTATGTTGGTTCCATCAACTCTATGATTATTGCAAAATCAATACGATATTGAAAAAAATATTGTTGAAAACTCCTTAGGCAGCTGGCTTTTGGTGGTCTGTAATAAATGAGCATGACTGGCAGTTTTAAACCTTGCATTTCAGATGCATAAGTATATATCAATTAACAGGCTAAAGATCCTGAATAAGCTAATGTGTTTGTCACTGTTGCAGATCCATGCTCAGCTGTGCTGATGTCTTCCTTACTAAACACTCACTCAAGGAGTCCACAAGAATTGTTTGTAATCCACTAAGCTGGTGCAGAACAAGACAAATAAAATGCTGGTGCATAAAACTTCCTTTGGGCCTTTTTCCAGCAATTATTTACATGGAAAAGTAACTCACACATTTGAGCAATCCACTTGCAAATGGACACTTACATAAAATCTCACATACATCAAAGAGCTTGGCAGTTCCAGGCCTCATTTACAAGCAAGGTCTGTGATCTGAATCCTGTAGTGAGGGATGCAAACTAAAAAAGCATGATGTTAAAATGGACACAAACATCTACAGAAACATCAAGATTAGTTGTACATTGTCAAGATAAAAAAATAAAAAGTTGACAGATTTGTAATTTACCAATTTTTTCATACAATAGACTACTTCCATTTCCCCCTCTTGGTGCCCTAAAATTATACCTGCTGTTTAAAAGAAAAATCTCAACAGGAGAGGAGTTTTTCAAGTATAAACTTCTAAATTTCATCATAATCCAGTGATAAAACTTTTGCCATGCAGATACATCTTTCCCCTTCCTCCCAATATACAGAGGTACAATTGGATTGCAAATGCATAAGATAGCTCTCTGACTCTCTTTTTCAAGCATATCCTTTTGCACACCTAGCAATTTTCAGAAAGGTGATGACATTCAGTGCCCAGAAATGACGATGACATTACATGAAACGGGCATCTCACAGGCAGTAGTGAGAGCTAGGACACTGATCGGTGGAAATGGCAGGGACACGCTGCATCAGCGTGCAATAGCATCCTGAGCATCCAGGTTTTTCTAGTGCTTCCTAGACTATTACTTTCTTTTTGAACAATTGATTTTCAATAAAATATCACTAATCACCGTTACAGGGTTGGGTTTGGGTTTTTTTTGTGTCTCCAATGCAGTCATTTACCCTACTTAAACATGCAAGCTGTGTCCGTTCACAGCTTATGTATACATATATAACTGAATGTATACATTCAGTTTACTAAAGGTGTGAAATGTTTATATTTAGAAAAGAAGACGATACTCATGGAGGTTTTGTGCTTTTCCACATAAATGTTTGTGCAATGTGCTTAGTGTGGCAACGTATGATTGCTGAAGATAAAGCATATTCTTTAGGCACAAGAGTACTTCTAATGGAAATGAATGGCAATCCAGTCACTGTGCAGGCTGGGGTGGCAGGGAGGAGAGGTGGATGAGATGCATTAAGTGCTCAGTGCAAATTCCCAAAAGCTTATGAATATGCAGAGGTATCAGTGCGAATGCGTGACTATGGGAACATTTTCAGATGATAATTCTAGAGTTTTCTCAACAATCTGTATGTAGTTTGCCATCTGCAAAGCCTCTTAAAGGAGTATGAATATGGAGTAAGTGAAAAATGTAACCAAGGCCTATTTACAAAATGAATTGGCAGATTTCATTTTGTTTGCTCTGGAGAACTACTGCAAATATATTCATTCAAAATTTTATTTAATTTATGCTAATAAAATAAGACAGATCAGTAATAGGGAAGATAAAAGGCATAGTAAAACACTAATATACAAAATCTGAAAGCTCTACGTTTTTACAATTTTGGTCAAATACTATGTGGGTGGTTTTTTTTTCTCTATTATACTATATGACCATCCCTGGGGCACAAGGAAACTGAAAGAAGTTAGAGTAATTGGTTAGCAGTTGCCCAAAACTATCATTCATCTGCCAGAATTGTTGCATCAAAGCTGACATGTTTTCGAAACCTTTTCATTTGACTGGTAATGTAAGTAAAACACAAAAAGGCAACTCACTTCTACACTTCTACATGATCAAACAAAATGAAAGGTTCACTGCCACAATATAAGAAAGACTTTTAACAATTTGTTGCAACAATTTTTCAGCAAAATAAAACATTTTTCCTCAGTCAGGGTGAGTTGGAAACACGATGAACATTGTTCAAAGCATGAACTGACTTAAAGCCTATAAATCATGAAGGCCAAGAGCATTCCTGACTTTCTTTAGATGTGATGACACCTTGGTGAAAAACTGGATGTGAGAGATCCTGTTCTGAAACGGTGATATAACATCATTAACCACACCATTCCCCTGTCACTGGGCACTACACCAATGCCCTGTACCTGACCTGGGAATAAATGCAAAAAATGTGCCACATCCTATTCGGATTTGTCTGTACTTACAATTTCTTACTTATATTGGAGCTATACTAAGCATATTTTTCAATGTATAGACTTTGTTGTTAGCACTCTGCCTGTAGCAAACTGTGTTTGCAAATGGGTAAACTAGGAAGGGGGGGAGGTAAAAATCCCAAACAAACCAGAGAAGTCTCATAAGCATCTAATTTGGTTTTCAGGACCCAAAGACTGGAAGTTTGGTCTAATCACCCCATAATAACTCACATAAATGTTACGTGCATTCCATTTTAGGAGGGAGCCTGACTATAACAATTAATAAATAATAATTATTACATTAAGTAGTAATAAAATATATTTGTTTATTGTTTAATCATTTGGCTTTATTTACTTGAGGGAAGTGATGTCACATTGCAGATCCTTTTGCTGCATAAACAGTAGAAATTATCTGGAGGTCTGGAACTGGTCCCCCTCATTCTTCTTGCTGTCCTCTCTCTGATTTGAAGAGGCAGCTTAGACCGAGGTTTCCCGAGCATCTGCAGTCTCACAATGTTAGAAACGGAGAGCCTCACTTGCCTTTCGCTGCTCCCAGGTACATCATTCTGACACTCCCCAATGCCTGCTGGACATCCCACAACCCAATTGATGTAAATAAGCCATCATTACCCTCTGGTTTTATTTTCCCTGAGCTACTGAGTTGAAAAGGCTCATTAAGGGGTTTGGCAAAGACTGGAGGGGTATAAGACAGGTCAGGGAAGCATGTGGCTGGCAGCGGGGAGGGAGAGGGTCAAACAGGACCCCTTCCTCCAGCAGTGGTGGGCTGTGAGGCCGGCCTGCTCGCCTCTGGAAAGTGGTGCCACAGGTTCCTAAGGAAAGAAGCAGGTTTGATCTTGGCATCCCGGTAGCACAGCATTTCAGAGAAGCCTGTAAAGCAGAGAGAGAAGAAAGCCCCAACGCTTTTGGTCCCTCTTTCTCCAACTTTCTTCAGGTTTCCTAAAGCTTTTGTGAATTGCCTTCTTGGATCCCTGACAATGTTTCCCCTTTTAGTACGTAAGAGGGAAATCAACTACTTAATTAATTGCTGTTAATCACATTTCTAATGAAAACCTAACTACTACGTTATAGCTGAATGTCTTTTGAGATGTAATCCAAAGTCTGCCTCTGCCACGCCACCTTCATAATCCTTGCTCAGATATGCCAAGGGGCCACACACCTGCAGCGTGTGAGGCATTGGAAAAGTAGATGACTGACAGAAACAGGAGAAAGATTGCAACTCTAGGGAAGGAAGAAAGGCGAGGTGAAGCTGCAGCTGCTGTGTTCCTCCTCCATGCAGTCGTTCGTCTGAGCAATGCTGTAAAAGACTCCAATGCTCTCTGTGATGGCTATTGCTTCACATGCATGTATTTCCAGAGAATCTCTGTGCCTGGTTTTTTATTTAAAATTAAAAGTAAACAGGTTGCCTGATAATGGTCAGACACTTCCATGAACGTATATAAGCAATTTCTGTCTTCAGGAAAATGAGTGGGGTGTTCACATCAACAGAAAACATTTATAGAGTTTCAAGTGTATATGTGATGTAATACATAGCATGTGCTCACATATTTCTTATAGTGTTCAATGTAATACAAAATGGCAATTATTTCATAACTGTGTTAGTAAAATAAAAGGAGGGATCTCTGAAATAGATGAGCTGTTTATCTTGATAGCATAGTGAATGTTACTTGAATAAGGCACCAAGATGCTAAAACATCTTGATAGCATAGTGAATGTTACTTGAATAAGGCACCAGGATGCTAAAACAGTCACAAAGCCAATAGATTTTATTAACAAGCTTTGATCCGTCTCTATAGTGCTGCTTGATGTTTTGTTAGAGAGCCTTTGTAAGCCAAAAGTGTTATTTCTCTGGGGTTGATGGCTTCTTTTATTCCTGTTACTCCCCCGATTTTATAGTGACATACAAAGATTTGTCACAAAGAGGCATATTAGGGATTCATAGTATCTGTATCTCACTTTGAAGATGTTCTAGTGTGGCCTGGACTTTGATTCAGGAGTTCCTCTCCAAAGAAAACTAATATATTTTATGACTGTATTTTGCACTAATTCATTTCAGATAAACAGCACCACATTAGGTGTGTTGCAGGCTCACTAAATGTGAGCTATATAAGAAAAAAAATGTCTTAAAATATTTACTCATTGAAATCTTTGGAATTAGACAGCACAGACAGTACTTTTGGCCTGTGTTTATTATTTTTCAAATAAGATGCAAAACAAAGTGTGAGGTAGGTAGTTCTGAAACTAATACAGAAACCTTATTTTTCAAATTGAAGTGCAAGCAAAGTGCACCTTTTCAAGCAGTTGATAATCCAGCTGTAATGACTGACTTGTTCTGATAAATAACTGATTTTATGCTCAGGGTAGTAAACAAAGACTGAAGATAGAAGGAGAGGGAATTAGGCTATATTTATCAGATATATTGTGACTGGGGCATGTACACTCTATGGTGAGCCCTGGAGTCCTCGCCCCTTGCCACCTAGCAGAGAGGATGACATCTTGCTCCCTGTAAAAAAATGAGTCCGGGTTTGCTTCTGCAGCAAATCAGGGTGGGTGTTCTGTGCTCTTTACTACTGCTTGTAAGCAACCATCATACAAAGTCTTCTCTGTCAATGGTGTTGTGTTATCGTTGTTGTTCTGTATGATACCACTATGCCTCTCCAGGAAGGTTTTCTTTCCCTTTGGAAATGGGGATGAAAGGATCATTGGCTTTAGCTTTGTCGGTAAGACGGCAATTTTGGCAGCTGTGAACTTTCTATTTACTGATGGGGAGCAAAGCTGATGTGTGCCTGTTTCTCATCCAATTTTAGAGTCAGGATGCAGCCAGAGCATGCTGAAAAGCACTCCAGGTCTCATAGCAGACACATACCCTACAGGTTAGATGTCTGTTTTAGCTGGACTATTTCTACAATTTAGCAATCATTTTACAGTAGGTTCAGGTTTGTGCTAAAAATTGGTAGGGAAAGTGTTAGGACTCTATATCCAAAAGACAACAAGCAGTAATAGAGTAGCTGAATGTTTGATGTATTAGCAGAGATTTTTCTTTTTTTTTTTTTAGACACAAAGTTAATGTGTCTGCAAACTGAACATACTATTGTCATCAAAATAACAGTCATGTGCTGCTCAGATTGAAACATTCCCAAACAAACCAGGTGTTGTTAAAATCCCCTTTGAACACTGTCTCTGGTCAAGGAAGCATTAGAGAATTGAAATGACATTTTTAAAGAATCCCACATAGCTACTAGGCATTCCTTTGCATAAGATAAATGAATTGTTTCTTTAGAGATAGTGCTGCAGAGTCTGCTGAATAAAGAATATGTCAAATTTGAATCTCAAGTGTACAGAACAGTTGTTTGAAAATATGAATAAAAGCAGAAAAAGATAGCTATTCCTGACTAAGATAATTTTGTTCTTTTTGGTTGTTTGTTTTGGTTATGGTTTGTTTTGTTTTCAGCCAGAAGGGAGTTTGATCTACCTTATTGTAATTTTAAAATTATGTAATTTTTAAATTCTGGAGCTTTCTATTCTTTTGTACTGTTTTAAGAAAGGGGTTTACATTATCTTCTATTTGTGGTAACCCCTTTTTTTCTTCCAGAATTCTTGTGTGCTCTGAAGTGTTTCTGCAAATTTTTATTTGAAACGTCACTTGCAGAACATTTCCAAGCAGTCGAGGGCCAAATTTGCCTCTGAAGCAATACAAGATGCCCTGCTGCTAAGGAAATATCTTGTAGTGGTAGACTGAAGGACAACATAAAGGACATAGCAATTCTGTAGGACTTCAGATCACGGGATTAGAGAAAGGTTGAGGCTGGTAGCTACCTCCTGAAATCACTTAGTCCAACCCAAATGCTCAAGCAGGACTAGATACTACAGGTTGTCCAGGACTGTGTCTTACTGGGTTTTGAGTATGTCCACAGCTGCAGCCCCTGCAACCTCTCCTGGGCAACTTGTTTGACCACACTCACAATCAAAAAAGGCTTTTCTTATTTTCAGAGAGAATTTCACATACCTGTTGTCTCTTTTCCTGTTGGTAGGTGCTACTGAGAAGTCTGTCTCAATTTATTCCCTTCCATCACTTATTTACACACATTGATAAGATTTCCTTGAACCTTATTCAGACTGAACTGTCCCAGTTCACTCACCCTCTCATATAAAAGATGCTCCAGTGCCTTCATCATCTTAGTCATCCTTCACTGGACTTGCTCCAGTAAGTACTTTTTTGTACCGGGAAGGACAGAGCTGAACACCGGACTCCAGATGCAGCCTCACCCATGCTGAGTAGAGACAAATGATCACCTCCCTTGACCTGCTGGCAACACTCCCCCTCGTGTAGCCCAGAGTGCTGTTGGCCATTTTTGCCATAAGGGCACATTACTGGCTCACAGTCAGCTTGTCCACCTGGGCTCCAAGCTCCTTATTGGAAAAGCTGCTTTCCAGGAAGCTGCTCCCCAGTATGTACTGGTGCTTAAGGTTATTCCTACTGACTTGCAGGACTTTGCATTTCCCCTTGCTGAACTTCCTAAGGTTTCAGTCAGCCCATTTGTCCAGCCTGTCCCTCTGGATGGCCTCTGGTGTACCGGCCACTCCTCCCAGTTTTGTACTACCTGCAAACTTGCTGAGGGTGCACTCTGTACCATTGTCCAGGTCACTAATGAGGATATTGAACATTATCGGCCACAGTATCAACTCCTGGGTATACTACCAGTTGCTGGCCTCCAACTAGACTTTATACCACTGATCAATCCTCTGAACTCAGCTGTTCAGTTTTCATTTCGCCTATCCACTCATTTAGCTTACATTTTGCCAGATTCTCTGTGAGGATCCTCCAGGTGATAGTATAGTAGAATATAGTGTCAAGAGCCCTATTAAAGAATATGCATAATTTTTTTCCCAGTGAAAATGTAGTTGAAGATCCATGTACACTGCTTAGAAAAACATATTTGATAAGATTCACTTCTATAAAGCTACGGAAAATGAAAGAGCTAATCAAGAAAGAACAGCTTGCAGACAAGGAAAGTAAAAAACTGAGTTGTAGATTTCTGGTTAGTTTCACTTCAAAGCATTACTAACTGATGTCCACTGCAGCTTTTGCAGAAAAAAATAATCAAAGACTTCTATACTAACAGTCTTAGGCTAATAGCATAACCCACCTACTCAGTCCCTCTCTTCAAAATGCAGGATGGTTGTTAATCTCGTTTGGATAACCTTTGTAAATATTTGACTGTCCAATTCTGACAACTGTGAGCTGTATATGTAGTAAAACTTGTTCAAAAGGGCTCAAAATGTTTTCTTTCATAAGCTACAGTCTGAAATCTGTTCTCTTCTACAACAAACCAAGTCAGAGCAGTAGCTTTCTTTTTATTTTGTTTGGTTTAAAGTTAATAAATTACATTATTTAAACAATTCTGAGGTAGCAGGTGACATAACGCATTTTAAAAATATTTACACAGTGATGTCTTCATAAGGCAAAAATATTGGAGACAGACAGATTTAAATTTTATTTGAAATTATTTAAGAAAACACCTCTCCAAAACTTAGATAAGAACTTAATGTTCAGTACACATACCAAAATTACTTATTACTTGAATTTTCATTTGACGTGAGAAGTTGTAAGCCTTGTGTCATTCTGCCCTTGGATGACATGCAGTTCGCATTGAAGCCAGGAGGAAAAATATGCACATGAAATACCAGGGAAGATCTATGTCACTAACCTATACTTGAGTTTCAATTACAAATAAACATGATGATGTTTATAGGTAATAATTTATCTTAACATTTGCATGCACAAAACCCTAAAAACCAGAAGCCCAATCGAGTAAGAGAAACAACAGAGATGAAAAGGACGAGATTTTTAGTTGAATAAAAGATAAAGATCTGATTACAAGTACAACCCATACAGAGTCCTACCGAAAAAAAGGACAAGGCATTGTCCCTGCCTTCTTCCCCTGCCGGTAGCTTCCATGCAAGGGTCAATGTGATCATAGACCAAGGTATGGACAAGGTAAGCCACTGCGCATTCAATACAAAGCCAAACTGTATTTCCTTTGATGGAAAACTTCCATGTAAAAGATAAGTCTTCCAGAAACCAAATGCAGCAGAACAAAACAGTGTCATTTCAATTTTAATGGAATTCTCTCTAGAATCCAGTACATACTCTCTCATCATAATAAATAAACATTCTCCTGTTGTGTGTATATTTTAGCTGTC
Organism: Microhierax caerulescens; assembly: GCA_035590215.1. Lineage (NCBI taxonomy): Eukaryota > Metazoa > Chordata > Aves > Falconiformes > Falconidae > Microhierax > Microhierax caerulescens. Next base: position 1,698,822 of record JAVJGJ010000001.1, read on the forward strand.
ATCTGAGGAAAAGGTAAATATCATAGAACTTATTTACAAAACCAATTCTTGATCTTCCTAAATTACATACTGCTTTGAAAATACGCAACCAGTTACCAAGCAGATGTGTATTGACAAATCAACACTGAACTCAACGAAACTTTGCCTATTTACACCCCCTCAGGATAATGCAGAAGTGTATAATAGCCTAAGATGAGATTTTAAATGTAAATGCACATTATCATTAAGGAATAATTTCATACAAGAACTGCAGAATTGGTAAAATATACAGCTGTCTTAAGAATATGAAGGCTAAGTGTGTCCAGCTGCCGGAAAGTATGAATATTAGAAGCTTGTGAAATGTTTTTGTGATGCTTGCACAGTATCTCACATAAGCATGTGTTATAGTACAGATTACTTACTTTTAACTGATTGCACCAAGATAATTTGAAATTAGAACATCCTATATAGAAACTGAATAATATATCTCACATTTTTATGGAAGCTTCATCCAAAACCACTCTTAAATTATATTTTTCAACCTTTTGTTTAAAGTAAACAAGATTAATAATCCACTTTCACTAAAAAACAGAATACTAAATCAGATTCTGTGATTTTCCAAAATGACAGAAAGATCATGTTAAAACATGATTATCGTAGTGATTTTTGTAAGCCTACAACTTGTGCATTGCTGTGGAGTCCAAACAGCTTTCAGCATGCTGGTGTTAAAACTTGAACTGCACTGTCTTCCTTCTCAGGCAGTCCATTGACTTGTTCCATTTTAAATATTTCATGGTGAAGAGGCTGTTTCCTGAAGGAAAAAAGCTAATATTAACCCAACAATCATCTGCATAGTTCAAAACCATATACAACTCCTATGGCTTATTTACCTTGTAAAATGCAGGACAGCATCATGTCTTTCATCATTAGGAAAACTCATCTGTATTAAATATCACAGTAAAAAAAAAGGGGGAAAAAGCCACTATCAAACCTCTGCTGACCCAAACACAATCAGGATTTCATATTAGTTTTGCTAAAAAGACATCTTTTTTCTCTGTCACAGACTGCTAAAATCAGGGTCGATCAAGTTCAAGCAGCTAATGTCTTATAATCATCCTAAAGCTAAAGTTAAGGAGAAAATTAAGGTGCACCTACAAATGTATATGTATGGCTAATATCTGTATCTAATATCTTAGTAATTTGGAACTAGCACAGATCTGTGTGTAAATTAGGAAGTATCACAGATTTCAGCTATTTCATTTATGTTTTGGAAGTTACTAAAACTTTCAAATACCAAATAAAATTGAGTATTTTTTTCTCAGTTCAAAGCCTACTACAGTACATTATCACAGAATCACAGAAAATGGGCTTGGAAAGAACATCAAGAGCTTATCTTGTCCATCTCTTGTGCCTTAGGCAGGATCAGTTCTCCCAATGACATTTCTGACAGATGTTAGTTTAACCTGGCCATAAAGCCTTCCAAAACTACATTCTTCATATCTGCAAGAAATGTAGTCTCACTCTTAATTATACTAATGTTCAGGTTAAACACCGACTTTTTTTTTTTTTTAAAAAAAACCCAAACATTTCAAACATTCAATCTATTGAAAAAAAACAAAAACACACAGAAGAACTTTGGGCTTCCTGAGTCTCATTTGCTCACCATTAACAACTCTGAAACGAGAGAGCAAATAATACTGCTGATGATCAGCCAAGCTACACTGATTTAATTCTGCTATTTATTTGCTACAAAGAAGGTGCAGCCCTAACAGGGCTAAAACTTGGCCTTCCTGGGTGGAAACTTGTGCTCACAGAGACAGAATCTGCGTATAGCAGCAGGTATTTGTGCACAAGAACCACAACAGCTGTGCAGGTAGGGCAAATGCCCATGTCACGGAGCACATGCAACTACGGGTACGTGAGGATGGATGGGTGCTTGCATGCCATCACCTCTGTGTATTTGAAATTTTACTGTCTGTGGTACTTGGCAGACCATAAACACCCTCAAAAGATTTTTTTCCCTGCTGATTCTTTGTTCTATTTCTCTTTTGTGTGTGGATAATTATGGTGGCAATTTGGCTACAACATTCTGAACTTGCGTGATTTTTAGTAAGGACTACATGGATTTGAATCTGACAGCTAGTCATAATGCTTCCTCAATATTACCCATTTAATGTCAATTATAGACAAAAAATAGCGCACTTATTGTCTCATATTAGCATCCACATCAATAATTGTGCAGAACAAAAGGCATAAACTGAGACCATCTGCTCTCACTACAATAATCTACCTAAAAAAGCTTAGCCAGTAACTCACAGTAAAAGATTTTGATGCATTTGTCTGGGATCATGCTGTTTAAGTGTCTTTTGTGATTAAAATTATTATTGCTTTGGCCCATCACCTATTAGGACATATATTTCCTCTTTTCAAGTAAAATATTGTCATTTTATTTTTATTACTGTATTAAATTAAGATGACTTCTGCCTTTATTTTATACTTCATTGTCATTTTCTTTCCTGTTGTTGCTAACAATACTTAGACATTTCTAAAAAAATCATATATGCTGCAGATTTTTATTGTTTTGACAAGTGCACAACTCTTGAACTGTGCTAAATGCCAGTATAAAGCCATATCACAATGTAAAATGTTAACCAGAAGTGCCATCGTGTCCTGAAAAGTAAAAAAGAAAGAAAGAAAAGAAGATTTAAAAGCCTACAATCACAAAAGATTGTTGATATTTAAAAAGAATATACTGTGACTTTTCTCAGCATTGGATATGTGGAATTTTTCCTGGCAGCTTGCAATAACAGATAGGAGTTTAAGAAACATTCACATAAAAGTAGAAAAGGCAGACAAATCCCTGCTGTTTTATACCAATGTTCCTATCCTATTCTCCAGCACACCACGCCTGTCAAGATAGCTGTTTTCTCCTTCTTACAGAAGTATGTAAATGAAAATAATGCATTGTAAATACCCAATGCATTTAGTACAATGTCTTAAATATTTGGTCCCAATCAACTGCAGATTCAATGAAAGGTTAAGATTAGATATTCCCTAACCCCCAATGACAGCCATTGAGAGTTGATAACAGGCTGTCTTTGAATAGCAAAATATAGGGTTTTTCTCCAAAACTGAAACATAACGTTACACTTCCTACGTTTGTTTTTCTGATATGCTAAGCACCCATCTTCCCCCTTGATTTCAAATGGATTTTTATGTGGTCACAACATAATTTCTAACCTTTGGGACTTCTCTTTCATCCTATTTATGCTATGAGCTCAATAACAACTTGCTTTACAATATTAAAAATAATATTTGGGAAGAAATCAAAGATTAATCATCCTGTTAGGAAACTTGGGTTCACATACACACACACACACACACATATATAATATTTATAGATATAATACTGGTAGCTCATGATCCAATCCTATGACACCTGAAAACAAGATTCAAGAAGATACTAAAAAATTCCGTCTATTTCTGGGTTTTCAGGCTTGGCTAACACACACAAATTTTTGATTAGACAATTTTTAGCATGTAGGCTAAGAAAGAGAGTCTTATGTGGTTTTATTGATTGTTAGTCTATCAGCCCTGGGCTAATAACAGTTGAACAGCTTGCTGAGTTTTAACTAAATTTTGGCATTAGAAGTCTCTTTCATCCGAGTTATGTCAAGAATTTGAATTAGAGATCTCACTGAAAAGAAGGCATGTAGCTGTCTGGTGTACGTTGGCCAACAGTAGCCAGTGTATATAGCACAAGTATATAGCCAGTCAACCAACACATATGCGTAGTCTCGGTAAGACTGTGTACTGTTTCTTGACTGGCCAAGGTTCTCAAAATAGACAATGGAAAACGATTAGGGAGGATTAAGGAAAGCAGTGTGCTTGTCATCAGTAACCAAGCATGGGTAACTCTGCTGCTTGTGCACCAACTTGCTTTTCTTCTTCAGCCTTTCCCACTGTACCTTTTAAAAGGCACCCCATGTACAGAACTGTGTTTCACACTCAGACCTTCTCTTCTCCCCTTCATAGGAAAGAGAATTCTGGTTATGCATCTTATATTGGTAACTTAATAGTTAAGGTGCTCATACTTATGAAAGCAGTGCAGTTTCAAATTTTGCTTTTTTTTTTTTACAGCAGGAATGTGATCTGTTCTTTCTCAAAATGTGGCTGAATATTAAGCTACAAATTCAGTCTCCCTGACAGCTCACCAAATTCAGAAATGCTGCAGTAGTGAGAGTACACACATTTTTGCACTTCAATCTGTCATGTAGAAACACTTCCACTTACAAATGTGAAAAAAAAATAATATTTGAAATTAATGAAATGTTTTGGTTGGTGTTAAGGTGTTATGGTTTTGTTTTTTTAAAAATAATTCAACATGTTTGGTTTTTTTTTTCCAAATTCACTCTTATCATAGTAAAAAATAAAATGTTTTCTTTAAAATGGAAAAAGAAATCTCACAGTATGGCCAATGCATGTTGGAGTGCCATTTTAAATATTTTTGGAAGAAAAGTAATTATACATACTCCTGCCAGTACCAAAGGGAAGGTCTTTCAAGCTGTTCTGGATCACGCAATTTATTTTTCCCAAAGTCTGCACATGACTACAGAACTACAATAGGGAGTAATGTGTAGGTTTGGAGCTACAGGTAGCGCCATGGCAGGTGTTCAGCAAATTGTCAAGTCATTACTTCAGCCTTCATCTACTTAAAAATGTGGGAATGTGGGCTGCATTTATGGGATCAAGGCTGAAATTTACTGTGCACTCCACCTGTCCCAAAAGTAATAAAGAACAGATAGCAGTAAGTGTAATATCATAGAATCATGAAATGGTTTGGGCTGGAAGGGACCTTAAAGGTCATCTAGCTCCAGCCCCCTGCCATGGGCAGGGACACCTTGCACTAGACCAGGCTGCTCCCAGCCCCATC
>JAVJGJ010000001.1:1712498-1740871 GCA_035590215.1 Microhierax caerulescens
ACACATCCATGATAAGTTTGGAAAAGAGGTAACTATATCATGGAAAATATAGTCCTGAAATAAGTTAATTGAATAATATTGCCAGGATTGAGCTGTAACAGGTAAAACAGTGCATTTTCTCAGATGTATACCCTATGTGAATTTACAGTCAGGGAGTAAAGGGTTATATAAACAGTAACCAGTTCTTGAACACAATTAAATATTTTAGCCCTGGTTTTATTTCTAATCCTTATTATTGGATGTTGTGATATGCTAATTTACTTTACCCGAAGAAAAAAGAAGGGTCTGGAGAACCCATACTTCTCTTTAACATATCTAATGCAACGTCATATAAATAAGAGGTGCCATCTGCATTATGAAATCACAGGGGACATTATTTCAGTCTCATTTCAGTAACTTTGGAGAGTGACTGGCTGGAATGTTAGTTCTCCTTTTTTGTTGTTGTTTCTAACAGCACAATTCAGTCAGGGTGTGTGTCAATTAGAAACTTCATTTAGATGCAAGGGGAGTTCAGGCACTTTTGGACATGCTTCTGCATTGCAAAAGTCTTCAGATACCTATTTCTAGGGTAAAATATCAGGGCGATCTGACAGCCCCAGCAAGGCAATGCTGATACAGCTCCATGTCCCAGGTCCAGCCAGCAGCGAGGCTGACACCATGTTCCTATCAGGCCCACGCACACGGAGCACGTGTGTGTATCACGTGTACACAGCTGGCCACTGACCGCAGAAAGACACACAGAGCAGTCACATGAACACAGGCAGCACCAGCGGCCTCATCCTGCTCCCCTCTCTGGCTGAGGAGGACAGAGGTCTGTTAGTGGCTATCTATCTATCTATATGTTTATATGTACCTATGTACAATGTGGATCCCTCCAGCAGCCGGGCTCAGACCTTCAGTGTGCCCATTTTCTGCCCCAGGATCAGTCTCCTTAGTCGCTGCCACATGGATATATAAGCCCTGGAGGACACAGCCCTGCTCCCATTGCATGCATGTACGCACAGGGAGCTGGCTGGGACTCCTCTGCTTCCCCAGGGGAACTAAGCCCTCTGTGCTCTTGCTCTTAGAGACACACACGGAGACGGTGGCTGTCAGACCTAGAGACCTGCAGAGCCCAGCTGGACTCTCCTGCCTCCCCCACTCGCCAACTACAGGTCTTGCCTGCAGGCCCTCCTATCACCCTGGCTCTGAGGCCACATCACCTCTGTGCCATCTCACCCAGTTCAATCCTGTCCAGCATACACACATTCACACTTGCTGCTGGTGACCACAGACACAAGGCTCTGGCCTCTGGTTCCCCCTGCCTCTGCCTGGTATCTGCTGTCACACACGAGGGTCTCCCCGCTCGCTGGCACCCAGGCCCTCCAGCCTGTGGTCCTCGTCCAGCTGCTGGCACCCAGCCCTGCTCCAGGTGCTGGCACCATGGGCGCCTGCAACCTAAGGTGCCACTCCAGTTGCTGGCACTGAGGTTTCCATCCACACATATCTACACATCAAATAGAGTTTCTCACCCAAGAAAAGAGCTAGAAAGGAATTTAACAAGACAGAACAGAGTGCATTGGTGAGGCACGTGCACCAATGAGAGAAGCGTGCCAGCCTATTTACTCACTTTCCATGGCCTTATTCCTCTATTTTGCCATGTTTGCTCCTCCCCAAATCACCCTCCCTTTCCCACCTTTTGTTCCTTCTGTAAACATCCCTTACTAAGTCCTGTGCAATTCCAAAATTCCCCTGCGTCCCATAATATGCCTCACCCCCATAGACAGGGACCCCCTGACTCAGTCCAAAAGGGGCTTCTCCAGCACTGACTCACTTTGATGCATTTCACAAGTGGACTTTCGGACTGAGGCTTTCCTGGGAAAGCCCTGGGAAGGACCAGGACAGGACATCCCTTCCGCTGAATCCTTGATTTGGGTTGCTGTGCCCCTGTGCTCCTCTGAGTGTGCAGAGATGGGCCTTTAATGGGCTGATGGCTTCTGTGATGGGCCTGGGAGGAGCTGAGTCAAGGTGTTTGGGCTCCTCTCCTGCCATCATCTCTCTGACCCTTTGTGGGTACACAGATGATCTTTTATCACAGACCTCTATACCACAGGTATCCTATGTGTCATTATGCCCACAAATACCTGAGGAAGTCTAGGCTTCTGAACAGAAACAGAACTATCAGATAGCGAATAAGGTGAGTCACATACTTGAACTTCAGTCCCCAGAACTCACTTGAGATAGCCTAAGGTCCTCAGTCAAACAGTGACTGGTTTGACGATGTTTCTGTCTCAGAGGACATAGCTAGCTAGGGGAAGGTCACCTGGAAGGATATTTCTTCACTATTGTAGAAGAACGCACCCCAGGCAGTGTGGACACAAGCCAATCTATTACATTTTACTAGGAAGTTTTCCCCACCTGCTTTTTATTTACCTGCATGTACATACCCATAAAAGTAATGCAAAGAAAAGACACAATTAGGTGGAATATGCTATTGAAGGTTAAATTAAATTACTTAAATTGTTTCCTCAAAATGGGATTTTGTCATATTAGAGGGTTTATTGCAAGGTTTTTTCCTCTTTTGTTACTAGTTGGTATTTAGTTACTTGAGTGATGGAGTGTGCAGTGCACCTTGGTAAGTCTGCACGTGTTGGCAAGCTGGGAAGGATACCCTTCTGAAGGGAAAGGTTAGAATGCAAAATGGTTGTGGTGAATTAAGATGCCTGTCTGGAATAAATTAAATGCCCATCAAGAAAGACAAGTTCAAAGTGCTGCTGTGAGAAGTAAACAGCTGCAGAAAGATGAGCCGAGGGATGACTTGCCAAGCAGCGGTTCTGCAAGTATGACCTGGGTTTATGGTGACCCTCCAAAGATTCATGGAATCATACGGTCAGAGTGCTGGTGGTAAGGACTTCTAGAAGGCATGAACTACAGCTTGTACAGGCTATTGTCAGCAGTAGATCAGGTCAGCTAGGCCATTCTTTTTTTTAAGCAGCATGAGTAGAAAATGTCTAGCGATCTGTAACATCTTTGTTCTCACTCCAAAGTGATTTCTTCATGCCTGGGAAACTGATTCACACTCACCATCTGTGCCTAGTGCCTTCTTGAACAGCCTGGAATATAGCACTGAAAAACACTTGAAATGGTTTTAGTCTGCTACCTCTTAAAAGACATTTGGATGTTTTCAGTTTCTTAGTCCATAGACCTTTCTAGAGCAGTTATATACTACTCTGGTTAGCACTTCTCTGCCCCGTGATTTTTATTAGACCATGTCTTATCACAAAACTTAATCTAGTAGCTCCCTACTAGATTTCATGATAAGTAAGGCCTGCTGACATAGCGTTGGACACTCGGGAGTAAGGAAACAGCAAGACTTAATGCAGACCAACACATGAACATCACAGGATGAGTCCCTACCTCAGTCACACTACAAAGTTAAATGGAGAAAGAAACGAATCCTGACATTCAACACGTATGAGTACATTGTGGATGGTTAAGCTATAAGGACCGAAAAGAAAATTTGTCTGAATGTAAAAATCAGAGCTAACCTTCTGGCATGGCTCATCGAAATGCTATGCAGAAAAAAAATGGTTGGAACTGCATGAAAGACACGCAAAGTGTGTCCTCTAGTCTACTCAGTGCTGATAAAGCATCTACCAGATTTTATATCCCACTGTAGGTTTTATTCTTTTAGGAAAGATAAAACAGAATACCTGGTGAGAGATCAGTGCAAAATGATAATAATAATAGGTGATCTATAAAGACAGGAGTACTTGGAACTGATTAGTCTGAGGAAGAGAATACTGAGAGCAAGATCAGACTGCTGAAAATGAGAAAGATGTAAACTCACTGTCATGGGATTAAAGCAAGGAATAACAGGTAAGAGTGAATCAAGGAAGGTATAATGTTAGGCGTCAGAAAAAAGCCTTGCGGACAGTAAGGCTCGTTAAGCCCTACTTTAGGTGAGATTGTAGACTCTCTGCAACTAGGGATTTTAGAAAACAAATTATACAAATACCTGTTAGGAATGGTTTCACTGCCCTGGGACAGTGAATGGATTAGACAACTTCTCAAGGGTCTTTCAAGGTTTATTTCTCATGAAAAAAACGCAATGTAAAATTTCCAAGCTTAATAATATTTTTGCCACTAACACTATAAATTCTGTTGCCAGGGGAGAACACATTCAATGCTTCTAAACGACCCTACAAGAGGGGGGGGGGGGGGGGAAAAAAAAAAAAGCTCTTGCATTATAGGGCACTTAGAAATTAAAACATGAAATGTATGTATTATCAGTTTTAGAAGACATATGTTACTGCTGGTAAAGCCACGCTTTCTACTCTCATATCATAAGAAATTTTAGTTAACTGTACTGAAGCTGGATTTGGCCCTTGCATTGTCACTGTCTTGATTTTTGTCAGCAGCACTTTGTCACAATGATAGACACTGGAGAAAATCCTGAGGTCTGGTTTCTTAATCTGCTTGTCTAATAAGAAATATGATACAGGGTTACAATTAAATTTTCCTATTCTTGACCATCAGTGTGTCATTGTGTCTGCTTATGATGATAAAGAATTGTATAACCTCATGAAAGAAGAGCAAGAGGCAGTTGGCTAATTTTCTTATCAACAGCCACTATAGTGCTTTGATAAAAATGAAAACTTTGGACATATAAAAATTGAAACTGAGAAAAAGCATATATGAACTAGTTTATCAATTAAAATTGCTAATCTTGCAAAAGGGTGCTGTTGTCATCATGACCTTCTACTAATAAACATTAAAATACAGAGCTATTTAACTTAATTTTGTAGCTGTTCCTGCAGTGCATGCAAATGGAATTTAATTAAAGATGAAAAAAAGTTACATTAGATAATGTTTTCAACCTCCGCCCAATTACTGGCTATAAATATATTGACCTCTGCTTCTGGCAAGTATATTGCCATGAAACCAAAAATACATTAAAGAAATATATTTATTAAGTGTGTATCTCCTATGTGTATAGAGATACACATAGGAGAATTTACTTTGTCCCAAAGACCTTGCAATCTCAAGTGGCAAATATGAGAAATGTGGAAATGCACACAAGAAGCAACATGGTCAGGATAAAACTAAGCATGAACAATACTTCTGCGCTTCTTTTTGCTCTTATTAAAGTTGAACATACACATTTCATCACCTTCTGTTCTCCTCAGTGCTCTCAAGCCATTTTGTCTTTTTTCAAGATTGAATACCAGTTTCAATCCCTATGTTTTTATGCATTTCTGGTTCATCTGAATGAGCTGTAATATTGTAACCATTTTGAAACAGAGATGGTTGTCATTCTTTGCTAAGTAGACGTGCATATGTCTGTAAGTGAATCCTGTTATTGCATTATTTGTTTCTTTGGAAACTTGCAAAAGATGACAAGATGCTAGGTAAAAAAAAAAAAAAGAGACTTAGAATCCTTTAGAACCCTTATTGTGATGCTGTAGTTTCTATACTAGCTGATCTCCTCGTTTACAAGTTTCCCACAGCTATTTAGGTGCAAGTCATTCGTATTCAAAAAAACATTCACAGTCTTTATTATGGGGAATTTTTGATCCTTTTCTCATGAGCAGATCTAACACATGGGAAAGGAGACTTTTTCTGTCTACCAATCTGCAGAATTCATTTTGAAGTAATCTTCAAAGATTTCAGTTACCAAGTAGAAATAGTCGTCCACCTAGAAAGTCCAGCCTTGTTACTTGCTTCCCTAACAGATGTTCCTAACACAGGTACAGAAGAAAGAATTGATTCATTTCTTAGAATTTCAGCTTCTCTGTAATAGCTCAACATACATTTTCTTGATAGATGAATTTCTAAATCTACTGTATGCAATTAGGTCTTAATCTCACTGTCAATGAAATGGCACTCCAGCATCCAAAGGTCAACCTTTCAGCTTTCACAATAGAAATGATGACAAAAATACTCATAGGCACAAAGCAAGTATTTAATTGCATATTCTAAAGAGTTGCTGCTGCTCTCAGTAGAGTTGAAATTGCCATTCATTAAGACATCAAAAAAATCCACAGTTACCAAAAAAGAAACATTCAAACTAACTATAATCTCAGTCAAATGCAAGAATGGCTAAGTTATCATCAAAGCACTAGTGTTTAAATGTACTCAAATAATGCGAATAAACTTAGTCATCTCTCCCACTGATGATGGAAATCAGTGATAAAATCCTATTTAAATCAAAAAAATATATGCACATTGGCTAGTTTAATTGACTAGAAACATTAAGACCCTGAAGCAGTTATGAGACTCAAACTGAGAGGCATTGGTATGTACTGGTGGTGATCTACTTTGCAAAGAATACAGAGTTTTATACCTTTATGAACATACAGGAGTCTCAGAAAGGGATCATTTTGTGGAAAAAGGAACTCCTGCCTGTGCTACTGGAAGACAAAACTACTGCAAAGTGTTTTCCCATCTATGTCAAGTAGATAGGCCAGTAATTCCTAGTAGTTAACTGTTTCAAAACTTGTACAGGATAAACAGGTTGATCTTTCAAATCAAAAAGGTCTGAAATGTCCAGATTTGATTATGTTTAGTATTGTGCCTTCAAAACTGGGACTATGAACTGAACCTGGTAATCTCTACTTTACTAAATCACATTTTAATATTCAAAATAATCAATCAGACCAGATAAATTACTTTCTAACAGCAACCGTATTTTATATCTCTCAAGAACAGATGGAGCAAGGTGGGCAATGACAAATTGCCAAAGGAAGCAATCACAATTTCAAAAGAGGTGCCAAAACCCTTATATCGAACAAGTGACACCAAAGACACTGAGGAAATTCCTCAATATATCAAACATTTATTGGTACCTCTAACTGATTTGGAAATTTCCAAGGAGACAGATTTCCACTAGTTTTCCGTGTCCATACCAAAGCAGAATGACAACACCCCACTCATTTTTAGCGGTGAATTTGCACCAAATTATTTTTGCCCCCAACGTTCTGTGATGTTAAGATAAGTTTGTTCTCTTCTATAGTTTTATGAAAAAGGACTTAAAGGAATTATTTTTTTCTTAAACCTTTCTGCCCACAGCAGATTGAATGAGGCAATAAAGTCATTTATTTTGAAATTCATGATGTTCTGATAAATATTAGTAAATTAAAATTACAGGAATAAAGCAGCTTTAAACTAAGACTTATTTTCTTAGCTTTATGACTGAGGAAGAGGAATTCAGATCCTCCTTCCTCTGAAATCCAGTGATTTTAACAAAACACTTTGAAGTACATACCCTATAAGATAATGGTAGCTACAGGATGTAGAAGAAATGCGTGCAAGTTGTCCCAGTGACGAAGAGAATTCCCAAACCACTGCCAAAACTATGAGTATGGATTTAGCAGTCTAAATTGCAGTAGGATTATGTTAATTTCTGCAACAGTCACTTACAAAAACTGTCGTCTTGAATCTTTCTCTCCAGACAGCTTTTTTATTCAATTCAGCAATGATGGTTATGTTAAATGCATTTTCATAGATATAGAATGCACAGACATAGATTTCATAGACCTTGCAAAAATATTACTTTTGTTAAGGTGATTTTACAAATATCTTATAACTTTTTCCCCAGAAATAAGATCATAGTTGAAAAATTCTGCAAAACTGACAAACCCTTTTTATTTCTATCCTAATCTGAAGTGTATCGTTCTTACCAATAAGAAAATTGTATTAAGGAAAACGTATATCAATTAACCTCATAAATGTCAGAAGACAATGCATAAATACCAAGTCATGTTCAGAAGACCAGTAGTAATACAATTAGTTGTATTTGTTGTGATTGTATACAGTGAAGTGTCTACAATTTGGATCAGTTACAACAATCCTTTTATTGCATCCGCAGTTTACAAGGCCATACCACCTTTCAGAGAGCAGAAATAAATTCTATCCCTTACTTGTCTCTGTTTAATTGCAAAACTGAGGATTTTGCACTCACTGTCTTCCATTAAGGAAGGCTATAAATTAGCTTGAGGATATTCAGGTTTTAGGGAGATGGAAGACAAAGACTGACACCCCATCTCATAACATGCATGTTATGAGAGAGGTATTACATATTTCACATATTAACATGCATGGTTATAAAACTGTGCACAACCTAGGTACATGAGTGAAAACCAGTTACTATTATTACTTCTTTTATTCTGCACGTCCTGTGTTCTTTGTATTCTTAGTGTTGATTACTCTCTTAGGATTCAAAGATATTAAGTACTGTACATTCATACAGTAGAAAGTTGGCTATGAGTAACTTCGCTGAACTTGATGCCAGACTTTGCAGAAAGAACTTCTGCTTCAATAGGCCTAGCTTTCATTCTTAAATTTCACAAAACATAATTGTGTTGTTCGGAAATCACTGATCCTGGGGGAAGTTTGTGTTAAATGTTGTCTGAGCTTTAAATTCTGTCTGGCTGCTGAGGCGTGAGAAAAAAAAACACATCACATACTTTGTGAAGAACATTTGTTATTATTTTCTGCAGTCTAAAACACATTATGAGGTAACAGACTACTCAATGTGACGGTATCTTTAGCTGCTTAAAAGGGTTTTCAGGAGGTAAATATAACTTTGCTACATCATGAGCAATGGAAAATGTAGACAGGTCACTATACATCAGGTGAATACCAGGTGACTTGAGACGTCAATCCCTTCTCTTTCCCACACAGCCCTTGCTCACTTTGTTTCAGCCATCCAAATCCCACCACTTTTCCTGGAAAAACTTTGTCTAGTTTCACCAAGCAGTCAGAACAGAGGCTTCCACAGATTAATGATGTGCCTGGCCTTTTCTCCTCTACAGCTATGCATACCCACTTACAGGAGTGGTTAAGTTCAGAAGCATTTATATTCTGTTTTACACAACTTTATGAAATGAGGGCATGGGATTTAAGGTAATGATTTTCCATGTATTTACAATCTGTTCAGGCATAAGATTTAAAGAGCTTTTCCAGTGAGAATATCCACTCCCTCTGAGCTTAAAATATAGGCACACTTTCCACCTAACCTTTTTATTAGATCAAGAAATTATTCTGAAACCATGACACTGTTACTATAGTCAGAGCTCTCTGTATCAAAGTATACTGTTTTAAAAAATGGCTTATTTTGTGTATAGGTGTGTACTATGTTCAAACTTACCCATCCCAAACAGCCTTGAAAGACTATATAAAATGGACCAACTATGGTTACAATGGTTGAATTCAAAGTTTTGGTTTTTTTTTTTTTTTTTTTTACAGCTTTACTGTATATCTTCCTCCTGTCAAAAACAAACAAAATCTAGAAAACAACTTATTGTAAGAGTTTGGATTTGGCTTATTGAAAAATATGCTTAGAGACACAAGGTCACAGAACATAAGGCCAGAAGAAATTGCAAACATCTGACTTCATAAACACCTCTAGCTGAATTAACTGAACTTCAAAATACCCTGATTTGTAATGGGGAAACTGTTTCTAATATTTTGAGGGGTGGGAAATCCCTATAGGCTCTGACAACTAACGGCTTCAGTATTAAAACCACTTAAACAACACAGACCAGAAATGTGCTGACCAGTCACATTTATATAGCTATTAACATTCACAAAATCCAGACATCAAACAGTTCTGTCCCACACTGATGATGGAAAAGAGGATAGAGAAGGATGATACAATTATATTTTAGAATGACAAAGAAATCACTTATGAAACGTCAAGACTGTTACCTCAGTTAATGATTCTTATTCTAGCAGTACCTTCAGACTGCAAGGAGACAGTGATGATTTGAGAATATTCCACAGAAAATGTTAGTTACTGAATTTAACTCATATTTCTCTGTGAGAAGAATAATTTCAAAAGTTATCTGTTTTTATACAAGCATAATCATACTCTTACGAGAAGAGCCAAAAGTTTCTTTTGCACTTTTCAAGAGGTAAATGAACTACTTTTTTAGGTTTTTAAGAAAATAGGAATGGACAAATGTCCCAGCACTAGCAAAACTAGCCAGCTGCAACAAGGCTTTTACCATCACATACCAGGTTAACTTCAAGTAGTTCCCAGGCCTTGCCCCAGCACAGCCACCAATCCCTCACAAGGTTTCAAAGGTTCATCTAGTGTCCATGCTGTTTCTTCATCTTCTTCAGGCCAGTCTACCCTGCTTTTTGCCTCTGCTACAACCAGATTATTCCTTCTTTGGGCTCCTCTTCCAGCCAGCCTCTCCTCATCCAGGTCCCTTTCTTCTCCCTGGGCCTCTCCTCATCTCTCCTACACCCAGGGTGCATGCATGCACTCTTGCTTTCCCCCCCTCTATTTCTTCCAGGCCTTCTTCCTCCAGTGCTCCTCTTCATATGGTCCTTAGAGCTATTTAACCACTTCACAGGAACCAGCCACAGCTGCACCTTGCCCACATCAGCCAACCCTGAAGCACAACCACCGTCCCTGAAGCCAGCCCACAGCTGTGTATTATCAATATTAATTAACCTGCCTTCATTCCTCTACAATTCCTCTACAGACAATGACTGTTAGATAGAAAAAAAAAAAAGTTTTATAATGAAAGAATCCATAATTTCAAAAAAAGAATAGCCTGGGTTTGCTCATACTTGCATTCCTGTAAAGAAAACTGGTGATGGGATCTTCAGCCCTGGCAGACAACTGAGAGGATTCAAGGTAAACAAAATTGGAATAACAATGGAGCACAAATTCAAAAGCAATCATATAATTTCTAAAGTGTTATATTTCATTTTACAACTCTAAAAATGTTAAGATTAGGTCTAGATACTTTCTATAGAAGATATAGCTCAGTTCTTAATGATTGTTCCTTATTCAAGCTTAATTTCTTGACTATCATAAGTTTAGCCTCTTGCAGTTGTCTGCATTCAACTGGGACTCAAAGCTAAACAAAGCCAAGAAGTGATAATTACTATTAATTATGACAGTTTTATTATTAGAGAAAAGCATGGATAATTCAAAAGCACAACTAAGTAAGAGATGATTACTCCAGTGATGATTTCCTTTGCTAAAATACCACACACACACACAGAGTTTTTCTTGTGGTTTTACCTGTATACCAGACTTTGTCACCTCATGCTGTGGATTAAGCCCAGCAGGCAGCTAAGTACTGTGGAGCCGCTAGCTTGCCCTCAATTGGGATGGGTGAGAGAGTTGGAAGGATAAAAGTGAGAAAAGTTGTTGGGTGAAATAGTTTAATAGAGGGGAAAAAGCTGCAGAGGACAATAAAGAATTCATTCATCACTTCCCAAATGCAGGAGGATATTTAACTATTTCCAGAGAAGCAGAGTCCCATCACACGTAACAGTCAATCGGGAAGACCAACACCGTAACTCCAAACTTCCTTTCTCTTCCCTGCCTGGCTTTTATTGCTAAGCATAATGTCATATGGTGTGGGACAGTTAGGATTAGTTTTCCCAGCTGTGTCCCTTCCCAACTTCTGGTGCCCCAGCCTGCTCACTGGTGGGGTGGAGTGAGGAGCAGAAAAGTCCTTGGCTCTGTGTAAGTGCTGTTCAGCAACAGCTGAAATGTCCCAGTGTCATCAACACTGTTTTGGTCATGAATCCAAAACAGCACCATACAAACTACAAAGAAGAAAATTAACTCTATCACAGAAAAAAAACATTACACCTTATTTCCATACGTTGCACATGCCTTTTCATTGTATTCCTGATAGTTGAAATATTTAGAAATGGGCAGAAGATATTCACTGACAAGATTGTCAGTCTTGGCTAGGTAACTGTAAATTACCTACATCATTTATAAAAGCATTTCCCCAGCTTTTATATATCTGAAATAAGTGAGCCAGTTCTCAAAAGAAACCATTCAAGGCATTGTAATGACTGTCAAAAATTAATGTGAGATATGAATTTTATTCCAGTGTTTATTTTAGCTTGCTTAGTTTATATATCCTCTTCGGAAATAAGTGCTCTAAATGACTCAGTGTTTAAGTAAAGAAGCTTTTAGTGCTTAAACATACAAAGCCATCAAAACAGAACATCCAAAATCCTTGAAAGAAAACTATCATTAAGTAGCCCCTTACAACTCCATCTCACATTTTTTGTCTCCGTGAGACCGTATGGTAGCAGCATGCTGACCTGAAAACTTGCTGTGGAGATTCAGGCATGTGCCACGGGGAGGAAGGAGAGAGTTGTCCTTGGCTTCTGCTTTCTGACAGCAACAAGACTGATCTGAGAGGGGTGATCCTGGGTTGAGAAGAAGGTGAAAGTAGTGATCTGGATTAGCTCCAAAGGCTTTTTAAGCATTCTTTATCTCCAAACTCATGGAAGAGAGAGAACTCTCTCATTCATGTTTTTCTGGATTCAGAGTGAGCTGTTGTCATTTTCTGTTTGGCTCCATTCCTCCATGAGATCTTTCTTACATGATTTGGCTCATACTGTTTTATATTGAGCGAGGTGATATTCGTCCATCAACTTGAAAGGTCAATAGCTTTTGTTGTTGTTGTGGAAATTCTTAAAAGAAGTATTTAGTCACTTACTTTCCTAATAGAGCTGAAATAATTGTTCCAATAAATCCAAACACTCAATCACATATTAAAGTTTGGGGTTTTTTTTCTCTTCAATTGTGTTTGCTAAAATAGAACTGTTAAAAGTATCTTTCTTTTTCATAATTATTTGGTCACATTGTCTTATGGAGAAAAATTGTATTGTGTCTTCTCAGCATTCTTGAGGGTAAAGGCCATTGGCTTCAACACATGTAAAGGAAGTTGCTTAACCACTGTTAGAAAACTAATTACTCAGTTTATATATTGGGCTTTTATGCTTATATAGCTTTTTTATATTTGGTAGCCTAAATGATCTTTCTTTATTATCCATAAATAGATTCATTACTCCACAGTAAGAGTACCAGGAAACCATAACTTAGCATTTCAAGAAGTTTGTTATCTCAATTGTGTAAGGAACAAACAACATGTATGATATTTGGAAGGAGATGTTATTTGTAAACTCTGCTAGTGCCAAGGCAATTCTCCATCAAAAGTGCAGTGATGCTGTTTCACTCCACGCTATGTCTATTGGGCAGAACTTAAAATAGTACACAGAGCCCAGTGTTTCCTTCTCGTTTAGGACACCTTTGAGGTAATCAATATATTTTTAAAGAATATTTTACTATGATTTCTTTCTTTTCATTAAATCATGAGGTCTCAAGAACTTATATTGGTAAAAAATTAACAGCTTTTCAAAACAAGAAAGATATTTCTTTTTTTTCCAAATTGGGGGTGGGGTGGGGGTGGTTTGGGGTGGTTTGGGTTTTTTTTTATTGTTTTTTTGTTTTTTGCTTTTTTAAAAAAGGCCTAAAATAAGGCTTGTTTTGTACAATCTATGGCTTTGAAATAATACCCTTCAGTTTTGCAATATCTGTCTTTTTATCTCTGTGTATTTGCCTACAATCACAAGTAAAATAATGCAAATTTTGATTTATTTATTTATTTTTTAAATTATTTATATGTTAAGATGTGTCTCATGTAAAGAGTATCTATTTCTCAAGAGGAAATTCTTACTGTTTGGCTGGTTCTTGACCAAGGGATTGATGACTTTGAAATATGCCATGCATTGCATAATCAATATGTATCACAGACTCAGAGAAAACATAAATCTTACAAATAAATGTTGTGGGTTTTTTTAATAGTTAGAATTAGATGACAAGAAGACTTTTTCTTAAGTTTTATTAAGAATGTACAAAGCTATTGCGAATCTTTGTTTCAATGAAATAGCATATTTAGTGAAATAAAATACATAACAGAACCTGTGTGCCTGGATTGCTATATACTTTAATTATGGATATAAATCACAGTGACCATTCTTTAAAATTCAGTAGTGGCCTAATGTTAAAAGAGAGAATCCTAATGGTTTTATTCAAAATAGTGATGAATTAATATTGAAACTGCTTCCCCATCACCTACTTGCCAAGTTTTACCATGTGATATCTATAAGTAGGGTGCATTTCTTCAGACCTGTTAATGGTGTTTTTCACCCTTACTTTCCCATGGCTTGTTTCTCCTAGTTACACTATATTTTCTATGATCTGAAAAAGCTCCATACTTCGCAGGAAAAGGTATAATTTCCTTTACTGTCATTTAATTTGGCACTTCCAAATGTGATGTACAACAAATGCACAACTCTCAGTGCTTTCTGTTCTTTGAAAACATTTGATTCCATTAAACAAGAATATTTCTCCCTTGTTTGAAAAGAAATATGACAAGAAATTTATTTAAAATCCTGAGAATGCAATAATCAGATTTATTTTAAATATAACTGTGCCTTCAAGGGTTAGAATATTCACTAGACCAAAAAATTTCCTCAGCCATTAGCAAGAAAATTTCCATTGACACACATGCAAAGGATGAATGATATCTTGAAAAAAACCCTGAAACTCTTTTTGGTACAATGATATTTTTGGCTAAATATCTCACTGACAACCCTGGCTGATTTCCAAATTATAACTGTAGATTAGTTAGCATTTCTTAGGTGATTACTAAAGAAACTGCAAAGGAACTTTATGTTTTCCATTGAAATTCTTTCTTTTCAGTTATAAAAATGTTTTCCTAAGTAAGTTCAGTGGCATACAAACATCCTGCTGCAGAATACTCCACATTGCTAAGCAGCAGGATCTCAGTAAAAGATAAAAATAAAAAATTAATTTAGCTTTAAGGATCTGAATAAACTTTTTAAATCATATCATTTCAGATCCTACATTACAGTTCATGTGATGAAAGTTCTGCACGAGATTACGTGCTTTCCTGAATAGACTACAATCCAGAAAAGCAGGTAACATTTGCTTCTACAGATGCCATGTACAAAATAGATAGACTATTTTGTCCAGCAGGAGAAATTCTTTTCAATTTGTTTTACAAATTAGGAATGGAAATTTCAATTCTACACTTTGATTTGTATCCCAAGCCATGAATGTAAAGTCATTTTTAATTCAGAAGTACACCATTCCCTGTTGATCATTGAGAATTACTCGAGTATCATTCTGCTGGAAAATGATTTTATTTAAATGTCACTTTTTGTTCCCTTATGTTTCATTAATTCATGCTCTGTTAGGGGAAAAAAAAAAAAAAGGTAATTACAGATAAAACTGGAAAAAAAATATAAGAGATAAATATGCAGGTTTTCTTTTCTACAGAACTCTTATTAAAGAAAATACTTACAAAGAAGTTACCTGGAATATTTGAAGTATTGGTGTAGTATGAGACACAGTACTATGTTAGACAGGTGCTAGAGTGGCTGCCTGAGAAGAAAAACCATGACTTGCATAGAAAGACAATTTTGTTTAGATGTTCTAAACGGAAAAGCCTGTGGATTTTGACATTTTTCCTTTTTAGAGGGAGAATTAAATTATTCACTGAGCTCTCAAGGGAGTTCTGAGCTGGGATTCCTGAAGTTAAAAGAGAAAACAAAGTGCTGTGTTGTGCTGTTGGTTACCTCCTGAATAGACCTGTGGATCCAAACTTTAAACATAGAAGTAAATTGCTTAAAAGCCCGTTGCTTGTCCATTCCAAGTTTTATATTACATGTTATGTTAAAAAACATTACTAATGTAACAGAACATTTCTTTTCAGTAGCTTCCATCTATATCATAGATCTTCCATTCCTCTTAGGTTTTTTTATTCATAAATATTTTGTGTAAAATATTTCGTAAGGAAAGGAACAGAAAACACAAATTTCATGTTTTACTTAAAAACATTTTTCCTTTGGATCCTATGTGTAAAGTATAGAAATTTTTGAAAACATAAAAACCCTGGAAGAGAACAGCCTGAAAGTATTGTTCAGAATGAATGAAGGTTTGAGACCGTGAGACTCAGGCAATCAAATATTCTAATTTGCTCTTACCCTGTCTCGATGCAGTGGGCATATTTCACTTCTCTGTCACGCTCTGATCCACTGTTGCTAGGGAGGGAGGATATGATGGCAAAATGACTTTATGTACTAAAATTGATTTAAATTACAACAGTCATTCTCACAATAATCCTTTTAATTGCTCTTAGGAATTACAAAATTAATTAAGAAATATCTTGTGGCATCCCCTCAATTTAAAAAATAAAATATTGATTTAACTCATTAAATGATTAGTACCTTGTGAAAAGTAATCATCTTAGCTTCTTATTTTTATGAAGACAAAAAACCCCACCAAAACACAAATGAAAGTTGAACGTGCCTAATAAAGAAATATTTCTCTTTTAAATCCATTTCTCCATCTCATGCCTATCCTTATCAGCGAAACCAGATGAGATTAGTGGTATCTTGAGTCCCATTAAAAGGAAGAAAGCCTTTGTTTTTTACTTGGTAGCACTCACTTTCCTGTCATTTTCTCTCTTTCTAAGCCTTTGTGCTCACCTTAAACTGCCAGGAAAATACATTAACCTTTGAAGGGAAGTGGCAAAATAATCTATTATATGAAGTATAAAAAAATATTTCCTTCAGCTATAGTACTTATTTTCTTTCTGTACTCATGCAGTGTTTATGCAGTGTTTACAGCTGCACACTATTAGCCAGATTTAATTAGGTGACAGAGGACACCGAAATAAATGAAAGGAACCCTGCCATGGCTGAAGACATATACCAGGAATCAGATGGTGACGGGAATTGCAAGGTTGGCATTAAACTCATCTGCATTGCCCACCTCTGGGTTCCCTGAATTTTGGAGTTCTTCCTCTGTAACATTTTAGACTATCCTCAGTCTAATTGCAAATCACACTACTTGTAAACGACTATGAGGTGAGAAAGGATAGGAAATTCTTGACCCTGTTCTCTTTTATCTGCATCCACTCTTGCAATAGTACGGTGACAAAGTAGAAATCATAATCCTTTGTTCAGAACACTGGGAAAGTCCCTTATTCTGGAGTTGCGATTTTAATGGCAAATAATGCCAATGAGGTTCTGCCAGATGTGTGACATGAAATAAGCTATGCTACACCTAGAATCTAGGTAAATGGTTGGGTTTTGTCCAAAACATACATTTTATTAATCTGTATTAAAGACATGTATTAAAGACTATGCACTCTGCATTTATATTAAATGCACCTCTTTAACAAATAGAAATTAATAAAGGAAGAATTCTATTAAAACGAAAAAAAAGTAGAAACAGCTGGGATGGGGAAGAAATTCAGTCTGTTCAATACGGGCAGGACTCTATGTGAGGGTCACAAATGCTACATAAGCAATGGATCATTAGGGCGGTGTGGTTATCACGAAATAATCTCACCCCTGGAGAGATAACTATGGACCAGATGCAGCCATGTGCTTCTGAGCATCCAGGGGTGTAGTTATCATGATAAGCATACCTGCTGATTTTCCTTCATTGCCGCTATAAAATTCCCTGTATTTTGTCTCAGCACAAACATAACAGTTTTTAAGTATATTATTCCAACCACAGAAAATTGCCAATTAATGCAAGAATAGTTAAGTAGTTTAAGCTACAACACTACTGCAAAACCACATTAAAAAGTAGCAGAGACAGTAGGAAGTGATACTCGTAAGGTAAGCTTGAAGAAAATGGATCTTTGTTTCAGAGGAGGAAGGGTACATTAACAGATGTTTAAGGTGTTTGAAAGACAAGACCCTACTACGTTCCACTGCTCCCATCTTTTCTTCCCCACTTGCCAAAACTTTTACCTTTTAATGGCAAAAAAAAAAAGAAGATAATGAAGGACCACTACCTGTAGCAAAAAGCTTTAGGTAGCTTTTTTCCCCCAAAACCAGACTTCAACAAACCTCTTTGGTGCCTATCTCCTGAGAAATCCCAAAGATTTGATTTCATAATGTATGCAGCAAGGAGCCCACTTTCTTTTGTCTGGAGACAATGGTTGGGATGGCTGTTGGCAAAATATTCAGTGCCCCCGGGGAGACGAGCTGTCAAGTAATAATAAGGCAGCAAGGAGCAGCAGGGAACAGGGTCTGGGCTTGTGTGGAAATTCTGTTGAATCTGCCTTGTTTTAAAGGCTAGGGGCTCCATCTAAAGAGTATATAGTCTTCTCTCTTCACTGAAGCAGTGAAACCTGACACAAAAGAATACATTAGAAAAAAATAAACAGATGGAGTTTCATCTTCGCTGCTTGAAACAAATGAAAGGGAAGAAGAGGTTTTGTTTTCTTTTCATTATCAAGTCTGATTCTTTTAAAAGAAGCAAATTTATGTTGTGTGGAAGAGGCCCACATATAAAATCTGATTACGTCTGGACAAAATGAAATCAAGTGTTTTCAGTTCACTGAGTTTTGTGACGCAGGATGATGCTTGAAATACGGCTGAAATTTTGTCAGCTTCATCAAACAACATGATCTGGTAAAAATTAGGGCTGTAGGTTTTCAGCTGAGAATCCTCTGATTTATCTAGGGTATAAATTTCAGCCTACATATAAGCTAACACGGGGAAAAGTTCAGTGTAAAAATGCTACCATAAATGTTGATGAAAAAAGTTACTTTATAAGAGAAATTTTATCAGAGATAGCAGCTAAATAAAAAAAAAAATGCTGCATGGAGTTGGTCTCATCTTGAGTGTCTGAAGTATTTTAAGTTTTTGTGGCTAGCTACCTGAAGGCAGGAGTAAGGACTTTCAAGTCACATGTTATAGAAAGTATTGTCAACCACGTTAGGGCAGCATCATCAGAAGGTGTTAATTTAAGACTAAGCATGTGAGTAGAGTGAATAAGGTTATTTTTTAAAATTATTTTTTCCCCCTTGTCCAGATGTCCTAACTAATCAAGATACATGCATGAAAATTGAATTTTAGATGGTCACTAGGCATAGGGAAAGCACCTGTAAGAGGACAATAATTTAAAATTATGCGGGGAGGCATAGAAGAACATGACTTGGTAAACCATTAATAAAAGACGTGAAGGAATGGAGAGAAATGAAGACAAAACCTAGCAACACAGTTAGAAATATAAAATATAAGGCAGAATATCACTCTAAATATTTTTAATATGTTGTTTTTGATGCTTCTTGAAAGTCAGGAGTTCATGAGGAAAATAGTAACAAAGAAAACCCAGTATTCCTGAGAGATAAGCAGACAAATGGCAGAGGAAAGAAGTTATAAGGCAAAAGAGAATGAGAAAGAATCAAACCCAAAAATATTAAAGACAGATGAAAGAAAGAAAATTGGAAGAAAAGCTAAATAAAAGTAAAACCAAATAAACAAACTGAGGAAATTCTAAAAAAAAAAAGAAGTTTATGAAAAGAAGACAACAGTTATGTATAACTAAAGTGGCAATTGTTTCTTTCCCTTCATCTCAGTGAACTAGTGGTGGTCACATATTCATAGAACTGTATCTGAAAATTCATTTACTTTGGTTTGGAAAGCTAAAATACATTTAAAAAACCTTTGTAGAAAAACAGAGCTCTTCTCACTTTTACACATCTCTAGCTCTTACAGGAATTGCAGAAGTAAAGGCATAAATCAACTTGATCAATAAATGAATTGTGGAGACAGAATTACAAATATCTTGAGGAGTCATCACTTTTGAGTAGACTGTGTTAACCTCTAACTGCTTCTATCCTTTGAATAGAAAACAACTCTGAAAAATGGTCACCTGAACGTTTAATTACTACTCATGTTTTTCCAGATATAGAATTCTATTTAAACACATCATTAAGTTCCTGTATCATGTTTAGACTCCTTTTAACATTATTTTCATATTTACAGATCTTTTTTTGTGAAAAACATTTATAAGCTTATTTATGTGAAAGTATGTATACCTTTATTTGTGTTTATGTGTCTGAATTTTTGGGTTTATTTTTTCAAGGAAAACATGTGAAATATCTCCTTGGGAGAAGACATACAAGGAAGGACTCAGAAATGCTATTGTTAGATGTTATTAACATTATCAAAATGTGACTTTGTTTTAATTCTTAGAAGAATTTAGAAGAATATACCTGTATCTAGAGAGGGGAGAGTGAAGTTAAGTACCACAGAAAACTATGTAAAGGTCAATCTCTGCCCTGCAGGATGTAATTCATAATAAACCATTTGTAAGGAGAATAGAAGAGGAAAAGGAAAGGAAGGACATAATTTTTCAGATAGTCAAACTCTGACCAAGACCTCCTCTAATCCTGTGGGCTTTAGCTCATGATCTCATCCTCATTTGACCATTAAGTTTGAAATAAAAGAGATGTGAAGGGCTCTACCATTGACCTACTAAATTGCCAGGGAAAAAAAAAAAAAAAAAAGTGATAACTCTACAGAATATGATTTTCGAAGTCCAATTCACAGTCCTTTGCTTTTTGCACAGGGAAAGAGAGAACACATTCTAAAATTTTATGGCTGAGCTAAGTTTAGACTTTTGTAATAGGAACAGGGACATTGGAAAGTGATCTGCAGTTCTTCTTTGTGTGTCTTTCTAGTCAAAAAGCAAAGTATAAGGGGTGAATAGATTTTGCAGGCATAACATATTTTATGGCTTTATAAGAGTAGGTATTTACAACTTTGTTAGTGTAGGTAAGCCATTTATTTAAGAATCCTTGAGTAGTAGCTCCATTTAGCTTGATCAGATGTTTTTAAGGATGCTTATTTGCCAGGTAAGTTTCTAGCAATTTAAAAGTATTTAAGAGTTAATTTAGCTCTTTCCTTCTCCTCCACATGTGTTCTCCAAGAGGGATTCTGGGGTATAAGGAAGAAGAATCTAGTAAGGTAATTTCCTTAAGAAAACAAGCAGACATAAGATTTTCTAATTAACTCCTCTCGCCTATTTTAGCTTATGCAGATGTAAGTTATCTAATTGCTACTTTATTGGCTCTGCATAGATTGGTTGCCTTTTAATGGCATCTGTATGTTTTTTGCTTCACTGGCATTATAGGACCCATTGCTGTGATCTATATAAGAAAGCTGTATTTCCTGAGTTTGAGAGAGAAGAAAATTGCGTACTAAAAGCTCAGCACACAATCTCTTATTTTTTGCTATTTAATATAAGCACCAGGACATACAAAGGAGCTCTGCAATCTGAGTCTAACTTAACTGCATCTCATATAGCAGGCTAGTTTACCTATCTGCTTATACGCACAATGCCCGTAATGTGGGAACATATAATTGGTTTATTTTGTACTAAGAAATAGTGTGCAAATAATCTGATGAATGAAAATAATCTACAACTCAGAATACTCTTCTGCTTTGTTACTGGCATTAGTCATTACCTTCTTTTTTTTTTTTTTTTTTTTTTTTTTTTTCTTATTTCAGCATCTCCTTTTATTACAGTTCAAAATATGAACACCATAAATAGCTTTCCCAGATTTAACAGGAAAATAATAACAGAGGACAGAAAAGTACATTTGTGAAAAGGGGAGAGAAAGCAGGGATCTTGGCAAGAGAACAAAACATAATAATCCTATTGGAGAGAAGAAGTAAGTATGCAAGAAGAAAAGGAAAGGTGACGCATACAGCATTATGAGTATTAGTAAGAATGTGAAAACACTGAGTTTCAGCAATAAAACATGCTGAAATTGAAGGTATTTCAACTCCCGTGAAGATGGGAGATTAAATGCAGCTACAGTTATATTTGATATAGTGAAAAGAATTTATGAGACTGAAAGATCTGGGAAACTTGTAATGACAAGATAAGAGAGAGTGCTGAACAAAGGCCCTTTGATAAGGAGGGAACTTTATAGACCCTTCAAAAAAAGACAAGAAAAATCTGTATAAATGTGAGTTACATGGAGAGACAGCATGGAAAAACGGGAATAGGAAATCTGGATACAAATAATGAATAAGCAGACACCGAGAATCATAGCAGTAAGGCAGTGGGTTTCAACAAATCCATGAGAAAGAGCAGAAATTACAGGGAATAATGGGGTTTGAGTCAGGCCCCTGCCATGTCTTTTAGGCAGTATGACCCGATGGGAACACACGGTAATGCCACAGCACCTTTCAAAGAGTTTGAATACAACACATAGCATTTGCCAATTATAGTGAATCACTGTAGATTTAGGATGTGTTGGTTTCTAAGGGTTTGTGTTTAAAAATAGACTTCTCTCGGAATGAGCAAGATGTTAAGGTTTAATCTGCTTACTCCATTGATTTATATTTATATATATATAAGTATATGATTTATATTATTCAGCACACCTGACATTTCTGCTTTTCAATAAACACTTGAAAAACAAGATGTCTGTTCAGTGAGAATAGTAAACTTATGTTTTACTTTACTGTTTTTATACACTATTATTTTTCCTCTGTTGTTAATTTATCCTGGTTCATTTTTTAAATTCATTTACTAACGTTATCAGCAATCAAACCTGCTATCAGAATTGAGAATGAGTGCTTTCCTTCAAAGCAAACTATAATTTGAACTACTAACGTTCAAGGACATCTAGTACTGAGCACTGATTGCTTTTGTAAGTGACTAAATACCAAAGTGAAGCTGATGTACCTGGCAGCCACAGAAACACGTTTTTGAGACTGTATTCTTTCATTATGGGAGAAATTAGCTTTTTTCCCTGGACTTCAGTGAGTTAAAATTTACAAAATAAAACCAACAATAATGTTTATAAACATTTATAAAGAGATAATAAAGGTGAAAGCTGAATATACTGAAGCAATTTTCACATCCCAAATTTAAATGAGGGATGTCAGTGTTCTATGATCCTCAAGCCTCCTACTTAGGACACACAAGCAAAGTGCCTTGACATAGATGGAGAAAATCCTGCAGCAAGAAACTCAGCACCAGCTTGTTTAGAAGAAAATGTTCAGTGTTAATGAGCTAACCGCGGCTATATCATTGCTCATCGTTACTATGTTTTGGTTGGACCTCACTCAACCTGACAGCTTAATCACCACCTTTAAACTAAGACACTATAAGGAAGAACGTGGTTAAACCACTACGTGACTCCACACCAAGAGCACGGCTTTGTCAAAACAAGAACTTACCTAGGGAATGAAGATGCTTTTTTTTTGGCCCGTGATTTGCCTGAAGGTGTAAAATCAGGAGGTGATGGTTAAATGGGAAAGTCAAATTAATAATTTTCTGCCCCTGTGACACTGCCCTCCTCAGTCATGCTGAGATACCACATACTAAATAAAATCACAATAATGTTTTTGCTTACAATATGCCACAGCGGTTGTACCTGGACACAAAGAAACCAACTTGGAAAATAAGAATGCAGAGATTACAGACTGAGTAAATGTAGCTTTCTGAGAAATACACATATAGCAATGAAGAAATGATAGCTTTGCCCTGAGCTAAAAAGGAAGCTAAAGAGTTTTTAGGTGCATACTACCTAAAAAGATCTCAGAGAAATGATCAAAAGTAGTTTGCTTTATTGTTTGATTTCTGCTGTGTTCAGGGAATCAAAACTTCATTTGTAATGAGGATTTCATCCAGAAAGCAATGCCAGACTGAATCATCATTTCCTCATCTTGAATAGAATGACTCACAAAAAGCTGAATTTTGCTAGCTCTACAAAAGAAGAGATGATAGAATATCAGCTGCAATGTTATGAACTGCAGCCTCTTAGGACATTTGTGATCCAGATTTTGTTCCCAGATTCATGTGAGTTCTGGCTGTGCTGATGGAAACTCTCACTGGTACTGCAGAGCTTCTTGGAAGAGAAAAGGACACTAGTTTATGTATTCCACTAATCTTTGGGCAAAAAGTAATAATTATGCTTAAATTAATAGATTCTCTAGAATACCTCCCTGTTGTCCTTCCAATTTATCTTATCCGAGAGTAAGACACTGAATACCAAGCCAAGTCAGGTTGATGACACAGTGTTCATAACTTGTTCATAAGGAGGTTCTGCTACACCGGGTAGCACAGTTAGATTAAGCCATTTGACTTCATAAACTTGGGGCCTATCCCAAAAATCAGCCTTCAAAGACCCCATACCTATATCCAAAGTAGTACTAAGCATCTTCCAGAATCCTGTAGAAATCTTGCACGATGCTAAGTTCATAATTTTCAGCCCTTGAGGTGTTTCAAAGTAGTGTCTCACTCCTCTGCTTGGCCTCGCTGTGTTGTTCTACAGGTTTAGTGCCTAATACACAGTCACTATCACGTCTTCTGTTGCCTCTTAACATGAAAAGAATGTTGTGGCATGCACGTGTTCTGCTGGGGGAATGAAAACTCTCCGGTGCTGAGACAGAGCAGTCACCATGAGAATGCATTAACAGAATTCCAGTTTGGGGTAAAAGTGATCTACCAAAAAACCCACCACAACTGGCCAGGTAGGCTACAGCAGTCTCTATGTCTCCATTAAAAGATAATTTCCTGTTACACATACAAATTAACACTATTCAGCTATATTAATTACCATGCGCTTAAATCCTGATTTGCACGGTCTGTGTTTTTCTGCAGGTGTGAATTTCATACGAAATGCAAACAGCGTTGCTGTCTTCATGCCTGGGAGAAGGACAGAACATTATCACAAGCATTGCCAAACAGGGAAAAAGGCACAGGTTGTCAAGAAGCCACTTGCGGGTGCAAGATTTGACTTTTACTTTCAATTTAAAGAATTTCTTTCAATTATGAAGATGGAATGTAATATTTTGTTCTTTTTAAAATTCAATAATTTAATAACAACATCAAAAAATATAATAAGGTAATTTTGGGGAAGAGCTCTTCTCATACAAAACCTCATGGTTTGGACAACCAGCATATGTAGAGGAGGAAAGTCAGGAACTGCACTTAATTATTCATAGGATTTGAGGAAACAAAATATATATCATAATATAAAGGAATTAAAACACCACAATTGCTTTAAACAGTAACTGTTTGCTCTGCTAACTTTTCTCATTATAAAGGAAAGATCTGAATCCAATTTGGGTCATGGGCATGGATATGAAAAAGCAACGATTCCACCATGTGGATGCACACATGGACACAGGCACAGGCATGCAGGGCTGTTACCCTCAAGAGATCACACAGCTGTTCTGAACTCTGCTACTTGGACGTCACCCAAACCGAGCCCAGAACTAACGCCACATATCTCAGCTGACCAACCAAGACAAGACCAACAGGGAATATTTCCAACAATATCTGTAGTAAATACTCAACATACAACCGATATATTAACGTAGTTGATTATGCCATAATTACTAAAGTATTCCAAAGATCCAGATAGGAACACATTTGGTGAGAATTTTTACACAGAAAAAAAGAAACAAAATATATTCTTGAGTAGAAAATCAGTAATATCCAAAACGACTAATATGTAGAAAAATATTTTACTTTTTTAATTAGTGCTGGGTAGGAAATTCTGCCTTGATTCTGTTTTACGTTCTTCTTCTAAATGCATTGTTCAAAAATGTTATTCTTAGTCAATTAAGAGTTACTTAACCCGTTTTTTAGTACATTACATATTCTATGAATAGTGATGTGTCCATATTGGGGTGTGTGAGTGTGTGTGACTGTGCACATGAATAAAGGTTTTATTTCTTATTATTATTTCTTCTTTAATATCATTGTTTGGTTAATATTGTTTTGTTTCTCTACCATGATACCCAAGAAAAGTCATTCCTAACACATATGGAAGTATAATTTTAAAGTACTGATGTCAGAAATTAGGTTTTTATTTTCATTGTACAGTGAAATCAAAAACAGTTTTCTGTAGAATAAGAAATATGTCAAAATATGGTTTATTCTGCTTGTTATATCACTGATCTTCACAGTCTTGCATTTAGGAGACTTTTTTATAGACACTACAAATAAAAAGGTACGGTAAAATTATAATATCAATTTTGTATGGCAACCAACCCTCATAATTCAGATGGAAGATAAATTTAAAATTACACAGCACCAGAAAAACATTGAGTTGAAAGTAAAACTGGCTATGTACTGCCTTACTCCAAATTCCAAATTTTTTTTTTTTTTTTTTTTTAACTTACCATGAAACATGAGTTCTCTGCTTGCTCCTTAGTATTTGTATCGATGTTTGTCCAAAGAAGAAATGGAAAAGTACTCAACCATCTATGTCCACTTTTATATTCTTTTGCCTTGTTTTAGTTTATTTTCAAACACTGTGAGTAACAGGCAGTGAACTGAGGTGAACTACCTGTGCCACACGTTTTCCTTTGTTGGAGCTGTACAGTTATGTGATGGCAAGTGTTGATAAACTGCAGTATACCGAAATTTTGCCACAACAGTCACACTACATTATTTTGCTCAATAGTGAACCAGGTCAGCTCAGAAAGTCCAGCTTTCAAGGATTCCCACCTGTTAAATAAAATTGTACTTTAGGTTCTGTCAAATGTTTTTTTCTGGAGAATTGGAAAGGAAAAAATCCTGTTCACTGATGATAACAAATTACAAGCTAGTGTGAGATGATAGAAAAAAGAAAATAAAATTGATCTTCAGTGAAATTCTGTGATAGGATCAAAGAGTGAAGCATGTTTTTTAAAATGACCATATTGAAAATAAATTAACAAAATGTTCACAGTTAAACTATTTTTCATTAAACAATATACAAAACCAGGATGAAACCAGGACTATCTAAACCATAATATTATTTTTTCCCCTCTACCTGTATTTTTAACATCTTCAGGAAGAGTTTTTGCAATAAAGTCTTTTGGTAATAAATCTGTGAATTACATTTTTCAGCTCTGAAAGACTGACCCTATCTTTCTAGAAACAATAGAATTCCACAAAGTGAAATGAATTACTGCCTCATCTCAGTATTATTGGAGTGCAATTTGCAAAGACAATACTTCCAGGGCAACTTAAGTATTATTGTCAGTGTATGTTAGGTGTTTGTTTACAATTACCAGAAACAGTTTGAAGGAGAAAGAATCCCAGGCATCATAGGAAATCAATTATTTGTACATATGTAATTACATGCTTATCATAGTTACTGTGATACTTTATTAGAAAGAAAGATCAAACAATAGAATTTCCATGTCTTTCAGGTTATAGTACTATGTAGCAAAAATATTGCTTTATTCTTTGTACGTGTTGCTACCTTTCTAACTAGGAGCCTGAACTCATGTCCCTGACTTCAGATTTCCCAGCAGTGAGTTTAAGTTTGGCTTACATCCTCTCCTATCGGAACAATTCCATTTTCTCTTTTTCATGTTAAAACCTCAGGTAGGAGACCAATTTACTTGACAGTCCAGTGCAACTAGGATACAGTAGCTCTATTTTGGAAATCAGTGAAATGAGTTGAAACTAGATCTCAC
This sequence comes from Microhierax caerulescens, assembly GCA_035590215.1. Taxonomy (NCBI): domain Eukaryota; kingdom Metazoa; phylum Chordata; class Aves; order Falconiformes; family Falconidae; genus Microhierax; species Microhierax caerulescens. The sequence goes on from JAVJGJ010000001.1 coordinate 1,739,586, forward strand.
ATATATAACCATATATATCCAAATATTAACAGGATTGTGCTTGTTCTGTGGGATTGTTCTCAGTTTCTTACGATAAAATCCATTGCAGAAGCAGAAAAAAAAACCAAAACCTTAAGGATCATCTGGGGTTTATGAAAATAAATTGATTTTTCTATTGAGTAACTGAAAAAAAAAACCAACCCAGACCCAAAAATGGCCAAATCTACCTGAAGGCCTCTATTGTACATACAATATTGATGTAGCTTTAATGAATAATATATTGTATATATGTAAAAAGTATGTTTAAAATTTATGGTTTTAAAATAATATTTTTGTTTTCTCTCCTGAAAAAATACCAACCAAACAAAAAAACAACAAAGAAGTATATGAAAGACTTAAAGACAATCTAGTTTCTTATTCCATCACATTAATGGAATGTACTTATATTAAAGACATCTCTAAAATTTTTATCCAGCTTCAGTACAAAAACATCATTACCCTAATGCCAACTAACACAACACAAATTCAAATAGTAAAATCATAGACAAATTACAACTGAGGAATTTCTCTGTGTAGGAACAGGTTCAGAATTATTCAGTAAATACATTGTAATTGTACAGTTTGCTCACTGTAATAATTCCAGTTCAGTATTTCTTTGTAACTTATAATGTTCTTCATTATCACCAGATGCTAACACACTAAAATATCTTGATTTTTAATTACATTGGTTCTGAACATTCTTGATTCATCACCTAATATTGCTATATTAAAGAGAACCCTTCCTAATTGTCTGCGTACAATATAAGAATAAGCTATTGTTCTCTAATCAATACTCCAACATGTTCAAAATGATGTGTGAAAACTCAACAGGAAAAGGAAAATAGAATTTTATTGGAACTGATAATAATAAATATACACTCTTAAAAGTGTATTTATTGGGATATAAACATATATCTGTCTGAAGTAGGAAAAAAGTACGCCTACCTCCTAACGAAGTAAAGATTAGTTTTGCTGGTGTGAAGATCGATGTTGCTAGTTAGTTTCACCTGAAAGCTGTAACCGATCAGCCGTAAGCTTTTACTGGAATATAGGGGCAGCTTACACCCAACCTAAGACCTTTCTTAGAATATTTGAAACAGAACAAGGTCTTAAAAAAAAAGATTGGTCAGGATGAGTTTGGTACAATGCTCTGGGTGATGCTCTGTTTGTGTTGAGAAAGGAATGTACTCCGAATAATTAGAAAACGTTCCACTGGTGATGTTAAAGGAATGTACTCTGAATAGTAAGAATAGTACTCTGAATAAGAA
>JAVJGJ010000001.1:1742003-1756738 GCA_035590215.1 Microhierax caerulescens
AACCCATTTTCTGTTGACATTGAAACTGTTGATCCGATTTACCAAATGGAATTGGCCGAACTACAGACTTGTGACTCACTGAAAGATGCATTCAAATCAAGCAGCCTTACTAATTTCTATGCATCTGTCCCCTCAGAGACATAGTATAATCTCAGGAACCATGCACTCAAAATTGCAATCATCTTTACCAGCACCTATGTCTGTGAGCAGACCTATTCCCGAATAAAACATCTGAAATCTCCCATCAGACCCAGACTAACTGGTGAACACTTGCATCACTTGCTACGACTGGCGGTGACAAATATGGAACCTAACATCGACCATCTCATTAGCCAAAAGCAGGCCCATAGTTCACATTGAAATATTATTTGTTTTTGTTGATTAGAATTGTTCTTCATTTTAAATATTGCATTCTGTTTTTTGTGCACTACTACAAACAAAATATGTGCAGTGTGCACAGGAATTCGTTTATTTTTTTTTCCACACTATAGTCTGGCCCCTGACACTGTCTGAGGGACAGTGAACTGGCTTAAAGTTTGAGGACCCCTGCATTAAGCTATACTGTTAGGACAACATTTATACTGTTTTATAGCAGGGGTGTGAAAATTAATGAGTGTATAGGGGGATATAATGCTCAAACTCCAGCAGGATTTGGCAAAAATAGAGTAAAACTTATAAGGAAGGTGCCACACAAATACGGATCTGTAAAGCTTTGGCTGAGTTTGCTGGACTACCTTGCCTACGGAACATGAGCTGTGTTTCCTCACTGACTGAATGTGTGGCTAATAAAAAGGTTTTGAGCAGACCGGGGAGATGCCTCTCAGTTTGATTTTGAAAAGGACCTGTGTCTGACCAAGGATGTCACCAGGTATGACAGGCTTCTAGGTGTGCTTATGAATTTGATGTATAGACATGACTTGCGTATCTGCCATTTTAACAGTTTTCAAGTTTGCTTTGGGATATTTTTGGCCAGATTGAGGTCAGAAAACCCAGTTCAACTCCTTTTGGTGTATTTTTTTTTTTTGGTTCGTTGGTTAAGTGCCATAGAAATTCTGGGGAATAGCAAAACAAACGCTTTGTGAGTCAAACTTCTGCTTTTAAAATAGCTTTGAACTTCAGCTAAGGAAATCTGCTTTTGCACACAAGTTCACTACCAAGAATTTCCTATCTCATCCTCTAATTGCAATATTCTATCTAAAGCACACACTACAAATATTGCAGTCACTTTTTTTAATATATATGCTTGCTATGACCCCAACTGATTTGTCACAACATTCAAATCATAACATATTGTGAGACAGTGCTAAAAGAGTAATTACTTAAACCAAAATTTGGAGAAAATCCAGATACTTTTTCTAGAGATAACTTCAATGAAAACCAGCTCAGTGCACTAGCTAGTGCACCACTAGAAAGTGGTGCAGTAACTAACTGTATTTTTCTTCCTCTACTTTTCTCTATTTTGTTGTGCCATTTTAAAATTAGTAATCTTTGCTAAATCTTTGCATATTTTTGAATTAAAAGCCTTTCTTGAAAGATACAGGCTGACTCAAAATTAACAATAATTTCTCACTTTTGAGCAGTAATGCACCCAGCAATAGTCTTACTAGAATTTCTAAATGAGTTGGTAACATAGGAAACATAATGAAGGCTGAAAAATTACAAGAAAAATAATATTTTATCTCCTTTCACTTACAATATTATACATAAACATATACATGCTGTGAAATAATCAAATACTGCAGAGCTAGAAAGGCAAACAAGGTAAATATAAAGTAAATTTTAGAAGATTAAGGTAATACCATTACTTCAAAAGGCACAATGAAAAAAACAACTTCAAAAAGTCACTTGGAATGAATTAAAATAACAACACAATGCAAAATCATAAGGTTAAATCCTTAAATTTTATCTTAAAGCACTTCATATTAATCCATATAAAATATAGCTTATTGGAGGGCAATAATAAAGGATGTTGGGGAAGCATAGCAAGTATGGGCTCTACAGGAAAAAACCCTCCATGTGTGATTACCTCCAAGTTTCACTGTGATTCATCTGAATTTTCACTGTCATCATTAGACTGACTGGCTGGAAGGTCCTTCTACAACTTGTTTTTATTTGCCAGATAGGAAAAAAATACATGTATACTTATTTCCCACTGACTTAGTACTTAGAAGCAGATTTAGAAATTGCTGCTGAGGTTGCTTGGCCATTCTCAGGGAGATGTGTTCACACATTTCCAGAGCCTGAGTGTGTAAGAGAATTTAACCCTACATAACAGCTCCAATTGTTATTCATATATTCATTGTGTTGCACTTGTTCATTTATGTCAGCTGTTGACTTTAGGATTGCTTTGGTTTATTTGTCATTAAAAATGTTATCTTTCCAATCAATAATAAATATCATCTGGGAAAAGAAACAAACAAGAGAACAAACAGGCAAACAGAGAGAGACCAAAACTCAGTGTCTAGAGAAATATATGTCTCTGTTTTACAAAAATCTGTAGCAAATATAAGGCCCTCATTCATGTTTCCTTTAATAATACCTGCAGCTAGCATAAAATAATTTTGAACTGTGTATATTTCTATTTCTTTCTTTCCTGGCTGAAGCTTTTTACAAGTCTACTTCTAAAGGCATAATGGTCCTACCACCTTCTGAAATTCTAGCCCTTCTGCAGAGCTTAGAGACACTGAAAGCGAATATACAGTTAAGAGAGATTTAATGTTATGAACTGAGAATGTGAAGTTGATGTGAATGAAACATTCTAGATTTTGACCTGATCTTCTTTCTTGTTTTGCATATTTTGAATAAAAAATATAGATCAGCACAGGAAGGAAAATAGATGCAGTTTCTGCAAACAGTTTTCTAAAATATATCTCCTTGAGGAACAGTAATTTTGGAAATTAATGGCCATGACATGCAGTTAATATTCCTTCTTTAGTTTTGCTTTGTTCTTAGAGATCGTTGTTTAGTCTTTCTCTTCTTTCTCATTGCTATAGACTGAGCTATTCTTACACTGTTGAATATTTACTCATGCTCCTTCCAATAAATGACTTATGAGACCTTGTGCTTACAGTCTAAGAGTCTCTACTCCAACCTAATTTATTAGTACTTGTACAATGAGTAAGTTTTTCCTCTAAGTGCTAATGCTTTGTGTGTGTCAGTATGCCTTTCTGTCTGTGGCTGACCCACAAAGCTTTAAGTCTGCCTCTTTTCCAGCTGTCTACTCGAGTTTTATCATTGCAGATGAGAGATGCAGCTGTGGAACAGGCTTTCATTCCAACATTAAACTCCCAAGCAGGTCGTACCAAGCCTGAGACTTTGACCACCAGTTTTAGAAATAATTGAAATAAATACATACAACACTGATTCTGTTCTCTGACCTGAATCTAGTTTTATTTTAGTTATCGGTTAACATAGGCTGTAATCAGAGTTTAATGCTTTCCTAAGAGCAATTAGGGACCATGTTTACAACAATAAGTCAAGGGTACTTTTTTTCCTTTTCAGAAACAGCATGAGAGATTAATCTATAATATTCCACACTAAATATTGCTATTAGCAAAATATACAAGAGCCTCTGGACCTTCCAAACATAAACCAAAAGCTTTACTGTCTTAGCCCTGCCAGGAAGACTTTACAGAAGCTGAAGACTTTTAAAAATGACTGGGAATGTTGTTGGGGACTGCTCATCCTCAGAACAAGGTGACAACATGGATGTACAATTCAAGGGCGAAATTGAAGGTGAAAGCAATACAGTATTTCCCTCATCCATCTTTCTGAAGATGGATGTTATTCTTCAATAATTTAAGTCCTTTTGCATTCTGGTATGTTTCTCACAATCTTGCATCTTCCTCCATTCCATTCTATTTAGAGAACATCCAGATGGTCCTTTAAATTGTTTTGGGGAAAAGTAATCATTAGTTGAATCAAAGTGATTTTATATATCTGTCCAGGATAAGATGAGATCAAAGGCTAGAAGGTTCTTAAAGTAGTCACTGTAGTCACTTACTACAGTCACAGCAGGGACTGATATTTTATACAAACTTGAAATAGTTGCCGGCTTTTACTTGCTTTCAAAAGGCATAAAGCTTATTTGATTGTGAGGGGCTTTCTGCTAAAACTTGAAAGAACTGTTGGCATTGCACTTCTTACTTGTTAGGTCCTTTACATATTTAGAAATGTTTTACCATGCAGCTGACCTCATCTGGGCCTCTTTCCCAAACCTTACTCTACTTCCTAATTAGTTTTAATGCCAGAAGTCTAGGGTTTTGTTTTATTATGTTAGTCTGGTATAGCAAAGTTGTACCACAGGATAGATTTATAAAACCTTAAGTAGATCTTAACAGATGCTTTTGCTGCCAGGCATCAAATTTGTTCCTGTCTTGTGCAGCCAATACTTAGTTAGAGGTAAAATTCATCCTCTCGTGAGGTATTAAAGAAGAATTAGAATAGTGTTTCCCATACCTGTAAAGTATTCTCACAAAATTTTCCTTTTTTTGGTTTCTTTCTTTCACTATTATTACTTTGCTCTAATTGCTTCATAATCTGACTTTTTTTTGAAGGTACCTATTAGTTAGCATTTACTTTTGATACATTGCCTTAGTCACTTCTAGAGCCTATAAAAATTGTTATAACTGTTCAGTGATTTCCAATGTTTGTGGAGATACAGTAGTTTTCTAGACACCATGTGGTCCAAGATTGCGAGGAGAGATGTATATAAGCTTCTAATTCAAATCTAACCATATGATCCACAGAGGCTAATAGAACCTTTTATAATTCACACCATTGCTTGCGTGTCCTCTTATTGAATCTTCTTATCCTGCAGAATTAAGTTGTGTCCACATTTTTTCTTCCTATCCTACATTTCAGCCTTTTTTTTTTTTAAAAAAAAAAAAAAAGAAAAAAAAAAAAGGAGGGGAGTGTGAAGTTGTTAAGACAGTACTTTCCTTTGACGGTTTATTGTGCCACACTTGCACTACTGGATACCATTCAGATACTACACGAATGGAAAGAGAATACAACTGTCTGCTATACAAGTCTATCTCATTTGTCTGTTGGATATCAGGTTTGAAGTAAATGTGAAGTAAGCATTGCTAATTTGTATTGAGCTATGTAAAACTAATTATCCCCAAAAGCAGACTGAAATGATTTTTTTAGTTAAAGATCCCTTCTCTCAGTTTTCACAGTTTTTAAGAAAGCAGTCAAAATTCTAGCAGTTGGAAAAGGGAAAAGCTTGGGTTTTTTTAAATCATAACTTTTAAAAATATAAATATTATTTGATTTAGTATTTTAACTATGCAAAAAAATATGGTTTTCTGTCTAGTATACACTGTAAACATGAAAGAAACAGCTTCTGGCCCAGAGACCCAAGGAAATGAGGAGGGACAAGAAAAGGAAAGAAAAAAAAATGTAAGATTTAGTGACTTCTTGGAAGAGCAAGTGACTATGAAATAGATGGAGAGGGGGAAAGAAAACAGAAAAAGGGAAAAGAAAATGCAGAATAAAGCTACCTAGAAAAGCTTAATGAAGCTTTTTATACTGCAGAGGTCTTCCTTTCCACCAGCCACCCTCTAAAAAAGAAAAAAAAAGAAATTAAAAAAAAAACCCAACCCAAAAATCCCAGAAACAAAAAAGGCAGGAATTCAGAGAGAACATGGGCTAGAATCATAGAATTATGGAATGGTTTGGGTGGGAAAGGACCGTTAAAGGTCATCTAGTCCAACCCCCCTGCAACGAGCACAGATATCTTCAACTAGATTAGGCTGCTCAGAGCCCCATCAGATTGACCTTGAATGTTTCCAGGGATGGGACACCTACCACCTTTCTGAGTAACCTGTTCCAGTAATCATATAAAATTTCTTCCTTATATGTAGTATGAATCTACTGTCTTTTAGTTTAAAACCATTAACCTGTGTCTTATCACTACAGACCCTGCTAAAAAATGTGTCCCCATCTTATAAGCCCCTTTTCAGTATTGAAAGGCTACAATGAGGTTTCCCGAGTGCCTTCTCTTCTTCAGTCTGAACAACCCCAACTCTCTTGGCCTTTCCTCACAGGAAAGAAGTTCCATCCTTCTGATCATATTTGTGACCCTACCCTGGACATACTCCAGCAGGTTCATATTCTTCTTTCTTGCCCTGAGGACTCCAGAGCTGGATGCTGTGCTCCTGGTGGAGTCTCACCAGAGTGGTGTAGAAGAGGGGAATCACATCCCTCAACCTGCTGGCCACAAATGAATCCATGCATCTCGGCTGTAGCCAAGTCTTGAACAGAAAGATTAGAAATGCTTCCTGGATTTTCCCAGTCAATTTCATGGCCATTTCTGCAAAACCCAAATGACTATATTAATTATCTGTGGCCAAACATCTGGACAGTTAAATGATTCCTGGAAGCAAATTAAGTCTTTTCCTAGTCATTTTATTCTGCCACTAATTTTGATTGGCCTGATATGTCTGGCTTAATTAATAATACACTTTATGGCAGTGGAGGGTCTATCTAATGAGAAATGTCAGGCTGTTGGTTTCAAGGCAAAACTCAAGAGGTAACTGTGGATGAATTGTTTACTACACCTGCATTTATGATACAAAGCATGGGACAGGACAAAATGCAGAACATGATGCACCTAGTAATAGTTTGTTCTTTTATTTCTCATATTCTGGGCACACTGTAACAAGGATTTATGTAAGGGTTATGTTTTGAGCTATTCTGTGCATGTAACTCCCATGGAAACCTGGAGAAACTGTGCCCATGTCAGAACATCATCAGCTACTGACTCATTACACACTTGAATGAGAAAAGTGGTGTGTGTGTGTGTGTGTGTGTAAGCAGAGAGAGGAGAAACAACTGCAAAACTGGATGTATGATTCTTGGAACATCTGTTTTGAAGCCGTGTAGTGCCTGCCAATATACAGGCAGGATGCTGGGTCCAGGCTTTAATTTGGGGATCTGGCCAGTATAAAAATACTAATTAGTATACAGCTCTTCACTGAGCATCAGGCAAGGTGAGAGTCATTATTAAGCCACTAAACTAAACTGTAGGTGCAGTTTCTCCACTCTCTCTGTATTGGCTCATATTCAGCCATTCTCACTAGAAGAAAAATTTGCTAGGTACCCCATTCTGGATTTATATATTTATGTATGTGAGTAGTTGTGAAGTTGAAGCAGACTCCACCCTTAGGTTTCAAGCTCCATTGTAAAAGCCATTTGGCCACATGTGTGAAATACCATGCCTGAGCTAATCTTTCATGACAGGATCCATGAAAGTACAGAAAGGTGTTTTGCTACAGTTTTATGACAGGTGGACAGTTCATTTAAAGCCAGTCTTCTTAAATAGGTAGATGAACACAGATCATGCTTAATTACCTGGCTTGATATGTGTTCTGTTGTATGCCTATGAGTCAAACTTCCAAAAATAATTTATGTGTCTTGGGATCCAAAATTCCATGCCGGAGTTAACTACCACTGAACACCGGTGAGGTTTCTGTTTCTAAGGGCCAGATTTGTAAAGGTAGAGAGGCGCCTAACTCACAACCTTGTCTTTCTTTTAGTTCCTAAATTACTTCAACACTGAAAATGTCATGCTTCTGGTTGGAAAGAAGAGCTTGAAGGCATAAAGCAGTGCAAAGTAATCCCTGTGAACTGCCGATGGAACTGCAGCAGGTCCCCATCTGAAAGGGAAAGATCACTAAATAAAGGTAAGCATTCAAAATTCTTTGTGCTACTGTGATGTTTCATTCTCTAGATCAGCTACAGCTCCAAATACATTGATCAGACTGTTTCAAGTGATTTAGAAACACCTCCTTTGCTGTTGTTTTTGATACATCTTTTATTCTCCTTCTGTCATCAGCCTGTCATCATACACGTCTATGGCATCCTGTTAAACCCATGTCTGTGCTGTTCATGCAGCACAGACTGGGTATAACTCAGTCTGTGGGGGTAATAGTACATTACGATTTAAGTGTGCAATTGTTAGACCTCTCCCTCCTTCTTGATCTTATGCATGCCCTTAAGTTACTTTCTGGTTTCACCTACAAACAGTGTCTTCTCTATTCAGTGTAAAATATGGCTGCCCCATTTACTTCCTTTCTGAAAAGTGCTATTCCTGACTAAATACGCTGTAATTTTGCCTACCTGCTATGCATTTGAATTGTTCCTCATAATTTCTGTCTGCATAATGCTTTTTAAACTCTTTCTCAGGGTCTTTCCTAATCCTCTGTAACCTTGTATTGTACTTTTCTTAAGGTGTTCTTCTAGCTCCTCAGTCTGGACACCAATGTCAGATTTGTTCTTACAGTATCCTTCCTTTTCAGCAATCACATTTTTGCCTGTTTCCATGCCAGAGATCATACTGTGTTTTCATCCCACAGTTCTTCCCTGAGGATCTACTGTGATGCCAAAAAGAAATCAGCCAGCTAATAATGACAGCAGTTACAATTTTCTACAGGGTTTGTCGTTTTTGGTTTGTTGTTTGTTTTTTGTTGTTGGTGGTTTTTTTTTTTTTAATCTCATCCTTTTATCATTTTTGGAGGTGGTTTGATCATAATGTTTTTTTTCCTTCACACTGGTTACTTTTTAAACATGTCTAAAAGATGCTACTTACAAAAGCTGGTATCAGATAAAATACACAATAGAAAGAGGGACTAGCATTCAGGTATTCATTCAATGGAAGATAAAACTCACATCCTTACTCATATAAATTTTCATCTGACCCCTGACCTCTCCCATCTCTCTTCCATAGTTAACTAGAAATCACTGTTAAATCCCTTAAAGCATTCTGAAATTCTGTTCTAAATATATGTTACTTTCTGATCAAAACATCACCTTCTGACTATCAAGTGTCATTCAGTTTGGGGTTGAAACACAAGATGAAAATGATTTCTTGAGACAAATTTGGGTAGGTAATTCTTAAAAATCTGAATGACACTGATGAAAATAGTTGCTTGTACAGTGACTGTGAATTTGCTGTCCTAAAATAAATGCCAACTATATAATTGTTTTTCCTTCCAGCTGGCGGGGGAGTCACAGGGATATTGCCAGAACTAATTGCTGATTATTATAAACAAAGATACTTTTTATATAAAAAAACCCAAAGCAACTGAACCTTTTGTTCTCTAGAAAATTATTGTCATCATTAGGGAGTATAAATGTTTATTTCTATGTGATAATATAATTCAACTAATGTAGAATGTATTTGTTTTTTTTAAAAAAGAGAAAAATAATCTCATCAGCTTTGTGGGTGGGTGGGGAAATACAAACCCAGAATTGAACTTAATTGTTAGTACAGATGAATGATTTGGGACTCATTTGTATGTGATTTGTTTTCTTCTGTTACCTATGTCTTACCCCTGTGTTATACATTTGAGCCCAGGTGTTATGACTTCATTTGCATGTTGCCCATACCCTCTGTATTGCCATTAAATAGATAGTTACCAAATACCCATATAACTAACAAGTTCTAGATATAAAACTAGTTTAGATTTAATATTCACGCACTTTTTCTGGTTTTCTCTTTTGTCTTTTGGATAGTCTACTCTGAAGCAGTATTTTACATACATTTCTCTTGCCTACAGATTTAAGGGGTATAACCTCCCTTTTTTTTTCAGCTTTTTTTTTTTTTTCTCTTTGAATGCACAGAAGTCCCTTTTTCAGTTTTTTTCTAGGATTTTGAAATGGACAGTAAAGAACAGTGTCTTAGAAAAATAATTCAAGTCCTGATTTTTCAGCCTTTCCTAATATCATCTTATTTTTAAAAGGTAACATTTGGGCTTGCTGGGCTACTTCAGGTTTAATAGAAATCAGGATATGTGTAAGTAAGATCTTTTAGATTTACTTATGGAAGATCAATTAACTTTTTACAGAGGCTTTTGGATGCTGAATGCTGCAGAGGGGCAAAGTATACTGGAAAAGCTGGTTTCTAATATATTATGACCTAAATTAAATCTGTAAGGAAGATTGAAATACTCTTCCATATACCTTGCATTTTGTGTGCGGAAGAGTCTGATGTTATTTTTAGACATTTCTGTACTGATAAGGACTCAAGAACATTCAGATAATAATTTCTATTATTTTACTATAATCCATTGTGACTTTTATTGTCCTAAGTCATTAGAATCCATCCCAATAAAAGTAAAAGTGTGCCTTCCAGAAGCACACACACACAGAAGAAAAATCTTTTTTTTGTCTGTCATAGTTCTTGTAACAACTTCCTGGAGCTATACAGTTCATCTGCAAATGAATTTCACTTTGTGCATAAGTACGATATGCACACTGAAGGGAACTGGAACAAATTGGCACTTCATTCCACAGTGGGAATAAAATATTTTTCCTGATCACAGCTTTTCCCAAGAACTAAGCAAATTAGGGAAATAAAGGCCATTAAGTAAAATTAGATTTTATGCTATTTAACAGGTGTTTTAGTCTATTTTACCCTGAGGGTAGATCACAATGCAGTCCAAAAAGTTAATTGTTTGATAATTGTACAGTTTGCACATTGATTTCCAGCAGTTTAGCCTATAGTATAGTTCTGTTAAACTTCTGTCATCTGTCTTTGGACCTGTTCTTTCTTTAATGCATCCAAGAATTATAAAGAACAATAGCTTGACTTTTTTTTGAGAGTATTTGCATCTGATATTGTCTGAAGCACTGGATGAAGCATCTGAGAAACAGAACTGGAATCAGGAGCTATTTAACAAATTTCTATTCCTTAGGGCATCACTGAAAGAAGAAAAAGAGTATCCCCTGCTCATTTACAACACAATTTTTCATGAAAGATTGAGAATCACAAGCAGAATAAATTTTTTCATGCTGCAAAACACAGCCCCTGAAGACCTTGCTCAAAAGAAACAGAAAATAGACCTGTTAGTGTAAAGGTATACGTTCAGCCCCCAAAAATATGCAGATGTTTTTTCACAGTGCAATGATCTGATACAAAAAATACCACAAAAAAAACAACACCCCCCAACCCCAACTGAAACCCCCAAAACCCACCTCAGCTGAACACAATGTAGGAATATCAATCAGCAGTATATCTGTGAGGATCCAGCTTTCTGTCTCCTGTCCATGCAATAGATGCCACAAATACATCACAAATACACTATTGTCCACTAAACCAAATGAAAAACAGTACAGCAATATGTATAGATTTTTTTTCATAACCATTCAGAGGCCGAGCCCACATGCAAAACTAAAAGTACTTTTTCATTTCTGTCTGAAATACTGTCACTGGAAGCTTCTTTGTATCATATCCCTTTTAAGCAGATGATTACCTAACTATTGTATAAATATCCATGACATAAATTTGTTGGATAGTAGTAGTAAGCAAAGCTGTCCAGAAATGGAAATAATTCATAACTTTGAGCCCCAAGAGCTAAACATTTATGCTGTTCCTGTTTATTCAGCCCAGAGAATGTGTTCTTATCTCCTGGCAAAAGTCTTGAAGGGATTTCTTCTCCTCTCTTGACCCATCCTTTTATGAAAACATTAAGCCAGAATTTCCTGCTTGGCTCAGTAGATGTCTCCTCAAGGTGATGTTTCCAAAACTTTTTGGGGAAATACATTAACATTTCAAAGGACAGTTCTGTACCTGGGAGCATTTCTAGTTTTAGATACTTTCTGAGTAATCTCGTAAATCTTCAGATGCTGAACAATTCTACCTGGAAGAACATTAAAGCAAAATTTCACAAGAAGTAGGAGGTGGCATTGCTAATTCTCACAAGTATAATGCAAAACTAATGTGAAACACCACCCCCACCCCCCACCCCCCAACATTTAGTCTGTGGTAAAAATTTTAGTTACTCCTCTTTCAAATATAATATATTTTTGGTTGGTTGGTTGGTTTGGTTTTTTTTTGTTTTAAGAACTCATGGCTTAAACTAATTCCTTTAATTGTTCTCTATGTATTACATATAGGTGTGCACAATAAATGTGCCTTGCACTATGCACAGAAGGTAAAGTGAATGCTGATGTATGAAGTACTGACATTTAATTCCTTTAAAATCTGTAATAAAACTCCTTTCCGTATTTACAATTTTTTTACAATCCCCCCCCGGATTGATCTGCTTTGGGAAAATAGGTTTTATGAACTAACTGACAGTTCAATTTTAATAAGTTACTTTGCAGACTATCTCATAATGATTAATATTATATCTCGGTATTATTATTGTTAAAGGGAATAGTGTTCCAGTCTTTACTTTTAATTAATAAATAATTGTTGCAGTTTTGCAGCAGCTTTCAACCCTAATAGAGTTACTCCAGCTGGACAATGCAGCCTTCCCTTCTGATACTTTTCATCATGCCTAATGGCAGTACATTGTATAAAATTAGTATAAAGCATAATATAGTGTGAAATGGATTTATGCTAATAATATATTTATGGCTCTGAACTCTTATTTTAATTTATAATATAATTTAAATTTTGCATGGAATTTTCAGTATATATTGCAGCTCTCAGGTGACTCAAGTCCCAAGATCTTTGACCTCAACCTCAGATCTGAGCATGGTTTGTACTCTCCAGAAATGTCCTGTCTGTCATTACTATGGTCTCAATGATAGTGACGCATTCATAAAAATCATAACTCATTTGATTTCACAGGCTGTATTTATGCTATAAAATCAACAAAATGTTCCATGTCCTTTGTGGAACAGTTGGGAAATTGTATGTCTCTCATTTTAGTAAACTCCTTTGAACTGAAATCATTATAAATTGATACCATTAACTAATATGAAATTGCTCGAGAAGTGTATTAGATGTGACAGCTCTTGACTGCTGGCAGAAGAGTTGTGACCAACAGAATTTCTTTGTGATATTCCATAGCATGCAATTCAAGGTTAGTTCTGAATGTCTCAGGGGTTAAATATATTTTGATAACTGCTAATATGATTTTTTTTCTTTATTCTGTCCCTAGTTTATGCTGGGTCTTCTAAACAGTGCCAATTTACAGTAAGATTATGAGACAGGTTTCAGTAACACTGCTGTATTTATTTTTTCCAATAGAAAATATACATTTGCATTGAGAGAATTAAGTAGTCTTTGAGTGAAAACAAGATGCATTCTGTACACATATGCGGTAGAAATAAATAAGGTAGATAGAATGACATATTGTAGAACTTTAGCCTGATCCCTGATGGCATTTACATTTTATGTATCTCAGTTTGTAATGAATGGGACCAATTAAGAAAATTTTGCTGTTTTTTTTTTCTGTTCCCCGATTCTAATTTTGAAGTAATAGTTGTAACATCAATAGGAAAAAATACAAAGCTGTATGCTTTTCCATGGGTTTTAATTCCTTTAAGATACCCTTAAAGAATTAAATATACTCCATTTTGAAAAGAAGCAGAGGAACTGAAAATCTTAAGTTTGCTGTAACCTTTTACCCAATGCTGCTTGGAGAGATGTAAAATTCAAACCACCATAATGACTCCTGCTTCATTGATATAATGCCAGTATAAGCACCATCTTTCAAATGAGATCAGTAACAGCATGTAAATCTGTATTATCAAATATCCCATGTTGATGAACCTGTAACATTGTTTTGAAGCATGATCAGGGAGAAATGAAATAAATAAAGGGTATAAATAAATAAAAAAAAAAGAAACTGCAGCAGAAGAAAGGGTTGAGGTGTGCATCTACTCTCTTAGCACTTATTAACACGAGTTCAGAATATCTCGCATTATTCTATATTCGGTGAAAGTAAAAACTGCTTTATCTTAAATTCTCTGTCAGTAGCACTGCCTGTTAATGTTCTACGTATCTATGGCACAGCAGACCAACAGATGGATTTATACTTTTTAAACCCATGACTTTAGATCAGGTTTATAAACAACTTGGTGGATGGTCAAGTGTTCTTTAACAATTCATAAGCTACTTGGTATGTCCACTTAATCATAACTCATTTGGCATTTAGAAAGTTTTTGTAAATAAAAACACGAAAAGGTGCTATACAATTAATTATCTTTGATCCACTGTAGTAACATGTATGGTACATTCAGGGCTAGCATCCCTGTGGTGTGATTTTGTTATACTTTCCTTCTACTGCGCTTTTTCACATAAAACATTGATGTATCTATTCTTGACAATCTGCTAAGCACTATGGCCTCTTTTTCTGTTGGAACCATGAACAGTTGAAGGTGTTTCTATCAAATGGCTATCTAGCAATTTTTAAAAATCAATTTTGACCTCCTATGAAATCTCAGCCAACAGGGAGTGTTATATTTTGAATATACTATTTTAATAATGTCAGCAATAGTTAATTTAACAAGGTCATTTTTTTTTATTCTGTGGTTGCATGCTCTAAGGGAGAAGATCCATGAACCAAGAAGTTATTCATGTACTGAATCTCTCAGGAAATGCACACTGCTTTTGAGGATCTAGAAAAATAAAACATTAAGTAAACAACTCTGCGATCTGTGAAAGCTTTACCAAGCCTTATACATCTCTCCCTCCTTTAACAAGTAAGAAGTACGTCTGACAACTTCTGCAGAAGTCTTCACTGGATTCACAGGGCTTGAGGATGCCTTTGATTTAGCTTTTCCCTACATGTGTTTGTATATATTTTTATTAGAGCTTTCCACTTGCTCTTTAAGGCCTTGTTCTTTTGCAGTAGAAGAAAGAAGTGTGTTTTCTGTCTGTTCAGGTAGAGGCAGCAAAATTGCACGCTTCATCAGAGGCAGGCTACAGCAGATGAGCTCTCAGCAGAAAAGCAGCTATGTGTACTGATCACCCACACCTACAACTCGTTTTCTCA
>JAVJGJ010000001.1:1771575-1786531 GCA_035590215.1 Microhierax caerulescens
AATTATTAAAAAACTCATTTTTATTTTTGGTTATCTATACAGTAGCAATATTTACTAATAGAAGTATAAACTTTATTTCATTTAATTCTTACTTCTTACTGCAGCAAAACTTACCATAACTTCAGAAGGTGTGTGATACACCATGTATCTCCAAAGCACTGAAACCATTGAAGACACAACTTACAAAGGCATCAATCTATTCATTTCCTCAAGTTGTTGGTGAGAATTCCTGCAGTTCGCAAAAAAAGGTTAAATGCCTCCTCCACAGTAGCGGGATCAAGTAGATGGTGAGACCGAGGGAGGCATTGCTGTAGGTTTAGGATAGGAGATACGTGCGTTCACTAGCTTTGCAACTCTCTTCTCAGTGAGCAAATTATGGGCTGCAGATTTTAAGTGCAGTACTTGTCATGAAGAATCTTTGCTGCTACTTTGATTCTTCTTGGCCTCTTCTTTCCTTCTTTTGGGACTTCCTCCTTTTGAAAGCTCAGGTAGTGTGTTTAGTATGTGCACATGATCTCCCACTTTTAGTGACTCCACATGCTTGCAGGCCAACAAGTCCAAGGATTTCACTGTACCTCCCCAAGAGTACATTCGTCTTCATTTCCAGGACTGAGCACAGAACATTTTCAAGGAACCATGCAATAGTTCAATGAAAATGAATTTAGATATTGAGCCTTATTCTTCAGAACTTTCCACCTTCCATCTTCTGGAGTTGTATGCATGTACTGTAACTGCCTACAAGACTCAAGTTGTACACAGTACAAACACAAATATACTCCAAAATCTAGGTCTACTCTTATCTTGAAATAGAATATTGAAAATCTAATTTGTGAATTTCTTAGAATAGAGTAGCCTAGCCTAGCCTAGAATATTTTCAGTTAACCCCTCCTAAGTTTAATTAATCTTCAATAGCAAAATTCTATCATAAACACAGAAATCTTTTATATGTGAAGCTGCTCTCATTACAAAATTAAATTATCTCTGAAAACTAAAATTTCTATACTAGGAACTGTGTCTCTGAATTATTAGAAATATAATATCTCATATGCATGAGTTCTACAAGATTTCAGTTCCTTTAACAAAACTATGAATATTTTTTTGGGTGTCTATATTGTATGGTATAGTGAGAATGTTAAAACTTTAATAAAGCCCAGAGAATTAGAAACTGTATACCACACAGCTGTTCAGGACATAATTTGTAAACAAGGATCGATATTCCTCTGACATGAATTTCCATAAAGAATTCTTTCTAATAAATTTTTTTCATCCCAAATTATTAGGTGGATTCAATATCAAGTTACTGTAATCTCTGTATGCTGAACAAAACAGCATAATTTTAAGGTAAAAAGATCTATGCTGAACAATTATTAAAAAAGAACCAAGGACAATCAAGGGTTAGAATTTGCTGCAAAAATGCTGCGCAATGTATATCCTTTGAGAATGAAGAAAACTGTTGCTCAATTAATTTTTAAAGAGATTGAACATATTCATATTCCAGCTGACAGCAGTGCTAAACAGTGATGATGAAAACCAGACCTTTTCTGACAAATCTCTGGAACAGTGAAAAATGTCTCTGAGCCCAGACCATACAATGTTAAAATAATTTTTTTACCTATGAAGTTGCAGGTTTGATATGGTCATATTCAGAACTTGCTTCATCCTACTTCCCCAAAACAATGGTCAATTACCAGTGCAATTTTTCTTAATATAATGTAAAACAAGCTTAATAGCTGATAATGCTCTCATTAGTAGTTAATGGTGCTCCACAGATAATAGTATCTGCCAGTCCATATACAAACATAATTAAGGATATTTTTGACTTTCAGTAGATGCCTGCACTGTGTCTCAGCTTTTTTTCTCCATATAAAAATTTGGCAATAAACATTGACTTTAGACATTTAAAGTTGCATTTACCTTTGAACTTACAAAGATGGAATCTCTCAGCAGACAGTTATTAAAGACATTTGTCTGTCACCATTTCTAATGGTGACTAAGACATCTAATTGCATGTTGCTTTTAACTTCAATAGAATGAAAGTTTTAAGTATTTGCCTAGAAATAAGCAAATTTAAAGAGAATGCAAGTGAACACCATGAGAGAAAGACAATTTCCCACAGGCAGAGAGCTCTAAGTCAATTTAAGAATATTTTTGCTTTTTTAATTTATTTTTCAAAAGAAGCTGATGTTAAATAGTACAAACTTTACACAGTAATAAGTGAAAAAACACTAATAACTCACATTAAGAGGTAAAGCAGATAGCAATAACTGGTTAATTTTCTAAGTGGTGCACACATGCATGCATATGTGGATATATAGTGAGGAGCCAAACAAAAAAACCCCAATGCTTTCCATATACTAATACTTTCCATGTAAAATAACAAAAATGAAAAGGAGAAATGGAGGAAGAATGTTTATTCTTGACAAGCTTCTTCCTAACTTCCCTCATAGGAATGCAGGAGCCACCTGTATCAGGCAGCGTTACATCAGTTCTGCAACACAGTTGTGAGAGTCCTCATGGAAGCAAATGTGCAGGGGTATATATATATATATGTACATATATAAATGTGCAGGGTGGCAGGCATATAAATCAATATAAGGTTTTAGAAATTTGTACTTGTCCAAGAGGAAAATGTAAAATACTCCTTTTCATGGCCACAGCAACCTATTTCTTAGAAATTGCCATATTTGTTTGCCTGTATAACTACATTCCTTGTGATGAACAGAAAGGCCAGGCTGCTTGGGGCTTTGAGCAACCTGGTCTAGTGGAAGGTGTCCCTGCCCATGGCAGGGGGGTTGGAACTAGATGACCTTTAAGGTCCCATCTAATCCAAACTGTTCTATGATTCTATGAATCACATAAATTCTTTCCATTACACTTACAACATTGTGAGCAAATCAGTTTGTCAAAAGGAAAATCAAAGGCCTGTATAGTTTTGTTTCAATTGGAAGAATGTTTATATTCTTATAGGTGACAAAACCATGGATTATTAGTATTTCTGGTAATATAATTCCAATACCTGCCCTGAGTTCCAGTAAATGTTCTGGTTTTGCAAGATTTTTCTTTCTGGCTATTTCTGTCAGGCCTGTAATTAGCGAGTCATTCTATTCTGCATTTTCTTCAGACATCCTCTGTTTCTCATGGGCAAATAAAGGTGGCTTTAATTTTTGCTATGGTGTACCCCTAAGGACTGTGTATTGAAAGTGTCTATAGTTTATAGTTTCCCAACTTCACAGAGTTTTAAGAAAAATAATCCAAAGGTAAAAGTAAAACCAAAGAAACTCTGCAGTTTCTAAGACAGCCACAAAAAGACTATTATCTATGCAAGTCCTGGCATCCTATTACTGTCACAGTTAAAGCATATAAAATCTAATACCTATTGCTACAGCATGGAGAAAACCAAATACCCTGAGAATCTTATGTAAAAAATCAGAGATTAATAGATAGACACAGAATTCTTTTCCGCCTTCGTAGTAGAAAATTTTTGCATCTGTGCAATCTTCCAACACAGTTATATTTTGAAAACTGGAAAATCTTAAACCCCAAATAGAATACCTTATTGCAGTAAACAGCTAAGACTCATAAATAGCAGGTTTAGTCAACTGGAAAATACACATTTACAGTCTGTGGAAATGAACTGCTACATGGTACACACAAACCAGAAAAGAAATGGTGTAAAGGTGTTAAACCATTTCAATAGGGAGGCAATTGTCAATTCATGTAAATTATGTCCTGCAGCAGAATACGGAAAGCAAAGTAACTTCTGTCACCTGGCATTGTCACTTCTTGAATAATTCCTACAAGTAATCCAGAACTTTATCTATTTCATTCCATTACAACTTATTTTCTTGAAATTTCAGCATTAAAGGAAATGAAAGATCGTTCTTTATATTAATTTAATTCTTGTTTCTTTATATACACATATGTTATTGCAAAGGTATACATTAATATAAAGTAGAAATCTCGGTCCTGGATACAGGTCATGTGAAACATTAATATTGGTTAAATAATTATTGTAAACATGAATGACATTACATCAGTTTAAGTAAAAAGTTTCTAGAATCTGCCAGTTTCCTTAAAGATGAGTTAGGGCTCCACTCCATCACATTTAATTTTGTTTATCTCATTAGAAGAAACGTGTTATGGGTCTCAGTCAGACACTGCCCTTTTAAATTATTATTTATTCACCATAACACCCTTCTAAACAGGTAATAATTATTTTGAGTGATTTAGTATAAGTGACTATGGCTTATGTCAGTTTCCATTAATCAATGACAAAATGCAAAATTTGCCATTTTCACCATGATCAACCCATTACATGTGTCTCTTCTTCAGGTTTGATATAAGAGGTGGCTAACTGATTTACTTTTTTTTAACGACCAAAACAATTACATTTATGTGACACATAATTTTTTTTTACAAGTCTTTAACAAAAATAGTGGATATTAGCATCGCTCTAAGTTGGTAGAAAAAAAGTAAAATTATGTGAGCATGAGAAAGCAGGGAGAATAATATCCTAAAGGTAGGGTTCTTAAATGCCAAGTGCCCTTTCTCAGCCTCAACCATTCATTCTGAAAATGGCCTATCAAAAAGGCTTAGAGGGAGCAGTTTAATTACTGTTCCTTTGACATATGTTATATATTTTCAGAAGCAGGCCCATACATTTATTTAAGGCCAAATGTTGTACAACAAAACTGTCCTCAGAGGTATTTCTTTCTACCATCCTATTTTTTTCCACCTGGCTTACACTGCTATTTTTTTCAGCAACTATGTCATTTCTAGAGACATTTTAAAATGAGTCTTAAATCATGCTCTCCTTTAAAAGCACATAAGCTACCTGAGCAGGGAGGGAGGAGGAGAAAAAAACCATTGTAAATAATCACAATGTTTTTATAATATTTTCTTAAGAAACAACCACCAACAACCCTTTCTCAGCTACTACACATACCCTGCCCTGAACTCAGCTAAAAAAACCCTGAAATTCTCTCCTGGATAGATACAAATATGAAAGGTAGTCCAACAAACTTCCACATATGTACTCCTTCCCTCCACTCTCTAAGGGATTACAGCAATAAGTTGACTACTTCTTTAGTTTTCTGAGGTTAAAAAGAAACCTAAAGCAGGCTGGAAGGAATTTTTGTTAAGTAGTCAGCTCAGACACAAGCCCTGGAGGTTACAGGTGCTTCCAGAGAGGATCCAACTTGGCACAAGCCAATTTCAGGAATAGATCTGCGTAGATTTGCAGTAGGAAAATACTTTCTGCTATTGTCACATACTGAGCAAACGCCTGTATCTTCAATTATCCATGCACAAGAAGGATTGGGGGGACCTGTGGGTTTGGAGAAATTGTTGTGGCAAAGCCAGAATAAAATGGGTATTTGGGAAGTTTTTATATAGAGGCTGAACTTAAAAAGAAATAAAATATTACATAGATATCTTTCCCACTGTCCCCACCCCGCATGAACCTAGTAACTACTCAATAATCGTAAATAAATCTGGTGGTTTGCCCTCAGCTGACATGCAGATGTTCCTATGACCTAATCCTCACAGCTATTTCTGCAGAATTATTTTTTCATACTAATAGGTTCTATATATCATATGGTGATACAAATACATTTGTTTTATCAGTCTTTATATGAAAGCAAAATTTGTTTCCAAACCAGGAAAATTAATCAGTTTCTGAACACCATAGTGCTGTCTCAATATCCTGTGTGTGCAGAAAAAATCATCTAAATAGACTGTTTTCATTTTAACTTATCCTGCGTAGCCAGTCATGTTCCCAGTAATTAGAAATGCATTCAGAGATACTTACATCTGAATAGGTTTTATACTGCAATTGCAAAACGTAAAGAAAAAAAAAACAAAACAGAAAACAAAAAAAAAAGCTCAGTATTGCAGTTCTTTCCTGTATTCAGATTTGCTGAATTTAATTAAACTGGGGTTTTTGCTAAATTAAACCATATATAATTATTTACTGTGATTTTAAAATTGAAATGAATCTTTGAAAAAGAGACAGATATACTTATGTTCTGAATTTAAAAGTGAGTCATGAGATTGTTTTCAGATAATAAAAACTAAAGCTAGCTGAATAACAGATTTTGAGTTTGATGAGAATGAGGGACAGTTAATATCCATTTCATCTTTTCCTTCATCCATGGAGAAGATAATATAATTTCCTTTCTCTCTTGACTGTCTCTCCCAAGAAGAAAAAACTGTTTCTTGTTGTGCTTTCCTTTTCCAGATGTGTGTGATGATTAATCACTGTATGTGTCTAGACCCCATGATAATCTCTGTCCCTGTTTCTGTCTCTACATTCATCTTTGGCATCATGTGTTTAGTTTTAATACAGTTCGATTGATTTGTTTGCAGCTACAACACTGTTTTCATTCTTTTCCCCTCTGAAGCATCTTTATAGCACAAATACAAACTTGCCCATACTCTCAAGCTGTGTAAAATTGATTTGCGAGAACAGATTGCAAAACTTAAGTGTATGGTAATACATAGCCCAGATCCGCAATGCCTGCATTAAAGATGCTATAGTGGAGTTAAGAAGGACGTGATTTTTTAGGACTTTTCAAAAATTTCTATTACCTTTACTCATTTTCAACCCAATGATCATGAAAGAAATGGGACTCAAAATAGCTTTTTACAGTATAAATAAAAGTGCCTGTGCTGGTTCCCATGTGTCTGTCCCCTCCCTCTCTGTACATCTTTATCACCTCTCTTCCACTAAGGAAGTGACAAAAATGAGATCCATAACGGGATGCTCTATTAGTTTACACTCAGTAAAAAAATAACTAAGGTCAAAATAATTATACAAAAGCTCCAGATTTTTAATTTTAAAATGGCATTGAGTGACCTTTCAATCTGTTTTTTTTTGGGGGTAAAACATCTGAAGGTCAGAGAAAGTTAAAATTTCTCTTAGTTTTGGACTGATTTTTGATTGTACTTAATGACAACTTATTCCTAGCTCTGGTTCTTTATCAGATTGCACACTGGAAGGTGCCTATCCCTGGTCCACTTAGTGCCCCCAAACCTTGCAGCAGTAGCCACGTTTATGAGGTGAGTAGCATTAAAGAAAAATAATCTTAGAAATACTGGACAAACATTTACCATTTCATTCTCACATGCGTTTGATAAGTCTGCAGAATCCCACAAAACATTGACCAATTTTTCTGGTATGCCTTGAGAACAGTATGTGAAACTGAATTCACGGGCAAATCTCAGCCTAAAATCTGTCTTATACCTAAACTTTTACTGATAAACAAGGACACCGAAGGTTGTTTCTAAGATTCCTGAGATTCAGAGGGCTAATTATTCTCTCCGTTCTCTTCCAGCAATATCCAAATGATACTACCTTTCCTTATAAACACTTCTAGTCGCCCCAAGTTATTTATTATTCAGGGCTTCAATACTGTCTACTTTTGAAGTCAGCACGAGTTTTGCCATGGTCTTCAGAGGAGCCAGCAGGTGAGTAAAAGTAACAAAATAAAGCATATGATCAAGCCTGTGGGTAATTCTGGGACTGGAAACTAGGACCCCTTCCATTATTTCAGCTTCTACATATTTGAATGTAACTAATGCCACTCTTTTGATTTAAAGCAATTTTGCTATAATCTGTTCAGCACTTACTCCCCTATTTTTAACCATTCTTGTATTGTTTTCTGTGAGTTATTTCAATTATTTTCTCTCTTTTTTTTTTTTTCCTAATGGAAATATTACTGGAATTTAGAAATGTTGTAGTACATTGTGAATTATTTTACTGTACCATATAGTGCTGCAAAAAACAAATTACAGATAATATTTAAAAAAAGAAAAAAGTCAATAATATTAGAAATAATTAATCTGCATAATTATTCTGAAGAAATTATGAGGAAAGTAGTCCCAGCTAGACTTAGGTATATAGAAGATAGTGAATAATATTGGGATTTGTTGTAAAATCAGCAAGTACAACTAAATGTCTAAGCAACATACCTGTTGATTGAGAGTGCTAGCCACGATCATTAATTTGTGTTGGAAAGTATTTTTTAGTGTAATATTTATTACAAAATTATATGTTGCTATTAATAAGTTTCTTAATATTTTATATTAAAAAAAGAGGAATGTTATCATTGCATTAATGCCTTTTTTTTTTTCTTTTTATCTAATCTCTGGAGTGCCAATTTCAAGACAACAAGACAAAAGTAAAACCTTGAGTTCTGCAGAATAAAAATAGTTGTGTGATTGACTGGACAGTGCTATGGAAGGAAATATCTATTCTACCTATTTTATGATGTTGGAAAATTTTAGAACCTTCTGTTATTACTAAAACATGGATGTACATGTAGAAGACCAAGTTTTGACAGCATAGAGTTGAAGTGCACAGCAAGTTAAAAATATGGTTTTCATAGAGACTGGAGAGCTCTGCTGATTATGTTTGAAATAAACACCTGATTGTCGCATCTCATATTTACTCTACTGTAATAAAAAATGTTACAGACCTATGTTAGTAATTTTTTACAAAGCATTTTGCAAAAAAAATAAATAATGTAAGCATTATATTCCTGTTTAGAAATACAGAGAATGGTGTTCTGCAGACACCTATAGTCCAAAGCAGATTTTCTTGAAAAAAGAAAGAGAGTGAGCTACCTGAACTACTGAATGCAGTGGTAGTTTTACTTAAAAATATGAGACTGTAACTGCACTTTGGGGTTTAGGAGTGTTGAAGGATTAATTTCAGCAGTACAAGCTCTGAAGAAAGTCTGGAAATAAACTTGTTCTCCTAGGACTACAGGAAATTCTGAAGTGGCTTGAGTTCTATAAATTACAAAAGCTATTGCTAGAGCTAATTGAATCAATCTCTAACAAAGAAAAGATAAAACAGAGCAAAAAGTCAAAAGTTCATTTCCATATTTGAAGAAGAGAAGGGTATGAACAAAGCAAGCAAACTTCCTTGGCCCAGCTAAACAATAGAAATTGCAGCTGCACCAGTTTCTCCACTGTTCCCTCCTCTCCTGGAAAACGAACCCACCTTTTACAAGAGTTTTACTGCCAAAAACACTGTAGAAAAAGACACCAAGCCAGTTGGGGGTGGAAAGAGAGATACACAGAGAAATGTAACGATTTAGTAAAGGCACAAATAGGATGAGTTTTCCTGTTGTCTGACTTCTAGTCTTTTACCAAAAGAAATGGTCATGTTTCATTTTCTTTCCCCACTGATTATAGTCATCTTCATGAGCAAGATTAATCACATAAATCTTACTACAGAGAGGTTACAGGGCAATTTCTAAGACTACAGACTATAAGATTTGTATATTGTGACATCTATAAACCAGAAAATGGAATGTACAAGGACTATCTGTGACAAAAGTATGGACGTCCAGATACCTATCTAACAAACAAAAATATTGCAACAAAAGTATTTCAGAATCTCTCACATTTGCCTTGTGCTCTTATGGATGCCAGTGGGATTTGGAGGAAACTTGTATTCTGGCTGTTCTGTCCCACCTTATCTTGCCGTAGCAGTTGTCATTGCCTTCCCATGTACAGCCCAAGTTTGCTCCAAATGTTTTCTTCTGTGAATTCGGTGTATTAAAGCATACTAGATGTTATAAACTCTTTGCAGGATGGCAAATTATTTCAACCTAACTTGAATCAAAGTTTGGAAGTCACAAAAATTGAGAATTTGAAGGCAAGTTGGGAGGACAAATACTGCTTTATTGAAGGAAGGGTTCAGTTGCCTCTCATCTGCGGTAGCTTCCAGTGTAATTTCCATCATGACTATCATTCAGAGCTCTTGTATTTCATGACTACCTTGTAATAAGCATCAATATTACTGGTTGGTCAGTGGGCATCAAGTCAGATATTATACTTCTCTCAGAAGCCATGGAAGACGAACATACTTCCTATCCTTATCTATGGCAATTAATTATTATAGATACAGATATGAAAACACAAAATAAAATTAATTATTTCCACATTTAAAAAAAAATGTAGGAAACTATGTATTTCTTTCCAATAGTGGTAATTCTCAAATGTTATTATTCCAATTCCTACAATTAAAATCAGCAACCACTCCCAATGTTATTTTTTCCACTAAAACGTTATGGGTTTCATAAAATGTATTTACTACAAATAGTGCTTCATTTATTCATTAAGGCCAGTGCAGTATACAAATTGATTTTGGTGTCCACTTTAAGTAAAGGTCTTCAAAAGACAGGGGCCTTTGACAGTATTTAGGACAAAACACTGCATTTGAAATAAACAAAGTGACTATGTGAAAGTGTACCCACTTGTAATTTCTGAAATGTAATTGTAATTTCTTTTTATGAGGTTTCTAAATGCTTTTTGTCTCACGTGATATTTTTATATACATTTAAGTGTGCTTATGGATTACACTTGTGTGTAAAGAGCACTGAAGTTACTTCTTTTCTGCTTATATAAAAATAATGCATGGAGGTAAAAATGTATTAGTGATAGGACATTAGCCAAAAGTAAATGCTATCCAAATAAATGGTATCTCAATAAAGACAAAATAATTTTTTGTTCTTCTGTTCCCCTAAAACACAATCTCTTATTCCTTGAAATATTTCAAATCTGATACTCTAGTGTCTTTTGCATATTCTTCTAAATAGAATCATTTGGTTTAAATTTCAGTCTGAAGATATTTTCCTCTTTAATATAAAACCCCAACAACTGCTTAGGATGTCACAAAACTATCAGAACAGTTTTTAAAAATAGTTCTACTGAAACAATATATTACTGACACCACTTTTACAAAGCACTTTTATTTTAAGGAGGTTTTCTATTTTAGTGTACTGAACTGTTTCCAACCTTAGCCCCAATACATGCTTCTTACTATACCAGCTAGAGAAATTGGATGAGTCCACAAAAATTTTTGAATCATTCAGTATTGGGGGATCTGTGTTTTGCTTATTTCCATCTCCTGAGTGACACCTACCTGTTTGAATACAAGATGTACAGTGAATACAGTGTGTTTCTTCATGCTCTAAAAATATTCAGTTCTACTGTATGTTGGCTTTGTGTGGGTTAGTGACCAGTAGGATCTCCAGTAACATCTTTTGTGAGAGTACAGAACCAATACAAAAGTAATTTATCAACTACCTAATTATGATGGTTACCTCCAGAATAAAGATAATTATTAAAGAAATCTAATAACCTTTACACAAAACTTTCAAAACCATTCCCTGATTGAATGTTTATTTATGCCATTGATCCATCTCTTTGTAACAATAACTGAAAAATTTATCACAAATTTGATACAAAGCTTGATTGACTTCCAAAGTTTTTCTGTTTTCTTTCTGTTTTTAGAGGAATCAGAAAATTAAATTGAATATAATAATGTCAGTGTCTTGAGATTCACATTCTTAGTAACATCACTTTGTGACACTGGCTTTCCTTCAGTCAATTCTTCATTAAAACATTATCACATGCAAGTTATGAGTGGTCACATGGTGCTGAGATACAGCAATGCTTTCTTCCCATACTGCAGTTAGAAAACCCTCTTTGTGCCTGCATAATATAAAATGTTGATAACAATACCTTACCTCTTCACTGAAGAACTATACATTAAAATGTTATTGTACTGAACGGACAAAACAATGCTTGTTTCATCATGGCTTAGATAATGTATATTCCATTTATATTTAGAAGGAATAATTATCTTCAAAGAACAGATTGATGAAAGTAAAATTATCTTTTTCTCTAAATTTATTTTTTTCAAGAGTTGAAAGTGAGTGTAAGGTATGTGCTGGTTTAATTTTGTAACCTCCCTTGTAGCCCATTAAACCACTTCTATATAAAAAGATGAGAATGTACTAATGATCTCCGGATTATGGCAATAAGCAAAATAGTTATGGGAGGTTTTCTAAGGACATCATGTAAATGTCAGTCTGAATGACAATATCCTCTTAATATGATGTTGTGGTAACTTTACACTTTGCTTAGTAAAAGCTAGAATCAAATGAGAAGTTCAAACCACAGAAATTCAATTCCAAACAAACTACTGTAACTTCCAGTGGTAACTTCAGAGGATGACAGAGTCTCAAAAGGATCACAGAAAATAGAAATATTTTAATGGGTTTCTAGACTTTCTAGAATTCACACTAACTCTTTTTGATCTTTTATATCAAAGGAGCAACAGGTGGTTGCTTTCTAAAATGAAAGGTGCCAGTGATTTTGAATATTTACTGAGTATTTAAAAAAGAGGAAATTTATTAGCCAGTCAATATTTTTCTTGAGATTTCATTTCAAACCTTTCTTCCTAGTATAGAAATCAGCATATAAACACTTCTAAACACTTACAGATAGTTTATCTATTTAGTCTAACATCTCAGAAGATGTTTTCACTTTACTGCACAAGAAACAGAAACAAAAACATGAGGTGATTTTAAATTCTCAGACCAGGCCTGGTAATGTGCCAGGATGAAGGCCAGCCAAAACCTCTATTACAGGATTATTTTTTACACATATAGGTATCCAAAAAAAGAATGTTGATTTTCCAAGAATGATCAGCTTATGCACTATATTTTTTATGCATTTTTTTTCCCGTGGTGGTGGTGTCACATTAATTCATAATTCGGTATAAAAAAAAAAAAAAAAAAAAAAAGGGTTGTGGTTCATGT
This sequence comes from Microhierax caerulescens, assembly GCA_035590215.1. Taxonomy (NCBI): domain Eukaryota; kingdom Metazoa; phylum Chordata; class Aves; order Falconiformes; family Falconidae; genus Microhierax; species Microhierax caerulescens. The sequence continues at coordinate 1,784,196 of JAVJGJ010000001.1, forward strand.
GCTATTCTTCTCATTAGAGCATAAATATCCATGGAAATACCACATGTCATCAAATATTTCTGTTCTTTTGCTTCTTCCTTCAGGCAATACTTTGCATTATCATCCAGTTGATTGTTTGGAAAGTTGTAATATGGATTTCATTTCAGTCTGATTGACTAAACCCCAGCTCATATGGCACTATTTCCTAGAGCCAGGATTTAATCAGAGGGACTTGATAAATGTCTATTTCAGAAGTTTTTTTCCATGAGAAATATTTTGCACTGATAACAAGACCCTTTCATACATATTTGCACAGCCAAATGAATTATATTGATTAGAAACTCTTAATACCTATTCAAGCAAACATTTCAGTGGATGTTTTAATTTTTTAATTTTAAAACTTTTTTATTTGAATATGGAAGTCAATAGTCAAGCTTATTGACAATGCATATTATTTTTGGCTGCATCTTAGTACGCTGAACTACTTAAAGAGGTGCTACCTCTTGGGATTGAGATTGATATTGCCAGCTTTCTAATAAATATTCAACCATGGAGACAAAGTGTTTTCTCAAACCTGCAGGGTCCCTGTTGTGCTGAATGTTTCATATAAGTATGGCTGAATTCACTAAAACTTTGTCATGCTGAATATTATCAAGGAATTCAATTTTCATCTGAACTACAACTTTTTCAATGTGCTTTCCTAGATGCTTTGGTTCATCTATTCCATCAGTTAGCAAACCTAATATTTGACGAATGTCAGTTTCAGTAATTTCCGCACATAAGGCAAATGTAAACCAAGGTAAATACAGCATGAAGACTCTAAACCTAGGGCTTCATCATCTCTGTTCAGTTAAGCGGTGACTGCAAAAGCAGGGCATGGATAGGCATGTTTCATCAAAAAATAAAACCAGATTGGTATGGGTCAAATGTAACGCTGAGTGATACTGGTGTGAAAGTAAACAGGTTTTGGGGTTATTTACAGTTGCAGAAAATGAAAATCACAAGATTAGAAAAATCTCTAAGTTCTCCTATGGTTTTATATACTATTTGTCACATGCCAGAATAGGTACCAATCTCTGAATACTTACATGGATTTGGATACTCTCAATTTCTCATGTAAAAGTAATTCTATTTTCCTCAGTATTATTTTGCTGTGTCCCAGTGCTTGTGCAGGCATTGGAATGTAGAAATCCAACCAAGTAAATGTTCTAAATCCAAGACCATAGTGTCATTAGACTGCTTTTCCTTCTATAACACTATATATTAGCATCCCTAAGACAGCAGAAGAGGTTTGAACGTGGTAAGATGAGAGGGTATTTTCCCTGAGTACTTTTAGGAGTGATTGTATGAGACAAAAGTAGATTTTCTGGACTGCTTGTAGTGTAACGTAGAATGGGTTTTCAGTGAATCCCCAGCATTGTCAACAATGTTGTACTAAAGCTGATTTTGCAGTAATGTCCAACTAGACCAGCAGCTGCAGAGTGGATGCCTCGTTCACCGGCAGGTAGTCATGGCAACACGGAGCTGACTCACACCAAGGACCACAAAGAGCAATAGTGACAAAACCGGTGTCACAGCCCTTGACCCCTGAAACTAGTGATTTGGACTAGTGCAGGGTATGGAAATGGTATACCACATGACAGCAGTACGCAGTTGGATCTGTGACTTGGGATCTTTCAGCAACAGGGGCCATGATGGGCATAAGTTCACTGGTTGTACATGGATACTCCAAGCATTCCAAATAATTCTGTGTGCATAAGGCAGCTGAGCAGCAGCAAGCATTCTTGTTCTCTGAAAAAGTGTTTTGGCTGGTAGGTAATCCATGCATTTTTTCTTTTTATTTTGTAGAATAACAGGCTTCTTCCTTTGTTTTAGAACCAAAGGCAAGATATTAATATAATTGCTACCATAATACTTCTACCTTTTTATTAGTCACAAAATCAAATTCTACAACTGCATGAAAGCTGACTAGAAAACTGTGGACATATAGATTACATTAATTGCATTGTTAGTGCTGTTTAATAATTCTCTACAAAACAGCATGCATCAAAACTTCATTATTGAGTAAACTTTCCTGTTAGTAAAAGCTGAGTACCGTGATGCTGCAAGATGAGCCTCCATCCTTTAGAATGGAACTGGGCATCCTGCTCTAGGTGCCTGTGAAATTTGTACGCGTATGGAGAGTAACGCTGAAAAATGCACAGTGATAGGACAGGTAGGTAAAATGGACGCATTAAGTATGCAACTGACAGGCAGCAACCAGGGACGGGTGAAGGCAGAGTTTCAGCTGGGATAGAGTTAATTTTCTCCCTAGTAGCTGGTACAGTGCTGTGCTTTGGATTTAGGATGAGAATAAT
>JAVJGJ010000001.1:1792681-1803734 GCA_035590215.1 Microhierax caerulescens
TGTTTCTATTCTCTAAAAGATTGGTTGGGGCTGGCAGGCAAGATGCTTAAACAGACCCTGGCAAAAGGCTGTTTTACTGGCAAGATCTGAGACCACATTTTCAAACAGCAGCTCTGCTACTCTTTGTTCAAATGTATCGTGTATTCCTTGTTTGTGATGGGCTAGCAGAAAAGTAGGAGGAAACCATGCAGTATTTCATTTTGCATAAAATTTACTTCATGCAGTTATCCTTTCCCTTCCCTGAACCTTATCTCTCTGATGAAGATGGTGGGTCAGAACACTCAAGTGCACTGCACAGGACATCCGTAACTGCACCATGTCTCTCAGGATAACAAAGCAAAATGATTGAAAAAAACTTAAATAGGGCATAAGGAACTAGAGCTGCCAGTTAGAAAACAATTTGCACTAATGAAATCTTGCCCCTAAGTCAGGGTTGCAGACAGATGTCTCTGCTCATTCAGCATTCAGAGCCTGTGTCCAAGAGTGCCACTTTGGACCTGTGGTCTGCTTCCTTCTTAAATGTCCAACACATTCATTTACAATCAGAATTATCATTTAAGGTCCCTTTTCACTTAAGAGTACTACTGTTTCTTTTCTGTGAGGAGTCTTGACAGGACTTTCTGGCAGGCCTTGTGTGAGCCCTTCTTGCATATATATGAACATCTTCTTTGGAATTGAGCCTGCTGCTCCAGTTTTTCAGTAGTCTTCCACTGAAACTGTCAAAGCTGCAAGTGTTTGTTTTAGATTAGCTGTGTTTGGCTTTGACATATCCAGATTCGCATACTACAGCTGGAAACCCTTGGAGGTAAAGAATACCCATACAGCCCTCTCCATACATTGAGTTTCAGTCTGTCTTTTTCAAAAACAGAAAGCAGCAAGCAGTTTGGACCTTCACAGCAAACAGCAAGGACCAATATGTGTTAAACAGAGAGGCTAATGAGAGCGGAAAGCTGCCAAAAAGACATCCACTTAACAGCTTTCTTAGCTGAGCTAACTTTGGTGAGGCAGTGTACTTGGGAAATTTTTTTTGCAGCAGAAGCAGCCTGCATAATGTGAGTAATGGCTTCCTGTTTGTCTGAATTTTCGTTTGCTAAATATACATTCCCTAAATTGTTTTGATTACATTCCAAATTTATTTCTCATCTGAATAAGTTTATAGAAAAAAGTGTAAAATGCACATATTACCTCATCATACTAATTTTTATTTTTGCCAGAGAAACAGATAGGAACCATGCAAAGTACCCCAGAAAACACTGTTATAATACAGAAGAAAATCATGTTTTGGACCACAGCCTAAGATATACCAAAGATAAATTGATTGAAACAATACTTTTCAAGCAGATTAAAAATTTCTGGGGTTGGTGCAGGTTTTCTTTTTAGCCAGGAATCTTCATACCACATGATTTCAGAAATTGTTTAGATTCCAATAACTAATTTATTTTTTTTTTGTTGACACGTCATTCACTGAGGCAGGTTTTATTTGGTTGTAATATAAATTTGGTTGGATATAAACAGTCTTTTCTCATGGTGACTCGGTGATTTAGCCATCCCTGTTATTTTGAGTCCATTTGCTCTTCTGTAATAGCTTCTAGTTTCATTAAGTTTTCTTTAATAATACAGAGATTTACAACAACATTTTGTAACACTGTCAGAGCAGACACTTGTTTGTTTTGATGTGACCCACAGTTTTTCTAACTACAATGTATGTAAATGTGTTGTACAGTTTGCTTTTGCTGTCATTACTGCTCTAATTTCTTTCCTGGACTTAGCCAAAATTGTTTGGAAAACCCTGGGAGGACTGATTAGCCCTCGCATCACACATATAATGTGTTGACACTTTCTCCAGCGGCCCAAGGAGCTGTCTGAAGTCGATACACAGTTACTAGCCTCAGGCGAATCTTATCCACTTGTTGCTAATCTCCTAATTTGTGTTTTGCTGAGAAGGAGATGCTAAAGATTTTCATTAGTTGGATCTATGCTTAGGCATCACACTTGTCTGCTCTTAGCTGTTTACAGCTGATGACATAGCTCCTGGAACTACAGATTCATTGTAATCCACTGAATAAAAACTCCCTCCTCCCCCACAGCTCAACTGCCTGGGTGCCTGTAGGACAATATGTTTCTGGTAATATTCCCTGCATTTTGCCTTCTTTGAAGAAATATTTATGTCATCTAAAGAACTATGTGTCTGCCACACCTTTCACAGTGTCGGTATTGTCTTGTGTTGGAATTCTTGGATCCTCTGTAACATTCAGAATCTTTTTCATGGGTGAGGGAAGTCCACCTTATAAGTAAAAATGAACCCAAGGATTTATTGTTACCATAATGGAAATCTTAGGCTACTTCAGGAATCATCACTAGTCTAGATCTAATTGTTACAGAAAAACAAAGAATACCAATGCAGATAGAGTATTTATGTACAGAAAAGTATTGCAATAATATCAATAATACAATTAAAATAGTAACACATGAACTTACTTTCCCTTTTCTTGGTGTTATGCTTACCCTTCCACTGCTCCTCTGGGTATGAAGGTCAGTGGCTTCATGCTGATGTTGCTGGTGGGGCTATGACAAGTCAGCATCTGGAGTCCTTTGCCAGGAGGAATATGATGTTCTTGTTAATGATTTCTTCGGGTTTTTTCCCCCCTTTCCACTTCATGTCATTTATGTCTGCTAGCATGCAAACACATTACTCTTTCTTCAGTGGCACAGAGCTCCAAGTTAAACCTGAATTTACTATAAATGGTACGCGTTATGTATGTTAGATACTATTTCTTTGTTCTCTTTCTCACCCCTATAACTAGTTATGTCCAGCTCCAGCTCTATTTCTTTTGCACTGACCACTAGTGAGTCTAGTGGTCTCCGGTGTCAAGCCTGTGTCCCACCTCTTACCAACCCCACATCTTTACTCATTCACACCACACCCTGGGTCTTCTCAAGGCTCCCAACATCATGCATTTCTACACTACACCATAGTAAATATCCCACTCTACCTACAACAACCTTGGTTACTGCTATCTGTGTAAAATTATAGCTGTAACATACACAACTAAACAAGAGTAAAATAAATTAACCTTAGACAAATGGTCATGTACAGAAATAGCTGTAGCAGCTAAGTCAAGTAAAATGAAGCTGTGGGCAGGTCAAGAGAAGTTCAAACCGAACAAACCTGATGAAAAAGAAAAGTCATTCCCTTCGCCGTATTTCCTTATTTGTTATCCTCCACACTGGTCTCCGGTAAAGGTGGATGAACAGTTCAGTTTGTAGCCTCTGCCAAAGACCTCAATTCTGCACCATGGAAAATTCTACAGGACATTTCTTCTTTGACTTTTTTCCTTCTTGTGGGATAAATAAAATAGCTGCCCAAAAGACCATGAGAATCAACACTGCAGAGCTACTCTACCCTCCCATCCCAAAGAGATACGTTAAACACACATGCCAGCCTACATTTACACTGACAATAGCATTCAGGTTCTGCTCATAATATCAATTGACACCAGCCTAAACCCCTATAAACTACCAAACACCCTTGTCTAATTTACTTACCAGTAATCGCAGTATGTTCCACATTATTAAATAGTACAGGGTCAGTGGAAAACAGTTTCTGAAACAAGTCCATATTTGTTTACTTGTTTATGATATACCACATTACAGCAACCAACCACCCTGGACATTTTAAATATTCAATATGTATATTTGTCTACTAAGTTACCTTCGTGTGTTCTATCTTTATTTATCTTTTGAAATGTAAACCAACATCTGAAGATTGATGTGACATTTTCATACCTCAGTACTTTTGTTCCCTAGTATACATCAAGACAAAAACAACATTAAAAGAATGTCTGAATTACAAGTATGATTGCATCAGTCTTTGGAACAATATAGAATTGGCCACCAAACCCAGCTAATAGTATGGTACCTCTAATGAAATAGAAATAATTAAATAGCTTATTTGACAGTGAGCAATATACTTATGTTGAACTTCTGGTTTGAAAATTAAAAGCAGTAATCTTAATAAATGTTATATAATTTAAAATTTATGTATAAGGTTTGTTTCCCTTCCTTTTTGTGTAAAAGCAGCCTTCAGGAATAGGCTTACTTAGCTTTTAGTAATCTTAGAATCATGTGCTCTAAAACCTGCATTACTGGTATGAAGCCAGGTTTTAAAATACAGGATTTAAAACCAAAGTTCATGGCAAACTCCTGTCCAGGAAATATTTGCTAGTGTCTGTAAAACATTAACTGTATTTTATTGCCTCTGCTGTCTAGTTTACAATCAGGATCAAGTAAATTGTGTAAAGACAACCATATTTTCAGTAAATAAAATCAGATTGTTAATAGGTATTCAGCATTTGAATGTAAAGAAATGTAATCCATGGCACTGTTTCTGTTAACTTTTGAATTGCCAGTAACAAGTTCACTTGCTGGTTAGGATGTCAGTGATGCCACCCTATACATCAGGACAGCCTCTTGTTTCTGCTCAAGCTTCCCTACTTGCACAATGATCTGATGATTTCTCTGTTTTTTTCAATACTTCAGCAATCAGATCCAACTGGAATTAAAGAGAACCTTCTGACAAGTTCTATACAAGTATTGTTATGATCTCCAGTCTTACAATAGTATTGTTAGTCAACTATCATGCATTATTTTTGGGAGGCTTACTGCATTGTTCTGGGACCAGTAAGAAAGGCTACTCTGACAGATAATTTGTCACTTATCAATAAGATGTGTTTCAGTCTTTTTAAACTAACTTATAGAACAAATTAGACCTTATCCTATACTACTAAGTTTTGGAATTCAAAACATATTTTGATTTTAAAGATGTACACACAAAAGTGAAATAAGCTTTAGGAAAACTACTTTGAAAAAGAATTTGTGCTGTTTGTGATTCATGACAAAATCACTTTTGAAGTGCTTCTAATCCTATTTTTCATTTGTCTTAAGGAAACAAGGCAGTAATATACCTCAGTGGTGTAAGGTGGGATGAAATATTAGTTATAGGAAATTGAGCATAGCATTATAAACTGCTCTTGTGGCTGATCAAGAAGCTGCTATTTTTTTGAAGTATTACAGAGAAACAGAGGATACAGATTGGGTTTTAGATGCACAGATTTTTCTTTCTAATTCATGTTCTGTAAAGAAATGAGTCTAGTAATAGCAACTGATATGATTGACAGATGTCTATAGAATATGCTGGGGTAGGAACAATCCATCAAACTCTTACAGAGTACCCGTCTTCAAAGATGAAAAGATATCGGTAAAACTCAAAGCTTATTTAGTGTTTTGTTTTCAGCCTTGATCCCTAGTTCTGTGAAATCAATGAACATAACTCCACTATATTTAACAGACATGAGTATTCTGTGAGGGATTAGCAACAAGCAATGGTGTGGCATGAGCCTTGACAAGAGGAACTCTGGAAACTCCTGTCCAACTGTCTAATTCTTTTCCTAACTCACATCTGTATCTTGTGTCCCAGTACTAGCAAAACTAGCCAGCTGCAACAAGGCTTTTACCATCACATACCAGGTTAACTTCAACAAGCAGTTCCTGGGCCTTTCCCCAGCACAGCCACCAATCCCTCACAAGGTCTCAGAAGTTCATCTGGCATCCATGCTGTTTCTTCATCCTCCTCAGGCCAGTCCACCCTGTTTCTTGCCTCTCCTATATTCAGAGCATGCTCTCTCTCCTCCCTCTGTTTCTTCCAGATCTCTCTCTCCATCCAGAGGTCCTTTTCCACTCCCCCTTAGAGCTATTTAACTACTTGGCAGGAACCAGCCACAGCTGCACCTTGTCCACATCAGCCAACCCACCGCCCTTGAAGGCAGCCCACAGCTGTGTATTATCAATGTTAATTAACCTGCCTTCATTCCTCTACAATCCCTCTACAACCTGCTCATTCTCCTTCCTTAAGTCCTCAATGAATACTTAAGAGCTTTTATCTTACTGGTGTGCATATTTAGTACAGTCATGACACACAATCAGTTTTGCTTAAACTAAAACAACAAAAACATCTATAAGTTACTTTCAACTTGGGAAAGATTTCAAAGCAGCATTTGTAAAGTGCTTTTCTCTTGTTGGACCCTCTAACTTCAGTATAGATTTCTTCCCTGAATACCTTTTGTATCAATAATAGATATTTTTTCCTGCATACTTTTTATATTGTTTACATTACTTTTCAATGCAGTTTAATATTGGAACCATCAAATTTTATAGCACCATAAAGTTATAAAAGCTATACCAATTTCTAACATAATATTTTATATGGAAATGGTAAAGATTTTCTGTGAAGTCAGCCTTCCAAAAAGGCCTGTAGTGCTGCTCTCCACAGACAGTAATAATAGCAATGATATTTGTTTAATACCTTTCTTCTAAGATTGGCAAATACTTTGCATGAAGTCCTAAATCTGTCTTTCCCTCAGACTACGCCAATGCGTTTTGTCTAAGCAGGAGTACAAATGGTAAATAGCAGTACTGCTTTTATAGATGCTATGCCCATTATGAGAACATAAATGTTGCCCCCTTTGCCGAGTTTTGGTCATCGGTGGCATCGGGCATCCTCCCTCTCTCACTAAAAAAAAGAGGGGGATGACTGAATATTGACACGCCACCCTTTACCTACAGTTCTTTTGGGACCCACAAACATTTCCCCCCCAGTCATTTGAGTCTCCATTGTGCTGTAACGTAAACAGATATTTTTCTACTGTTCTGAGCAGAAACCGAATTGCAAGAATTAAAGCAATCATGCAGGTTCATATGAGCAGTGAGGGAGGATCTGAGGTAGGATACATTGTACCAAATGACTGGTTCTTCATTTTAGTGATTTGATCAGTATCTTTAGAGTGTGAGTCATTTAACTTTGGTGCATATTGGAAAGGCATACATTCACCCAATTTGGTAACACTACATATAGTGTAATTTTTTTCAGTATATAAAAGGGAACTTGAAATGACCTGTCTATGAGAAAAAAAAAAAAACAAAAACAACTGACAAACACAAATAGTCTGTCTCCTCTTAGAATGGCTTTCTAAAATTTCTCAACTACCAGTTATTTGTTAATAATTTTTTCCTCTTCCAATCAAATGAAAATGATTTACTTGTCAGGGGCAACCCAATACTATCAGGTTTTTTGTGTTATGTCGGAATGCTTGGTCAGAACAGGTTATATTTTAGCAGCTTTAATTCTAGTAAGCCTTGATGATGTCCAGTGTTTTTAGGATATAAAAGTGGAAAGAAATCTCATGCGGTATTTGCAATTTCACTTCTTCCAGATAGCCCAAGCTCTTCTTGCAAGCCAAAAGCTTTAGATCTCCTGAACACAGTAAGAATCTTGTTACTGCCTTGCTTTTGAGAGAATGTAATCCTTTTGTAATGCGCAAATAGGAATGCAGTGCTGAAATATCCAGAAGAACCACTTCAAGCTGTTGTAACATCAACTTATTAGCATGGAAATGTCACCTTCTGTGATTTAACTTTGAATATTAGAAATTATGGTCTGTTTTGTGAAAGAAAGCTTCTTTTTTAAGATTACTGTTTTATATACTTAACATAGGTCAATTACAAATAAAACCAAAGACCAGTAAAATGATTGATGCAATTCCAAATATATATTCGAGTTTTCCCCTCTCACTTAGTGTTTTCTTACAAAATTGTACAGAATTTATTTGAAAAGCATTTCTATTACTAGGGCTATTGTGTGAATACTTAGAAAATATTCAGTTTATTTCACTGAATGTCAGGACTAGAGTGTGGTTGGTTTGGTGGGTTTTTTTTTTGTTTGTTTGTTTGTTTTTTTCTTTTAATAAGAAAGCTAAAGATATGATTTGGATTCTTGTCAGTCTTCATTCAATAAATTGGTATCATCTCTTCACCGTAGCTGCCAAGATCATTTTCCTCTTTACCTGATGTATCACTGCTTCATATTTTAGTCTCTGCTTGCTTGTTTGTTCTCCCACTGCAGCCTCATAGCCTGACATGTATGGCATTACCATCATTTGTAACTGGCCACAGGCTTTGTGCCAACTGCAGACTTCAAGCCTGTCTGGACCTCCCTGGACAGTCTTTTAGCTTGTAATACCAGATTACCTATTATCTATTCTGGTTTTGCTTTAGCTTAGGTTGGTACAGTTGTGCATCTACTGCTATGGATACTGTAGGCAACACAGTAATAACAAGTTACTGACTGGAATGAACTATCTACGGCCCTAGCATAAAAATCAGTGTAGAGGACTGTATGCATGGGAAAACAAATAAGGCCTTGAAAGTGCATGAACAGAATGATCATAGAGGCCACAGGGCTATAAACAGCTCAGCTGCAGTCAGTTACTGGTCATAAAATATCCACAACCTTGGGAGCTTGGTGAAATCAGTGTTAGGGAGACTGAATGAAGGACAAATACCATCATTTGTAACACACATCTTATATAGTAAAATCAGACATAATGTGCACTTGCATGAAAAGGAGGAAAACAACAAGTATAAAGCATGCTAGAAAACATAAGAAAATAGGGCCAAGAGGATCCTGGAGTCCGGACAAAGAAATGGTAAACTTTAATACTTTACTTGTCTCACTGAAGGACTTGGTCTGCTGAAGGCTTGCTGTAAACCACCCTCCTCATTTTGAAGGTGTTCTCTTTAGGACCCAGGAGGGCAGTGGAAGGCTGACCATACCACCAGAGAAAGGGGTAGGTACTAGAAAGTTTGGGTATATATAATTTTAAATGTGTATAACTTGAACTAACAATATATATTCCATTGGACTGGTAGGACTTTGATTAGAGTAACAGTAAAATACTGGGTTTACATATATGTTGTGTTCTTGTCTCTAATAAGTTCCCGATTGTATGAAACAAAGGAGAACTCAAGCAACCCAAGCTGCGTCTTATATGCAATGAATTGGTAATACCCTTCAGTGCGGTGTTTTTACCCTTGAACTCCACCATTCCCTACTGTTCCTTCTTCTGTTCTCCTGTGTAGTCTTAGACCTTTGAAATTCTAGCATCTTATCACACCCATCCACTTTTCAGGTTTTCTTTTGGACCACAAAACTCCTAATATAAACTCCCTCAGGTATTTATTATCACTCATTAATCTCTCTTCCTTAAAAGCCTTCCTTATAAGCCATAGAAGATATAACAGAATTAGCGGTGAGGTGGTAAGCAGTGGGAATCTGATCTTCTGGTTTTGTTTGTTTGGTTGGTTTTTTTTGTTGTTTTGTTTTTGGTTTTTTTTTTTTAATTGCAAATAAATCAATTAAAAAGATACTTTTTATGCCTTTCTGCCTTCTGGATTGCCTGACAGTTAGTTATAAGGAAGGATACTACATTTGTCAGGGGATTCCTGCCAAAGCCCGCTGTGATGTTGCAATAACTGCAGTGGCATCCTTCTACGTGCCATTGTGCGTATAGACTCAGAGCTGTCCAGGCTTTTCTTGCCCGCAGCCTGTGCTCTCCTTTTCAATGCCATGCAAGCTACTATACTTTTCACATTTCCATAATTGCAAGAGTGGTTTTTCAGGCAGAACATTCTAAATACATATAGAAATAAGGTGGGAAATCAGTTTGTGCCTTTGCCAGTCTACCTATTATAACGTAAGTTTTCCAATAAAGGACTAAATCTGCATTATTGTACAGCAGCATGAGGACATAATCCTGATGGAAGCTTCTGTTCTCTTATGATTCAAACTTAAAGAACTAAACAGCTTTTACTGTTTTGAACTATTTTTTGACAATACAAATAATTAAATATAAAGAAAAAGAAGAAAACCAGGAAAAAAAGGATTAATGCTCCTCTAAGATCATGGGACAGAAAGTGAATAAGAGCAAGTTCAGATTTATGGCATTGTTATACATTAGACTTTTTGCAGCTAAATACTGGTTGATCAGCTTGTGCATTTTCAGTGTCTTTGCTTTGTATTATTCTTATTTGCTTTTGTCTTATGAATAGCTGTCTATTGCTTACAAAAAATAAGATTTAATAAAGTTTAATGATCCTACAATTTAAATAGCTGTGCCTTTTTCTGTAAGGCTGCAGGCTACTGGCTAGACTAGCCTGTAGACTAGCAGCCACATTTTTTGTCGAATGTCTACGCACTTCACTACACAGCTATTACCTTTGATTTACGTTTGTTCAGTGCTGAAGTAGTTCCCATTACATTTCCTCATATCTCTGCGAGGTATTAGATTTCTGAAAATCTAGCCTCTATGTAGTAGTTTTATTGATTTAAGAAATGGCATCTGTTAATTCAAACCCAGAGGCTACAGTTGGTTGCTGAGCCTTCATAGAGATCTGGAGGAGAGCAGTAAGTAGTAAATACTCTGAGTAGTTCATTGTCCATATGCTGTGCCTTTCTAGGATAATACTATATATGCCCTTTAGAAAAAGAGGGACACAGAGAGAAAGGATGTTTGTGTGGCTCAGGCACTGTGCAGGCCACAGAGATTCTGCATCCTTAGAGCTGGGGTTCTTGTGTAAACCCCAGTGGGGAGAAAAGGTAGAAAAGAGTAATTGCTCCTTAGGGCAATCATAGAACCATAGAATTATTTAGGTTGGAAAAGACCTTTGAGATCATCAAGTCCAGCTGTTAAGCCATGACTGCCAAGTCCATCACTAAACCATGTCCCTAAGCATCTCGTCTATGCATATTTTAAACACCTCCAGGGAAGATGATTCCACCACCTCCCTGGGCAGCCTGTTCCAATGCTACAACACCCTTTCAGCAAATAATTTTTCCCAATGTCCCCTTGCATAACTTGAGGCTATTTCCTCTTGTCCTATCACTTGTTGTCTTGGAGAGGACACCCACCCCTACCTGCCTACAGCCCCTTTCAGGTAGTTCTAGAGGGCAATAAGGTCCTCCTGAGTGTCCTCCTCTCCAGACTAAATAATTGGGGTTCCCTCAGCCATTCTACATAAGACTTGCGCTCCAGACCCTTCACCAACTTTGTTGCCCTTGCTGGACACGCTCCAGCACCCCAGTGTCCCTCTTGCAGTGAGGGGCCCAAAGCTGAACACGGCATTTGAGGTGCGGCCTCACCAGTGCCGAGCACAGGGGGAC
>JAVJGJ010000001.1:1803760-1825870 GCA_035590215.1 Microhierax caerulescens
GCTGGCCACGCTGTTTCTGATACAAGCCAGGATGCTGTTGGCCTTCCTGGCCACCTGGGCACACCGCTGGCTCATGTTCAACCAACACCCCCAGGCCCTTTCCCAGCAGGCAGCTTTCCAGTCACTCTGCCCGAGGCCTGTAGGGCTGCGGGGGGTTGTTGTGACCCAAGTTCAGGACCCAGCACTTTTCCTTGTTGAACCTCTTACAGCTGGCCTCAGCCCATCAATACAGCCTGTCCAGATCCCACCGCAAATCATTTCTGCCCTCAAGGATATTAATGCTCCCCACTCCTTGGTGTCATCTGTAAACTTACAATCATGGACACAACTTTGCAACTGATCATTGTCAGGCTCATGCAGCCTACGGTGACTCCAGCTGTGTTGTGTTGGTCTTGTCACCAATGAACAAAATAAACAAAACTTCTGATTCTGAACATTACACTCTTCTGCAGTGGAGATGCCCCCTTCCAACTCTTATTGCGTGTGTGCCTGCAAATACCTATGTAGTTTCTGTCAGTGCTTCAAAAAAGTCTTTCTCTCGTAGCACATTTGAGCTTCAAACACTCCTCAACATTCTTCACGACATTTAAACTTGCAATTCAGCCTTTATAATTAGCCCTGGTTTTTGAATAGGTGAAACTGTATCTTAAGTAATCTGCTTCAGGTGAATGTGTTAGTCTCATGAGAAATAGAAGAAGAGGAAGAGCTGAGAAGCAAATTATGGAAAAAATAAATCATATCATGCCACAGTGTCATCATCCTGCTCCTCGGCCATTTTTCACTATCTTCTAGTGTCATTGTAACCTTCCACACAAGGTTAAATGTCACAGTGTTCTTGTATTGCAATTGCAACATTTCTCACATGAAAAATGTTACACCGTTGACTATACCATATTTCCTGGAGGAAGATGTTACAAAGACATGCTAGCACAATAAAAAGAAAAACTGGACTGATTTCTTCATTTGAATTAAGATGCGTCAATCATATGAAATTGCATAAATGTCAATGCACAGGCCAGAAATTATTTCCGTCAGTATCCCAGGTTTCTTTGGGGTTTACGTATGCTCCTTGTACATAAATTATTATCTTTTAAATTGCCAAAAGCAAAAAAAAATAGAAATCAGATTATTTCACTTTGATTGACCTCAAAACAATACATATAAACAACAAAATAACTGCAGAGCTGATTAGTATGGAGAGCAGAGGGGACAAACATCTCCAGGAAATGAGAATTGAAGGAGATGCTCAGAACGCGCAAGCAGATTGAATTGTTCAAAACAGCTAACAATATTTCCTAACAAACAAAATAATTTTAATACCAGAAAGAGCTCAGGCATGTCTCAGACATCAGTGAAAGGTGCTCCTAAGCAGTCTTGCAAGACATGTCACACCAGACAGTGAAATGCAGGTAACATTGCCCTGTTTAACACCAGTATGTTACATATTTGCCTCCATATAGTCTTATTTCATGCCTGCTCTTTTTCTTTCTTACACAGAGCTGGCACTTTTTGTCACCCTTGTTTGCCTGATTTCTCTTCATAAACTTCCGTAACTCAGTACAGAAGCATGTGGATCTAGAAAAATCTTGAGTTTTTCATTAAATTTCCCTGGATGATGTGTCTTGAATCCATCTCCTTAGAGATTTTTATTTTAATGAAAATCTTCATTTTTAATGATTTTTTTTTCCCCACATTTCTTTTCTTATACCACCATGTTCGGATTTGATAGCAATATATATTTCTAGTATAGAAATTTCCAGGATAGTTTCAAAAACAGTAAAAAAGTGCATTTTTTCTACTAAAGTTTATACTTATTTGAAGCCTTTTTAGAAACAAAGATACAAATAAAGTATACATCTTTCTGTAACAAATTTTATATGTCAGGATAGGGAAGAGCTGTTCTTTGGAATTCCCACATTCTCAGCTGGGGCTAAAACTCTCTTTTCACAAGAACGTTCTGCGCTTTTTCTCTTGTTCTCCCTACCACAGTGAAGGAGTGTGTACAGCTTTTCTCCTTCACTACCCCTCTAGCCAGCATGGCCTTTCTCTGCCTGTATTTCTGGTTATTGAGTGCTCTATTCATCCGTTCTGTTATTTTTGTCCTTCATATATCTATCCAGTTATTGATTTTAGCTAATACTTGCATGGATTGTTAAAACATGGAGAGCTGATTTATTTAGCCCTTTATAAAATGTTCCAGACAATGCAACCTGTACCACTTTGCCTCCAGATTATACTGGAATTGAGTTTTAGTCAGCAATCAAGAGAATAACAAAAAGCATGTTTTACTAGGAAATTCCATACTGCACAATTAATGCAACTGTTTTCTGAATCTCCATTTTCATAGAATAACTCTTCTAAACAAAAGCATGCGTAAAATCTACTAAACCTGAGAACTGTTTCCTGGTACCTAGTTTTCCAGTTTTTTCTTTTAATTTATTTCCTAATTTGACCCAATTAAATTTATTGCTACCATTTCCTTCATTCCTAAATCCTTTTTTTGCCCTTGGAGTTTACAATCTTTATACAGACATACTGTTCTCATGTCCCTTTTGTGTTGCCTTTTGGCCAAGGTGTACAGGAAGACATTTGTCTTACATTTCCTCCTCCTAAAATGGTCTCACTCATCTTTTGTGGTTTGGTTTTGTTTTGTTTTGGGTTTTTTTAAGATTTTTTGCTGCTTCGTTATGAAACTCATCTCATTCGATCATTTTCTTTTCTAGTAAACTAGTGCCCAGAACTGAATGCAATATTCCAGGCTTAGTTGCATGAGCGTTATGCTGTGAATGATTATTATTTCCTTGTTCTTTGACACCTCTTTGTATGAAACCCAAAAGCTCATTGGCCTCCCTTAATGCCATATCGCTCTATAGATTCATGCCTAATTTTCTACCCATTACCACCTCCATGGTTCTTTAAGCAGTACTGCTTCCCAGGTTTCTCTCTCCTATTCCATAGCAATATTTTGGGCTATTTTTCTTCATACGTTATTAGATAGCCTTGTTCCAAATTTAATCTCATTTTGCCATTATGTCCATGTTTCTAATATTGCTTGGTCCCTTCCTATTATTTTTGTACCATCACTGGTGTTTGCAACACCTCCCAATTTAGTATAATATGTGAATTTCATTAACTTGCTGTTTACTCCCACTTTCAAATCATTAATGAGGATGTCAAAAAAACCTGGAACTAACACTAGTCCCTTCAGCGCTACTAGACAGCTCCCCCACAACTTGATACATCGTTGTGTATCATTATCCCTTGTTAATGCCCCTTCAGTCACTTTTCAGTTCGTATGACAGCGTCCTTATCCAAATGACTTTTAATTAATTTTGAAAGAGGGATTTTGACAGCTAATATGAAATTATATATGTGTGTGTGTGTATATATATATATATTTAGTGCCTGAGACAAGATTCATGCAAAAATAGATTTTATCTATTTTCCTTTTTAGTACTAAAATTAAAATTCTATCATCAACAACAAACCCATCTCTTTTTTTCCTGGCAAGTTCATGCCGCTCAATCCTTATGATTCCATTATCTGCCAGCTATTCAGTGGACATTTTGCTCCCGATATTTATTTTCTTGCTTCATTCAAGTTGAATTTTAAGCCTGCTATGTTCTGGATACGTTCAGGATTGTTCATAGTTCTACTGCTTGTTTGCTGTTTTCTGAGTATTTCAGGAACTCTCAAGCTCTCCCTGAATCTGACAACAAAATAATTATCAATCAGGCATTTTTTTCTCTGTTGTCTCTCTTCAAAATGCATACCTGCTACAATCAAGTTGCCTGTTGCAATATTTCCAAGGTTTCCCTTTCTGTCCCCCTTGGGGGTAACTTTGTGTACAAGTTGTTTTGAAACTGCCCAGCTTCTTTTCTTTCTTTCTTAGTGGAAAAAAAAAAAAACAAACCATCTTTACTTTGTGTCACAGATTTCCCCAACTCAGAACCCTTATTGGGAGGGATGGTGGGGGGTGGCTTCTCCCAATCATTTTTGATTGCTTTCTCTGTAACCAGTGTTTTTAAGCAGATTTCTTTGCACTTAGAATTCCCTAGGAGTATAGATTCATAGATTATAAAGCTACAAGGGACCATTATGATCATCTACTTTGACCTTCTGCACAGTACATAACAGCAGTGGTTAGGAGAACATTCAAAACACCTACTGTGAAAACAAAATGATACGTAAAATGTTTAGAGTAAAAATGTGCTCATTCATCTCTGCTCTATTCAGGTTCCCCTATTATACTCATCACAGAAACATCTCCTGCAACATTCAATGGAATGTCTGGTGGAACAGTTCTAATGTGATATATGCCCCTCTTTGGGTCAGCTTAGTGGGGGTCATGGTTTATTAGAACACTGCACCTATGCCCTTAGCTCTTAGAAAAAAACACCACAAAAAACTACAAAAACATGGTGAGTTTACAGGAACATTTATAAAGCTTAGGAAAACACTTCACTCTGGGGATCAAGAGGCTAAAAAGTTCTTTCTTTTTTTGCCAGCATAGAAATCATTTAATAGGTTGTGTTCTGTTTCAATGCTGAGTTCACACTGAGCTCCATCAAATATGTACAAAATTCCCTAGTTCTTTTAGGGTAAGCAATTATCAGCTAATGACAGATAGAGATGAGAATGATGAAAGATCCAATTAAATTACTGATGCACTGCAAGATCTCACATCAGATCCTAAATTATATTTCCACTGGCAGTTTGGGTACTGGCTGTGGTGGTATGCCATAAAACCAGCACATTATGTCCTGATAACAGCACCATAAAAGAGATTCACTACTACTCTTACCCTCACTATTCACCAGAGTACATTTGTGGCAACCTTCCAACAAGATTGCAAACTTTTCTGCTTCTTTGCCAGTTTATGATGTTCATTTCTGGATTTTTAAAAATCATTGTTGTATAAATATATAAAATGCCACAGATATATGGTGTCTACAGCTAGCTGCTTCTGTATTTGTATTTGTATGGGCAATCCAACAATTTACATTGGCCATGTTTTATTCCTTCTGTCTTAGCATCTAAAGACCTAGGAAATAACCAACTGAAAGTAAAAAAAAAAAAATAAATATATATATCTTGCTATATATATTACACTGCACTCTCATACACTGCTTGGGAAAGCAAGGGAAAAATAGAGAATATCCACCTCTTGGCAGTTTATTCATAACTTGTTACAGTCAAAAAGAAGTTTTTGAATGATAATCAGGGCTGGAGCACAGTTTGCTGTGAAGTGTTTTTTATTGCTGTTTTGAAAAAAAGTTGTATGCTCAGTATCTACAAAGCACAGACTTTCGAAGTTTTCAGGGAATATCCAGGGACCTAGCTGCTTCCCGAAAGAGTTTGTCTGCACTTCTCACTGCATTTTTTGACTCAGTTAGGGACTCGTCACTTGTCTCAGTACACCTTAGACTATGTCCCCCAACAACGCTGCCAAAGTTTAGAAACTTAAAAATGACAAAAGCACACATGTCTAAAGAATTAGCTAAGACCTGTAACATATATATAAAATAAAATTTTAAAAATGTGGTTTTGTAAGTATCTATAGTCCATCATGTGTTACGTGTTTTGTGAACATACATTCAATAAGACCACTATTCATCCAGCTGTCAATACCTTGTTTTATTATATGCAGAGATGTATAGCATCTCTACAAGAGTATTAAAAAATATTTAAAAAAATTAGACTGCTCATAATAATAATACATTATTATATGGTGATCTTGGATGAATACAAGGTAAATAAATACCAATATAAACCAATTGAGATAGTATGTTTTCCTCGGTTTACCTTCCCTGCTTACTGAAAACATCAAACCGAATGAATGGCATAACTGTCAGCACGAAGATTGCCTCTTGTCTTTAATTTGGGATTAGAATACTAAATACAATCACAGAAAGAAACTTGAAGAATATGTAGGAAACAATGAATAGTCACTTGGCACGAGACATTTCTGCCAAACAGGGATGACTTAGGAACAGGTCAGAGAACAAGTACCGGCAAACTATCAATCACCAAAAACCCTCCAAATATTTGAACCTGAAAAAAAAAAGGAGGTTTGCATACATGCATAGTGAGAAACCAAGTGATTAAAACAATTTAGACCTATGTTCCCAGAGATGCCTCTCTGTCGTGAAAAAATACAGAGTATTCCACAGTGAGAGGAAAATCACACAGTACCTTTGAGTTGGAACAGCATCAAAATTATTACAACAGCTTTTAAATTCACTTGGAACCACAAACACCCCAAATAACGAATAAAAATGGAGCAGGAACAGTTGGATCCTGTGAGGAAAAAAAAAAACCCCAACCAATATTAAAAGAGGAATCGTGCTTCTTTTTTCACACTGGTGAAGAGTGTATGCACCCAGAAACCTGTTTTATTTTAGTGTCTGTAATATTTTGGCAAATACAAGTTACTATCTCTCCATGTCAGCCCCTCCACCTTTAAGAGTTGATAAAAGTTTCAGATTAAATTCCAGTGAGTCTGAGAAACTGTAATTATGGGTAGACATACTCAACGCCACTTCATGCTTACTTAGGATGAAGATTTATATGTGTCTTGATATAGACTCCCAATCTTTACAGCAGCATCCGATCTTTTCTTGAACTTGATTTCACTCTGGATTTACAGACCTATAATGAAGGACAGGAAAGGATTCAAAATCCAGCTTTGAAACACACAAGTTTTAACTTGACGTCCTGTGATAAGAGATCTTACTAAAATAACCTTAACATTATCAAAATGCTTATTAGATAAAAAAGGCATTATAATGGGAACGAGCAGGCTAGTTGCCAAGAACCAATTAGTGAAACACAGCAGATATTTCTGGTTTACTAAAATGAATCACATTAGTGATGAAAAAATAGTTCACATGTTTCATGATTGAAATATTTATCCTTCTTTCTCTGAACTGGAGAGGGGAAAATAGAAGAAATTACATTTTTTCAGTCACATGTATTGACACATAGAGCAGATTAAATTAAATAGGAGTGGGATTGGGAAGGCATTGCAAGGAAGTAAGAGGGAAAGTAAATTCTAATCCCTTCAGCAGAAACACTCACTCCCTAGCTTGCAGTCCTTATGCTTAAAGTGAATGCTAACTTAGCACTTGCATTGACCAGAACCTGGAAATGGAAAAGGAAACCCCAACTGATCTTTTTCTAAGACAAACGGTCTGGACAGCCTAGAGTTGCTATGGTGTGTGGGGCTGCAATACACTGCCTGGGGAGCTGCAGAATCTATAGACTTCAAGTTTTTTAAAACTATTTGAAAACTAAGTTTTTTAAAGACTAGTTGATGGCTGTTCTGATCTAGTATTGGTGATAGTTGTGCTTTAAGTAAGAGACAGATCTTGATGATCCCTGGTGATCCCTTCCAAGCAGCAGTCCTATGATTGTGTCAAGTTGCAGCATCTGGCTTTATTATAGTTTCTTACATTATGTAAGTAGAAAGAACAGGAGAGTTTCAGAAGAGAAGAGGCAGTAAAAATGCCATATTGCTTTCTTCAGACTAAGTGGAGCAGATACCAGCATCATCTTCAAAAGGCAATTTTCCAAGGGATTTTACTTGTCACACTCAAAACTCTCAGCCATAATACAGCTCTAACCATTCATTGCTTTCACCTTTGGTAGATCGCCAGATTCATGTAAAATCCCTTTGACTTAGGCAGATTCCACCCATCTACAATCAAAGAAATTTCAAAATTTCTGGATGCCTGGGAGCAGAACATTCAGGAGACAGGACGGTCACATTGCAGAGTGCAGAGCAGCACTCACTGAGCATCAGCAAACAAAACAGTGGTGAGTGTATGCAATACCCTTGGCCTCCTGTTGCATACATGTGCTACATTTTCCCCTTCCCAGCATCTGCTTTTCCACATATCTCACAGCCGTAGAAAAATGGTTTGGAAAAGAAAGGAAACACCCTGTTTCATGGGTTTCCTTATGGACATGGAGCTGACTCATATGACGCAGAAAAGCTCGTGTTAATATGGGAAGATGGTGACACCTGTGATGATGGATCTTCAGGGGTTCTTATGAGCTTTGCCTGGTGGACTGAAGCCACACTGCAGGATTGCCCACATGCCAACACTGGTCCAGGACCAAGGGTTTGATGATGATGGTAGCATGACTCCAAACCTTGCATTAATTCACAGTACTTTTTCAGATCTGACTAAACCAAGAAAGTAAAACCCTTACTTTTTTTCTGGGGAAGAGAAAAAAAAAAAAAAAAAAAAAAAAGGAGGCAAGACAAGCAGCTACAGATTTGGGTTTGTTTGGCATTCATTTCCCCGCCATCACACATCTTCCACACAATAATTTTGTGCTATGAACATGCAGTTTTCTTTCTCCATTTGCTGCACATATTTTTCAGATACAGTTTAGACACTGATGCTTTAAGTGTGTCCTTTCGCCCTATTTCTCCCACCTTCATCTCTATTGCATCCGGCTTCATCAACCCAGTATAAAAAGGAAGGCAAATGTGCCAAATACTGCACGTTTGATATCTGAAGTGTACCTATTGACCTTTGACTGGGATGGATATTTTAATCCCACACTCGAAAATTACCCTTCAAAAGACTTAAATTCAAATTGCCAACATGATATGTCATCTTCTAATCTGATGTGACTGGAATGATAACATTTACTTTGATGTGCAATGTAATCCAGTGTGACTGATCAGATGCAACCTGCCATAACACTGCAAAGGGCAATGCAACATGCTCAGAAATTAAAACCATCTTATTTTTCTGGAAGTCGTAGTAAAAAGAATATACCTGAATTTTATGTATAATGGCATTTTTCAAGAGCTTTTTAACCCAGCAGTGACAAGTGCCTTAGCTAAATTATTAATTTTCAGTGTGTCTTGAGTCTGACTCTAGTTATTCTATAGCATCCACATTTTGGCTACTTTTCTGTCAAGAAATAGGCAAATTTCAAAACACTGAAGAATGTCTAATTGGATTTAAATTGTATTAGAATATTCTGATTGGAAAGCACGCAGTTTGCAGCTTTTAAACTTACTGCCTCTCTAGCTGCTTGCAATAGTTGCTTCCATTAGCCATGCAGAAAATGCTTCTTTGTGGTCTGGCATGCAGCTCCAAGTGCAGGAGAAAGTATCACCCAGCAGCACCAGAAATCAGCATTGAAATCAGCATATTTATCTTTCCTCATCCATCATTTCAGATTAGAGCACTTTGCAGGAAGATTTTACCGGATCCAGAGTCTCCCCATGTTATCTTGTAAATTACTTGCAATCTGCGAGGCAAGTCTCAACCACACCATCAGGACAACTCTTTCTAGTCCTCTGAAAATGCCGGAAAACTTATAAAGCAATGGAGGAATAGGTAAAACTATGTGAGATGATTACCTGGGTGAAGGTGGTGGAGCAAAACAAGAAGGGATCATCTTACTCTTTAGCAACACAGTCACAACCAATGAGTCTATGACACATAATTTTTTGCATAATTAAAATGCTGCTGGGATATTGACAGTTTCCTGTGACAACAGATTTGCAATAAAGATCTGATGATATACAGAACAGTAATACTCGATATTACTCAAGATTCATTCAAGAGGCCGGGACACTGAACAGAGGGTAGTAATGCTGCGTAACCATGGGGGTAAAGATGTGATACACTTATGTGTCCAGTTGTCACATTTGCCCACAGAGGTGAGCATCTCACACAGGAAGAGTATTTCTTTCACTAATATATGGACACTTCATGTCAGCCCTTTTCTTGTTTTATTTTACTTAAGTCAAATAGGCTACCAAACATGGTTTCTTCTCTCTGAGTAGGAGGGTAATGTAGACAATCTGAAATGGAAATGGTGAGTTTTAAAAATAGATGGCAATCAGAGACTTCTATTTCCATTACAGACTCAAATATTTAAACCTACTTCTTTGCTATCTGATGCAAGAGCCTTAAAGGAACTTGCTAGTAGTTTTCCCATGTCCAGTTTGCTTCTTCTCCATTGGGGATAGAAATTCAGGAAGGGGAGTGTAGGGGTTATGCGAACACAATGTTCTTGATATTGCAGAGCCAGAAGGTGTTTAAAGCATTTAAAATATTACTGCGGCTTTTGATGCAATAGGAAATGCAACTGTATTTTCTGATGGGTGTAGTATGCAAAAAGATAATGAAAGTCATGGAGAAAATAGTTCTGGTTTAAAGATTTTTATTAGAACACTGAATGAAAAAAAAAAAAAACCAAAAAAACAAGCCCAAACCAAAACCATAAAAAAAAAAGAAAGAAAGAAAGAAAGGGAAAAAAAATCCAACCCTCATTTGATGACAGCCCCCTGACAGGCAAGTAATTCTGCAGCTTTTTAGAGTTAAGGGCATTATGCTGATACTAGAAAACACCCAGAAAAAGTAGTCTGATTTGACAACTCACTTCCTATAAATGTAATCTCTAAAAATGGACCTCCTTTTGACTCAAATTTCCAACATCATATGTCATTTTCTAATGTGAGGTGACTAGAAGAACACATGCACTGTGATGTGAAACACAGCCTCGTGTGATTGATCATATGCAATACGCCATAACACGGCACAGGGCAATGCATTTCACTTGAAATTTTAACCTAAGCAGTTTTTCTGGGAAAACTGCAATGAAAGAGAAAACCTTATACATATCTCACCTTGCTGAATTGCTGAAGGTTTTAGAGCTATTTTTTTTTCTATCACTTCATTGGCAGAGCCTGCTGATGTGATAGGCACCTATCTACCCATACTTCCAAGGAGGAGGTGTTGTTCCTTTTTCCTAACCTGTACAAAATACCAAATTACAAATCTTTTTCCTCAGATGCCCTTGACACAAAGTCATCCTTATAGGTGTATCCTTGCAGGACGGCATGCAACCTGCCTTCCCTCTTCAGTTCACTGTAATGCATCAATATTTTTCCTGACCATGTTGTGCCTGAAACTGCAAGTGCAGTTACAATGCTGTAACTGTGTCACTGGATGCTGTGTCACTGGATGCTGTGTCACTGGACCAAACAGCGGACACCGCAGTTGAACATGTGCCTATGGAATGAGCATATTCTCATATCTATGTTGCACCCAGAATTTTGAACTGGCACTAATACTATCAGTGTTAATGCAAAAACGCCAACATGTCAAACCATTTTCTACAAACGTGTATTAATACCAGATGTCGAGGAATGGGAATTAAGAAGTTTACTCCATAATTCTCACTAGATTTCTGACAACTTTACCTTTCTGCTTCTGTAGATCAGGAAAAAATTATAAACAAAACCCCCACATACTTTGAGCCATTTCTGAAGATCTGGTAAGATTTTGCTAAGAACATGTCTTCAAATTATCATTAACTTCTCCCCTTTTTCCACAGAAAGGTCCATGCCTTCACATCTGCTCTTTTGTACTGTGGGGAATAGAGAACACAGCCTACTCGCCTTTTTTTTTTTTTTTTTTTTTTTTTTTTTTTTTTTTTTTTTTTTTTTTTTTTTTTATGAAATCTAAGCATTCCATCCAGAATTCTGCACACTTTTCCCAAAAAATACATGTTTAAGAACTTTTCCAAAGCCTGTGAAAGGCCTTTAAATAATTCTTATTTTAATGACTTTGCAGTGGAACATACTGCAAACAATGCTAAAAGAAGAGCAACTACAGGATTTGAATTGAGAATTCCTGAAATAAAGAAAATATAGAAAAAAAATAGGTGAAGTTTTCTGGAGTAGAAGAACCAGACCAAATTTCAACCGACTAAACTTGAAAGAATCTTTGAGTCAAAGAGAAGGCAGTTGTTTTGAGAAACAGAACTGACTGGAGTGGAATGAAAGCATAACATTATACTGTGCGGTTTCTTACACACAGGTAAATGAAATTTTTGGAATAACCCCTTGCTTTAAAACCATACATAAATACAAATATAGTGTAGAGAAGAAGTTTTAAATTCCTGTTGATTTGCTGAGCTGTAAACTTAGAAAAAATGCAATTCTGAAGAAATAAAAAATCTATTTTAATGTAAAAGCAATATTGCAGTTAAAAATCTATCAATTTAGGTAAAGAAAAAAAAAAAGAAAAAGAAAAAGTCTTAAATGGTTTTAACAGAAGAATGAAAATGAAATAAATTACATGTTAATCCAAAACATTTTTTTCCTTTTTTTTTTAATTTTTATTTCACCAACAAACATAAGAGGCTGTTAGTTGTCCAACCTTACTCCTACAGACTGAAACTCAAAAAGATAAAACAAGGAACAAAAAACCAAATAGTTTTGCACTTTTCCACAAAATTACACACATTTATATTTCAAAAGAATTGCTGCCTTCTAATAATTCAAAGCACCGTTACAACTTTTCACTCCGCTGCAGATTGCTTCCCCTTAACGACAAGCCTCATTTATCAATATTTTATTTTTTTTACTGTAGCAATACTACAGAATCTAAAAGGAGAAAGGCAAAGAAAAAGAGAAAGAAGAATAGACTGAGAAAGAATGAAAATCCTGACAACTGTATAATGGAAAGGAACATAATAGAAACAAATGGTGGACTGTTACACTGAAGTTGAAAATTCTCTTTTTTTGAAGAATGACAAAAATATCAGCTAGCTTATTAAGGAATACAGTAAGATTTTTGTTTCCCCGGTTTGTACATTATTAACTACCTATTTTGTGAAGAGTGATGGTGGAATTTAAATGCTAATAAAATCTTAGCTGAACTAATGTAATCACAACAAAAGTGATTTCGTATCAGTACATGTAACTGGAAATGTAAGAAGTACTAATACTAACACAAGGCACCATGGTGCTAGGGACACTATATGAGCCTGTACAGAGTGAGGCTTTTCATCACAGCAGTGACCCGTTGGCAAGAAGATGGGAAGAAAAGGACTTGTCTGTTTTTTGAGCTTCTTTATAATCTTCCTGCTCCTAAAGGAACAAATGTTTTCTGAAGAAGTTCAAAGGAGAAATAATAGTAAATTGCTTTGCAATTTTGCCCCATTTACTTTTGTACAAGAGGAATTTTGTTCCAAAACAGGAGTCCATGGCACAGAGCAAAAAATTTTCCATCCTGTTTAGTATCATATAACAGTACTTACATGCACTATCCATTATTTTCCTGAACATTCAGATATTTTTTCAGCAAAATATGTTTCCTTACGCTTTGGTTATGACATGAAGTAGTTTCAACCATTCCCAGTGAAACTGGAAACAGCCAAACAGACAAGAAGCACTCTTAATATTGCGCATCTTCAATAGCTGGCAGAAAGAAGTTTTGTCAGACATGTTCCTGCAAATACCTGTTTTATAAAAAACAAACCAAACAAAAAGTTTGTTTGTTATAAATTATATATTTTTAAAGCCCATCATATTTTCATAATGCTGCTTATTTTAAACTCTTACCATATGCGCTGCAAGTGATGCAGGCATATGGTTCACATATATATATATATATATATATATCACTATAATGATATACATATATCACATGTCTGATAATATTTTGCTGTATATTACAGCAACAACAAACATTTTTTAATTTGTAGAGGGACTCAATTTAAATTATGTTTTCTTTTCTTTTTTTCCATTTATAAATACTTCTGATGACTTTTCTGAAGAAGCCTACAAGCTCCCCAAACATCTTAATATTTAAAACTAAGGATTTAGGGAGTATCTTTTAGCTAAAACTATGCATTCAACACTGTTTAAAAAAGACTACTGTCCTTTGATAAAACGTGGAAAAAACCCCACATTTAAAATAAAATAATAGATTCAAATTATAATGTACTTAAGCAGCTCTTCCTTTTGTAATACATATATGCCACTCTTTCAGCCCAAATACTGAGTTCCTAAAGTGTTCTCCTTTTTTTTTTTCTATGATGCTTAGTTGTCTATTGAATCAACAAGAACATGAGAGATGAAATACAAACAAATGTGTTAAAGACTCATCTTCCTTGACAAAAGATTGCATCTGAAGAGACAAAAGGAGAATAATTTTTTTTCTTCCTTTCTTTTTTGCTTCTGTTATTGTACAGGGATCCTGGTCAGAGTCAAATACCACCGTATTAAACATTCCCTCCTATGGGATACTGACCCTACATGCAGAAGTGAAAGTTGGTAGAATGGTTTAGAATAAATCCTTCAACACAACCTCTAGGAAGAAAAGAAAATGCAGTGTCTTCTTTTTTTTTTTTTTTTTTTTTTTCTTTGCGGTGGCTTACTTGATGGCCAAACACTCAGCAAAAAGATGGATGAATCTGCCCTCATTATTACAGCAGAAAAGCCAGTGACTTTGGACAAGTACATATGACATAATAAGAATCAAGGAAGAAAAACAGCTGTGTCTGTAAAGGCCTTTAATCATGGTAGATACAAAGAGGTTAGTTCTGTTAGCTCTCCAAGACAGAACTGACGAAGCCTTTGCTGAGAAAGTTACTGGCTTGTGAACAGCTAGAAGGTGATGAACTAAGAAGAATTCATAAATGTGGTGATAAATAGAATGTCCAATGACTCCAATAGACTCAGAAAATGAAAACATAACTGATAACAGTCTTAAATAACTCAGTGATATGGATAGCCACGTGTTTGTCAGTAGTCACTGTGATCTGAAATACACAAAAAGATTAAAAAGAGAGGATCAAGAATTCCTTTGGGTTTTTGGTTTTTTTGTTTTTGTTGTTGATTGTTTGTTTGTTTTGTTTAATGTACTTACAAAACATCCAGAAGAAAAAAGTGAATAAATTGGTGTTCACAGTAAAAATGATGAACTGAAGCTGCCAAAAGTCTGAAGGCTCCATCTCTTTTTGCTGTGGAAAATGTTACTCTCTTCCTTCTGGAGCTCAGATGCTCCAGTTACCTCCTACAGGAAGAAGACTTCTTGTAGTCTCCTGCTGTGATGACACAGCTCCTTGCACTTCCTACTGAGCATGCTATTTATCAAGTGCCATGTACTTCTACCAAATGAAAAGAACAGCCTAGCTATTATAGAAGCAGTATGATCTAGGTTAAAAAGGCACCCCCCCATAAACCCCCAACCTCCTGTATCTTCAAGAAAGAAGCTGCATATAAAAAAAAAAGAAAAAAAAAAAGTGTTAACCATTTCATTTATATGGGCTAATTAAAAAACAAACAAACAAACAACAAAAACCCACAAACCGCAGCTAGCTGCATAGAGAAACTAAATGTTAGTCTACTTACAGCTGCTTAATTGCTGTCAAAATAATTTCATGCCCCACCATCAAAAGGCAGGAGAATTTCACAGCAGTGAAAAGAAAATTCCCCCTTTCCATAACATCTACTGCTTATTCTGTAGCTCTTACTCTTTCAACATCCTTTAAGTAAAATCAAAGCAGTGGAAAGCAAAATGGGTCCTTGATGCTGTGATTGTTTACATTAGCTGATAAATAACACTAATACTACCCAGTTCTTCAGGCTGGTGCTTAAACTGGCAATTGTCCCCTAAAAGCATCAGCATCAGTTTTGACATACAGCTATGCTTCACTCTGGGCAACTAGCCAATTTGGTGACTGAAGAGTGATAGAGATCTGCTTTTAAATCTTTTCGAGGTCACTGTGTTTTCAGTGGAACTCATAATCAAGATACAAAGGATGCAAAATATTGAAATCTAGTGGAATACTCAAAATATCTGACAAATTTCAGTGAGAATAGGCTGCAAAGCTGTGACTTCTGGGTGGTAGAGCGCCACATGTGTAATACGACTCGTGAAATTATGATGTATTGTAAAGTGGTATTGTGGAAAATTGTCAGTAATAATACCTTTTCAGACAAGTCTTTTAAAAACATATTTGTTTGTAATGATTATTAAGGCACGTACACATTTGTATTACCAGTGTGTTAGATATAGCTGACTTTCTTGAAGGTTAGTAAAGTAGGTAAAATGTGGATCCGTAGGTTCCTGATCCAAACGACCTACACTTTAAGACTGTGAGTATCTATTGCCACCAACCTGCACACAGAGTCCTTGATTTGAATGGTATTGGGCCCTAGCATGTCTTTATTTTCATAGCACTGGTTAATACTATCTTAACATTTCTGTCCATAGATATTTTTGTTTGGGTGTGTTTTAAGTCTCTGCCAATTTCTCTTGTTTTTCCCACTACATCCTGGGATTGATATAACAAAAAGAAAATTTTCTGTCTTGAGAAAAGACAAGGGTGCATTATGTCCCACAGGCAATAACCACAGCTAGGAAATCATCTCACAAACAACACGCCAAGACAAAAGCCAGTTGTCCCTTACAGATTTGTTATGCCCATAGACAAATTAAAACACATCTCAGGAGTTCACAGAAATATAGTAAGCAATGCCATGTTTCTGAAGGAGAAGAATAACTTAACTCCTTAGATTAAAACTCATTTTAATTGGGGACACTGTCTGTATCACAAGTAGATTAATAATTTATGTGGTAAACAAATACACTTTTTCTCTTTTCTTTCGCTTCCTTGAAAGACAGCTTAGCTCATATTGTTCCCTTCCTAGGCAGTTTTTATTCTTGGCCAGAAGTCAAAAAACTCCTCTCTCTCTCTTAGAGCAGTCCATGTTGAGATAAGATGGGAAAGTTGATATTCTAGCATTTCCTAGTATTTTCTCTGATCAGGACTTTCTACATAGCCCTCTTGTTAAGGGAAAACTTCAAATTTTCTACTCTTCTTGAAAGGCTGATCACTTTCAGCAGGCTTTCTCATCTCTGATGAGACTAGATAGAACTGGATTCGCATTCTTTTCACTCTGAGACACAATATACATGTCAGACTTTGGTCAGCACCTATTATATTCCAAAGAAATGGGCGCAATTAGCTCACTGAAATATTTTAAGAAATATTGGAAAACCTTACGAGTGCTTTCAGTAACCTTAACTAAATTTTCAGGTTTAACTCACACTTGCTCTGAAGGATAGTCGAAGGTTCGTGCTTTTTCCTTGTCAGAATGGAATATGTTATATATATATCTATTCTAAAAAATAGTGCTGAAAAACATGTTTCTGAATCAGTCAAACTGAAAGAAGTTTTGTTTAAAATTTACTAGAATGGATAAGAGAAGTCAGAAAGGTCCTCAACTTTCTGAAATATTCATGGAAGTTATGCAAAAGTAGCCTGGCTTAAACACACACACAGAGAGCAATGCTTATGCCGTGGTGGTGGGTTTTATACTGTATTGGCAACTGTTGCATGAGGCTGTAAGACCTTTTCAGAGCTACGTAACACAGTGGAATCAGTCACCTTAGAACCCCTACAAATAGGCTTCTGAAGCATAATGGAGAGGAATAAATACATGTGAGAAAATCTATTTAATACTTAGGCATCATGATTATTTACCTTCTTGTAGGAGACGTGCTATGATTTCTTTGACCTTTTCATTATTGTTATTTTTCTAAGGAACACCATAAAAATGACTGGTGGAATCTTTATCCAGGTAATTTTTTTATTAACTAACTTCATACCCTTTTCCTTGAGTAACAAGTGCAGGCTGAAGACCAAAGAGTTCAAGTTATGTTGTTAAAAGATGGCTTTGATCTGGAAAGACAGACTACTTAGTCATTGTCCAATTCATTAGCAGCAGTATTTTCATTCTAATGCCCTACTTCAAGGTAGTAGTAAACCTTGCAAGGTTTATGTAATGTAATGTAACTTTTAAATGCTCAGTAATAATGTGTCATCATCTTTCAGTAACAGTCTGTAGCTCACACATTTAATAATGACTTTTGCCATTTTAGTATTAATCTTATGTGTGTTTTCAGAGATAAAGTACCTCATTACTAAACATATTTAGAATAACTTTGCTGATCTTTAGTGATACAGCCTGCCTGGTTTTACATCCATTCATGTTGAAAACAGTTTGCAGCAGCAAGAGATGTTTAATCATTAAGTTCAAGGTTTAATATAGTGACAGTATATGGAAACCTCTCCTAAGGATGCATTTTTAAAAGCCAGAAAATCCATCCAAAGTCACTGAAAGGAAAACACATACTGCTCTGCTTGCTTTTCAGGTTCCTGCTGGGCTACTGTCTCTAACAGAGGACACCGCTTGCTCTGAAAGTCCTTTGACTTGAGTGGTTGAACTTCCTGAGCAACCGTGTTCACGTTCATGATCTACATTGAAACTGCCTGGCCTTGAAGCAAATGTCCAGCAGAAATGTGTTTCACTACAAATATGGAGAGCTGGTTATATTATTTCAGGGATCCTTTGTAACAAGGCATTTGATTAGTTTGTTGTTGATCTACTTTCTGTAGCTTCTGTAGATGCTCATGACTTACTTTGTCATACCAAAAGTTTATGAGCTTCCCACTAGAGAAGTTTATGCACAACATACATACTGTGGTTATTGTTGCTTCAGGTGATTTTCTTGTTGGTCATAAGCTCTATATTCTCTGAGGCTGCTGGTTTCATAAGAACAACAATAAGATTTACTTTCAGTGAAGGATTTCCTCCAGCTCTGCGGAGGAACCTGTAATTCATACAGAACAATCTCTTGTGTATAATACAATATTGATGATGAAGAACATGGACTGTTCTGGCTACTGCCCTTTACATTAGTATTTCCTCTCATAAGGAAATGCTGTAGTCACTTCTGCAACAGATTTCTGCCTACATTGCACCCCACACCCCCTCATCTCCTTAACATTTACGAGCTGCAAGTGAATGAATAAGGAGGGCAAAGGGCACATAGGTACACTGACCTTACCTCCTATGCACGTGGGAATATTGCTGTATAAGATGTGCCAGCCTCACTGACGTTTCTGCTGAACGCATCTGTACACTTACAATAAAAGGAATCCTACGTTTTTAACAAGACATTAAGTACTACAAATTTCATACACAGTCATCTTTCCTACAACATGGACTTTCTGCTGGCTGTTTTATGGGTTTATTTTTTTTCAATAATTCAGTTGATGTTACTGTAAAATATGACTTAAAGGAAGATTTATGGTTTTAAACTATTGTGATGGGTTGATCTTGGCTGGCTGCCAAACACCCAGCCAGCTGCTCTCTCATCACCCTCCATCCCCTCCAGGACAGGCTGAAAAAGCTAGTGGGTCAAGACAGAGACAGGGAGATTGCTACCATCACAGACAAAACAAACTTAATGTAGGGAAAATTAATTTAATTTATTGCCATTTAGAAATAGAGAAGGATGGTGAGAAACAAAGACAAAATTAGAAACACCTTTCTCCAACCTCTCCCTTCTTCCCAAGTTCAACTTCATTCTTCACTCCCGACTTTTCTAACTCCCTCCACCCCAAGCAGCTCAGAGTGGGTGTGGAGTCAGAGTCTGTGGCTAGTTCATAACATTTCAGCTCTGCTGCTTCTCCCTCCCTCACACTTTTCCCTTTCTCCGGTGTATGGTCTCTTCCATGTGATACAGACCTGCACAAACTGTTCCTTTGTGGGTCCTTCCCATGGGTTGCAGTTTATCAAGATCTGCTTCAGTGTGGGTCCTCTCCACAGGGTACAGTCCATCAGGAAAAGGCTGCTCCAGTGTGGGTCTTCTACAGGCCACAGTTCCTACAGCTCTCCATGGGCTGCAGCTTCCTTCAGGGCACATCCACCTGTTCCATCCTGGTGTCCTCCACGGGCTGCAGTGTGGGTATCTACTCCATGGAGAACAGGGGAATAACTTCTCCATGTTCTTCTCCACAGGCTGTAGGGGAATTTCTGCGCTGGCACCTGGAGCACCTCTTCCCTTCCTTCTTCACTGACCTTGATGTCTGTTTCATGTCTTCATGCATCTTCCATTTCTCTCTCTCACACAGCTGCTGCCTGGTGTTTTTTGCCCTTTCTTAAATATGCCATCACAGAAGTTCTACCAGCATCACTGACAGCCTCAGCTGTGCCTTGCATGAACTTGCTTTGGAGCCAGGTGGAATGGGTTGTGTCCAACACGGGGCAACCCTTGGTCTCTCCTCATGGGGGTCAGCTCTGCAGCCCTCCCTTGCTACCAAAACCTCACCATGTAAAATCCACCATGACTATTTTTGCTTTTTACAAAAATTTCAAAATAATATAAATAAGCAATAAATCTGAAAATGATTGTTCTATGGTCATCCAAATTACACAGGAAGCCAAAGTGCATTCACATGTATGGACACTAGACTTACAATGACCCGTCCCCCTCCCCCCCCCTTCCCCCCTCCCAATCCTCTGAGGTGTCTTTTTTTCTACAAGTCCCCTCTTCACTAACCTTCATGAATACCTTCATAATTTACTACATTTATTCAGAAGTTTCAAATATTTTTTGGTTTTCATAACTATTCTTTTAAATTGAGATTTTTAGTTTGAAATTTGCCTTATCCTTTAGAGGTATTGACATTCAAAGTATTTTAGTGCCAGCTGCTTCATGAATACTTTAGCTTGATGGTGGTGTAAAAGCGTATGCCTGTCTGCTTGTAAAACTGATTTCTTATACATTCTTATTAATGACATATTAGGAAATAAAAAATTCACTATATCCAATGTCTATCTACAAAAGTTCAGTGATAAACTTATTTTCAACATTACACATTCATTCTTGTCAACTATTATAAAAATATAGCTGCTCCATAAGAACATTGACGAATTATAGATTATTTGCTGAAATTGTAGACAGAAATGTATTATTTTCTGAAAATAAACCAGCAAGCGAAGTATCATGCTGATACATTTTTTCAGTCAGTTGGGAAACATGTTTCTTAAACCAAAAGGAATTTTAAAGGCAATATAACTACAAAATCAAGAACCAAAATACCATATATTTTTCATACTTTCAGCTTCCATACCTAAGTCCTTTTAAGAGGAGTATTTTATATAGTGCAGTTTGTACAGTTTGGAGCTGCTTCTCGGTTAGGATCATAACAAATTTTGCATGTGACTTATCCCCTCAATTCCAAAAATAATCTTCCTTTTTCCTGCAATTTTGCATAATTGGTCTCTCATAAGAGTAGAAGAATTATGCAAACATTTGATATACATTAAGGCAGCTGTTTAAGACACATGTGATTTCAAAAAATTACTTGTTTTTCACTTTTTAAAGAATTGTCATGATGTATTTTTAAAGGAAGGCTGAGCCTAGAAGCTCAGAACTTACTGCATTTATAAGATATTATGCAAAATTTGGTGTTGGGTACTGATACACTGTGTATTGAAAAGAGAAATATTTCATAGAATGAGTTTTGGATTAAACTATATCTAAATAGAGTTATACTGAACTGTGTCAGAGGTACAAAAATGTAACTGCTTTGAGAAACAAGATTTCCATCAAAACAGATACAAAGACTTCCATCAAAATTACAAAGGATAGCACAGAAAAGAAATTTCAGTGCCAGACCAAAATAAAAAATATCCTTTCTTAAGGGGTTATATAATATTACAGTGGGCAAAATTGCTTCATTTTGAAACTGCATTTTACTTGTATAGTTTCTCCAATTTAATTTAAAATGTTAAAAAAACAACAATAACATCAAATGTTTTGTTTCCTTTGATCCATTACATGTATTTATTCATTGTTTGGGCCAACAAACCGAAAAATCAATCTTTCGCACAGCTCTAGTTAATATAATATGCTTGCCCTGACCTTCCAAGGAAGCTGTGCATAAACAGGAAATACAAATTCAATTTATAACCACAATGATGAGATGAAAGAAGGCAATTCTTTAAAATGGACCTAAATAATTGTCCCTTGACCTCCTCTCACACTTCATACAACAGAAAGAGATAAAAAGCAACTTGTCTGATTACTTATTGCTAAACTCAGTGTGGATACAGAAGCAATCAGTAAAAAGCTGCTTCCCAGTTTCAGCACTTCTGTAGTATTTGAATTGACATACATGTCTGAGTTTTCAGTAATGTATATACGTGAAGAATTAAAGAATTACTGTCATATAAGGCACACTTTATTAAAGCTTCCCAGAAACATTAAGATTTTTCTTAGAAGTTTTTTCTTTCCTTCATATATCTTATGACTTAGACCATACTATATATAAGCTACACTGTAGCATTTTGGGGGTTCCAGGGGTATGTGTTTGCAATCACAGAATCATAAAATGGTTTGGGACTTTAAAGGTCATCTAGCTCCAGCCCCCTGCCATGGGCAGGGACACCTTGCACTAGACCAGGCTGCTCCCAGCCCCATC
>JAVJGJ010000001.1:1827199-1839049 GCA_035590215.1 Microhierax caerulescens
TGCTGGCTGTCATGAATCACCTCCTTATTTCTCATGTGCTTTAGCATAGTTTCCAGGAGGATCTGTTCCATGATCTTGCTGGGCACAGAGGTGAGACTGACTGGCCTGTAGTTTCCTGCATCTTCCTTTTGTTGCCTTTTTAAAAAATGTGGGTTATGTTTCCCTTTTTCCAGTCCATGGGAGCTTCACTGGACTGCCACAACTTCTCAAAAAATATGAGGGATGTTGGCTTAGCCACTTCATCCTCCAGTTCCCTCAGGACATGGATGTCACCAGCTCCCATTGACTTACGCACCTTCAGGTTCTTTAGATGGTCTTGAACCCGATCTTCTCCTATAGCAGGCAGTTCTTCATTCTCCCAGTCCAACCCTTTATCTTCTTCAACTTGGGTGGGGTAGCTGGAGCACTTGTTATAATAGTTTACCAGTTTTCAAGTTCAAAGCATGAGTTTCCCTAAAGATGGTCAAAGGAAAGGTCATTAATTTTTTTTTCAGTGTGGGCTGGCTAACAGATTTTTTTTACTGGTATCATTCTTGGAAAGAGCTAGGCCATTACTATTTTGGCTGGCAAAATCCGAACAAATTCACTTTGCAACAGGCACTCAGCAAGAAAAATTTCAGTCTGACTGGTTAGCTTGGCAAAGTGTTAAATGCCTGAATGCGGCTCCTTGATGACATACAGTCTCGCAGAGTGTGACCGGAATAGACTCTCCTTCATCTTTTTGATTTCATTTGCTTTTTCTCTAACTCTTCTGTTATTCTTAACTGCTGTTTCAAATAACACATTTTCTCTTTCTTTGAAGAAATTGCCAGAGTCTAAATATATACTAGAACATACATTGAATTTTAAATTATTTTGGGGTTTTTTTTGTTTTTTTTTTTTTTTTCTATTTTGAACCCAGTTTTCTCATACAGACTAATGGGCGGCCTATACAAAGAAACTTAGATTTCACTTACTGAAGCATAATTTTACAAATGTTTATAAATTCTGTTAGGATTTTCCTTTTATTTATACTGAGAAAGGAAATATATTCCCCCCCTTTCTTCTCTCTTCCCCCTTCTCATTGAAAATCCTTGCTAGAACTGTTCAAATGGATAAATACATATGACAGCAGTAGGCAAAAATCTGCTGCTATCAAGTTCTGTATTACATGTCCTAGCTGTTCAAACTAACCTAGATTTGTATGTCTAGTAAAATAAATTACTCTCCTGGATGTGGATGCAGAATTTTTGAATTCTCAGATAATTCTTATTATTTACACTCCTAAGTTTCTAAATCCACATTTGCATTTGGCATTCAGGGCCATTTATCCTATACCATACAGACACGTGTCATATTCAAAAAAGATTCAGAAGAGGAAATACTGTGCAAATGGTTGCAGATGGATAACAGAAGGATGTTTCCCCCACATAGAAAGCCCCTGACTGTCCTGCAGCTGAGGAATCTGAGCACTGTCCACTCCCTCCTCAACTTAATCAAACACCTGCACCTCCAAAACACTTAAGATATTACCTGTTGCAATATCCTGCTTGATCTGTTCCAAAGCATATGGGTGGAAGCTTTTAATTGAGCTTAAAGCTGAATGTGAAAAAGCTCAGAACAGTCACCTTCTAATAAAAGGCATGACAAATGTCTAGAGAGACAGCAGTGCTGCACTAGAAAATATATTTGCTTTTTGATGAAGTCCAAAATAGACTTCTCTTCTGTTGAACTTATCTACACTATAATATACTGAAGAATGTGTTTCTGTCATATCACTTCCCCATCACAAAGACACTACAAAAAGCACAAGCTGCTCATGGCAGCTTAGCATATTTCTTCTAGGAGATTCACTTTTCAAACATGTCATGGAAATAGGAATGAAAATAATACCTGCAAATTAGCAAGAATCAAGAGATGTCCCTGGTAATGGTTGTAGGAAACCCTTAAAACAGTCCTCAGGGACAAAATAATTGCCTTCACTTCAGGCTGAAGAAGTAATGGCCAGAGAAATATTAAACCCCCTCAGAATATACTTGAACATGTTGGAAATAAAACAGTGAGAGACCTGGCAAGAAGTCTAAAGGCTCTAAAGGCTAAAACCTTTAGAAAGGAAGAAGAGTTCATTAATTAAAGTACTTGATACAGAAGCAAAGTTGTAAAACTGTTAATGTTATGAGCATCTGTATAGAAGAACATGTGCAGTTTCAGTTGAGAAAATACCAGTTTACAAAAAAGAGTAGTCTATAACATAAGATCAAAACACATAAATAAAATAGAAAAAAAACCATCATCTTTGCATATAATTTAACAATACTTTAAAAATAAGCTAAAAAAAAGCAGATGCTAATGACAGTACTACACTGTTGATTTTTTTTATGACTAACCTTATTAAGAATATTTGGATGTGTTCATAGTACCCTTGGAGGCAAGATCCTATTAAATCCCTTAGAAGACCCAAGATACTTCAGTTTGATTAGGCTGCAGTGTCAGTTTTCATGAACCCTCTTTGGAACCACACATTTTGGAAATGTGTGCCCTAAACCCAGGGATTGTGTACACATCCTGTATATGAGAAAAGACTGATGACAACACAAGCTAATTTCAGTACTCTTAAGATCTGCTGAAGCCTGACATAAACAACTTATACCTTGAAGTGGACCCTGTGCTATACTGTGGCAGTCATATATGCATTGCAGAACCTCAAGATAAATATTATCACCAAATGCATTATCACAAGCCTGTTTAGACATTGTAACCTTATCTCAAATTTGCAATTATGAGAAGTAATTTTACTGGTAAAATGAATAAATTATTTCTC
The DNA here is from genome assembly GCA_035590215.1 of Microhierax caerulescens. Taxonomy (NCBI): domain Eukaryota; kingdom Metazoa; phylum Chordata; class Aves; order Falconiformes; family Falconidae; genus Microhierax; species Microhierax caerulescens. Next base: position 1,830,000 of record JAVJGJ010000001.1, read on the forward strand.
CCATGTGCCATTTTTTCTCTCTTTCCTAGAGGTAGTTTTAGCATAGCCTTTAAAAAAACCCATCTGTTGATAACCATTCATAAATGACCGTAATGCAAAATTTGTTTTAAGTGTGGTTAGATTACTATAACTGTCCAAGCTATCAGAGAGCTATCAGTTATAAACTTTGAGTCATGAAACAAGATGAAATTTGGCAGTGCCAAAATAAGATTAAGTTTGGCAGAGTGTTATATAGCAAAGATAATTTTTGCGAGTTTTTCTGGGACACGAGGTAATGCCAGAATTGACTTAATTGGAATTAAAAATGGTAATTAAGGTGATTGTGCTGGTATAAATCAATTAATACCATCAGTGTTTAAACATACAGTTGCAGTGGCTATATGCTGGAGTTATTTCAGATTTCTGTGGCATACATATGTTTACATCTGCAATGAAATCTTGCAGATATTTATTACCATATGAGCCCTATTATTAAATTCAAATAGGACCCAGACATCTTCCATTTTCCTGAACACTTTTTAATTGTCTTTTTAGGAAACAAAGTAACCCTGTCTCAATTTTCCTCTAGCAGTTTTATAAACAATTCAGTAAGAAAAATGAGTTTAACTCTTTTATGGAGGGTAAACAGCCTGTTTCAGGAGTAGCTGTAATTAAAAGAAGCAATAGAAAAAGAGAGGCAAACACAGGAATCTGCTGTGGTGATATAGACAACAAATTCTCTGTAAGTCCTCGGCCAAGTTAGACACAGATAGCAATGAATGTGAAAGTGAAAACAATCATGACGAGGTAGATAAAGAGAGGCAAGCATCTGTTTCAAATAAAAATGTCTTCATCAGGGGGATGTCAGATGGAACAGGAACAGAATCCATCAGCTCTGAACCTGAAGATCGAGATTGAGAAAGGCAGTTTCCATTTGTTCAATTATACTCACCATTGGACTTCTTCAGAATTTCTTTTGTATTGCTGAAAATGTTGAAGGCTATATTAACCTTCATAGTATAAGGCTTTGTCTAGAAAGTAGGATGATCAAAGAAGCTGCTTGATAATCTGTTGGTAGAAATAAAGGTTAGGAGAAATCATTCAGGGAGATCTATGGTCACATTTGGTTGCTCACACAGTCTGAATAACAATTACTGTCCACAGAGGGAGGAAAAGCAAAGTATCCTACACAGAGGGAGGAAAAGCAAAGTATCCTACACAGAGGGAGGAAAAGCAAAGTATCCTAGTTTGACTCAGAATTCTGGGGTTCAGTCAACATGTATTACTTTTATTTACAAAGATACAAGAAAAATCTGAAATCCCACATTGGAAGCCCCACTTTTTTCTTCAAAAATCTTCATGTACATAACAAAGTGGTGTCATTTGGGCTTTGGAGCCCCCATCCCTCAGAAATGTTTGGATGTTTTGCCATCTCCAGTAGTTTGCTTTTCAGGAGTCTGTCTTAGAATCATGTTGTCTTCTCAGGCCCATAGATGAACTGCTGAAGTTACAATGTAATATACCACCTGTAGGCGTCTGTCCAGTACAGACCTAAGTTTGGAAAAAACTTACCTGTAGGATCTGAATAATCCAAAACCATATTTCTAATTCAGGTACAGGAAAACAGACTCCTTATCTCGTGACTTAGGCTGCCCGTCCTTCTGCACTCTGAAAGTTCATTCTAGGATAGCAACTGGTGCAAGCAATAGTTAGAAAATCTATTATTCAATAAGTTGAGCATGTATAAAGCTGAATCTTTCACAGGCTTATGACAAACCAGAGGGAGGCAGGGTGGGTGTGAATCTTCCTGTTTTAGGGGAAAAAAACCCAAAATCTGAGATGTTAGAAAGGGCACAAAAAAGACTCTCATATGACAACATTTTACACTGAAAATTTCATACCTCACATAATACCCCATGAAAGACTGCATACTGTATTTCCTAATCTCTGCATCAAAAATATTTACATCAGTTTTTAATATGACTGAGCTTTATTTTTCTATCATTGTCCTAAACCAAATATTACAAGTTTATGAAGAAATGTAGGCACCTTCTTCTTTATTTTCAGATTTAAATATACCATTATTGCACAGCACAGCTAGAAATAGATCTCAGCTTAGAGATTCCTACACAAACATGCCTAATATATTACCTTCAAGAAGAAACTACTCTCTCTCCCAAGCACACTTAACACCTGAAAGACCTGAAGCTGTGTAAAAACTAGCCTTGCTGATTGCTGTGTATTAGTGCCTAATGAAATGAGGGAGAAACATTTCAAAACAAAGACATTAATATTCAAGAACGAGCAAGAGCCTGAAAAAAAGTGTGTTTACAAAATTCACTGAAAGCTTTTCTTACTTCTAGTAGAAAAAAATAATAAATTACATATTTTGACTACTTATACTATTTCCCTCGTTATCAAATTCTGGCATATTGCTATTTTAAAATAGTGACTTCTTAATTTCCTTTATTCATCAAGTTTAATTTTTGAGATCTGTGAGCTCTAAGAAGCTGTCATGATCCTCCTTATATTTGGCAGAAGAAAAGTTGCAAAATGGATTTTGTCATATCTGTCTCTGAGACAAAGTTGTCATCATGTTCTCATTAGGTATCTTTGTACATCGTAAAGAAAATTCAAAAGATATGAAATTAATGTTAATATTTATTTTTAGGGGCAGCTTGCTTAATAACGCTCATAAGTAAAGGTCTAGTCCTTAACCACGGATAACCAGCATTTGTAGTTTATTTAGAATGGTGGTCTCAGACCTTGGGTGTCTAATGTGATAGGAAAAAAATGTTTTCCAGTTATTTTCTTTTTTTATTTTTCATCATAACGCCACAGCTTTAACCTTTTTACAATTCCACAATACAGTGCATAATCTCTAGTTCCTTTGCAATGTCAGATACAAACAAATTACCCATCTGTGTGTACATACCATCTATGGGATACATAGTGAGGAGAACTGTAGGGAATTTTGAATGGGACCAGTATCACAGAATTTGATGGTACAAGGTGTAAGGTGCAGCAGACATCATCATCATCATCATCATCATCATTGTGATAATAATAGTGATAATAGTAATAACAGTAATAATAATAGTAAGAATAATGATGAAATGATAATAGTAAAATGATAATAATAAAATAATTATAGCAATAATAATAATATATTAAATGTCATTATATTAGAATCACAATAGATTGTGATTCTGACTAATCCCTGCTGAATCAAGGGACTACTATGCACCTCAGTAGGCAACTTTCTTTCTTATGCAGTAGAGAAAACAGGTGCTGGTTAGCCATCAGGTGTATTCTGGACAAGAAATGGATTTATCAGGGAAATGAGCATGCCCTCCTCTTGTCAGACCCTGACTTAAGAGCCCTGCTCCCTGCACTCTCAATCTGATCCCAGCAAGCTGGCTGCCATGCAGTGGCGTGTTCCAGCAATGCGTAGTGACAAAGAAAAAGGTAAGTTACATTTTTCCCTTTCGCATTCCACCCCATGACATGATGGTAACATCACATGGTTGTAAGTGGTGTCATCAGTTTAGGGGGAGAATGTTCCTTCTCCCAGCAAAAGTGGGATTATACAAAGAAGAGTGCAGCTTTACATTTTTCATACTATTACATATCTGTTAAAAATATAAATATATTAGATATTTGATTTATTCATATTATATATATACACAATATATATTTATATATATTATAAATTTAATATATTTGACATGCTTCATTTCTGTATTTCATTCAGCATGGACAATCAGGCTGACTGTATAGAACCTCTCTTGCTATTGTATACACAACACAATCCTGCAGCTGAATACTTACATAAATCAACACAAGAGTTTAAGTAAAAATAAGCATTTTCTAGTCACCTGACTACACACTATGTTTTCTTCCTCTTTGAGTACTCCTTTCATTTTTCTTACATACTTTTCAACAGTATATGAAAATACTTGATTATCAACTTGATTATCAACTTCATGTGTAACATGATTACCAATCAGCTCCCAGACTGTACTTTTTGGCAGCCAGTTCAGAAGTTGAGCAGACCTTTAGGCATCCTAAAAAAAAAAAAAAAAAAAAGCCTAAAATATCCTCTTTTCTCTTTATATTTTCTTTCCTCCTAAAAGTGGCTGAGCCTCTCATCTTTTTAAGTCCATCTTTTTGAGAGACTCTGTGCTGTAAATGGTTTGATCAAATCTTAAGGAATCTCCATATCTCACAGAACTGCTGAAATGTTGCCAGCCATAAAAACAATCATGAGGAGACAAGAAAAAAGTGAGGAAGTTCTACAGACATCCTAATTATATCAATCTGCTATGATAATGCAGTTGTGTATACAGATACTTATTTATCTGCTTCTTGTAGATTGAACTACACTGTCTTGCCTAGATCCTTAGCCTGTGGTCTTCATTTGTATACTGGTTTTGTCACATGAATCAATCATTGTTACACAGGCTTTTTTTGAATGATTATTTTTCCCCAAACATTATTTCAAGTATGAGTAGACAAATAGGCAAATGTTGTTAATGGATTTAAGAGTAGAGATGCTACAATGAGCAGTTAGGAGAAAAATATATAAACAGGGGAAAAAATAAAATTAATCTTTTCTCCAGAAAAAAAACAACCAACAAACAAACAAACCCCCCCCCCCACACACACACACACATTAATAATGGCTTTCCAAACATATTCCCTCTTAATAGGGTCAAGTTATATGTTGAGGTGCATTCACACAACCATCAAAGACTTGGAAAATTATGATCCACACAGGTGAAAGGTACTTTTTTTGCAAAATGAGGACTTTGAAAACAATGGTATTCCTGAGGAAGGGGGGCAGGTCAAAATAAGCATATTTATAAAGGAAGGTTGAAAGGATCTTACGAGTTATCTTCTTTAGTACTATTGTCACTTAATAGGAAAAGCAGCATAGAGGACATAAATCTGCTGCTTTTTTTTTTTTTTTTTTTTAAAAAGACATATTCTCTGATGAAAACAATCTTAGTTTCATTAATTAAAAGTTTCCATTTAAGGAGAGAGGTTAAATATTTCTGGAAGAACAAATTTCAGGATGTATTTCAATCACGTAGGCTACCTACCTATGATTATTTCTAGATAAAAAAGGTATATTGGGCAAGACAGTTTCACACTAGTCATATCCCAGTTTCTTTGTCTTGTTCTTAGGCACTAAAACTTAAATCAAAACTTAGCATTTAGCTTAGAACACTTCCCTCCTCCTCCCACTTATTTCTTCCTTCCAATTCTCTATTTTGACTGGAATGCTCTAAGAGCAGCACTTAAACTAATTGCAATTTTTGGTTTTGCTTCACCCACCCTTTTCACTTCATCACTTTGAATCTTCACATGAAAGGAAGGGTGACCTGCTTCCTCTGAAGGTGATGCTAATGCAGTTCAATAAACGGCAGAGAGAACAGGGTGACCTGAAACGGTGCAAGCCACAGCAGAAAGGCGTTTCATTTTTTTCTATTATGAAAACAAGATTTTCCTTTAAGTGTGTTTATTGAGCTGCAGTAACATAATGTAACATAGACTTAAGCAAGCTGACCTCATTCATCATCCTGGGGTCAGCTAAAGATGTTGGAAGCACTCTGAGCACTGGTTAAAGAAACACAATTTTTCATGGAAGAAATTTCATAACCCCTTTGGGATTGACTCCTGAAAATACAGCGTGCTGCTGAAGGAAGAGTAGAGACCAAGCTAGCTCTCAGCATCGAGCCTTCGCGCAGCACCTGTGCAGGGAGACAGTCATAGCCTGAAGAAATGTTAACCATGTTCAGCGGTATGGAGGGAGGCTTTACACCTGCCTTGCTGTCATGGCAGTAACGAGGAGTAAAAGCGGGCACTGCAGCAGGCAGGGGAGGTGTTTAACCAGGCTTTGGATCAGGTCCACGTGCTTTGACCAGAGCACAGCTGCTTGGCTGCAATTCACTACATGCAAGTAATTTGAATGGCCTGTATTTTTTACTTCTGCTATCCAAAATTATTCAAATGTCCTTAAGAACTGTGTTTAGAAGAAATTGATGGAGAGGAGGGGGGAGTAGACGAGACAGCCAGGCGCTAACACAGAAATGTGCCTATGGGTTCAGAGCATACAGTGCCTCTCACAACTGTTCCCTGCCTCCGACCATATGTTGTTCATCTGTTCATCTCCCCAACTATCCATTTGGACTAGGATGGTGAACTGTGCCAAATAAGCTTCCCAGGGAGTTTTACCTCAAATCTACAGGGGTGAAGGCTTGTACTGTCTGAGCTGAGCCAACCCAACCTCTCCCCTCCAGGCATTTTTGAATAAAACCAGGATGAAAAACTTCAGCAAATGTCCTGTCTCAGTCACCGCCTCATCCAACATGATCCCTCACCCCGACAGTTGTCTTCTACAGTCCCTTTAATTTTCTTCTCAAGGCTATTGTTTAACTACCCAAATACCCGAGTGCCCATTTCTCTTAGCAAATTTCCAGCTAGACAAAATTTTCCTGGTCTCTTCTAGAAAACCTGGAAAACCTGTTGATCTGGGGCAGTCAGTTCATGGCTCCCGTCCATTTTATCAGACCAGACAGAGTTTTGTAGTTGCTACTCAGACAAAGATATCATTTCTAACAACAGTTCATAGTCAATTCTTTTTGGGAAGTTTCCAGATGTTGCTTTAATTCATTTTGTGGAGTCTCCTGGCTTGGTTTTAAGTCTTGTTTTAATTCCTTCTGGTCTTCTATCAATTCCTTTTGGCTATTTTTGTATCTATAAGCGTCTCCATTATTTATTGCATATTGATTCGACAGCAATATGAACACGCAGTCTGCTTCGTTGGAAAAATGGATCTCACTGCTAACACCAGTTTCATCGCTTCCTGTCCCAAGAAACTGAGTATTTTTGATCTAATGGATTGCCTTTCTTAGCTGGGAAAATTGATTCTGTTAGTGAAGTATGTCTTTGATGAAGTCTTAATAAAACGAAGAGCGAAAAGAGTTTGTTCCCTTAACCGAAGACACAAAAACCAGGAAGCATTTCTTGATCTAAATATCATTTTCTTTCTTTCTTCCCTTAGTTCAGTATCCCAAAGCAACTCTTTTTCTGCCTCAGCCTTTCCCCCTAAGGCCCAGCTCAGCACGGACAAGGGCAGCTCAGCGAACACGGGATGCTGGCCCCGGGGCAGCCGGCTCGTTCCTGGCCGTGGGCTCTCTGCAGTCTTTCCTCGGGCACCAGCTGCTGAGCCACTGTCCAAAAAAACGATTTTAATTTTTCCCTCCAGTGCTGAGACAAAGGTAGGTTCTTGGTTTCATGGCTAGTACCAAAAGTAACGTATGAGCTTTATTTGGGGCCTTTGCACACCACTGCCTAACCTCAGTTTGCACCATCTTATTGGCTGAGGAGTAAAATTGTCTGTTGAACTAATCCATTGTTTCTTCCTCACAGCCCATCTCCATACATTTCTTACTTTGAACAGTTTATTGTTATTATCGCTGTCAATATATTTATTATTTGAATGGAAATGTACTAACTAGTAGCAAAGTATCAAAAAACAGTTTGTCCTTTAGCACAACCAGCTGAAGATCATAGTGAAGAAAATGAGCAAGGGAAAAAAAAACCCAAAACAAAACAAAACGAAATGAACCACAAAAAAACAAACCACACACACCCCTCTCCCCACCCCCCACCCCCAAATAAATAAAACAGGAAAAAGTAACTGGCATCTTCACATTCACAAGTGATGTTGTATTCCTGATTTTCACCCAGCTGCACCTTTGCAAGGAATAGTAAAGAATCAATGAAGCTTAACAACCTCCAGGTTCAAATGGCAGGGGCTTTTTTTTTCCTCTTTCAGGCATGAGTTGCACTTAAAACACCAGGAATGGCATAACCTCTGATTCTCTTTGCTAACTTCCACCATCCTGACTTTATTACTTTTTACTGACTTCCAGCTGATAGAAGAAAAACAATGAAAGTATGAGTAAGTTCACTATAAGAACTGCCACAATCAAAGATGCAGTTCTCCATGATAAATATATTTCAGGAACATAAGGACACAACCTCATTCTGAAATTTTGAATAGAAGAATTGTACATGGGTTTTGTTGAACTTTTTTATTTTTTTTCAAAGGAAATTATTTTTGATCCATAAAGAGCTACAGCTAATTCCATATTATTTGACTTTATGGTCTTAAACACTAAAGAAAGTTTCTTTTTATTCCTTTTGGGGTTGTGCAAAGGATACGAGAAGTATTTTTGCCCCAGACGTTCACTCTGGCACGTCCTTCAATACCAAAGCCTGCCTATCTCTGCTTCTCTCCTTGTCTGTTTCTACCACATAGTTTGCATCACAAGTCTAGCATCACATATCAGTAGGCAAGCTTGATGTGGGAAGCCAAACATGAAAAGCTGGAAACCTTTCTCAGTCATTCTAGCTTTACCCTGTGCCTTTCACGCCTGCCTTTTTCCCACGCCCATGTGAAATCCCGTGTCCTGCCACCTCCCACTTTTACTGACCACTGCTCTTGCGTGACTGCGGCCAATGAGGACTGTGCTACAAGAAATATATCTCAAAGGATTAGTTTTCAAAACTATGTAAATCCTTTACAACCAAATCCTTATCTGTCCTATATCTAAACATGGCAATTCTTCTCTTTTTCAGCCTATTCTAATTGCAAATGGCTTCACTTAAGAACTGCAAGATATATTCTGCTCCAGATCTGAATGCTGTCAAATGAAATTGTTCTGAATTTAAATGATATTATAACATTGTAGCATTTCAAATTTTAGTAGTTTAACATCTCTCTTATATTCTTAAATGTTCAAGGTTGGATCACTTGTCGAACATATTTTTCACATCTGCACACTTGGATGGAATTTTATGCACGTAACTATGTGACTCTTGTGCCGCAGAATGGAATATTAGCAGTAATATTTATTATTTGTATTTATATTACTGTCTACAAGTAAAATCGGGCTAAAGGCCTGACTGCATAAGTCAATATAAAAGTAGTTCCAGCTTGAACAGAACCTAAGCATCACTCCAGAAACAGAATCATGTGAGTGCTTAACTAGACACAT
>JAVJGJ010000001.1:1840386-1850614 GCA_035590215.1 Microhierax caerulescens
TTCCCTTTCTCTTTCCCTTTCCCTTTCCCTTTCCTTTCCCTTTCCCTTCCCCTTCCCCTTTCCCTTTCCCTTCCCCTACCCCTTCCCCTTCCCTTTCCCTTCCTTTCCCTTCCTCTCTTTTCCTTTCCTTGCTTTTCCCTTCCTCTCTTTTCTTTTCCTTTATTTCTTTAACATATTGCTTATACCTATTTGGGTGTCATCTAAAAGCAGCTAATTGTGACATGACCAAGGTTTTCCCTTTCTTTCTGTCTCAGAAAATTCTGTCACATACCTCATCTCTATCTTTATCATGAAGATTTCATACCATGTATATCAGAAGGTATCTGTGTAGCTGCCATTGGACCGCAAGAAATCCCCATTTTTGTTCTGTTTTCTAAGATATGTTTCCCCAAATTGCCCCTTTTCTGACTAACTAAATGCTTTTCTCTTATCATCACCCTTTCTATGATTTAAATAGAGCTTTTTCATTCATTCTTCAGAGCTATGTTGTATCACTAGTCATGAAGGGTCTTGGTGAGATGGAAAAACAAAACCAAGAGCCCAGTGCATAAAGTTAATAGTCGTTTCTTAAATCTCCAAGTTTCATTTATGACTAGAAAGGCATAGACAGAGTCTCTGACTATTTATGCTGAACATTAGCCAGGTTCACATAAAGAATAGGAAAAAATCTTATACGACAGCTATTGATATGCAATGCATTCATACTAAAATGATGTTTGTCCAGAAGCCCACCTACTCTCATGGTGCCAGCCTCCGTGCTGAGCTTACAAAATTGTCATCCACCTTTTCTGGCATATGATGCACAGTGAGCAAAAGTTCAATACACTTCAGGTTTGAAAGGGAGTATGAAGAAGTTAGGGGAGAAATAGAAGTATCAGAATGCAGAATAAATATTGTTACATGTCACCAACCAAACAAGCAAGTGTACAGCAAGAAATTTATGACAACTCTGGAAGAAAGAGAATTTGTTGCCCCAACTGGAAATAAATCACTCAACAATATGAAGAAATCAGAAAAATAAGAATCAGGAAGCTGGAGGCAGCAGAACTCAACTTGTATCTACTGGGCATCATGAAAAACAGGGCTCCCAAAAGCTACTGACAGCAGGATGTGGTGATTACTGTGACTCTCTACTTCACTAGCAATATCTACCACAAATTGCTTGTTATGCATCCTTCCATACCAGCAAATGAAAACTAAGATTTTCTGTTTGAAAACTCATGTGAGAATCGTGCAGGTATAGCTAACTAATATGGTGACAGCGTTCATGTTTTATGTTTGTTCTTGTTTCAGGGGAACTGAGGTGGGGTGGCCACAAGAACAGAACCCCACCACCCAAGGACATGTTATCTCAAACCCATTCACAGAGCAGGATGGGCTCAGTGGGGGACAGCAATTGCTATTCTGTCGTTTCTAATCTGCCACACACACCCCACATTTTCATGGGAACAAGGTTCCTGCTACTCCACACCAGCTTGGACATACACAGTAAGCCAGAGGATTGGGACCAGGACTGGGACCCTTGCTCCAGCCAGTTCCTCCACTCCAGCCATCAGGTCCCATCTGGTGGCCTGGCCACAATGGGTCTTGGCTCCATTTTGGGCCAAACCTTCTGCATACTCTTGGAGGACCACTTATGTGTTCTCCACCTTCTCTGGTCTAATAAGGAGGGCTACTACCTTATTTATTGCTTTTGTTATAAAATGTTAGACATTATCAGCATCAGTAGAGCAAAATTAATCTATTCCTGCTTGGCTTTTTAGGTCATTATTAACCCAGTCAGCTAGAGCTGGGCAGATGCTCTCAACATCTCATTTGTCTGGGCTGTATTTTCAGGTAGGCTTAACCCGTGAAAATTCTTTGTTATACAGTGAGATTAATGTAAAGATTTCTAGGGTGGCTTTTTTTTTTTTTTTTTTTTTTCTTTTTACATTAATGTCAATATACCAGTGGGTAACATAAGGAAATTATTCAGCTGAATTTTTAGATGCCAATTTTTCACATTGTTTGTTTTGGGTGTGGTGTGGTGTGGTTTGTGTGTTTTACTTTCTCCAGTTATGTGATACCAAGGCTTGCTTATGGACTTCACCTCATGAAAAATGATACCAGCACTGACACTTTCACTTCTTTGATGTACACTCCTTTATATTAAAGTGACTGTAATTCCTACTAAGTGTGGGCAAGTTCTTTAAAAGCTTTAGCAAAGTGGCACCTGTGTAATTCTAAGCAATTAAAACAAACATTACCTGGTAACTAACTGGTATGTATGCACAGACAGCATATATTTATATTTTACATAATAAATAAACCCCTTGTGTATCACAAAAACTCTCTGTGAATTCATCGTAGAAGCAACAAAAAGATTGTCCTCTTCATGAGGTTATTAATTATCTCAGTGGAACTGTTCTAATGAGGAAGGAGAGGCAGTTCATGACTTGCACAGCATGACACCATGCTGATTGGTATTGTTACAGCTCTGGACTGGGTCCTTAGTATAAATTGGTATAGCTTCACTAAAGGCACTGGAAGTATGCCAGTTTATAGTTGCTGTTGATTTGGCCTTCTGCTCATATGGTGAGATTATACTTAAATACTTGTCTTCCACTTTTTATGCAAGCTTATACAAGGTCAAGTTCAGAGTAAAGTCTGCCAAATTCTCCCTGAAGATGCAGAACTATTGCAGTTAGCAGTTGATAAACAGATACTTTTAAAAACAGGGTTTGTTTTTGGGTTGTTTTTTTTTTTCTGGGCTATTAGTAAGTACAGCTAGGTAAATTCATCTGATTTGATTTCAAATCCATAAAAGTGTCATCATAAGTTCAAAAAGTTAACTGAAGCACAGAAGTTATCAGATTCACATTGACTTAAGAAATCCATAGAAGAAATCATAAAAAGAGTAGAGGAAGGAAAAACAGAGGATATATAAACCACAGAACTAAATGAAAATGACACAGAAGCAGAGAGGAAGAGATCAAAACCAAAATTGTTTTCTGTATTTGAAATTTATTTTTATTTTTTAAAATGGACTTCTCTTCCAAATTATGTGAGATCACTTTGTCATTCATGTTAGTATTTTTTCCAGGTGCTGTGATATTAAAGATATTCTATAGGCTTTTGAAGGTTTTATTAGTGAAAGTGGGTTTCCGCAATATGCTGGTAGACCTTAGGGTGATGGCAGCCCAGTTTGTTTCTTCTTGGGCCAAAAGTACTGTGGGGGAGGGAAGGAAGTTGTGATTTATAATTCTGGCTGTTCATTTTCAATGCTTTTGTTAAAAGCCAGTATAGGAATCTAAAAACTCCAAATAATTTTGTGTTACTGCCAAATATTCACATATGTTTTCCCTAATTCCAGGTAAATGGGTCTTCACATTCCCTCTACTTACAACTATGATTTTAAAGACTGAATAAAATGTAAAATCAAATGTTCTTTACATTATGACTAGTGTTTGCATTTCATTCATCTCAGACAACTGCTATTTCACACTCCATGCTTAGCTTCAAATTGTATTCTCAGATGCTAACCCAATGCGGCATTTTCAGCCTGGCATTTCTCTGTTTGGATTTTTTCCCCCAAGTTTCACAGGGTTTGTCATTACCTTGGCTTCTGAAAATCAAGCAGTTTACGTTCTTGCACCTCTCAGGCTTCTCGACACACAGGTCACTAGCACCCTTGCAAACACTCCCTGCTCTTCTGCTCTTCCTTCTGGCTATCTGACATAACCTGATGGCTTTGGCTGCTTCATGCTTTCCTTTTCATCACCTCAGATGTTTTGGATATTCTGCTATAAACCTTGACTACGCCACACACTCTTTGTTTAATTAGGCTGTGTTTTAAAAAGAAAGATAAATCAATCTGGTTTAGCTTACAACTGTGAATACTTTTTCTCAGTTTGTGGTTACACATAACCAATGATCACAATCCTGTGCTACCTTTTTTTAAGCAGCCATCCCCATTTCAGTCATAAAGCAACTGTTCCTGGTAACTGATCAAATCATGGGCTAATAACATTTTAACAAGGAATTCCCATAGATTTTCCTTTAACCAGAGATTGAACCTGCATCCAGAAGTGCATGAGTTTGGTGCATGAGTTTGGGGGGAGGAAAGAATGAAGGCATGTGTCTGTTATAAATTAATTTAATGAAATTATAAGAGACTTTCTGTTCCCTTCTGGAAAGGGGGGGAGGAGAAAAAAAAGGAATAATCACTGAAACCCTTCTTTGATAAAAAACCTAAAGCAAACAAGCAGAGGTAGAAATATGCCACGCATGCTGCCATTGTATAATTTGGCATCTGAGGGATTTTTCACAGAACAATCCTTGCAGGAATAGAGACAGGGTGCTGAGCCGGATTCACTCAGCTTAGCTACTATATTCTGGATCAAACCAATTGCCATATCTGAGGTAAAGGACGAATCCAAGTCCTACACAGTCATAATCACTGGCATAATAAATGCCATTTCCTACCCTTGCAGCTTGGCGAGACCTGTCTTGAGGATTTTGTTTGTTGATTTCATTGCCCTCACAGGTGACAGTATTCCATAGATTCAACATGAACCGATTACTGCATTTGGAAGACCAAACCTGTATTTTTAAACAAATATGCCATTAATTTAAAAGAGAACATTCAAATCTGGCTGGAAGGCTTACATTACATTTAGACTATCAGAATCCTTGAATTTCATGTATTTTGTTTACCTGAAAGCTCTTTTTCTTTATTAAAGTGTATGATAAGACTTAGAAGAAGAAGGAATAGGTGACTGAAGTATAAGAAAACAAGGAAATGAAGGGAAAAAGAAAGACCTTACCAGAAAACTTTCAACCTCTTTCTGTTTTGTTTTCAGCATCTACTGATGTTTCTCATTGTTTATTCATATTGAAAGGTGTAAGTCAATACACTGAATAAGAAAACAAAGAATCAAAATGAAATACTCCACTACTATACTAAAAATCCAGGAAATTGAAACAACGGCAAAGTGGTAATCTCTCAGAACAGCCATTTTAGCTTCAGCAGCATAGACATCTCTTGTTAATTGACCTTTTCTGATAAGGAAAGAGCTACATTGCTTTACTAAAATGACACTTTGGAGCATGTTGCAATGAGTAATTACAAGAACCCAGGCATCACTTCGATGAGGCTGACAATCTGTGACAAGGAGATGAAGACCTTTACTTTTTTTTTTTTTTTAAGCTAGAAGTCAAAATTCAAATGCTTGATTGATACATATGATACCTTTGCAAAAGAAGATTAATTGAATTTTAACAGTCCAGATGAATGATATCAGATGAACATCAAAAAATTTTAGATCGCTTATAGGAAAAAAGTTTCAGAAGAGAGAACATATTAAGTTTTTTTCTGCCATATACTAACAAAATATCATTTTATTCTTAAGGCTAAAGACAGCCTTGCTGTTTCAGTGACAAGGTATAACACTGTGCTTGCAGCAAATGATTGTCAAGCTGCTTCTAGTGTTTACTGTCAAATTCTGTAAAACACAAGTACATTGTGTCTTACAAGTCTTGAAAAGAAACAACTGTGAAATGTCCAGAAAAGGAAGAGAAAGATTTCCTTCTAGACTTACTAAACATCACTGTGTGAAATTTTGTACTGAAACAGACACATACTAAATTTCTCCATCTTGCCACTAGATGTTAGGCTAAATAATTATATTATTTATATAAAATTCTCTAAAAATTGTTATTTAAGCTTTCCAGAACTGGCCAGAATTTTCAAGAGAAAAACATATAATGTATTTACAGACCATATAGATGCCCAAAGATGAAAAAGAGTATGTTTATTACTTTCCTATATTTACGTCTAAATTTTATTAGATAGTGACAACTGTTGTGAGTCCTTTCCTATAGAAATCTTTTGCACGTTTAAGCATAGCACTAGATGGATATCAAATATGAGTAGCTAAAAATATAGATACTTAAGGCCAGACTAAGTCTGAAGGTTTTCAGAGCAAGCAAAAGAAACCTATTTCCCTTTCCATTCTGGAAGAGCCAAAAAAAAAAAAAAAAAAAGGCTCACTTCTTTAAATTTCCTAGGTATTATACACCTGGAATCTACATTTATTTAATCTAACTCATATGTATAGTTTCATAGTTATGGGATAAATATTGGTGAAAAAATGCTACTGTCATTCAAAGTGAACAAAGTGACTTCACTGTATTATTGTTTGGGAAATAAAAGCATGACATACTCGTTTTAACAGTATGATCCAAAATAAGATTTATTGCTTTGTCTTCTGGTAAGAGTAACTGCCTGTATTTTTACTAAAATCACTGTAAATCTAGATGTTAAGGAAGCAACAGAAATCTGGGCAAAGGTAGAATTTACTTAAGGGAGTGTTATGGTGCCAGGTTCTCAAAGACAAAAATGTGGCAGCCACAGAGATATTTTTTTTTTTTTTTTTCATTCTTGAAGATAATTCAGGGAAATAATACAGCTCATAAGAAACTAAAATAAACTCTAAAGTTCCATTTGTAACAATTATCTTGGCATCAAAGAAAATCTTGAAAGCTGTCATTCACTCTTCCTTTTCCTACTACTCTTTCTGCTACTTTCTGATGAAACAAAATGTTAGAAAAAATAGTGTAAACATGCAGAAAATAACTACATTTCTTTTTTTACTGACAATCAGTTGCACAGAAGATACTTATTTTCAATGGGTATTTTTTTAAGGAATGTTTAGAAAACACAGCTCAAACAACAGGGGAACCTTTTTTTTTTTTTTTTTTTTTTTTCTAGTTATTAACAGATTTTGAGTATCACTGAGAGTGAGTCAACGGAAATATCACATTTCCAGGTGGCAAATTAATCTCATCTTTACAGAATAAATATAAAGCATCCATAAAAACTGTATATATAACACAATTCCATGAGAAAAAAGGAATACTAGATCCTCTTATCTTGTTAGAGATCAGATTAAACTTTGTTCTATCTGAAAATGTAACCTCTATGTGTCACACAAAATAACTAAAATAAATCAGTAAACTGAATAAGATGAAGACTCCACCACAAAGATAGGCTCACATCTTTGGTGAAACAACAGCAGGAAGGAATTTAACATAGAATTTGAATAAAAAATCTTCCTTAACTAATCTTTTCCTAGCTTTGTATATTTAACAGAGTCAAACGCAGTAAACAGGTTAATAGATGTATCTGTGGAAGCACTCGTAGTTTTGACCAGGTGGTAGTATTGCTTACACAATGTTGAAGACAAAGACAAATTTAAAAAGCAAATACCTTTGCAAATTAAGCTATATAGAAAAATCTTGGCAACAGCTGGCCTGGATCCACAGTTAGTATTAGTTAACGTGCCTATTCTAACTTACAGAAGCTGAAACTGGCTGATATTAAATTTACCTACAAATTGATTCTAAGGGCAACCTAATGTCTTGGCTTCCAAATGCAAAAGGCAAGGGCCTGGCTGGATACTCCAAAACACCCTGTTCATCCAGGAAAATTCCTATTCAGTCTATGGACCTGAACCTGGGACCTCAGAGGCTGTTTGGAAATATTCTCTCTATTCTGAAATACAGAAATCTCAGAATATTGTTGCTTCTTGGACAAGGACCGCATATATCATTTATGGCTGCCTTTTTAATATTTTACTTTTATGCCCAATACTTCAGAGGAATCTGCTACCAGTAAGTTTTCTCTAGTTTGTTACAGGCGATGTCATTGCCTTCCTTTAAATATATTTTTTTTTAATCTTATCCTCAAAGTGTGTTTTTGCACAAGCTAGAAATGTGTTCTTAAGCTTGTTGTTGATCCTTTAAAAAGTCATTATCCTGATGGTCTTTATCACAAATGAGAAATCTCACTCTGAAGTCTACCTATAAAGTTTTAAAATACTGGATATGACACAACCTTATTTATTAAAATTTCTTCCCCTCTTCAGTGGGGCTCTAGGTGGATTCATGAACTAATCCACTCAAAATCAATTGCATAGCCAAAGCATAAGACAATACACAGTAAGAATGGAGGGAAATATTAAAATATAGACATGCTTTACAGAAACAATATCTGTGTAGTAGATATACTTATAAATTATGATTCACCAGAACATTTTTTGGTTATTTCATGTATAATTTACAGGAGACAGACCAGATTAAAGGAAGTATTGAAAGTATCTTATCCAAGTTTCAGGCTCATGGATAAGAATGGAAAAAGAGTATTGTCTTTTGGTTTATTACTAATGAAACGGAAGAGTTGCAGCATACAATAATGAGTGTCAGAATCAGAGAAGTCAGAGGAGCAGATTTCTGAGGGATTAAAGCTTTTCATTGTTTATGTATAAAGCAAGCAATTTATTAGAAAGAGTTGCTGAAGAACAAAAGGATAAAATACCCATTCTTTTGAAATACATTTTCCCTACCCTCCCTAAGAACATATTTATAAACCTGTACAATAAATAGGAAAGCTAAGCAAAGAATAACATTAGTATGTGCACTTATAAAAAAGAAAAGAAGTGCAAAAAAATCTGGCCAGCTGGTAAAAAAGTAGAATTAATGTGCCTTTGTGTATCAGATTTGCAAGAATGCAAATATTGCAGCTTTTGGTCAGCTGGTTTAAAGATTAATTTCAAACAAGTAATTTTTTTCCTTGAGGAAATGGACTAATAATAGACAGGTCATAAGTATGCAAACAGGGCTGACTCTGCCATAAAAGCAGAATAGGTTGCCAACTAGAGCAGCAAAATATTGAGGCCAGCAAAATTAATTGTGAACTGGTTTGTGGGTCTTCAGATCTTTTTCTGCATTATCTTAAACAGCAAGTCTTTTGTATTTGTACATAATTGCATGAGTCAACCACTAGATCCAGTGAATTCTATTCAATTGGTGTTTTAAAACTATTGAAGTATATCTAAAAGCCCTTAGCATTATTATAAAATATATTACAAGCAATGTAATCTTGTTTTAAAATGCATCCTTACCTAACATACTACAGTTTTCTTTCACATTTCCCTAAATTTTTGCCTAAAAGAAGCGTTAAATACAAAACTGTCTATCTTCTTTTTTAAAAGAAGACCTCAGAAGATGTGCAGACCAGATGAAAAGAAAAGAAAACAAAATAACCCAACCCCCCCACCCGCAAAGAAGCAAACCAGATGATTTATCTTTGGAAGCCTGCCTCCAAAAATCTGAAAGGACTCAAACTATCAGAGTTTTGATTGACAATATCTTGCCTTGATCAAAGTGCATTAGTTTATATCTGCCATTTACCACTTAGTATTGAATTTGTTCTGCAACTCTTTGTAATTATTTTTACTTTTAATTTGATATCCTCAATAAACTTTCTTATCTCTAACTTGTCCCCCTTTCTAGAACGTATCTCTTGAACCTTAAACTGATAGGTGCACCAACAGCTCAGTGTAAGTTTGAGTAGTATAAACCTTTATTTATGATGCAGGACTTTGAGTAAGAATCTCTGTAGGAAATACTGCAGTGGTACAGTTTAGACCATCAAAAGAAGCACAAAAAGCAAAATGATATAGAAAAGTACAATATGTTATGAGTTCAGGTACTGGCACCCAGATTCCCATTGTTTAAACAAAGGATGGAGCAGAAGGGCAAGCTCAGACTAGAAACGGACTCCAGATCTATGCATAAACAGCACTGTGGGTTAGCCATAGAAATATCATCCTTCCCTTGTAGTTACAATATTTCATTTTGATCTGTTGCCATGAGTTAGTGACAAAATGCCAGCATTAACCCAGATTTTCCAAGCTTTCTTGCTCTTTTTAGGTCTACTACCTTGAATTTTTCAGCTTTCTTAATGGAAATACGTCCTTTGATATCTCACACGAGATGCTACTTCTGTCTGGCAACAAATTCAAATAAATTATCTGGACTTGAAATTAAAAGCTACTGTATTAAAAATTAATTACTAGAAACTTTAAAACCACTATCAGCTCACACCACTAACCTTTTCTATTTCCATGTGTTCTGACTCAGCCTTTCATAGGATGAGACGTATCTATAACTTTGCAAACTGGCCTGAAAAGCTTAAGGCTTACATGATTTAAAGACACACATTCTACTAAACATTAGGAGCTAAAAATCTTTGAAAGGAACATATATGGGATATGGAAGGAGAACAGCTGTATGCACATGGATTATTACTTGAGAAAACCAGGAGATGAAAGGGAGGGAAGTAAGGAGGGAGGCAAAAAGTGGAGGGAGGGAGGGAGGGAGGGAGTGAGGGAGGGACGGAGAAAAG
>JAVJGJ010000001.1:1864343-1885735 GCA_035590215.1 Microhierax caerulescens
CACCATATGGCCTCGTGCTCAGCAGATAAACCTGGGGGAAGGAGAAGGAAGGGGGGGACGTTCGGAGTGACAGCGTTTGTCCTCCCAAGTCCCCATTACGCGTGGTGGAGCACCTGCCTGCCCATGGGATGTGGTGAATTAATTCCTTGGTTTGCTTTCTTTGCATAAGCGGTTTTTGCTTTACTATTAAACTCTCTTTATCTCAACCCACCAGTTTTGTTACTTTTATTCTTCTGATTCTCTCCCGCACCCTGCTGTGGGGGGAGTGAGCGAGGGGCTGTGTAGTTGCCAGCCAGTGCTAAACCATGACACCCAGTCATTGCTGAAAAGGATCAAATAGTTGAGTAAAGAATCAATGCCTGTAGTATTTTAACATGATCGTTGTAGGAGTTGATAACAAAATGTCAGGATTTGCCAACAATTTTCACAGTTACCAAAGATACTTCAGTTATTTGTCATTCTAAATTAAATTAAAATAAAATAAAATAAAAGTATTATAAGTGTTAGTAAATATTGACATCTTTATTGATGACTATGGACAAAATCTTACCCCTCTGAAGGTCAATAGAAATTACTTCTGTTAAGTTCAGTGAGGCCAGATTTTCACGCCACGTATGTGACATTTCATACAACAGACAAAATAAATTACTTCAGAGTATAAAGTCTAAAACCTGAATAATATTTTTTTGTGTGATGAATGAAACTTACAACACATGAAATAGAAAATTGTTGACTAAAAAAAAAACCAAACACACCAGTTTTAATGTAGTACAACTAAAAGGGAAGATTAGTTCGTTGTGGGTAGTGAGAATTTACCATTAAACAGCCTCCTGGAAAGTAAGTGCCCAGAAACTCATTTGATCATTCTGTAAACAAAACAAATCTTACTAGAATCACATGCTTGGGAATCTTTGAAGGAAAGATACAGGCATCATTTTTTGGAATTGTATCTTTTGATCAAGATACTATTTCTATGCATCTCCTCGTTCTGTAGAGAAAATAATATTTCACTCTATTTTTAACAATATTAGCATAAATTATACAGTCTGAATGATTTTCAGTCATGCAACTGATCCTAAAAAACCTTTTTATTGGAATTTTTTTCTCTTTCTCAGTTGTCTGTTTTTCTTTCTTGACTCCTATTCAGAGTTATGTTGCTGGGACATACTTTCACTCAGTTTTTACGAAAAGAAATATTGCTAATATAATCTGTCCCTCTGAAAGAAAAAAAAAATCAACATTATTTCCGTACAACTCTCACTTGAACTTGGGGACTTGTATTACATACTTGGCAGAAGAACTGTAACAGATGCCATCTGTAAGGTCTTGAACCTCAAATTTTGGAATTTATGCCTTTCCAAAACAATAAAACATTTGGTTTGTCACTACAGTTTCATACAGAGACTCTTTTTAGCCAGTTTTTCAAGCAATAAACTAGATATTCTTTTTTACTCTGACATCCATCATCTTCATGTAAATCCTCTGCAGTCTGTTCTTAAGTAGCTCTGTGCTGTAAATTTGAATCCACTTCAAGTTTGCATTGATCTTTTTGCACATTTATTCCCAGGAACAATATTGAAACTCATGCTGGAACTCCATGCTACAGCACATAATAAATGTTTGAAAGGCCTCAGATCTCCTATCAATTCTTCAGTTTTAAGTGTACCTGTTAGTAACCTGCATTCTAGTGTGTTTCCTACTTTATGTGAACTTTGGAGATAGGCCACAGCACTAATTGAAACTGTAGTTTTACAATCTGGACATGATTTGTTTAGAAGTATAGGCAGAATTAAGCTGTTAGGAGTGTGAGAGACAATCTCAAAGGTTAACCTGTGCCAAGCAGTAGAGGTTTGTCAAAGAGCTCACCAGCTGGAGCTGCCACTTCCCTACCTGTTTCACCCCTCTACCTCCAAGACCTGGTCTCAAATTCATTCACAGAGATAGAAATTTGCACAAGGTTAAAACACTCTTTTCATGACTCCTTCCCCTTATCTCCAGATAGTTGTATTCAAAACAGATGTCAAGTGTGTGGTCAGCTCTTATTCTGAAGTCCTCTACTATTAACAAATTATTTCTATTTGAGATCAAGCTGCTTATTACCTGAGTCAAAATATAGCTATGTGTATCTCAGGTTACAGTTCCACAACTCAGCAGAAACACCATTAGAAATTTGTAAATCTGGTACTCAGTTTTTATCCTGTAAAGGCTGTATTTCAGGACACAAGGTAATCTGTCATGAGTCCCAAGTAGTGGTAAGATTCCACTAATTATGTTTCACTGGAACAGCTCAGCAAGCAGATGGTAGATCCTTACTGAGTCAGTAATGAAACACTCATTGACCTCAGTGGTGCAAGTAATGCACTAAATTAACTTTTTAAATCTATATACTCCTTGTAAGATTCTGCATCTTTATGCAAAAAATGCTCCCAGTTTTGCAACATATTTTAGGACCCACAGATGTTCAATACTGACTGTAGAACTGAAATGTATTCTGACAGCCAAGGGGTTGCCATACAATGCATTTAGAAGTACTACCAGGTCATGAACATTGTCTGTATCTGTAACTTTCAGAGGAGATGAGGAATGTTTTCTGTGCAGAAGAATACTTGTGGAATGTTTATTACTCTGTGTACTAGGTCATACTTTAATTATTCTGTGTCTGCATCTAGGTGAAGGAGGGGTCTATTTCTCTAAACAGACAAATGGAATGCTTTCTTTCATGGTTTCTGGAGCTATAGTGTTACAAAAGTGCTTTTATTTTCACTTTTAAAAAATTCTTTTAAATGAGAAGTATCTACCTGATATCTGGCAAGATGAGTTTAATATCAGCATTTACTCTCAAGGGAACAGGTGAAGTAGAGAGATCATAATAGCCAATGTCTTGGTAGAAAGTGTGGCTTCCCGAGCAATATTAAGAAAACCACTACTGTTGAGAGTTTATTTGATCTTGGCCTGTTATCCGTCACGTGTTTCTGCTGTTTCAGCATCTAGTCTCAAACATATTGTAAGCGGAGTTTGAATGAATTGGATATATTTGCTTGAAGAGTAGTTTTGCCAGCTCATTTTCATACTGCAGCTGGGTCAAAACGTTTTGGCTTTCAAATAAGGGCTGAAGTATCAACAGATTCTTCAAACCACGTCCAACACAAAGCAACAGCTGCTGAGTTTATCTACTAAACCATGGAGCAAGTGGCAATTAAACTACCAAATTCCTGCCATTCAGCTGGAAAGTTAATGCACCAAAACTATGTTAGTATCCAAGCAAAAGAGAATTATACTGGAAAGGACATTGATAACTTTGGCATGTTGAGTTTATTTGAACGCAAGAAAAATCATAAGAGGCTTCATATTTCAACAAGGGTGGTTTAACAAATAGGAAACACTGGTTGTTCATGTCTCTGCATATTTTCAGCTACATTATCCCTTTTATTATTCCAGTATCTAGTATTTTTAAAAGAACTCAGCGTTAATATTCTCAGCCAGAATTTCCCTGCAATTCGTGTCTCCTTTTTAGCATCAGAATAAGTGGTCTTTAGCAAACTGGATGTCTAGCAATTTTGAGAAATCAGACCATAAAAATCTAGCCTATACTAGCATTGAATCATTTTAAAATATTTTCTCAGAGGATGAATCCAAGCAACTGGAAATCTGTCCCAACCATTTCAGAAGTTACTTCTAAATATCTGGTGCTGACTTCTAGCATTACACATGTATAATTAGGGTAATAGTACAGTAAAGGCTGAAAGTGAAAAACCTAGGCGACCAAGATATTTAGCTATTTTCTTTAGTAGCTGGAGAGGAAAAAAAAAAAAAAAAAAAAAAAAGATTGGAAATAAATATCTTACGAGTTTTTATAAGTTTGCCATACAGCTACTGAAGATGAGATTCATATCACTTAACTTCATCTACCTTAGGGATACATATCTAGCTCCAGCTTTAGGTGGTGAAGGGAGATCGACCATAGAATAAGTGCCTAAGACAGAAAGGTGGTATAATGTACCTCTGAAAGTACTTTTTTCCCTATCTTGATTATAGAAGGATTCTAGACTCTGAGCTTGTAGTAGACATTTAATTTTTGGATAGATGATGTCAGAGAAAATAAACTGTATACACTGGTGGGCAGGCTGCTTTTGTGTTTTGTTCTCCTTGTCTGTTCACAAAAGTGTCATGGAATCTTCTGAATTAATGTTTTTAAATTACTTAAGATTCTTACATGAAAGTTGTTAATAAAATAGATTAGCAGGAGTAGGAGTACACAGCTATTACATAGTATTAGTATTATTACACTAAATTTACATTAATGTAATGTTTTGTTATCCCACATTACACGAACATGTCTGAGTTGCCTAGAGACAGTCACTGGATTTGGGATACTATAATATGTGATAATGTACAGAGCTGAAAGACAAAAACCTGACGGCATTCTGCAGACATGTTTGTCCTCTGTCAAGTGAGATGGCTACTGACCTTTCTATACTACTGATTTTTTCCTACTATGCTCTTTTGTAGGAAGTAGTTGCATATATATGAGCGCTAATGAAAAATGGTGCCATTTCTGCTATTCTCTTTTCCTAATCCTCATTTGACAAATTCAGAATCCTCCCATTCGTTTTTTTCCCAAAGCTCAAACACAATGAGAAAATTATGGAGATTGGGGTATTTGAGTGGAAAAGGTTCTAGTGGTGGTTAACAGAGAATAATGTGGAAATATAAGAGAAACTTTCTACATTTATACTCAATTTCTGAATATCTGTACTGACTTAAAATATCTTTTTTTCTTTACTTGTATCTCCTCCTTAAGATTCACTGTGCTTTGAAAACAGCATTGCTCTCACATCATTGCAACACCTCCACAGTCATGACTTAACACATTAAAAATTAAATGGAAAAGGGAAACGAGAAGTAAATGAGAGGAGTGCATTGTATACATTCCCATTTCTTAGGGAAAATTTTAGCTAAACCTTTTCAAAAAATCACATCCTCCTCTTAAAATGGAGGACTTTTCTATGCAAAGGAGTCATTCTGCCAGAGGGAGACATGCAATATTATACAACCTTTAGCTTCACTTGCTATGGTCAGCTGAAACTAAAAATTGCAAAAAGATAAAGTGCTCCATTAAATCCCTGTTTTATTGTATAAGTGCCCTTATGAAATTGTATGACTATACAATAGCATTATATCAGGCTAGAATTAAGGCTTACAACAGACGTTAAACCACAGCATTACAGTGACCAGACGTAAGGCTTATTTAAACCTGATTTTAGAGTGAAATATTTATGAACTGATTTAAATACTAATGAACAGACACTCCTACAGCTGTCACAGTACCAGAATGATAAATGTGTTACATAGGAATCTCTATGTCATATAGCTGGCCATTTTTCAATAGTCATGGACACATGTTTCTTAATAACACAGACAGAAGAAGGGCAATGAACTAGGCAAAAGGAAAAACAGTTCATCAATTGGAAAGTTTCCTTCCCTTTTCCTCAGTGATGTAGTAGGCTTTCTGAGTATTTTTCCATTGCATTCTTATTCCACTCCCCTTTTTTTTGCCTCTTTCAGAAACTCACAGTTCCATCTACGGAGTTGTCAATATCGTCAATAGGACTTATCCCTGGTTTTGGTCAAGGCTGAAGTTTCCTTATCCACAGTGCATGAATGTTAGTTCACTCACCATCTCCACTGGGACTCCTTCCCTCCAAGAGGAAACTGGCGCAGTGGACAGGAGAGCTGTCTACTAACTGCTAGCATGAATTTTTGGTATTTCCAAGAGGGATAGTCCTCCAAAATCCCAGAAAATCTTGCACCTCTCCAGCAACCTCGTAACCCTTCATAGCGTGCCCCACACTTCTCTATACATACCTAAGATGTCACCCTACAAACATTTCTCTGGAACACCTCAATACTGCCTTACTGTTATTGCTGGCATTTAGTTCTAAGCAATTTGTAGACTAGTAATTATGCCTCAGGGTCCAGGGCAAGTCACCTCGGACACAGAACAGTCTCCAGTCTATGTTTTATAAAGTTTTCAGGCAGCCAGTTTATACGAGAGTGTTAGAAAATGAGACAGCCCGCCCCAGTTTTCCTTCAGCGCACTGCACAAAGACAATATTGACATAGCAGTAGACCAGCAAGGACAGAAAGTCTGGTACAGCTGATCCAGCAGCTCTACTGTAAATCTCATCTTTGATTACGTTCCACTGTGGTAGGAGTAGGTCAATAAGGCCAAGTCTCCTTTGTCTTTTACTGGTTTTACTCTTAATCTTACTACTCTAAGTAAATATTAAGGTGATTTCTTTTCAGTTGTAAAAGTAAGCAAATACATAATATGTAATGTAAAGGATAACCTCTACATGCTAAATTATTTAGGGAAAATTTTCACTTAAACTTATCATTTTTTCTACTGACCTTTTCAACGTTACCTATCTTTGCATCAAAGATCATTATTCTTGAATTATAAAATCAACGTTTTTTCTTTCAAAATAAGGAATGTAATTAAGGAATCAGCTAAATATTACAGCTGCTATTAAATGCTTCTTCAATTCTACGATGCATTCTACTAACAGAAACTAATGAATTGGTAAAAATAGCAAAGTAAGCAAAAAGTTTACAAAACATATGCATGATCTGTCAAAAGTGCTAGCAGAGTAATTTAAAAATTTTAAGTCACAGCTAGTGTCAAAGACAATATACTTATGATTCTGAATAATTTATTTGTCATGTCCAGATCATTTCCATCATAAAAATAGCTACTTTATTAAATAATGAATATACGTAGTTAAGAACATCATCATGAGGATAATTCTTTGTGATAGATATACTGGTTAAAGACTGTTAAGGAACCCAAGTGCCTTTCTAAGAGGAAGGTAATATCCCTGCTTAAAGAAGGGTATAAAAATGTTTTAATTACTGGAATTGAAATATTGAGCAAGGTATTTTTATATTGATCGTCACAGAGATTTTGAAATAGATTTCCATAGTGCACAGCACTGCACGCAGACTGTGTGCAGGTTGAGAGAAATGTGACCTTTGAGCAGATGTAATACTACAGTCAAAATCTCTACCAGGATGGTTTGTCTTCAGCACTCCCACTTATTAATCTTACGAAATTCAGTTTTATTGTTTAATAGAAGAGAGTGGCCTATGATCAAAAAAGTGCTTGTTTCACCTTAATTGTTGAGTTTTCAAGGTTCCTATTAACTCTGCTAACAATCTCAGGACAAGTTTGACATGCCTTAAAATTCTGCTAATAGCATAGGTTACATCAGTACCCTTACAACATACTTTGTTTAGACATTGTGGAAATGCTGCATTCTGTTGTCTCTCCAGAATATGGTATGAATGCACTTTCTTTATGCTAATGTTTTGCCTTTAACAGTTTTTTATCAGTCCGTAAGCAAACACATATTTGCGCAATGCGCAAATGTCCATATGCAAACACTTTAATGGCATTATGCAACCATTCGCATGGTTGCAAAATGGATGTGAAATAATATTGTTTAATATTATTTTGGCTATTCTGTTTACAGGTGTGAATGAGTATGCAAGGGGCTAAGTAGTGGAAAAGCAGAATCTGGTTTAGAAACTCACAGACACAGAAATACCTATTTTTATAAGTCTCGATTTTACAAACCAGGTTTGTTTATTTATTTTTTTTAATTTAATTTTAATCTTTCTGATACCTGCATATTTAGTGAGTTCTTATTAATTTCAGGTTAACTTCTTTGATCTCATGAAGTGTTCTTGTAACCATTTCAAATCAAAACTGCACACAGACTTCTCTGAACAAGTCAGTCACTATCTCCTTTGCTAACTGCTAGAGTGAAAATAAAGGTAGTGTTAGGAAAGATGCTTGCAAGTTTCTTTGTTTTTTAGGAAGAATGGTGATGCTTCCTTAAATACTGTTATAGAGGAAGGGGATAAAGTACAGTGCACCTGTGTGAAATGGGTCATTCTGAACAACAAAGATGAGAGGATCCATCAGGAAGCTGAATGTCTCATCTAAAGCAATATGGGAAAGAAGAACCAGATCTCAGGATTGGAAGAGTTTGAAGGATGTAAGAGAAGGACTAAAGGTAGAGAAATATGAGGAAAAATACAAGTAACTACTGAAGAACTAATTAACAGGACACTGAAGAAGCATGGAAAGAAGAAATGAGACATCCAGCTCCTGAAAGGTCAAGGGATGCTTCAGTGGAAGCCACTCAGGCTGAAGTGCTCCGTTGTATTTATATTGCTTTATCTGCAAAGTATCCCAAAGCTATTCACAGTGCATGCTGAACAGTGCATCGTTTGGCACTGACCCCCATCAAAAATACCCATTTAGCACCCTCAAGGAAAACACCTCCTCTTGTATATGGGACATTGTCATGCCTGATTCTTTACCAGTCTTTGAGAAGAGCTGCCACCCATCACCCACTTTGTCCCATAATGGATGTCAAGCTCATGTATGTGGTTGTGGTACAGCAAGAGGGACTTCAAGGAGCTTTCAACAGAGGAATGGGAAAACTTGTCACCACTGAAGCAGGGTCTTGATGCTCGCAGCAGAACTATCAGGCTGCCTTACATATCTTGCTGTACTCAGCCTCATGGCAGTCAATCAACAGCAGGCTGGGAATAAAGCAGAACTGCAGGTTCTAAGATCAGGCGCGCTCTGCCACAATGGATTCACATCACCATCCAGTGGAGGAATTACATTGTCATTACATGTAGGGTGGCCAGCAGCTGGCCTGCTTATTTCATGGCAGAAATGGATATTTTTAGTTACGTGAGACCTATGTGGATGTTGGACACTTCAGGTAACCAGAGAAATGCAGCAAGTTTTCCATTAACAAATCCGTGTTAGCCACTGGCTGTGAGAAGACATGAAGGGCTACATGTTAGTTGGCTCACTTGAATCTGGTTGTCACCTAAGATGCCTGAACAACTTTCACTGCTTTCCACAGAAATATTGCACCAAGCTGTGCAGAAATCATCGAAGTACACACACAGCATCCACTAGAGAGGTCCAGAACTGTTACAGGTTTAAGGGGCATGTAAGTTACCGGCAGTTATGAATGGGCAATTTATATAGAGCAGCATTAACCCTGTGGCTTTTTCAAAGAATGAGATATGTTCTGAAAATTTATTCAGTTCCTTGTTCCATGCTGTCACCTAATTCTGATGCAGTGATAGATGGCTGTCAAGGCAATTCAGTGGAAATGGATCTTGTAAAGGAACTGTCATATGTAAGGCCATCTGCAGCTACACTGTTAGTGTAACCTCCCTTTCCAGATCCAAAACTATTTTCACCTATTCATGCTTATTAATGTGGATCTCAAATCCTCTTTACCACCTTTTTTACATCTCTTTCCCTCCCATTTCTATATACTACTCTGGTGTTCTATCTTCCTTTCCTTTCTAAATTTCTTCTGCTTCTATAACTGTATGTCACAGTTTGGCCATTACAACTCCTTTTGTCTGTCTTAAAGGCCTAATATACACTGCATAGCTTAAGTGTCTGCATGGCCTAAAATCAAGCCCTACTGTGCTATTTCACTTACACACACGCACACACCCCTCTCCCAGCTTTTGGACATATGTTCAACTGTTATTTTCTTTTCTGTAGGGACCAGGGGCAAATTTCAGATTTTGCAGCTGCTCCTTCTCCAGGGAAAAAAGACCCAGGCAAATGAAAACTCACATTCCAACAGAAAACCTATTGCACTGCACCAAGAAGGTCTGTTGGTCAGGTGCTTCATATTTGGCCATTGAACTGTCAACTATCTGCTAAATATATGAAAGTGTTGTAAGCATGTACAAGATTGTGTCCAGGTACCTGGGGGATAAATCTTTAACTTTCACTAAGTTACTGCCACTGGCTTAGGATCACATTGCAGGGACAGCATATCCTGAAGTAATGGAAACAAGACAGATGTCAAAACATGCTGCCGCCTTATCCTTAGCTGTAGTTCAAACTATCGCAGCCCAATATAATTAAAAGAAGTCTTCCATAAGCAGTTAAATATTTATGAGCAAATTCTGGGAGCGTTACATTCTTGTTTTATTTGTGAATATTTCCAGACTTGAATTCATTGAGTAATTATCTTTATTAAAAAAACAAATATGTTTTTTTTCTTATCTGTTTTTCCGGAAGTATACCTAAAGCTTAGAAAAGAAATTGTGTAAGTAATGTGCTACTATAAAATGGAAACACTGTCATTTCCTTGTAAATCTTCTGTTATAAGTCAGACTAAAGTTTTCACTTTATTTTTCTGTCAGTGTCACACTATTTTTCTCACCCTATAACTTTTGGTATTTTTGAATGATGAATGCATCAAAACAAATCTGTGTTGGATAGAAATGAAATAATTTTCATAATTTTATGTGTCAATAGGTTTAAGGGCAAATGTCTTCTCATTTTTTTCAATTGCTAAATGCTAGTTCTTAAAGAATATTATTTAACTCAGCTTCTCTTATTACAGTTATTCCACTATTAACTGACTCCTTGAGTTTAACACAAATTTAGCTCACTGCACAGCAGATCTGACAGTACCTAACCTGATCCCAGCTGAATTCAGTTCCACTTTTCTTCTCTGCTTCAGAAGAATTAGAATAACAGCTACTGTAGCTTCTTTATCATCTAAGATTTCTGTAAGTTAACAAAAACCTGATTGTGGAATCAACTCCATAAAGAAAAATACATTGAGTACATCTCGGTTTCTCAGCTACTTGGTAAGCTGCCTCACCCATGAGTACAAAAGACAGTCTGTGAGACAGAAGACATATACTTTATGAAACAGAGATTATTAGAAATATCTATTGAAAGGGAGCAATATGTGGCTGATTTAGTTTTCCAGATTAAGTTTTCAAAGATTATCGCAATGCTGAGTTGTATATCAATCACTTGATCATTTTTCAAGGATGTATTCTTTGATGTCTTGAAATCATTTGTTCACTGAATGTATATATCTCAAATATTCATGAATATATATGGCCTTTGGAAATATGTCATAAACTATCTACTTTTTTCCCTCCATTTTATTCATTGACTACAAGCTGCTCTGCAATGTCATTGGAAATCTCATGATTGCCAGAAATGACAGGTCATAATCTTTGAGTCTGGTTGAATTACATTCAGCAAAGGACTAGAAGATTGAAGGAGGCAAAGATCAGCAAAAATAACAGAACTCTCTAGGTCCCCCAAGCTACCAAGGAGTCTGTCACTCCTGCACAAAGCAGAGGAACCCCTGAAGCTCCTCTAGTTTTAGAAATCTGCAATCATTTGTTGTTGGGAATCCACTGAGAATGTGGTGCTTCAGACACAGTATGCCCTCTCCACTAGGGAACAGTAAG
The DNA here is from genome assembly GCA_035590215.1 of Microhierax caerulescens. Classification (NCBI taxonomy): domain Eukaryota; kingdom Metazoa; phylum Chordata; class Aves; order Falconiformes; family Falconidae; genus Microhierax; species Microhierax caerulescens. The sequence continues at coordinate 1,875,681 of JAVJGJ010000001.1, forward strand.
GCAGGGGTAGAGTGCAGCCCACTGAAAACTTCAGCAGAGACACTGTTCCAGCACAGATGCCTTTTCTGGTCCTTTTGGGTTGGACTGCAATACTTTTACAGTAGTGCAAAAAAAATCCTATCAGGATTAAAGACCTGCTTCATTCACTTTAGTGTGTCTTTATAGTTTACCACATTTCATCCTTCCCAAGCTAGAACAGGTGCCTAGGGCAGAAACTATATCTTTCTGCTCCATTATGTCATTTTCCTGTGCTTTCAGCTGTTCTGTATTGTTGATATCGATTGCTGCCCCTGCCTGCTAATACTCTTTTTCTAGTTCTCTTAAATGGCTTTTTCTGTATACTAGTTGGTTTCCATTGACAGCCTAATTGAGAGTGGGTATCTATTTCTGAAGTGCCCATCCCAAATGCTTTGTTTCTGTTGTAGGCATGGTAGTGATTTTTTTAAAACTCTTCATTAGTGACTGGTATTTTCTATATGATGCTCAAAAGACTTTATTGATGCTTCTACCTGCAGTTGTCTCCTTTTCTCCTGAAACAGAAAACTTGTAAACATTGCACATCTCATATGTTGGCACTGAGATAATATTTAGGACATTTTTTTATTTATTTTTTTTTCCACACTAGTGTTGTCCATCTTTCATTCCTACATATCGCTTTCCTAATACTAACATCCCTTCATTCTTAAAATCTCCATTGGCTAGCACGCTGCAGAGCAGGTAGGTGAACTTTTCTGCTTTCTCTACTTTTTTTTTTTTTTCCAGTGGGATATTGGTGCTTAATCTGCAAGTTGCAAGATTTGTTTCAATTTAACTGATTTAGAGCTTGCTTGGTCTGTTACTCTTGTCAGATTGCCTTTGTTTAAAACTTTTCAGGGATGTCACTTACCAGCATAACGTTTTCTAGGCTCTTGCCTTGGGCTTTGCCTTTCCTTTCTTCTTTTTTCTTCTTGTTTTATAAAAGCCTACGCATATCTTCATTAGTCGCTCTGACGGTTAAGGATGACTTAGTCCTATTAAAGAGTTCTTTGTAACAATCTTACCAAATTTTTGTTGCTGTTCTGGTTATGTCTACCTCAATACTAGGTATTTGTTTTCATTTTTAGGGTTTTAGTCACCTGATCCATGGTTTCCAGTACTGAAAATACACTGTTTTAATTGTGAAGGCCATCATTTTGTTTTATTTATTTTTTTTCTTATCACACAGTTTTGTTTTCTTACGCCATATATGTTTTTTCTAGTATTCACTCATTGTTTTTAACATTTGAGTCTTCCTTTTAGAAGAGAAGCATCTTTTCATATTTTGCCTGATTACAGTTTAGCCTATTTTAATACACGTTTTTCCTGCAGCCTGACTCCTATCAAGATACATGTTAAAAGTCATGTGCATAATAATAAGATAATTGTTGGCTTTTTCTCAGCACCTCCTCCACTCCAGAAAACACCTGGCTGTCTAATTAAGAAAGTAACTAGAGCACAAGCACAAAACAGAGTCTCTAAATAGTTTTCTGACCAGAGGTAGCATATGTTGCTTTATTTTTAGGTCTGGATGGAGTTAGCTGCCACCCTGCACAAGGTGTCATGAGTTGGGTCTCTGAGGAGTGTTTTGGCTTGGGGTATTTTTTCTAGATTTAAACCAAGTTTCACCTTTATTGCTAAATAAAAAGAGAACACCCACCTCTGATGGATGCTTACCGTATCTATTTTGAGAAAAACATTGCAGCAAGTTGCTTAAAAGGTTATGACTACATAGTGATTTTACTGTGACCGCAGAATTTCATATGAAGAGCAGTAGACAATGGAAAAGTTTCACGTACAATAAACAAGCTTTGGATCTACTCTTCAAATGGACTGAGTAAAATTGTACTGACTTACTTAGAAGCTAAGGAACATGGAAATAAAAATGAGTACAATGTCCAGTTAAAAATGCATTAGATACATTTTTTCACTTTTTTAAATTAAATTCTCTAAATCATCCATGTTAAAGCTGGGGGCATTCCATAAACTGTATTTATGTACATAGTAATAAAATTAGAATTATCAGTTTCCAAATGAAATTAAAAAAACCCAAAACACCCAAACATCATTCAAAATATAAAACTCTCATTAAAGAACTCAGCAGGTTGGGCCTCTTTCATGTACAAGAAATCACATAAATAAGCTTCTAACCATCCCAGTTATTTGAAGTCACAAAAATACCTCAAATATTAAAAACTGGTTTTGATAAAAACACTTATATGAGTAAATGCTTGTCCCTAAGGGTTATACTTTGTTAAGGACTGGTTAAAAAAATGGGTTTTTTTATTAAAGAACTTGTGACAAATACAAACTTTTTATTGTTTTGTCTTTCTTACTGCTTTGCAATGTGGAACTGATTAATTTGAGTTTTACAAGCAGTTAAAAATAAAAAAAAAAGAAGTAGAATTTGTTGCAAAGCAGTAAACTGTTCATAACATAAAACTGCATTTATGTGCATAAAACATAAAGAACTTAGAATAAGAATATCTTGAGTAATTCATTAAAAACAATATATCCCTTGAAATTGGCCTCTGAGTACGGTTGCAAATTCTTTACATATGAATATATTTATGTATAGATTATTTGTGAACTCCCCGCTGTATAAATTTATTCAAATGTTCATTATGCAGGTTTTTTTAATTTTTTTTTCCCCTTTGGTCATTTGCAAACACCATTTGTTGTTGTCTTTTAATATTGTTGAACAGCATTATAATTTGACATGCATTTTGGAAGATTCAGAATCAAACCGAATGAATCCATAAACCTTCTGCCTTAACACCAAGGAAATTACTTACCTTGTCTGGTTTGCTTATTTGCTTCTGTATTTTAAAAGTAAAGATAATATAATTTCTTTACTATGCAAGGTTTACTTATGACAGTGACAGAATACCTGTATTATTTTTTAAAGTATAAAAATCATTTAACTATAGTTGGAGTGAAGATGCCAAAGAAATATGCTGTAGTCTTTTCTCTTTCATGAGAAGATGGGAAGTAATACAAAAAGATAGCTGTAATATGGCAAAAAAAATATACACACAAACATTAAAAAAAAAAAATATCCCCAAACTCACAAGTGATTGGAATTCCTGTTATGTTTGCCATTAATGTTTACTTGTTGTTTGGAAACTGAAGGCTATAAGAAAGAAAAAAGTATATACATGTCTTATGTATTCTATTTCTGTGAAACTTTCTTTTCAATTTCTTTTTCTAAGAGTAATACAGATTTGCACCACTTATGTGGCTGACAGCCATTTGCTTTTGTTTCCAATTTTCCATTAATGTGAATATACAGTCTCGTGGCCGAGATGATAATGGAGCTACAGACTTTCTTTTTTCCTACAAACTTCATGAATTAAATGAATTTGATTTTTTTTTCCCATTTTTTATGTTTTCACTAACCTTTTGCCACAGTCATTCATCACATACAGTTAAACCATTACTGTCTGTGAAAGCTACGCTTTCCTAGCCTTCTGAATATCCTTGACTGTCATACTACCAACAACCGGGGAACTGGGAACTCGCTATGCTATGTTAAGCAGTGACAAACAGGATTTCATACACTGAGCATTCACTGAACTTATGAAATTTTACTTTCTGTCACTATTATCTGTATTTTCTATACGTTACAAATTTTAGTTGTGTTATGTGTCTTCATTGATGAGTAATGCAATTCTTTGTTAAAAGCTGTTGTCTAAGCATTTGAATTAATTACTTTCATATTTGCTAACATGGTATAGTCACGGTATTGTTTGTCTCATTAAGCAATTAAGTTTCCAGGTTTATAAGAACTTTCTGATAAACATCGTATTTCATCTCTCATATTTCTAAAAACAACATTTCTTTAACCAATTTATCTCTGCATTTGCCAACATCAGTCAGTATTATGTCAAATTATCAACACAGTGGCTTTGTCTGTTTGTTCATTTGTTTTGTAGAACCATTGGATTTATGACACAATTAGCCTCTTTTTGGGGGTTCTGTCCCAGTTTTCAGGATCATTCACAATACAGGTGTGCACTTGCTGCTGGATCATATACATTGTCCTTCTGTTATTTGCACTTACCCTTACAAGTCATCAGAAGAAAGACAAGAATAAAAACCTATTCATTTATGCCCTTGATAGACACTGTCAAGTCTCTGTGTTGCTTTGTCAGTACTGTATATATCTATGTTTATATTGTTTATATAATACTGCAGTTAACTAGAAAATATTTTAAGAATTCAGGTCTGTCAGTACAAAAACTGAGTAGAAAATGAATCCCAGTAAAAAACACTACTTAGTCTATACAAATGCTCTAGTCACTTGAGTGGAATCGGTCCCTCCAGGGACGGCCATATAGATGTCTCTGATATGTGAGTTGAATGAGCACTCTTTCCCTCCCTCATCGTAAGTACATGGCTGAATTTAGGTGAGATATACAACATACGTAAGATTTTGTGTGAATTTTCATTCTCAAATACTACAACTGTTGTAATTTACTTCTGCCTGGCCTCTCTAACAAATGTATGGTCTCCTCACCTTCTGTTCAGTACACTGCTGCTGCAACAGACAAAGAGAGCTATCTGCCCTCCATGGTTAAAACTGATGAACTCAAAAGAAATAACAGACTGTCATGTCCCAGCCACCACCTTTAAATTTTTGCTAGTGCTGGGATGTTTACAAGGTATTTGTGTCTTGTTTAGTGTATATTTTCCAAGATATTTGAAAAGTACTGTGTTTCAAGATCAGAGGATCTTGGGTCAGGTTAGAATTACCTACATTATGCTGATTTTAGGAATTGGAGCAGGAATAATGATTCCTGCATTCCTTCTTTATCCACACTTCCATTTATCTGATTTTAGTTTGCCTTCCTCCCTCCCCACTCTAACACATTCACACTGACCTGGTGCCACAGTCACTGCAATTTAAATATTTAGATTTGTCAACAGTGTTTTCTAGCAACTGAACTGTATTCCTTACTGATGCACTTACTCTGCATAGGCATAAAATAAAATTTACAGTGTTTGCTTTTTTTTTTTTTTTGCTTTTTTTTTTCCTGTGAAAATAGCAGTTTGAATCTCTTTCTATCTAGCAGTCTTTACTTAAAAGCAGAAAATAAAATTGAGAAATTAAACTACCCCACGCTTCATGGAAGACTTTGATTTTATGGCCATTTAGCATTTTTTAACCTTTTTGTTTGTTTGTTTGTTTTTCTTGCCAAGTCTTTCCCTGAGCCACAGATGCCATTTTCTATTCAGCTGTTGCTCTGTTTCTTACCGACACCCTGCAGATCATATGGGTAACATTCCAACCCAAATTGGATCATTTGAGTAAGAAATAGCTTCTCAAAATCTGTTACTGTTTCCTTTGCATTCTTTACTTTATTCAGTTTGTTAGCTGTTTTGTTGGTTTTAGGGTTTTTTAACCTATAGTTCAGATCCTTAATACACACTAATAAATAAGTTTGTTTTTAAAACTGTAGACCCCAAAATGTTGATTTATCTAAAATGATAACCAATATCCAGCCCATCCCAGGCATTTCTGACTTTTTTTTTTTTCACACATTATGCTATTGGAGTTGCTTATTGCTTTTGTTCATTGAAAAAAAAAAAAAAGTCTCAATGTATTACTTCAGTGGTGATTTTTCCTTCTTAAACAAACTGAATATTACCACTGTAATGTTCACTGTTAAGGAAAATCTTTGAGTTTTTCCCCTTCACAGTACTTAGAATTTAGAATCAATAGCAGCTTCTCATGTGGCCTGAAGACAATTTATTGGAACCTTTTAAAACTCTCAGTGCTTTTTTCAATGCAAATAAATAATTCAGTGTGGTAGAAAGGAAGTGATTGAAATATTGCTGGCCAAGGGCTTCCAATTATCTTAGGGTAGGCTTGAAAACTGGACTTGTGCATACTACTTTATCAATGAATCTTTAAACCCAGCAAAGGTTGACGTAAATAAAAACACCTTAGGTCTTCATGATTTCATTCATTTTACAGAGCTAAACAAGTTAGGAAAGAGATCTCCAGCAGTACAAAATAAGGCCAAACATGGTGGTTTTGTCATTGTCTTTCACAAAAGCCTGCTCCTTCCCCATCATGCACACATACTTTTTCACACATCGTTATTAGAAGTATTCCCAGTGCTAGGGTGTATACTTAAACAAACATAAGCATATTTCTTATCTTATAAAAAAAATCCAATACAATTCTAGCCTCCCCTTTGATGATTTTGAGCCTGCCCACTTTTGTTGTCTGCTAGAAACCCTAGAGGGACTTTAAAAGAGAACACAACAAAACTTTGGGGACCTGAGCAATCTGAAGATTTGTTTTCCCTTATTTTCTTAACTTTCCAAGAGCTTCTAAAGCAGTGAAGTTGTTCAAAGGCCCTACAGAAAATGCTGCATCTCAGAAGATTCCTGCTGTGTTTTAATGGCTTAAATTTACCACAACAGTGTCTGCAATTAGTGAACACAATCTAAAATGACCTAATTCCATAAAACTGTCTGATATATATAAATATATATATTTTTTAACAAACTGACCTCTGATCTGCAAAAATCATATTGCAGTCCAGTATGACACATAATAAACATTGTTTATACTCCTCCTTAGACTTTTAAGTATGGTATTTTAACACATGCACTTTTTACTTGTACAGACATGCATCTCAGATGAATGAATACTTGTAGGTCATTTCAGCTTTCTGGTCACTGCTCTGTCATGTAGTATCCCTGGACTTCACATGTTTTCTATATCCTCCTTCTGGCAGGGTTTTGTAAACTGGAGAATCCTTACTCTCATCTGCTCATTTCTTTACTGTCATAACAATCCCACTTTATTTTGAAAATTGATCTGCTCTGAAGCTTAAATATTGTTTTATGCTTTTTATGGTTTCTATATTCCAGGTGAAAACCAAGATTTATGATGCCCCGGAGAGACCACTTGGTTTCAGTCCTTCAAAGAGAAATGTTACATTAAAGACAGTGTTGGTACCCCTGCAGCGTATCAGGAATTTATTATGGAATATAAACTGCACAAGAAACAAGAGATAAGAGTGAACATGGGCAAGGAACTGACATAGTGTATTTATTTTTCGTTTTAATGTGGAGTTATGAATATTTATTGCATTTGTGGAAATTGCTGTTTCTGAGCATAAAACTATTTTTAATAGTTGAGCTACTTTTCCAAAAAATAACCCTCCAACTCACGTCAAGTTCTCAAAGTATTCTGTGTATATCACCATTCAGGAAGTTGCTAAACACCTCCAGGGTGTTCATCAGCTGTCTTGCAACAGAAATATTTATCTTTTATTTTTTATATATAATGCTTTAATAAATTCCACTTAATAAATGCAGCGCATTTTTTAGCATCACTGTAAGCAAAAGCAGCAAAGACTTTTAATCAGTTGATACTGTGCAGTTTATCTTTCTCCAGCAAAGACAGCTGCTCATGAGCATTCTTTGATTAATATGAGAAATCCCTGATAGGGAGCTTTCATCTCTGGTATCTATTAAATTACAGGGCCATGTAGTTGGAATTGCGTCTCGTCGTCTGATGCTCAAATCTGGGCTCTCGGCACTGCATCTACAGATGGACAGTCAACAGGTGCACAAATAGAAAATCTCAAAGCAAATGGGAAACAACGGCCAGGCTAGATCAAATTGGCAAGTGCATCTGAAAAGTAACATGTTAAAGTTTGGGGAACAGGACCGCTAGGCATCAGCAGAACAGCCACAAAGAGAACAATTGGACACGTCCATGTAACATTTTGGAAAGACTCGACATGGCACAGTCACAGCAAGAATGGCAGCTCAAAAATGTTGATGAAGACAGTCAGTGAAACTGGATGACTGACATGAATAGGCCAAACTGTGTCTTTTATAATTACGTGAAATACTGATCCAGGCATATATGTAGGAAGATAACTGTCAATGAATTAAGAAAATGAGCAATCTTTTTAAAAAAATACCACAAGAGCAGTCTAGACAGCAGAGGATGTTGAAAGCCAGTGTTACAAGAATTAAAAAAGACATAAGGTAAACAGATATTGTTTTTAATAGTATGGGAAAGAATAAGAGGGGACTGTTTTGTGGATATGATGTTTTAAGAGTCTTATTACACTACTAGCTCTGATTATAGTAAATTACTGTATTCAACTAAACCTGCGTCAGCACTGAAATACCAAAAAAGCTTTGTGGAATCTAATCATTGCAAGCTGAGTCTATAAACTTCAGCACCCCCTGAGGTAGTCTTACAAAAACCAGGGTGTGGGTAGTGTTGATCATCACTAAGAAATGGTTAATTTGTATATTTGACAATTATTTCTTACATTTCATAGATATGTTTATGAAGTAATGACGACTTTCACATAACAAAAGCTGAATAATGTAGCCTAATATGATGTGGCCAAACAGTACCAATCTACCAGGATTTTCCACCTGTTATCCCCTTGCTATGCAGGTATAAAATGTATCTTAAATCAACATCACTTTTAACTAAGAAATGGTTTTCCTACTAGCATTATTTTATTTATTTATTATAAGATTAGAACTACTCTGCCTTCAGATTCAGTCATAATGCTGTGAAGATGCTATATGAACAAACAATCAATTGCCACAGTATGAAAAGATCCTCTGGCCTAAAGGAGTCCTCCAAAACTCACACTTTTCTGCTTGAACACTGATTAGGCTCTTTATATAAATGCTGTTATGCTCAGTGAATCAGATTCAATTAAAATAGCAGACAAAGGATTGCTTTGCTACAGGAAGAATCTAAAGAGGGTGCTGCATTTTTTTTTTTTTTTTTTAGTCTGGTTTCTTCCAAAAGTATCTTTGTAAACCTTGACAAAATGGAGTGATGCTAAAGAATCTCCGTTGTGCTAAAATACCTCTAATTAGCAGCCTTACAAATCCCTTGTATAATGATAAACTGTCCCAAGATAATAACAAAATACCCTGATGGCATCTGGTCAGTCAGCTTTTGCTCCCAGGATCCATTCTGACTCACAGAGGCACTGTCAAAGTCTTCCTTTCTCCACTGGAGTGCTATTCTGGAACATGTTTCCATTATTTCAGAAGGAATTCTGCACACAGAGTGCCTGTAGCCAGGCTAATATTAGTATTTGTAGCAATTAATCACCATAATTTTTAATTTCTCAAAATAAAGTGTTATTTAGTATCACCATCAAAAATACAAAAGGCAAGCATGAAACAACCAGGCAAGATTGTCACAAGACTGTCCCCATGCAACACTGTATGGCTGCAACACAAAAGTGTTTTCTCACAAGAAGGAACCAGGACAGGACCTGGGTCAGGGTAATTCCTCTTTTTCCAAATGCTGGAAGCAACCCCCTGAAAAACTGACATGGCCCTAGGAGTTACCTGTCTGTGTCTCTTCTAAGAGGATGCAGTACCTGAAGGGCACAACAAAATCTCCAGAACTGGTTGAAACAAAGATGCAGAATAACAGTAGGAAATTTCAGTGATTTTGCCACCTGCTGTCAATCAATAAAGCAAGCAGTAATGCTTTTTTGTTTGAGTGCTTACATGGCTCAGAATTCACCTTAAAATGTTCTGCTACTTTCTCCAACATGCTATTTGTTTCAGAGTATTTTAAAAAGCTACAATTTTTTTGTTGTTGCATATTTGCAGAGTTTCCTTTAATTTCACATCATGTTTAAATTCAGATACTACAGCAAGCAGACATTTTGTTGTTTTGTATTATTCATATAGCCATTCAGCTGCTTGAGATGATGTTATTTTGTATGACCTTACTACTTCTCATGACTCAATACTGTCTTAAAAGCAGTTACAGGAATTTTCATTTAGTGAAGAAGTGCAGACTGTATTTCTTTTATTTGACTAAGCTGTTTCCTATTACTTATTGCACTCTCTTGACAGTAATAAATTTCATAATGGTTGCTAGATCTCAAATCAACTATTACACTATCTAGATGGAACAGTAAATCAATAATGGATGATATACAAATCATGTCTAATAGCTGGAATGCAGGGGTTTTTTTGCCTTAAGGTGTCACACTCGGTAATCACTGTAATAC
>JAVJGJ010000001.1:1890327-1926046 GCA_035590215.1 Microhierax caerulescens
AATGTATCGGTACACAATGTGTATGGTGGTCCTAAGCTGCGTAAACAACCTACTTTTGTTGCAAATTAACATCTAACATCTGCAACAAACTGCAACAAACTGACACCTGATATTGATAATTGTTGTCATTTACGGTTCAATCAGATTTATGAGAATAAGTTCCAAGATGAATTTATATAAGGCTTCTTGCGTATACAGAGAGTAAATGTACATTTGTATTTCAGCTTATTGCATCTTGAAAAAATGTTACTTTTCTAATCAGGTGTGCTTATTCCAAAAAATTCCAGTAAACATACACTTTGCAGGCAATAAGAATTTATTTATTTATTTTTGCCTCCTGCAGATTCTTTTATTTTTCAGTAAAATAATCACTCTGCAGCTTTCTTCAAAACTGAATGAAAACACACAGAAGCTGTAGCTAAACACTGAAGACTACAAGAATGGCTGATAGCTAAATATACCACAGCTACTTTTATTTGTTGCTAAAAAAAAAAAGAAAATAACAGAATTCTTTTGACTGCCTTGAAGATATCTGATGTGCAAAAAAGCAAAATAGGTCATAAAAATTTTAGGTTTATGTTTTCTAATATTTTTTTCTCTTATTTCACAGGTAGCGGAAATATTTTCCACAATATTTTGCGCTGAAGAGTCCTCAGATACTATTTTATCCCAGTTTTTCTTTTTTAGCAATTTCTTTTTTTTTATTAATTACTTTTACTTATTATCAAAATATTTTTGGAGTGGCTATGGAAAATAACTTAAGGATAGAAAAACACAAATTCACAACTTTTTAATGTTTCTCAAGTTTTCCTAAAAAGAACACAACAAGAAACCTTGACATAACTTTTCCATACTTTGGTTGTTTACACCCTGCTTTCTAACAACATTTTTTTTAAAAAATAAAAATCAATCCCCAATACCTATTCCCTTAATTAAGGAGAATAACACTTTTTTCTTCTGGTGGTAGTTGTTTGGTTTTTTGTTTGTTTGTTTGTTTTATGAGTGTTAATTTATTTTATCAGATTTCCTGGTTAGGGTTTTTGTTTGTATTTTGTTTATTTGTTTGTCTGGTACTAAATTGTATTAACATTTTTTTTTTTTACTTCGTGTTGAAAACCTAGTTGCTTCTTTTCAAAAGAGTGGAAAAAAATAAGTCTTTCTATATTTATATAATATGGAGAAAATGGATGGAGAAAAACATAATATTTCTAATTTAATTCAGAATGAACCAGTTTCTGCTTTCCAGATTGTTCTTTCCCCTAGTTATTCATTTCCCAGGTACAATGACATTACATCACCAAGCAAGATTTTTCTCATAGAAGTTGTGTCTAAATGATAGCTTGTCAGTTTTTCAGAGAAGGGTCAGACCACATCTTTGATGATAAGGTTTATAAAAAGTTTTCTACACAGGTTTAGTGTAAACTTATTGTACATAGGGTATCTAAGGTTACTTGACTGCTTCTGCAGTGCATCCTTAGTATGTTGTTAATGCCTCTACTCCTTGCTTGTTCACTTCATCCACCCTCCTACAGAGAAACTCAGGCACAGCTTGGAAGGAAGCTGTTGCATTCTGCAGATGTGAGCTATGTGCAGCTATAGTTACTGAATAGTCTAACTGGAAAATGGAATTATTAAAATATTTTGAAAGCTAATATGCTTAATTGCAGTCATGTTACTTATTTACAAATAAATATGAAACTTATTTATAAGGAAATCTCAACCTACCCCTGCTACTGATTACCGCACTACTATTAAGAAGTAGTGGGGACAAACTCTTGCTTTCTTAAATGTCCTTGAGTATTGCTGAAGTCAAAGGGAATTAGGTATGTAGCCCAATACCCACAGAAAGGAATTGAAGTATGTTAAGAGCACTTAAACAGGAAAATATTATGGTCTTAAGGTCCACAAGGTTTGTAGTAGTTTCAAGCTTTATCTAGTAACGCTTCTGAAGGACAGTATACAATGATCCCTTCCCTGTCTTAAAAGCACAGATTTTGGAGAACTATGATTTCCAAAGTAGGCAGTCTTCTTCCTATCATTCTAAAAGTTTGATCAGTTAGACTGCTCTGAGAACAAATACAACATCCTAAAAACACTAACTCTGGACAAAACATGTAGCTAAAGGTACTTGTACTGAAAAAAAAACATCCTAGAGTAACTGTGGTTTCCCTCTTCTGGTTAGAGAATTTGACCTGATAGAAGACAACCTGGATGGATTTGCTGTTTTCCTCAGCTTTGGATAGTACAGACTAACTGCTGCCATCTCCCCAGTTGCAATGTCTTCAGCTGCTCAGCAGTAGGGAACGTAGCTAACCTGCCTTAGTCTAGCAGGGAGATTCTTGGCCCCAAACTGTAAGAGTCTCAGCTTTTGATTCTTCAATCAAATGTATTTCAGTTTTTTATCAAATGTATATTTGATGAAAAATCTCACAAACTAGCTTGGGGGAGAAATCCCAATCTAAATCTATCCTCTCAGGTAAGTGTCGAACTCACTGAGCTCGAAAGTTATGGTCTGATGAGTCTTAAATTATTTCTGTACAGTGGCACAGTTTTCAGAGGAAAATCACCTGAAGTCTAATCATTAAGTGCTCTCCTAGGAAATGACAGACTGTTTTTTTTAACATCCTAATACAGAGAAGGGCACTGAAGTGCATGTGAGAACTGTCTGACACGAGCTTGTTCTGCAAAAGGGTAAGTTACACTACCATCCCTCAAAATCTTTGAAACAGTGACTTTCTGCTTTCCTGCAGAAGAAACAGATTTACATCAAGCCCCATGAAGCTGTATGAACTCTGAGCTAATCTAACAACTCTTTACAAGGTCTTGCAAGGCAATAAAGTCAGCCACGGGAAAGTGAAATTGAAAGCCTCCTCTGCCTAACACCTGTTCATATTTCCAGATAAGGTAGCTTAGACTTTTAATGCACTGGATCTGAATAAGAATTGCCTTGTGAGGTCTCACAGTTCTCTGCATGAAGGTCTAGGACATTTGGAAACGTAACCTGGATGTAGAGATTCCTTTTTGGATAATGTTTGACTGAGAGTCAGCTGTATGCAGTGTTGAAGTAGATAATTTAAAAATGTTGAGAGATGCTAATCTCAGATGACTCCTTTTTACAAAATCTGGTTCTTCATTTCCTAGGAAATATTTCCACTTGTTTTTGTAGTTCTTCTACCTTGAGTAGGACATGGTATTAATTTAAACTAAAAATATTTTCAAGATAATGCTATTATATGATATTTTATTAGGCATCTTAGGTACTTACAATAGGTAAAAGAATATGTCAGTACATACATTTCAATTTCCTCTGACTATAAAGTACCAGGATAAAATTAGAGGCAGGAAGAGATCAAGTCTTTGATCTAGTAATGATTTAAGTGCTGTACTTTCAAATCACCATGTGACTTTTCGCATTTTTTTCCAAAGGTTACTGTGCATTTTATGTCTTGTTAAAGTAGGACAATATTTCAAGAGAAACAGAATGTGAGTTAAAAATGTGCTTTTGGGAGAAGAAAATAAAGATCATTAACTACTGTATCATTTGTTCTATCATATTTCCAGAATCTATTGCAACTAAGGAATTCATTTCTAGGAGGACAAAACCCTGCAAGAGGGGTGCCATACTGCTATATGCTTGCAAAATATACATTTTGCCTTTTTCTTAGAAATAACGTGTATTAATGTTCCTGATTATATGCATATGCAAAGACACACAGATCGATACGAAGAAAGAGACATTGCATGAATAAAGGTTAAAACAGGGAAAACAAAATCAGAGTTCATTAGAGATAAACTGCTGCTGCCTGATTTAGGTCTTACTCGTATAATTACAGCAACTGGATTATTTTAAAGCCTAAAATGGACTCACAACTTCTTTTTGCAGATTCCTTTAGTATTTATGCTCTTTGCATTTTCTTTTCTACTTAGAACCTTTCCTGGCTAAAGCTGGCAAAAAGATACTTTCTTACATACTTTATCAATATGGGTATGGCCTCACACTTGCCCATATCTCTAACATGAGCATTATCTTGTTGCCTTTCACACCTCTTCAAAATAATATATAGTTGTACTGTTTGGAAAGTGCTCCTGCATTCAACTTTAAGAATGCTACATGGAGCGATGAAGTTCTTTCTTAATCATTTACCCTGAAAACTTTTTCATACAAAAGCTAGCAAATAAAAAGCATTTAAAAATGTAAATTTACAAATTAGGAAATAGTTAGCCAGACCTAAGCCACACAAAAAAACCCAACTACCCAAAACCCAAACCCAACCAAAAAACAACAACAAACAAACAACCCCCCCAACCAACCAAACAAACAAAAAAAAACACCCAAAAAACCAACCCAAACCCTGGCCTTATTCTACTTATATCAAGATTTAATTTGAAAATATTTATTTTTCTTTCCTTTTTTTGTACCTTGCTGACAAACTGCACATGCTTGCCAAATGTAGATGAGGTTTAGGTCTGGTGTATGTTCAAATTGTCCTCTATGTCAGGTTCCATTTAAAGGAGATAATTTTAGCCTAAACTCCATATTTTAGTCTGAAAACCACAGCAGGAAAGGCACGGCTGATTTTGTTCTTTTAATATAGTTACAACTTTGTATAATGATTTCTGGTGATTCACTTGAATGCAAACACCTTCCTCCAGGATCATTAATCCTAACTTACCCAAGAAGCAGTTTTGACCTTTTCTTCTTGGTCTAGACATTATTGCATTTACTACAATGCCTTTCCAGCTATGTGAAGTTATTTCTTGAGAGCCATTTAAATATTATGAAATTGTTAATCTGTTAAAACTACAATATCATTTCATAACTATTAAGGCAACAGTCAGCTCTTAGCATGAAAACTTTCTCTATAATAAATTTTTAATTTTGAATACACATAAAGAGCAAGCAAACACATGAAATGTGCCTGCTGCTCATTACTGATTTACAATGGATACAAGATATAATATCATAAACATCAACACAGATATCAGTCCTTTGTGGTAATGAAAGTCTAGAAGTCCCTGGAGATGTTCAGAACTGTAATAACTTTTCTTTGTAGTAAACATTTTTAATAAAGACCAAGAGGATTTTACACCTGAGAAAATCAGATGATATGCAAACATAAGTTAGAATATTACATATTTTTCAAAAGTGAATTTGAAAGAAAATGCAAAGACAGAACAGAAAAAGAAAAGAGTTTAAACCTATATCCTTCCAGGGAGGGCCTATTTTTCAAAGCCTGGTTTTGGTTAACTTGTTGACTTTCTAAGTTTCTAAGTTTTCTAGAGAAAACTCCACAGAATCCTCCCTTGTTCTTGGGCACTTTTCTTTCCATCGTAACTGAAGTCTCTCTCTCTGCCACATTCTTCTCTTGGCAAGGATGCTGCATAAACTTCTGCTTCCAGCTCTGTACTCTGCCATACTCACACCTCAGTATTTTGAACCTTTTCTTTCCAAGAATATGCAGCTTCTCATGATTGAAATTTCTCCCTCTTTCCACTTGACCTAATCAGTCTTCCTACTTTTCTTATTCTATGTTCCCATAAGGGGAAAAAAAAAATATTGGTAGCAACCATCACAATACAGGGATACCACCGTGAAATTGCCAAATCCGAAATCGAATCTAAGATCCATGTATTCTGTGACTAGAGAAATACAGTATTGTGTTGCAGTAATAGAAAGTTATTTTTTTTATTCTATGCTAAACCAATATTTTTCACCATTTTTGTAGCTAAACACATGAAATTATACATTACTTAAAAGGTTCATCTAAGGAAGTGTGTTATATTTTAATTTTGTTAATAAAATTTGCCTTAACACAATTCAGAGAATGATTAAGTAACATATATAGAGACAGAAGTACTGAATGTTATGGCACTGAGGAGGTGACACAAAAAACTTTTGGAACGAGGTGGTTTTGGTATCACCAAAAATCACCAGTGCAAGAATCCCCCTGAAAATATCTGTTCCACTAGAAATATAATGCTATAACAATTCTGCATTATAACACAAGGAGGAGACAGTATGTATCATTCTTAGAAATGCCTATTCATCTTTGTATTTCCTTCTTACAACGGTCTTAGCTACATTTTATATACTCAAAATGGAAAAAAAAAATTCTCTATTCTCCGGTAAATGTTCAATTTCTAGTGTCACCCACTGTGTACAATGACTGGTAATTTCGTGCGCTATTATTTGTAACAGTGTGGTAGTATAGCAGTACAAAAAGTTTTTCAGCCAGTAGAACATCCTTAACACAAAATCCAAAACTTACTGTGAAGAATTCTTCTGTCTGTTTAGAATTCCATATTTCAGACTGTACTAAAGTTTTACACAGCCTCCTAACACACTTATACTCATTTTCAGAGAGACCTCTCCTGTGAACTTGCTACTGCAAAGTTTCTGTGTATTTCATCCTTGACAAACTCCTGGCAAGCTTTCTTGAACGAGTATAAAACCATAGGAAGATAGATAGATAGGTAGATACATAGGTAGGATACATAGGTAGATACAGGCAGTATAAAACTGGATTTTGAGATACCTTGTGCAAATGTAGCTGCATTGTCATGGCAGCTAACACACAGATCACATATAGAGGTTACATGTCATTGTCAACCTTTTCCAGTAACATCTGTTCCCAGGAAATCCTAAATGGTGCCATTATTCATTCAACTATAAAGTTGATAAATATAGGTACTGCTGGCTAAGATAACTATTTTAATGATTATCTGAACATAATTTCATAACACTTTTAGTCACGATTACAGTTGAGAAGTCAGGAAGCACAAACATGCGTGCTTGTATGAATGAATTAGGAAATGTATCATCAGACTGTCTTCTGCTGCTCTGACAGATGTCATGTAAGCTAAGAAGGAGGCTATTTTGTAATTTCTTATAAACAGCACATTTAAAATGTATGGCATAGCCAAGGTGTTGTATTCCTTAATGAATATTAATCTAGTAAATGAAAATCTAAGCTTTAGACAGTTCTATCATGGTAGATGCAATGTGCCTTGTCTCCTCTTGACTACTAAAATCTTAGATTGTTTCTACTTTTAGGTTTTTGTCCCTCTGTACCTTCAAAGCCAACAAAGCCCAAACATCTGTGTCTGTCTTGGGGTTAGAAGCTTTTACTTAAACCCCATGCTTGGAGTCATAGCTTACAAGAAAATAATTTTCTTTGTCTCAGCCTTCCTTAGTCTTGGGTTGTCTTCTGACCTGAAATAACTTTTCTTTTCAAACATCTACCATATTGTCAGACTAAGCTTTTTTGAGGAGCATGAACATACATGTATTTCATGATTACAGTGTAGAGGTTTTCATATACACAATATCAGTTGTTGCCTAATATTACACACATACTTAGAAAAACGAGATCTTATTACCTATAAATAAGAAAAAAAGAAGGAAAACATATTAATGGATATGCTGATAAAATTAAGAGTTCTGAAATATTTTAAAAATAAACAGAATTTTGCATAAAGTAGCATCCTCATGGTTAATATCTCTTCGTAGTGCATTACAGTGCTTGGGTTTTTAAGGCCACACTGACTGAGAAAGCTGATGACTGACAGGGGAAAAGAAAACATGTACACTATGTCATACTCTGTGATAGCTGTCCACATGAACTTGTACACGTACATCAAAAATTCCTTAAAGGAAAAAAAAACGTTTTAAAAGTTACTTTTATTCCCTAATGCCATCTACTTTACTCAAAAATATCAGTCTTTAAAAGTACCTATAAATAAATGTGTTCAAAAGACAGAAAATACAGAGTTACTGGGTCTAGAGAAAGTAATAAATATAAAAAATGTGAAAAGAAGAAATATACAATAGGTAGGAACTCAAGATGCAGTGAGCTCAGATATGATGGATAGACTTTTTTGAAAGTCTTTTCCATCTGAAAAAAAGCTTGCTTTTTTTTTTTTTTTTTAATAGAAGCATGCCAGATGGTTTAGCAGAACATCTATTAGTCAATCTGATAGCAGACTGTGTAATTTACTGCCTGTGATGCTAATGATAGTGCCTAGATCTATGAAAAAGGTCTGAATCGTTTTTATGCAGAAGCTTGGTGGGCACTGATTCCAACACAAAGAGAGGAAGAAGTCTTGAGATTGATCGTGTGTACCATTCTGTTCTTTCAAGAGATAATATGACCAATGTGGTCCCATTGTACTAGACTTAATGAGCCAATTTATGAATTAAAAAGTTGAAGTGTGAAGAAGCAGTTACTAAATACAGTATGTGTTAATCAATGATTTAAGAAAACATTTGTGCATGTGTAGAGTACCATTCATAAAGAGCAAATCATTGAGTTGTCTGAAAGAAGAAGCAAGTATCTTTCCATCTGAGTATTCATCTTCTCTAAGATGCAGGAACAAAATGCAAAATGAATGTAGGTACGATCTGTCAGTCAAGTGATATTCAAAAAGCAAATAAAGCATGGTCTTGTTCTAGTAACTCCACAGTGTGGCATGGGAAAGTTACCTACATTTAATTGTTATTAAAGCTTCAGCCCCTATTCTCCTCACTTTCGTCGGTCTAACCTCAGGACTGAAAAGAGAGGGAAGGTAGAGATGCTTTCCACCCCCGTTTGCAAAGGCCCACGAACAGCGTTGGTTGGGATTTGGTTAGGCCCACGTCTGTTTTACAGCTGTACAATAGTAGCTACAAGAATACCTGCTGGAAGAAAAACAAGTAATAATGGATAATTCTATTGAGTAATTCTGAGAGTAAAGACTTATCATATGAACATATACCTTCTGCTACTCCCTTGAAAATGAAGGAATCTGTCATGCCTTAAACATCACAAATAATGTAATATGAACAAAGATCAACTGTGCTTTAAAATATTTCAGTTCTTTGCAAAACTGGCAGATCATTGCAAAAAATCACAAATATTTTCTCCTACTCATCAATATTAAGTCAAAGCTCTTTTTTTCTCAAAAGCTTAGTTCAACATTAAAGATAGCCATGAAGTGAAAAGTAAAAATTTAAATCCCATGTCATCCATCTATTTCTGCATATATGACTTCTGCTGAAGTGAATAAGCACTGTACTTACATAACTGAAAAGGTAATTAAAATTCTGCTTCCCCCCCCCCCCTTTTTTTTTTCCTGTGCCTGCTGGTTTATTCTAAGATTAGTGTTCAGTTTCATTCTGAGCTTCACACAATGTTCATATTGTAGAGAAATTGTTGGGAGTCCTGAACATTAAATCAATAGGTCTTCTGTCTTGTTCAAATAATCAAGTTTTCTTCTGGCAAGACCAATGCTGATCCCCAGTGTGAAAGCCATTATGTTTACTTTGGACTAAAATATGACAGTTTATCTCATAAATTATTAATATCACATATCATAAATACAAAGGCATTTACTTAATGAAAAACAGTTCTATTTTTTACTGCCTTAGAATCCAATTATAGGTAAATATTAATTTAGGACAATGGAAGACATTTGTATTAAAAAATAAAATAAAGTAAAAAATTAGAAGGACCAGATTGGATAATGGAAAGTGGCTTACAAGAAATATATGTAAAATTTAGATGCGAAGATGGTGGTTGTGCATGCAGATTAAAATATTTCTGTACGAAAAGCAGGTAGAAGAGAGCGAGGAATGGAAAAAATTACAGCTAGAGGCAAGCTCTCATGCTGAACACCAAATCTGGCACAGACTGTCATAAGTAGTGCTTACTGCAATCAATAACTTTTGAAGAATCAGGCCCTAGCAGAGTAAATGATTACTTCAATTATGATTAAAATAGTACTCTAGGGAGAACAGACTAGATTCTTCATATTATTGCTGCAAGCTGGAATCCAATTGAAAGCCTGAATTTTGTCAGTACTGCTTGCTCTGAACTCTACTAACACTGCACTATCACCCTCAAGTTTTGACTTAAATATATTTATTTCTGCAAAGTGTGAAGTGAATAAGAGAGTTTCACGGAGAGTAGAGGGTATAGAAGAGAAACTACCCATTAAGAATTGGGAAGATGGTTCAAGAAAAGAAGCCCTGCAGAAAGGTGATTATCAATCAGAAAATAAATAACTGAAAAGTAAAGAAGCTTTGTGATGATATTTGGTATGGAAATAACCCTCTTTTGAAATCTAGAGACTGCTCATAATCAAAATCTGTGTGAAACACTTCTACATCTTTTTCTGCTCTATTTAAGAAGTAAATTGCAAAACAGAGAAAATTATCCATGGAGAACTATTAGTTCCCTATGGAAAGAGAGTCCTTTCCACAGGAAAGGATGTGCACCCTTAGCAAAGACTAAGGATTAAAGGAAAGAGCTCATGGGAATCAATGGGGGGTAAGGTCTTATAATTTTACCATTTGAAATCACTCAGATTTCTCATGCACCTCACAAACTCTACAAGAATTCCTGCCAATGCTCAATTCTTAAATGTGTTACATGCTCAAAAAATCCAAGGAATTATATGCGTATTTATCACTCTGTCAAGGTAAAGTATATGAAAGGACAACAAAATATTGTTTTAGTTAAAATCAAAACTGTTAAGAGGCTGGATATTGTCAGTGAAGATCACCTTAAACAGCCACATATATGAACAGATTCCTTCAATGTTTTTCCATGTCTCCACCTACTAATTATAAACCCAGTGTTAGTACTAGCCCGACAGCTATGCCCTTCATTGTAGTCTCTGACATCCATTCTAAATTACTGACCACTCATTTTCATCCAAGGAGCCATGGTGAATGGGTTTAGACTGTACTGTAGATTTTCTAGTAGAAACAAGTCTCACAGCCTTTTTCCTTCCCTCGTTTCCCTCCTGTTAAGTTAAAGACAATAATAGACAATTCAAAGTTGTGACTGATTTTCCAATTAAATGGAACTATTTTCTCTGAGTGTCAAAAAGGGAGTCGTTTGGTACTACAGTAAGTGTGATACATGGTCTGTGATTCCTTTCGCACTTTATTTTTGTTTACCTTTAAAACAAAAATGAATGTAGTACACAGTGTTTTGCTCTCACAGGAATGACTATAACATTTTCCATATTATATAATGCCTAATGTAATGAATCCTGGATTACATTACAGATTTGATAATAAAACCCAGTTCTGCCAATTCCATGCATGAACAACCCTATTAAAGTCAATAAAATTATTTAGATTGAATTTATACAGAAATATTTGGAGAATGACAGCCATAGACTGCAAATCTTATTGAACAGAAATTTCACAAAGGTTTCTTTTTGCTTCTGCCTTAATTGACTACTGTCATCTTAGAAGTCAAGCTGGTAATACATACTACTCCATTTCAAATAATAAACAGAAGTCAAGTCTTTGGTGTTTTTACTTCTCCTCCATGAGCAAAACTCTAAAAAAGAAGCAGTTCTGTCATAAGATCTCCACTTTTTATTAAAAAAGTAACATAAAGTGTCTGAGATCAAAATGAAGGTTGTATGTGCAAGCTGATACAGGTCTTTAAAGACCTGAATAACGTTGCCTATGCCAAGTCAAAATGCTGCCTTCAGCTTCTTGCAATTGAATGGTTCTGATTCTTACCCACTGCTGATGTGTGACTTGTAATTGTTTTCTGTCCATTCTATGAAATACTGTATCATTATATGGACATGCTGGTGATCATAATCAGATGTCAAGCCAGTAAAGGCAGATGCTGGGTCCATAAGCTGCTTTTTGCCCACTCTGCTGACAGTGAAGGAAATGTTCCTCCAGTAAGATCTTGTGTGCATTCTCATAGCCTACTGCCTACAGGTCTGTGATGAAGTAGCAAAGGTAGTTGGTGATTAAAAAAAAAAATAAATAAAAATCCACTCTGTAGTCAGAGAGTCCCTTTAGAATATCTGTTGGTACCGAGCAGCAAGAAGGGGGGATAATTTATGGCCAGGACAGAAGAAAAACTGTTTTCCTTTATATTGAAAGCTTCTCTTCACTGTAATATTTTAGACCTTTTTTCCATACAATGAAATCTTGCCTTATTTCAAAATGGCAGTATTTCTTCATACCTTGATAAATATTTACAGCTTTTACTATGATTTAATAGAGTGATTGGACTGGGATTGCAGCTAGACTCTGATTAGGATTACATAGGATCAATAGTTCCATGTTGCAAAATAAATTATATTTCAGAATTCTACACCATAACCTGATGAAATACTTCACAAAGAATCGCCTGTTCACTTTGATCTTTATTTTTTTATTGTTTACATTAATTAAATTTCTTCACAGAAGCCATCTTTTAATATCAAGGCATCTTTAATTGGCTTTGAAAGAGTATTCTAATGGAATTTTCTCAGATAACCTTTAACAGTTTAAACAGGTTAAATTTTAATGTCATTTATGTTGGGAAGGTGTTCAAAATATTATACCATTAAATATTTAATGATATCATTACGGAAAATTTAGCTATTTCTAAACTAGACTCAGGAGGCCAGAGGTATCATTCCACACCAGTTCCTGAATTGTTAAACAGGTCTACTGAGATTTGTACTCTTTTTCAAAATTTAATAATATGTTATATGTTGCTGCTAACTTTGCAAAATATAGTATTCTTGCACAGATGTGACTGTTAATTAAAAAGTCTCTTGTGAGTGTGAATGGGCTTCAGGGTGGTGTTTTTGTTCATGTTTATATCATTTAGGAAAATTTGGAGTATTCAAGTATTTGTGTATTCATAAACATAATGTACATGAAAGACTACAGCCAGTTCTAAGTACTGCACAAAACTATAAGAAAATCATATTTACATTTAAGTGCCTTCAGTGGCTTAAATCTACAACATTGCTGTCACTAAAAAAATTAAACTCTGATTTGTATCAATCAAACAATTCAGTAATAACAGTTGTACTGTAACTCCAGTGAAGTACTCATTTTTTGAAATAGCTGTAGACTGTATTTATCGGGTATCCCAAAGGGAAAAATCAAAAAAAAAAAAAAAAAAGTAGTTTATTCTGTGAGTGATTGAGAATACTTTAAACAAACCTTCCCATTTCCAAAAGGGGGTGGAAATTGGCACGCTGTTACAAGAAATGAAAAGAACACAGCTATGTTATAAGCAACCCTCCATTTCCTTTGAAGTGAAGCAATATTAAAATACTTAAAATCATAATATAGGAATATGAGTTAAAAATGCATTGTCACCTAAGTAGTAGTAATTATTGTAGGATACAGAAACAGACGTTTTATATGTTACAGTGATTGCTAAAGCAGAAGAGAGAGATGACACTAGTTTCTTACCTCATCACAATGTACTCTGATTTTTTTTTCAAAATTTACTTCAAAAGAACAATTCATTCTCTAGGTCCCACATTACTATGTTGAAGCATAAATCAAATGTAATATTTGTAAGGCATATTCTAGTTTACTCCTTTCAGATTTCTCCCTTCAAAATTTACACACAAAAGCACAATTAATAATAATAACAATAATAACAACAACAACAATAATAAATAATAATAATAATAATAATAATAATAATAATAATAATAATAATAATAATAATAATAATAGTGGTAGTAGTAGTAATAGTAATAATAATAATATACTGTTTAAACTAATCTAGGTAAGTTCTCCTATGTATTGATCCTTTTAACTTGATCCACTGCTAAAAGATGTGATTTTCATTCCACTACTCTAAAAATAGAAATCCCCAAACACTATTTTAATCACTATTTGGGGAAGTATTGAAGTAATACAATGAAAACTATATAGAAGAAAATATAGAACTCATGCGACTAGGAAAATTTTAGTTATTTACAAACTCTCTTTTCCACCTTTTGTATTTCTTTTTCTCTAAGGTGAACTGTAGATTTTATAGAAATAAATAGTTAAATCAATAAAACATCTGTGCTTAATATGCTGCCAAGTAATATACACTAAATAATAATATATTATCAACTGCAAATGCAAACAGAAGCCTGAGCAGTCTCTGAAAAAGTCAATTTATATCTGACAAATACTGGAACAAGGGAAATGAAAAATTTTCTGTAATTTTTATGTTACTCACCAGACTGATATTCCTATTGCTTATACTTTAGCATCACTTAGATTACTATTTTTAAAATAATTTTTATAATTTCCCCCACATAACCTTTGTGAGTCCAGAAATGAAAGAACTTAACCTCTTCAGAAGAAAATGTAATTGAAGATGTGTTACTGATATTCAATTTACTTTGATAACCACATCATGTCTGCATATGTGGCAATATGTATAATTCAGGAATTGATGACATGGGCAAAAACTGCACATACCTGTCTGTAAAATTAGTGCACTATTTTCAGTAATGGAAATCTGATAATCCCATACCAATGTCCAAGATCAAAGGAAGAATATGCCATATACAAAGGGATGAAGTCTATCATCACAACCAATAACTTTATCAGATGAATGTCTCAGCTAAAGCTGCAGTCCTGTGTTATAGAACTGATAAGCTGATGACAATCTGCAAAATTTTTTTCATCTTTTTAGATTACATTGCAAGAATTCCATCTGCAATGCAGCTTCCTCTTCCTTGCTTCAGGACAGTGATGTGCAGATCAGTACTTTTGCCTGAAAGGTTTAGTTACAGGCCACAAAAAATGAAAACATTAGATATCTTACTACAGCAATTATATCTGAAATTCTGGTTCTGTTACCAGTAGCAGAAGTATTTCTTCTTGCATATATTTATATATATATAATATATTTGATAAATTAACAGAAATCCCAAAAATAGAATAATTTGCAAGTAAAATATGCAATCATTCCTTCTTCAAGGACAAAAATTGAACAAAGACAATATTCCTGTGGGTTTATCAGTAATTAAGGTTATATAAGTAACCAACACAAATGTCCATGCTAACTCATATATTTTATACCAAAATTATACCAGAGAGAAATAAGAAAATTGGGGATTAACACAGAAAGAACATTTACCTTAGAAGCCTCAGTATCCTTTAATATGTTAGGTATCAGTTGTATAACTGTATTAACAGTTTGATAAATACATTTTAAAAAATCACCATGAACAAGATGCTGGTAAAAGATAAAGCAGTCTTATTAGCCACAATGATTTGCTAGTCTTAGATTCATTAGACTCTTTTGAAGTACAGAAAATAGAAAAGACTAGAAATACCTTTCACTCTGATGTGCTTTGATATATATATTTTTATTTTTATTTTTTTTTTTTAGTTTTAATCTATTTACCCACAGTAGAGCTCTAATCTCCCTGGAAAAGTGTTGATTTATATGTCTCCAAAAGTGTTAAATCCAAGGTTGTGATAAGCATTTGGTGGTGATAGTTCAAGACTTGACTATTCCTTTTTCTCTAATTCATTTGATAACAAAGTAACTGAATTAAAAAGATGAAGAACCAATATTGCAATTGATCAGGAACACATTAAAAGTGTTGAATAATTTTGAAGTCTAGTGATAGTAAGAATACTGAATTGAAAGGTGGGAGAATCAATAAATAAATAAAGCAACCATACTATTTCAGACAAAATTAGCCAATGCAGACAACTACAAAAATGCATGAGAACTAAAAGATGATGTTACTGATGTATAAAGCAGAAATATAGCTTCTGATTTGTAGTGCCTTCAAAGGCAATTAAATGCTAAATGAGTGATCAAGGTTATACTTCTGGAAATATGAGGACAGATGTTAGACTGTTATTTACTATGCAAAAAAAATACTTACTATGTTTGAGCGTGGAACAAAAACAGAAATATATAGGATTCCAGTTCATGTAGCACATTGAAAACTGCTGAGGAAAACTAAGCCATAGTCTCCTGAAAATAAAATTAAAGGTATAAATGAACAGGGGAAAACCTGGGAAGAAGTTTAAGACTGGGCAGGAGACTAGCTTCTAAAGAAACTCTCTCTGCCTTTTTGCCCTACTGCCCAAGAAGAAACACAGCAAGATAAAAATTTCTGCAGAGCAGTGTAAACAGAGTGTGTTAGACTGAGCCCACTGCATGATAACATTAAAGTTTCAGTACTCTGCTACAGATTGTTTTATTTATAAAAATATTTCTGAGATTTAAATTATTAAAAGCAGTAGAAACAAATTCAAAGGTATTTCCTTTTGACATTTTGGATAGATAGGAAAATTCTGCAGTTGTAAAGAAAGGTAATATGTTTTTTGGATAGTGATTCTCAATTTTTTATCAAGTCCACAGGGAAAACTGCAATTGTTCCCAAACCATTCTTCAGATGTTGATATACTGTAATTACTGCACAACTCTGGGCTAAAAAATAGGAAATGTATCAAAAGACTATCTCATCAGAACCCTTAAGCAAACAATTTCACCAAACTTTCACAATGACATTACCCAGTCCTAAAAAATTACTGAATAAATTTATGTGTTCATTTAGGCTTTTTGTTTGTTTGTTTATTTAGTGAACTGGGTAATTCCATTTTCTATAAGTAACAGTTGAGTAAAACAGTGTAATTTCTGCCATGTTCCAAACATGTAACATTTTTTTAGCAATGGTGTTCTCAGGTGGTGAGGGTGAATGAGAGGACTAATAGTCCTAACCCCAGTTCTTTCAGGTAAAAGAATTGAAAGCTCCATCAGGACATAAAAGGCCAGCATTAATACAATTTACTCAACACTGTACTAGAAGGAACAGCTTTACTGAATTGACCAAAACCAGAGCAACACAAACATGCCATTTGTTCCTTGACCGTCCCGTGTCAATGGTATTTCCCCACAACACACATACTACATCTCATGGAGTGGCTAATACTTCACTGTGTGTCTGCACAGCTCCTCTAGTAAATGCTAAGGTTTTGTTGGTTTTTTTTTTTCTGCCTCTGTCTTACTAGTTCGAGAGGCATTTTTTCTTCCGGAGTCAACCATCATCTCAAAAGGGCTAAAAGTCACTACCCCTGACACAGCTCAGTAAGAAGTTTAGCTTCCTGACCCCAAGTCTTTTTGATGTAACACTTCTCATTAACACTATCATAATTAAAGCCTAACTGTATTTCTCTTGTAAACCTTATTTCAATAATTTTACATAAATCTCCATTTACCATAATTATTTCTCTGAAGTAAGGTAATTTTCATTTCCTGTACCATCCAACTTGACTTTCAAACTTTCTCATATATTTCAGATAAAGTTCCAGCGCTGTGTGCTAAAGCTGAGTATGTAATTCTAAGCCTAATTTAGTGAATTTTATATTAAAATCTATAGATCTTACTCCCTCATAACAGAAATTGGTTATAGCTAGTGTATATTAGAAGGTACAATTACAGAGCAAGCTAAGATGCATTGCCACATATCAAGAGGCAAATGTTCTTAATCTGTTTTCAAATATGGGCATAGATTTCCCCAATAAGTGTGAGAAAAAAACATTTCCTCCACCTCACTACCCACCCAGGTATAGAGATTCATAGTGGTCATTGGCTTAAAGAAATGCTTATCACACATTTTTACCATGTTACAGACAACATCTTATCATTTCAAATCAGTTAATTGAAAGAAAATTGGGAGGGAAAGTCTTTTACAGTTTTAAATTATAGTTCCACACTACTCCTCCCATGAACACAGATGTTCATTTCAACAATACTGCTTTTGTGGAGTTCACCTGCCATCAGTCACTGGTGTATGATTATTTCTGCTTTTGGTCACGCTCTTTTACTCCGCTCTACATGTAATACATGTAGACTTTCATGTAGCTCAGTAATACATGACAGACTTTCTGTTGCCATTCTTGCATCAAGGTTGTAAGACTGCATTGTAAATCCACACGGAGTCTAAAATTGGAGGCGAAGACATCCAACATGTTAAACAGCTTCATACCACGTCACATTCATTCCTTAAATTACCACAGATTTTTTTGTGAATACTGAGTATTTAGTATAGATTTAGGATGCTGTTAGGAGCTACACAAGTGTATATGGTTTGAGAGTTGCCTCTCTAAGACCTGTATCTTTACCAGTATGATGCTTCTGGAGCTAACATCAGAGGAGTTGTCTGGAATAATCTTGGCAGAAAAGGCGTCTTACTGAGCCATTTGTTGGTAAAAACCTTATGCATACCATGCCACAAAACAAATTAAGAAAGTGAGTTCTGGTGACTACGTGTTACAAATTTCAAGTACCAGCATCACTGGCTAAAATATTCTACAATGATAGTTTCTGCTGCCCTGTATTCACACTCCTCTGGGAAGACTGGATAAACTCCAGCATCCTGGCTGCAAATTCTACCATGTCCCATTACTTGGGCCCTGCCAAGAGTTGACAAAATAACAAACATAAATAACATGAAACAAAGCCAGCTTCCAGAACGCAGCGATGTCTCCCAGCCAACCAGAACTGATAGAAAGCATTACTTTGGAATGCTGCTCTGCCTTATGTAAACCTTAAATGAAATTAATGAGCTGCTCTTTGTGCTTTCCAAACAGGGTTTTAGACCATTTCTGTGATTTTTCTTTCCTTTGTCTTCCACTATAATCACCACCTTGCTGGGTTAGTGCTTCAGTCTGCCATTCTTCATCAAGAAGAGCTTTTCAAGCCCTTTTAACTATTCTTGTGATAGCGGCAGTCTTCTGTGAGATAAAGACAAAGCAGAGCTATATGTTATCATTATAATGTGGGCACTTGACTGAATGTCACTTGAACAGTTCTCCTACTGCCTGCATGTAGACATTGAATACAACAGCCTGAAATCATCAGCCTAAAATCAGATCTCAGAGTCCTACAGAAGAGTCTAGTGGTAGTTTCGCAATTTCTCATACCTGCACTCTCCTCCTCTCAGGAGGCAGGACTCACAGGGCGCTGTAATGTTTCCCAGGGTCTTGGGAAGGGTCTGGGTCTTTCAATTGAGTCACAAGTACAACTTAAGCAAAATTGTAAAGCATAAATCATCTCTGGTCGTCTAACATTGTGATATTATAGGATATTGTATGCTCTGTACAAACAGAAATTTGTTATACAATTGAAAAGTTGATATTTTGTGGCAATTAGCCAAAACCACATCCCACATCCTTGATGTGCATATCAGTTTGTACTGGAAAGAAGGGTCAGAGGGAGAGGAAAACCACCATTCTTTTGGGTTGAATGAACAACTGTAAAAGAGGGAATGAAGACAGTCTATTTGGTTTCCAGTTTAGGGAACTGAAACAGCTTTTTGACAAAACTTTTCCATTCTGTTCAGTGAAGTAGAAAGATCAGCACCAAAGATTCAGTCAGCAACCGTATAGTTCACTGCCAGGTTTACTGAATGGTGAGGGAAATATTTATAAGGTATCAAGAAAAGTCATAGCAAAGGAATGTGCATGAATTCTTCACATTTCATGACGTCTGTATCGACCTTTTTCCATTAGCTTGAATCCAAACATTACCCTCCTTTGCTTCAGGAGGCATAGCCAGCTGGCTTCTTGCATTTAAAAACCCAGTGTACAGAAAACAGAATAACTGCATAAAAATAATGTCTTGATTTGCAGCATCACGTTTCTGAAACTGCTCATAGTTTTACATAACAGTTCCTTCCTCACCACGTGTTTTGGAATAGAAATCTGTTCCTCCTACAATAAACTGAGGGTCACTTCTTTGTTTGAATTCATCTTTCTACAATCAGGAGTAAGAATGGCCAATTTTAAATCCTTTCAAAACCAATTGGAATTGTCTGTTACTTGTTCCAGATAGTCTATATCAGCTACTTACAGCAATATAAAAAATGGATGAAAAACCAAGCCTGAACAACAACATCTAAAATAATTTGGAAATATGAATGGCACATATTATATGATATGCGGCATAATTACAGTATATGGTTACACAGTATTTTAAACCCCTACTTGCATTTACATTCTTTAAAATTTTACTGGAAATATCTATATTTACAAATTACAAAACCGAAGGCACTAAACATGTGTTTAACACACTTCATACAGAACACTTGTCAGTTTAAGGTTTGAAGCCAATTTGAAGCATGTAATGAATTTATATCTGGGCTACAAAATAGATATCTAAAGTGACATCCTGAGGAACAGTTAATGAGATTGTTTTATGTAAGGATATCTGGTAATATGATCATCTCTAATGACATTACTCTGAAGTAATCCCTTTACAAATTAAATTAATGAATGATATACTTTCACAGTGCAAGAATACAGAACTGAAATGTGCTCAAAACATTTTAAGGTTAAGATCAAAGGATTTCTCTAACCCTCTTATGACAAGCTTATGTATGTAATAATGTATGTTGTTAAATCAGAGGAGGAAAAAACAAGAAGACGCACAGAAAATGAAATGTTGCCAAGAATAATACACTATATTTGTGATTATTGCATGTCTTTTGAAAATGATAACCAAATAATCAAACAGAAAATGGCTCCTGCCTGGGTCCCAGTACTGGATGCTACACGTACGAGAATCAACAGGAATACTAAAATTTAGTATTGAATCTGCTGAGCTGGAGAGGAAGGGCTAGGGAAAATGAATTCCCATCCTGCTGAAATAAAGACACATAAGTAGAAGAGAAAGTCTCAAAGAAGTACATTGTAATGAGAGGCTGCATTTAGCTCAATAAATCAGAAATGGAGGCAGGTGGGAGCTTTAACATGGAAGGTTAAATTGGAGGTAAGGGGAAATAGACATAGGTCATTACTGGCTTAAACCTTTTATCTACATGCTGTTTGCTGTTATGAAAAATGAACCTGGCTATAAGTAGCTCCTTTCAGCCACTTGATTGTTGTGTTATTAGAAACTGTAGAAGATACCAGGCATGCTATGATAGGGATTTTGTGAAGATCTTGTGTTTATGTCATTGATAAACCCAAACAATCATTAGGGCACATAGCACAAAGCTTATCTCTTGTACGTTTTCTGTAATAGCATTCAATGATGCATTTAATTGCCATAAAGGCAGAAGCCAGCACACTGTGAATAACCTGACTTGCCTCTGGTTTTGCCTTACTGGGACATGTTTAGTAGCAGCGTTGTTTTTCATGAAGTAACTGCACAAGAGCATTTCTGCTTTGTTGGATAATATTTATTCTCTGCCTATTTCTCTCAGACTGATCCAAAAGTGTTTGGTACTAGAAAATGTTTTCCCCTAATAGTAGAGGCATTTACCCAGTGAGTAAATTAATTTTCCCTGCACTTGAAGCATCTGAAATATCATTTAATATGGCTTTGAAGAACTTAAACCTTAAGTGTTGAAGTGACCTGTATCATATAGCCAGATTCAGACATCTAACGGAATATTTTGCTTCCTAGGGTGCAGATCCCTCTTTCTTCTCCTTGTCTTCCTCCTGGCTACCGCAGAACCCATCTCTTCCCAATGCAGGCAGGAGCACCAATGACAAGCAGGACCCCTCATATTTTGCATCCCACTCAAGAGTCTCTCTATGTAGGTGTCATTGTCCTGCCTTTGAAATAACTTTATCTTACATCCTCTGGTGACTGCTTGATCAGAGAACATTGTTTGGTACTACACAAAAATGGGACGTTTGAAAAATCTCCAAGTGAAAGGAAAAGTAGTTAATAAAAGCAGCCCAGGGTGACAGTAGAAAAGAATATATAGGGGATAGTACCTTTTTTTACATGCCAATTTCCATAGAATTTGATGTGTTTAATCACTCTAAAGGGCAGACGGAAAAGGCTAGATGCAACAGTGCAATTTGGGAAGCTGAAGATGTTGTTCTCCGCATGAAGTGAGAGATTATATGGAAGGAAAGTTGTGAAATCTGATGGTGTCTCTGAGATTTAATTTATCCAATTGAGCAAAGGACTTTAAAGCTTTTGTCATTGTGGAATACCATCTGAAACAAGGCAGTAGGCAAAGAACATTGCTTTTTCACACATTGGCATTTGGTAAAAGGATTCTAAAAGGATACTAAAAGCAACAGATTTTACCATGTAACTATGACACCAGAGAGGAAGCATTATAGCCAGTAAAAGCATTATAGTGAAAATGGACTCAAATTAAATCACTTCAAACTAATGCCTGGCTGGTCCTGTGGATGGACTGCCTGTCAAAGCACATTAGATGTGCTCTTGAAATGTGTCCTCAAGTCTAGTTTCTTCCCAGAAGAATCCAGTGTGTGTGCTCTGCATCTTCTGGGTAAGGTGAGATAAAACACAGTACATGGGATGGTGGGGACAACTGCTTCGTAACTGCACTCCTAGTCTCAGCTAAAACATTAGTGTAGACACATCCCCAGGACTGTCAAGGAACAACCAGTTAGGTTACCTCCTTTTCTGATTTCAGTGTATTAGCAGAAAAGAAAAAAAGCACAGCATTACTCCTAGTAAGGGGAAGTGACTGACTATACCCTGAAATTACAGACCTATTCTGAAGTCAGTTGTGCCTAAATGCTACATTAAGCAAATTTCAGATCTCTAAAGCTGACTCGTAAACCGAGTTTGCATATGATTTTTTTAAAAAAGAATCGGTCAACAGTATTAATTTCAAATAAAGAAGAAAGATTATAAGAACCAAGGCAGAATTTTTCATGCTTTTAAAAGGATGTTTAATATGACAGGGTGGAAACTTCCCCCTGAATAGCAAAGGAAAGGACTAGGCACACACTCTGTGTATCTAGAGCCTATTAATAATACTTGTCAGTCATGACTCTGCAGATGATACTTGTATCAAGTGAACTCAGTAGTCAGTAGATGATGTTCTTATTCAGTCCTAGGCAATAAGATACTGAGTAACGGATTCTGAACCATGTGGTAGAAAAAGATAGGACCTCTCTGCTCAGCTTCCTAATTTACTGCCCATTCTATAACAGTAAAATCATGGCAGGCATGTAACAAGACTTCTCCTTCTCTGAGAGCTTTCTCTGTCCAAACTATTCCAGCTTGCCACCAAGCAAAGTAGTTGCCCAAACCAATTATATTTTACTTCATTTCTGTCCCCTTGCAACTACACAAAAAAATCTAATGAAAAGTGACTGTAAAACATAAAAAGTATCTGTGAATGGCAAAACAATAGATAAATGGCTCTACGTAATAATAAAGAATCATCTACTTCTCTGAGAACATCCTGGTCAAATCTGCATTACTGGGAACCACAAAAAATGTGGTCCATCCTGGTATCATACTGGGTCAAATAATTACAGATACCTTAGGTCATATTAATGGCTACTGACCATTGTCATAAGGATTCCTGCACTTGCAGAGTGGCCAGAAACAGGACTGTATCTCAGTTCTCTTTGACTGTTACAATAAAGCAGGCATGACTACAGAGCAAATGTATGTCCTACAGCAACTGGACAGACATTCAACAAGTTGGGTGTCTTTTGAATAAACAGAAAGCAAATGGCATGCTTATGTTTCTTTAGAATGAACTCACGCTACACATTATAGGGGTTTAATCCCATTTGCAGATGTTTCTTCTCGGTAATCAGGAAAGAAGGGGTTTGTTACAATGTGCAACTTGATGACTGGTGTCCCCAAATTTCTTGAATGTTCAAATGGTACAGCAGTCATCTAAACATCTAAACAGACACTTTACTGGCCCGTTACCTGCTAGATATTTGTATATCTGATAAATTTTCCATTGTCATGCATACGAAAACATTTACACTTTATGGTTCTGCCCAAAACATCATTTGCCAATAGTACTGGAATCATGTACCCTGAGTGTTCAAAAAATATTTGCAGTTCAAAACTGCAAATTCCATTAAAAGCATAATGGAATAATATTGTGTTCTGCTATGGTTACAGGTAGCATTCATGCCTTTAATACATATTTGCTAGGTGTTCACCACTGTATGATGACTTCTGTCTCATTCTTGTGCCCACCACTTTGGACAAGAACTTGCAAGCTGGTTTTGAAATGCTGTCTTCAGGAAGTGTCTGAGAATGCCATCAGATACAACAGAAGCAGAAGGAAGGTTTACCAGTACACTCAACAGACTGGAGGTTGCAAAGCCTTTCTTTATGATGCTGGTCATGCAGTGTGTTACTCAAAGAGGACACCACACTACAATTCTTCTTGCTCTCTGAATTTCCAAACCATTTCCATGCTGGATTATTCTCTTCAGCACTCTTGGAGAAACTCAGCCTCCCAATGTCACAAGATGAAGCTCATTCTATTACTGTCTGGACACTACATTGGGATCTTGGCTAGATTCCTGCCATCCTGAAAGCAAGGTGAAAGCATCTGCTGTGCCACTACCCAGTCTTGGCTTATGCATTGCTTAAGAAAGGATATTGTGACATAATCAGTGGAGCACAAAAGCCCTTACTGACTTAAGGACTCACAGGGTTATTTCCATCTGCTTATTAATTAGGTGCACTAGGTTGCGATTGCTACATATGGAATGAACAAAGCTGTTGGTGGTGCAGTCCACCAGAATGCTGTGGTTTAAAGGAAAGGGTTTTCAAGAAATAGGAAATGAGTGTACTTCCTGAGTACAATGTCTCCCAATGTTTTAAATCCAAATCACTATTCCAATCCCTCTACTAAATACAGAGAGCTCAAATAAGCCCTCTGTTCCTGTCTTGCTATAAAATCTATATTGCATAAGGGAACACCACTACAGGGTAGATTGATAGTTTCAACATTCTTCCTCATATTTCCATGTTTTGATTCACCATGACATCTTGGTGTTGGGTTTTTTTGTTTGTTTTAATCAGTCAAGGCCATCATTACTCCCCATGTGGAATCTCCTATGAAAGCAATCATTCAGCAAGTGAAACGTAAAAACTCCCTAAGAACATCTTTGGATATTTTAGTATATATTATTATATATTCTTTGTTTGAAAGACATGCCCAGCAAAGCCACCAATAATCTCTGTGTCTCTCCTGGAACACTGTAAAACTGGCAGTGTGATTATTGTTAGGCTGATTATTATCAAATATTAATTCCTTATATAAGAATATAATTCCCACAGTTCATGATATAGCCCCTTGGCATCTTACATCTTCTATCCTTTAGAAGAGACGATCCTCTATTGAAAAGGATCTATCTTGACTTTTGAGTCTTTTTAGGAGGACCTTTTAGTACAACAAGAAGGCCGTGGGAATTTCCAGTTTGCTCTTCCTCTCCATTGCTCTTCCCCCTGGATCAGACAAAACTTCCATGTTGCCAGAAGACAGATCATAGAATCATAAAATCATGGAATGCTTCCAGTTGGAAGGGACTTTTAAACACAATCTAGTCTGACCCCTGTGCCATGGGCAAAGACATCTTTCACTAGCTATTGAGTATACCTCTATTCTACAGTATAAACCTAAGAATTTATTTTTTTTTTTTAATAAATAGTACTTCCTTAACACACTTCACTAGACCATAAATAGATATGATCCTGAACTACAGCTGTCTAATTCCAAGGCATCAGCTTTTCCAGGAAAATCTTTCTACATCTGAAAAAATATCAGTAATATGTCAAATATCACAGAAAACATACATGTTACTGTAGAAATCCCTAGACAGTTCCCTCAGAACGAAGGCAATTCTAACTATTTAAATGTAAATGCATTCTGTCCTCTAAAAATGGGGTGGTTTATGACTCTTAAAGGTGTTTCTTAACTACCATACTATATTATTTCAGGTAGGACAGGTTATTGAACAAACTGAGCCATACTGCTGCCTACCAGAGGGGTTATTTTTTTTCAAGATCTAAAATAGTTCCATGGACCCTGGAGCAAAACAAAAGGAATCTTGCAATGCAGCAGGCTTGAACTTTTAAGCCTCTATGAAAATGAATTATGCACATGGATTGTATGTACAATGTAAATCTTCAGAAATAATCTTGTGTACTGCTATTTATGATAGAGACTGCTCCAGATCATTAATGTGAGTTAATATGAGTCTAAGGGAGTTAACATTGCTAAGGAAAAGGATGAGACAAATAACGGAAAACTGGCAATAGATAGGCGTAAGTTTTATTCCTTGTAATTGGAATAGGAGACACGTGAAAATAAGGAACTTTAAACAACATATCTTGCTAATTCATCAGCTGCTCAACATGAGCAGGAAAAAGTCTGAACTATCCAGTCAAAAGAAATAGTCAACATGCACTCTAATTTTGAAAAAGTATATTACCAATAAAGAAATAAAATACATGGGGTTTTTTTC
This sequence comes from Microhierax caerulescens, assembly GCA_035590215.1. Taxonomy (NCBI): domain Eukaryota; kingdom Metazoa; phylum Chordata; class Aves; order Falconiformes; family Falconidae; genus Microhierax; species Microhierax caerulescens. The sequence continues at coordinate 1,916,330 of JAVJGJ010000001.1, forward strand.
TGGAGATTTTCGCAGTGAGGGAGATAAAAGTATCCCCAACAGATTTGAATAATGCCTTTTGCTGTAAAATGGATGGAACTGAAATTTTTACTTTCTAGTAAAATATAAAAGCTTGTGTATTGTTGTCAGTACATTGAAATTTGAATAATAAATCCTTTCAGGATTAACTGTCAGCCTCTCATTGCTCTATTTAGCAGGTGAAAAGGATTTTTTTGCAAAGAAAGGTTGTTGTACAAACTGCTTGTTCAACAACTTCTTTGTCCTAGTATGCATTTAGAAAAACATACAAATGTTTGGGATTTTGAATGTGAATCAATGCCTCTTTTAATCAATGTGAAACATTTTGTTTTGTAAAATAACTTTTGTTCAGGGACCAGGAGTGATTGTGGGCAAGGAATAAAGGCCGAAGTGCCCACAGTGTACAATAGCAGTTGTCTCAGGACTGTGCATTTCAGTAAGAATGTGGCACTGATTTATTTTCTTATGATGTACCTGTAGATGTTGTTTTCACTAGTCATACCTGATCATATACTTTCTATCTGTAACCGAACTACAAACATCCATTAGTGCTCAAGATCTGGCCCCTGCCTTAGACCTTTTGATAACTGTTCTGTGTCAAACAAACTTTCCAGTCTTCAAAGTACTTTTAAAGAAACATTCTTAATATCCAGCAATGATTACTAATTAAACAAAAAAAGTCTTATATGGCCATGCCATGATACGTTTGAGTATAATGTTGTAAATTTAAAGGCATATTCTACATCATTGAATGCTTTAGGAAGACTTAAATTATTAATTTTACTTGTAACTATTTATGCATTTACACACACACATATATATATATATATATATATATATATATATATATATATGACCCCCTGTAGTTTTAAAATAGATTATTTATAAAACATTGCCACCTTAACACAAACTAATGATTCCAGAAAAGTACATTTGCAAACCTTCTGAATAAGGAAACCAGGTTTAAAAAGTGTATTGATTTGTCTAAAGTGTTAAATGACATAATAACCATGCACTAAAGCATTGAATAATTTAAGTAAATCAATGTTTTCTGAATTTCATACAAGTACAAACTGTCTTGGGTGATAAAATAAATCAATATAATAAAAAAACTGAGTAGTATATAATGATGAATGTATGGGCTGATAATAACCAGAGGTAAAAACTAATTTTATCATTGTAACAAACAACTTCCAGTCATCTTTTCTTTATTATTCCCATCAGAAAATATGATACTTTATAGTCAATTGATTTTAGCTCTTTAAATAAATTTTCATTTGAAAGACACCTTACCAAAGTATAACTTTTTTCAAATTATCATCCTGGACATGGAAGACTTATGCAGATTTACTGCTGTTAAAGTTATTTCATACGGTTTATGGTTCCTAAACAATGACTCATTCTGTAGACCTAAAAGAAGCATCACTTCTATTCTTGAACGACTGCATATTATTTTCTTTAACTAATGCCTGCAGGGCAGAAGGACACTGTTTCAGATGTTATAACTTTTTAAAAGTTATCAATTTTTTTTAACTAACAATACTTCTGGCTGCCTTCCAGAAAGTTGAGTTACAAAACAAAGAAGAAAAGCATACATTTTAAAACTGTTCATAACATTGAACATAAAAAGGTGCAATTAATTTCTAAAGTGAACAGAGCTAGTATAACTGTAGAATACAGTTCACAGTGTTTGTTATAGCCATACTTATGAAACCTATTCTTGTTCAGTGGTAAAAACACTTAAAGGAAACTTCTAATTATAAATTGCATAATCCTGTATTCATTCAGAGACCTGTGGATTCAAAAGCCTTCCAGAAATGTTATGATGAATGTATACACCTCTGAATACGAGAACAAGCAGAGTATCTTGCCTTTAAGACCCACATCTGAAACCATGAGAAAAACTGAATAGCTTATTCCGGGAAACCATACGAAGGAGAACATTTAGTTCATTTGTTGGTTGTTTTTTTAAAAAAACAGACTAAATAAAGAAGTCTTTAGTATTAATACTAGAAGTAAATATAATAGCTAACCAGCCATATTGTATATATTTGCATCCCAAGTTGTATAGATGATATAAGAGGAATAGGTGTTTTCCCAGCAAATTTTATTTTTACAAAATTCTGATTCAAAATTTGTTTTACAAAAATCTAACTCATTCACAGTAATTGAATGTTACTTTTAAATATGAATCATACTTTCTGCATCTTCTCTCTGTTAATCTTACTGGATTCAGCAGTAGCTAGTCACATCAGTTTGAGGAACGAGCTCAGTTTTGGCTTTGTTTGAAAGGAGGGGAAAGAAGTACTCTATAAACGTGAGGTGTCTCTGTGTTCAGAGAGAAGTTGCATCAATAAAGATGTTATATAAGAGACAAGATAATGATTCAGCTTGAAGGGCTTTGAAGTTTATATTATATGAAATGCACTACTTATAAAAATGCGATACCTGTATCTACTGTTACTTTTATAAAATACACTTTTTAACAAAATATCAAAAAGATTATGCTAACCATGTATGGCAAAGTGCTTTAATCTATAATCTACTTTCTATGAAGTATTATACAAAATTTCGATTGCCTTCTGAATAAGGAAATAACTCTATTTTTGAAGTTGATGATAGTCTAAACACCCTGTTACAATCTTTCTGCTGAGAAAGATGAACAAAGTAGTATTAGTTACTTCTTGGTTTAAAATCTTCCTTTAGCTAAAGACATGAGGCTTTGAGAGGTAGATGTACTTTTTCTGTACATACGTAATTGCAAACATATTGCTGAAGGATCCTATTATCTATTTTCCCTGAATGTCATCATATTTACTTGTTACTCTATAATAGGTTAAATTGTGAAACGCATTTCTTGTTAATGTTGGATTATTGCCACTAAATTGCCATTCTTCCATTTTCTTAGCTACTTCTGTAGCCAAGTTCATGTAATTATATGGTGAATTTCATGCAGTTATCTCACAAAGATTTAATATAAGTATGCAAATATGGAACTCCATTGAAGAAAAGATGGAAAGTCTGTTCATTGGACCCAATTGGCAGCAGAATCAATATTACAATTGTCAAAAAAAAAAATTATGTACATTTCTGAAAAGGCAGCAGAAATTAAGGTGTTTCAGAAGTGACAGATTATAGATCCTACTTGCTTTACCTCATCTTGTAATCCTTTATAACCTAGTGTTTCACAATCAGTTTTTAATATGGATCCAACTGAAATTCACTGTTTAAAAATAAAATTTAAAAAAATCTGTAAAAATCAGAACATCAGCATTTCCAAATTAGCACAAGACAAATGGCTTTCCTGGAGACCCATTATTGTAGTCTTCAAAATATGTTTGTCCTCGAGAATAGTGGGGCCAAACATTAAGATTAGTGACAGGACAGAAAAATGTGAACAGTAAAGATTGTTTCAAAGAAAAAATGAGCCATATTGTTTTGTCACTAATTTCCATAAATTCTAATGTATATAGTTTATGGTTTTGGTTTTTTTACTTTGTGTGTATTTATATTACAACCTTAAAATGGAATTCTATTTTCCCTTTGTTAGAGAACTATCTGGATTAACGAGCACTACTGATGAAGACTGTATGCCTTGGACAGAATAGGTGTAGTACATTCTGACACAGATCATCTTTGGAATATCCTGCCTTCTTCTTTAATTAAACCAGCATAGAATTACCAGACTACTATATAAGATCTTCTTCACACTGAATGAAAGAAATTCCAACTGGAGATATGCAAATGATGTTGGTGACAAAAATTCCCCTGAACATTCAGGGCAAAATTTTCAATGCACTTCAGAAAGGAAGAAGTGTGCAAACAGAAGTGAACTTTTCTGTGAGGTCACTTTCACTTAATGGAGTATCTGAATGCACAGAATGGTAGCCCTAATTTGTTGCATTAATGCAATTGCTTGATTTCCTGAATACACCTTTTTGCTCAAGGAGTAAACCTGTAGACGTCAGTTAGTGTTTCCTATACTTAACTTTCTGTGCACAGGCTGAAAATTAGCACACCATGTATCTGTTCTGCTCTGTGTTAGGGGAAATTGCCCCTTTGCATTTTCCTTCCACTTCCTAGTGCAAATGCCTTTCCTCCGTGTTTCTCCTCAGCTTCACCAATATGTCCTAGTTCCCTGCATTTCTGTCCTGAACTGATCAGTGTAGAAACTGTTACCTTAATAAGGGGATACTGCTCTAATTGTGTCTCATTTCAGCCTCTTTCCTTGGTTCATGCTGGTACCTACTGGAACACAGTCTGTGTAAAGGACAGTCAAAACCATCCAGAATGGAAGGAACAAGCAGTACATGGCTAGCTTAGAAATACTCTGGAACTACGAGCTTAACTACAATAACATGAGTAAAATTCTCAGTTCATATAAAGTTGTCTGGGTCCAGAGTCTTCCCACTAGGAATACAAGTTCCAAAAGGATATTCTGAAAAAAATGAGATGTGGACATATTTTAAAATGTAACCCTTATTAAATATTCATTGACAGGCTTTGGTGAAAACATTGCCATATGTAAAGATCTATAACTGCCAAATTTTTACTACTTTGTCATTTAGTTACAATAACACTGAATTTTAGCATTTTCCTCTGATTGACACATAGACTTCTACCCAGAACATCCAAATTATTTTGGTACCTTTTGATGTTTGACCCATAATTTTGGTATATGCTGTATGGTACTAAAGCACTGTACAACAATATTCCTTCAGTCTTTGGCTATATGTTGTTTTTCTGTTAATGCTAGTTATTTTTGATGTAGTACTTTGAATTTGAAACTTCTAAGTGGGGAACTCATAAGCCTCCTCTGCTTCATGACACTCTGAGTTTTGGATTCTTCAGTTTACCAAGTCAATAATAAAAATCTGTACTAATTTGTGATTAGACCCTAAAATGTCCACAGTGATTAAACCTTAAAATATTTTAAAATATTTCATTTTTCCTTTCTCATTTTTTTCTACCAAGGTTGACCCAGTTCTCATATCCTGGTTTTGGGTCTCATAGTAGAACTATACTGAGTTACAGTCATGAATTTTCTCTAGAAGAAATCTATTGATCATTGTATTAATTCATTACATGTTCAGGTGTGTCTAACAGAGGTGGTCTATGAACATGTGTTCACATAGCTCAGAATTGATCTAGGGAATGATTAAGTTGACTTCTCAGAGGCACTGGTGACATTGGGGGCTGACAATAAAAGTAGTGCTCAGAAGCAGCTTTGAATCTTTTAGTAGTTATAAAAGAGATGAACTATCAAAAGCTGCACTAATAGGCAAAAAATTCTAAGCCATATAAAACTAGGAATTGGCACAGTTGTTATTTTTTTAAAATATACCAGTCCATGGATGAAAGAGGGATTCGTTGACTGCAAAATGGAGATTTGCATTTTCTTTCCTAGACTTTTCCTAGTCCCTGATCGTCAATGAAAGTTGAGTATTTAGGATATTAAAGCTACTGGAGGTTCAGGAGGGTGAGAATTGTTAAAAAGGAGTGACATAAAATTGAACCTTTGTAAATAAACCCAAGCCATAAGCAGCTGACAACAGGACAAACAGACCATGTTAATGTTAAATATTCAAGAGGAAGTGTAAAGGAAATTCATATCCAAAATTGTAATTATATGCTCAATAAATCACAGCTATAAATCAACATTTGCTTACTCAAATGTCTTTTTCTGTCACAGATTTTAACCAACCATAACATTTACCATAAGTTTCTTTTCTTACGAGTAGTGATGGCATGAGCAGTTGTTACATAGAATTGAGGAAATCCTGAACTGAAACTTGTGGTATGAAAAGAATAAGGAGGTGTGCAGAAAACAAAAGGACTTCTCTTAAGAAATATAACAGCTATGGCCTGTTGCCAGTGGGAGTGTTGCTCATATTATTCTGGTACTTTGATTAGGTTTAAAGAAAGACTGTAGAGAAATAGATGAATATGAAGTTATCTAAGCACATTCATATCATTAAATTAAAGGAAACTTCTAATGATTCTCAAGCAAGCTATGAAGGAAATAAGTACATTTATGATTATTTGTCAGTGAATAAAAAAAAGACCAATTTAGGGCAGGAACTTTTGTTGCTGCCTTAATTTTCAAAGAAATCCTTCAAAATATTCTTTGAATTTACCAGGTAGAAAAAACGTGTATAGGGCATCCCAAGAACACATTTAGTCCATAAAATGCCTTGTCTGAACATACAGAGAGGTTAGACAATTTTTTTTCTGGTAGTACTCAATGATATTATTACAATCCTCAAGAAAGGGATTCTGATTTTAATTTTTGTGCCAGATTATCATAAGAAAAAAATGATTAATTTTACAATACATATAATTCCTAGTTATTTTATAACCAAGTCTATCAATAACAATTTAAGGTAGGTTAAATGTTTGGCAATATTACATTGCAGAAGAAAATACATGCAGTATTTTCCTGCTCTGCCACAAAAAAACCTTTAAAATTTGCATTGTTTAAAATATGATTACCAAATTGTTTGTAACATAACAAAGCAATTTGAATCCCTGATGTCTGTCCCAAACTTTGCTGGAAAAACAGTCAACTTCTTTGGAAATACTGAAAATATGTCAAGACATATTTAACTTTTCTGTCTTGCTTGGATTTTTAAGAACATTTGTCATTTGTCAAAAATTCTTTGATGACTAAGTTCTGAAAAGGTTAACATTTAATGAGCTCATTTAGTATGTGGAATATTATCAAATTAATAATATTAATAATATGTCATCAAAAATATTGATATCTTTCTCATTTTTCTGTTTTTTCATGTGGCACATACATTATGTTTTTCTAAAGAATTCTGTAGGTACCACTGACTTTGTTACATGAGCTCTACAGTTACGATTCTTCAGATGCGAAATTACAGTGTTCCTTTATCTATAGTAGATAAACTTGACAGCAATTCTGCCAGGAAATTCCTGCATTCAAACCTAGACATATGTTCCTATAACTAGTCATACATGTGACTTTGAAAGTTTGTTTCAGGCAGTACTCATGGCTCTTGATCTGGTTGCACTGAAAGGTAAGATGTGATCATTTTAGGATAATGAAACTGATTACAAAAATAATCACTGAACAATGTGAACAATGATGTAACATTTTATATAGAAATAAGAGAAAATATTTATGAGCCTTTATGCACCTGTGATGAACCCAGTATCTATTGCCTTTTAGAGAGTTTGCCATTTATTTTTCACAATCCCTTTTCTGTACTTTCACAATCCCTTTTCTGGTACTTTTTAGCACAGAATCATTCCTCAACTGATTTTACTTCTTATTATCTTGGATTTTCAATTCAGTCGCACATTCAAATTTGGTTTTTAAACAGCCATTGTAACACAAATACTACCAAAATCTTTTGGCTTCGTTTCCCAAATTTAATCCCCTTAAATGCTTCTCACGTCTTCTTGTGCATATCTAAACTTTTTCTGCAGATGAACATGGAAGCAAAAAAGGCTGCAAGTTATGACCATAAAAGCTTTCTGGCTCCCTTTTTGTTTGTCGTCTTATGCTTTCCCTACTTATTCTTTGACTCTTTACTGAAGAATTTTATGACTTAACATTATGAATATATATTATGAGTTAGAAAAAGGATTGTAAATTCTGTTAATTTACTTAATAGTTTCTCACTTCTCAGTTTTTTACGTGAAAAGTTGAATGTGTCCTTTACGACCTTCTTTCCACAGATATTATTATCAAAAGGATAAATATGCAAGAGCATACCTAGGTGCTTTTTAGGTGCCTTTTATGTTTATAGATTCCTATCTGTTGGTAGTCAAATGATAAAGACAAGCTAGGTGATTAATTTTTCCACTGTGGTAATCACATTGATTTAGTTCATATTCATGACATTTCATACTGTTAACAGTCAATGACCCCAAATTAATATAGCAAAAGTTTTGGCAAACCAAAGCACAATCTGACAATGCATTTACAACTGTGATTGTGTTCTCACCGTGCTGAGACTGAGATGTCAATTATACTGGGAAAGCGGGAATAGTGCATGTATAGGAGAAAAAAAAATTAACATATATAATTATACCAGAAAGTTAAACTATTGTCACTGACAATCAGCCTTCTAATCATAGTGCATACAACCACTGAGAAGAACAAAGAAATAATAAACACAGGTATTTTAGGAAAAGAGAGAGAGAGCATAGCACAAGTACAGGACACCTATCAAAAGCTGTAAAACGAACCTTAAAGATTTAGTGAAGCAGGGTGCCATCAGTTATCTGATGATTTGCAACCATAAATCACACTAATGATGGTGATAGTTCCACTGTTCAGAAATAAAACTTTCTGTTGGGAGATTTTGGAAGTTAAAAACTTAAATACTCAGTTTAGAAATTTGGTTTTAGAGCAATGAGTCAATCCCTTTGCAACCAACTGTAGAGCAGCTACACCTGATTTTTGTACATTCCACTGTGGCTGCTGGTTGAAGGCTGAAATAATGTACTTAGGTTTTGTGTGCATTACACATCCATCTGTTCCTCCATCTGGCAAAGAAGGGGAAAAAAAAAGCAAGAAAGGAAAAAAAAAAAAAAAAAAGCATAGAAGTGCTTTATAAACTCTTTTCACCAATACACCAGTTGTTAGCTTCCTGCTGGTAGCCCTGGTATAGGCTTCATTGGGTAATTATTTCAAGCAGGAAACAACCAACCCACATGTTTAAAAGTAATTGCTAGTTCAATTAACTATCCAGAAGCAGGTAATTTTTTTCTTAGTATGCAGAAACATAAGTATTATAATATTTGTTTATCTTTAATGTAAGATTTAACATCTGTGCAATTTTATGCCTGCACATATTTTTGTAGTTGAAATAAAAATTTGCTAATAGAAATGCTTTATAATAGATAATAAATCATGAATAATCACACAAACTTTCCTAGGTTCTTGTTATGTCGGGTCTAATACTAGGTCGTTGTTATTTAGCGTTTTCATTAATGATTTGAAGATAAGCAAACATCAGAAATAAATTCACATAGTGTTAGGTCGGGAAGTACTATACACTCAGCTGAGGACAACAGCAGGGACACAAGCAGTCTTGAGAGGTACAGGCAGGAAATAACAAAATAGACATAGAAAAGCACAGGCTAATACATCTGGGGAAAAATAAACCAAGACCAGGACAGTATGATGGGGAGGAACTGTGAGAGCTGGCATGCTGAAAGAGATGTAGGGGTAGTAGCAGACAGCAAACATGAAAACAAATCTGAGTCAGAGACAGAACTAATAAAGATGCACCTTAAGAAGGGCTGCAGTAATCTGCTTTCCTTCTTTGAACAGTTAATTCCCAGAAGATGCCAAGTTTCTCTCCATCTACTTATTTCTATTTTTTGCATATTACTCTGAAGGATAAAGTAACATTAGTAGCAGAATATATGTACCCATAAGGCCTTGTCTTGACTGATTCACAACATTTTAAATGGTGCAAGCTTCAGTTTGTGGAGTCTGCCCCAAATAGCAGGAGAATGAGCTAGCTAATTGTACGGGGTCTGGCTGAGCCCCCCAGCAGCCCTCCCAGTGCCGTGCTCATGCTGGTAGCTGGAAAGGCGGTGACAACAGCCCAGCGTTCTGACGCTGCTGAGCAGCGCTGGCACAGCATCACGGCTCTCTCTGACCTTCCCCCGCCTCCCCTGTAGGCTGGGGGTGGGCAAGGTCTTGGCAGGGGGCAC
>JAVJGJ010000001.1:1926180-1956831 GCA_035590215.1 Microhierax caerulescens
GGAGCAACCGCTACGTGTTCCGAAGCCCTGCTTCCCGGGAAGTGGCCGAGCATCGCCTGCTGATGGGAAGCAGAGAAAAACATCTTTTGGTTTCCTTCACTTCTGCACATGTGACTTTTGCTATTGCTTCATTAATCTGCCTTTATCTTGCTCCGCAAGTATTTTGTTTTCATATTTTCTTCTTCCTTTGCCCCTGTTCTGCTGAGGAAGGGAGTAATAGAGCAGCTTGGTGGGCACCTGGCATCCAGCCAAGGACAACCCACCACAATAATTCACTCTAAGGAACAATGCGGTATCAATAGAGAGATGGTCTTACTAGCCTATCTCTGAAATCTACAGGTCTCCATTCAGCACTTCCCCTGAAAATACTGTTAAATTTCAATTGTTTTGCTCAGACTTAAAATTACTTTCAGATTCCTAATCTCAGAAAAACTTTTCTAACTTCTAATATATTATTTGGGTATATATAAATATATAAAGGCACTGATATGATGCTGTATGTGGCACAGAGTGAAAAAGTTTTGATCCTTTAGAGAATTCCCTTTTTCAAAGCTGTTTCTTTGTAATTACTATACAATTATTTAAGTCTTCATATTCTGCACTTCAGCCAGCGAGCAGTCAGCACTTCAAAACACAGTTCCATGTCTTGGTATTTTTTGAACATTTAATTTCTGTGTGATTATATGTAATATATTCATTGACCTTACCTTCCTAATACTGTGTAAGATAAAAAGCGGCTGCTCCAGCTGCAATATGCTTTTATGGTGCAACAATATTGAATTTATTCTCTTCTACGTTGTCTATCGGGCAAACAGATTTAACAGTTGATACACACCAAATCAAAGAGTATCCCATATAACAACCTATTTTTTCTTTTAATGGGTGAGACAAAATATAGCTATGGGACATGATTTCAATGAGATTTGTTCTATGACATTAGGAGAAGGGAGTTTCTTCATACACCTTCTAGTAATAGAGAAAGCTAGTAAATGTCTGAATAACAGATGTGGTGCAAGTTACCACAATCATCCTATATATTCTAAACCATCCGAATGCAAGCAACCTCTCATGCAGGAGGTGATTAGATTACAAGTATGTAACTGTGTCCGTAATGGTAGATCACGTCTCTCTATAAACGATGAGAGATTGCTTACCATGGACTAAAATTCACTTCCTAGACATTTATAAGACTTGGTTCACACCTTTCTAATGTGAACAAAGAATTTTATAGATAATTGCACTAATGCTTCTCTGAGCTGAACAAGTAAGTATCTGAAATCTCAGTACAGACATGCCTAAATGTTTGGCTGCAAAATAATTAGGAAAGCCCAAGTGACTTCTAGTATAGCAATTTAAATAATTTGGTTACTAGATGAAGTTTAGCTATAGGACTGCACAGATTCATGTGAGATATTCTAGTAAGGAAGAACAGAATTTCTTCTGAAATATCATCTTTTTCAAGAAAAAACATGAAGGTGAAGATTTTTTCTCAATTAATAAAGAAGTCCATGGTGGAATGAGAAGATGAAATTGTCATTATTAATTTGTATTTTTAAATATGATTTTTAGCTCAGATATAAAATCTGAAATGGAACTTCTGGACTAATATGGATCCTGAATAGAAAAAGAACGTTGGTTTTTTTTGGTTTTTTTTTTTCTGATGCACCTTTCTTGCATTCTAAACCTTTCTAGAATGTGTATGCATGTGCACATATGTGTTTAGAAAGACATGGGCTTACTTATATATTCACATCCCTATTTTTCCATATATTTCTTATTCTGGAAAAAAAAAATAATAAAAAAGAAAGGTGAAAACTAAAAAAACCTTTCAGATACTAAGAGTTTCAAAGGGATTTTGAGAAGGTAGGCTTGGAGAGAGGGAACGTTTGGAAACCAAAAGCTAACCAACCACTTGCAATAGCTTTAAAAAAGATCTAAGCTAAGGTTCCACTCTGTTGCTTTCCTTTCTCCACATACAATTTAAAGAGCATGTTCATGTACGAGGAGAAGCAGTAAAATTTTTTGGCACATTCATCTTTATTTCTGGCTGAGGTATGCCACTACATCCTAATGTGAATTCTCACTTGAGAGGTGTGCTGTTCCAAGAACCTCTCTGTTTTTGCAGACTCATTTGTTTTTGCATAAATACATCCCTTCTCATCATAAAAGCTTTCTTTAGAAATGGAATCCTCTGATCTCAGGACTGAAGGTTTTTTTTTTTTTCTATCCTGTTCATCACTGAAACTAGGTTGTTAATAAAACACCTTTTGTTACTATTTTCACTGTCAATTTCTTTGCAAGACTTCACTATGGATTTGTCTTTCCTGATGAGAAAAAACACTTTGTAAAAAATCTCATCTTGCAAGCCACAATCTAGCGTGGCTTTTTTAGCTGATGAAGCCAAATTTGAATCTAAGTTACTATCTGATGCTTTTCATGTTTTATATATAATAAGCTGTATGTATAGCCCTGCTTTTTGCCCTGCTTTTCCAGTGGATCTGAAGACATAATTACTGGTATTTCCAAAGTTGCATAGGATATGTATGTGTCTGTGTGTGCATGAGAGTGAGAGAAAGAGTGTGCATGTATAATTTCAAGTTCATCCGTTCATTTTTTGTTTCACTTGAAACAGGTACTTTGCAGCAATACAGAATGCTAGAGAAACCATTTTCATCATAATTCCTCCAAGAACAGACACCGAGGATAGCAAGTATATCCTGCTAATCTGTTCAATTAATCTAGGCTAAGATTTAGTTATTGTATAATAAAAACGGCAGCCACAGTGAGACATCATCCTTGTTTTAATGGGCTGGCTATGGCATGCACCACATTTTGGGGCCTGAATAAACAGACCTGCTTTTGCTCTGTTTCTTCTGAACTGTGTATTGGATTTCTCTGGCCAGTTTTGTCTTTCTCTGGCCAGTTTTGTCTGAGTCCACCATGTATCTTGCAGTAGCAGACAGAACATATCCCTGCCATGATCTGTGCCCTGGGAAGAATTCAGTGTGACTGGAATAGATGCCATCTCCTGTCAGAACAGTTAGCTCTTGCCAGAGCATCAGCTTTTCTTCTCCTGCCCATCCTTACCCTTCGCTCCCAGCTGGCCGTTCAGTTGCCAACTGATGATCAGCTACAACATGAACCGGTGGCCAAATTCCGGTCTTCATACACAATCCTCGCAGGATGGAATCTTTAGCTTTGTAGAGGAACCTAAATGAGACCCTTGTGAACGATCTCAAAGAAAGGGACCAAGACCAGTTGGACCCAGAGGTTATTCTTTCCTCTGCAGAGAAATTTGCCTTAGCTCTGGCTGAGGAGGAAGTTTTCATTGTTGGTGCTACTGGACTTTATTTCTTACAATGTCCATCTTCTGACTTCAAGGAATTGATTTTAAGCTCATAGTGCCTCTTCAGAGTCAAGATTCTATGCATGCATTGAAACATGAAGAGGTTTAAAGTATAAAATAGTAACAATATGAAGAAGAAAAAGATACTTAACTTTTGAAAAGTGCCAATTACCTTCACCTTCCTCTCATTTCACAGGGAATCCTGGGTCCCTGACATAGTTCATCAAGGAGGCTGTGTGGCTTTGGTGCAGGAGATAACTGGTCAAAATAGGCAGTATTTTTAAATTTAAAGAAAAAGGAAACATGTGCTTCCCATTAGTTGGTGTCACTACAGTATCTGTTCAGTATCTCAGTTGCAATGCTCTTCCCTTTGCCAAATGCTACATATCATATGGTCCACCTTGATGAGGTCAAAACAGAACATCATAAAGAAAGGAAAGTTTAGAACAGTGCACTGGAAAAAAACACAACATTGTATAATTATGAAATTTCTTAAAATTTTGATTGTGAATTTGAGTAATCAAATGTGAATTTGAGTAATCAAACTTTTACTTGTGACAAATTTCAAAGGAAAAGTAGTGAAATTCATTGACTTTTTATAAGGAAATTTATGAATGGTTGTTATTATACATGCTTTGTTGTGATGCCTGAAGTGTTAAATATTGCAGCTGGCAAGAACAGAATGTTTAAGAAGGCATTTAGAGAAGACTAAGTGCATTTAAAGTACTGTTTTAGCTTGACACTACTAGGAAGATTGCTTAACTGAAATTTTTTTTTCCACTTTACAAAGCATTTACAAATTCTATTCAATTGTACTGCTTTCTGTGCCTATCTTGCACGGAAAGATTACATTCTTTCTCACAGGCTTACAATTATTAGCGATATGTGAGTGAACTGCCAACGTGTTGCATATTCTAGAGGACACAGCTCCTGTTCCAAAGGACAAAAAAATCTCAACATTGTATTACACCTTTTAAATAAGCTCTCCGTGAAAAAATGTCTGAGTGCACACAGAAGCAAAGCAAACTACCAATGAGAAGACAATGAGGTTCTGTGGAAGCAGCTCAGCTGGACATGCTTCAGATTTCTTCAGATCATGTGGAATGTTTCAAATGAACAACTGAGGACAATACTCCTGTCACTTCTTCCACTGTTAAAGTTAATTTAAATAGCTTCTATAGTGCAGTCTGCTGTAAAACAACACACATCTTGATCTTAGCTCACCATTAGGAACGTACTTTTCACTTCAAGGGTACTGCAGCAATATCCAGGCTGCCCAAAGTGTCTGTGGAACCTCTGCACCTAGAAAGTTTTCAACACTCGAGTACACAAAGGTCCAGTTGACCTGCCTGGTGTTGACAGTGCTCCCACTTCAGGAGTTAGTCCAGAATAGGAGACCCCAAAATGTCCCTTCCAAACATTTATGGGATACCATAATCCTTAAATACCTGCCTTCAGGGTAGGTGTGCTACTCCAAGACTGAAATACATGAACCATTCTTTTTTTCATTTCCTTTTAAGTAGGGGGAAAAATAAAAAGAAAAAAAAGAAAAAAAGTAGAACTAGGTATTTGTCAAAAAATATAAACATACAGATTGCTTTTACTTCAGTGTCTTTAGGAAAGTCCAAAATAGCATCCAAGGAAGAATTCTGACAAAAAGTGCTGAATCAAAACAATATCTATTTTGCAATCACAATATAATTAACTCTTTCATTAGTGTTAGTAGTGCTTTATAGTTTATTACAGTGAGACAGATACCTATTTTAATAATACTTCCTCTTTCTAACAACACTATTGTGGGATTAAAAAAGAGTCATACTTCTTCTGCCTACAAAGATGTTTTTCTGAACACAGATAAATGCAATGTCTGCCTGACTGGACAGATGAACATACTGAAACTATAGTTCAAATGACTCTTTGAGCTATCTGAAAGGATTATCAAGTCTATTACTCTAAACCCTTGGACACAGTCAACTTAAGTTGCATTGGCTGAAGTACATTTAATTGTGGAGAAAACAGGTGCAGATCCCATGAATCTGCCACTGTTCTATGTGATCCATCCACTCTTTAATTTATGGAAAGGATAAATATAATTTGACAACAAAGATTAGAGCTACAACTGTAATTTCATTCTATATCAAAAGAGTAACCTTAAGGACAGATACTTCCTCCTACTCTCATACTCAAAATAAATAGATGTATATCCAATTGCATGCACAGTGATCTACATCTAGATGACACTCTTTACATCATTACGTCAATGACAGCCATAGGCAACTTTTTAAAAAGCAACTGTCAAATATGTGATTTAAAAATAAAAGTATTTCTTTTTCTTCTTGTTTTTTACGCAACTGTGGATTGATGGATCCATCTGGGTATATTAGAAGTTCACTGGACAAATAATAGAAACTGGTTTAGATGAAGTTGAAAGTTTTGCATAATGTTACAAACTTCATTGGCAACATGCACGTTAGGGAAATAATTAACTCTACCTCTAGCCTAGTCTGGCAAATAATAATTTTGTTCCTTGTAGTGTACTAATTTTATTTTAACTAATTAATTAGATTTAATATGAAATTTAGGATAGTAATGCTCATGATCCACTGAATCCAGTAAGATTAAATTTTTCTATTTTAAAATGCCTTCAAAAATCATGCTAGCAACATGTCACTTTGCTCTTTATTACTCAATAAAAACAGACTGAAGAAACACCTTTTCATTTATAATTCTAAGGAGGTAACATTTTAAATTAGTATATTATTTCAAAGAATAAATTACAATTGACAACAGCTGGTAAATTAATGCAGGTGGATGTGACATGATAGTAAAGTCAAAGTTATAGATTTTACCATAAGTCCTTTATATCAAATAAATACAGCATTTATTTATATATAGTTTACATATAGTTTAATCTATGACTAAAATTTACTGTATCTTAATACCTTTTGAACTTTGCAAGAAGGGTACCATGGTACAGTAGCAACTTTGAAAATAGTTATGCCAAATTTGTCATAACATTAGAGACTGTATAATTTATCATGTACTATTGCAATTGTCTTTATATGCAGACAAGTATAAATATTTACAAAAGAAATCACTGGTCATCTCTATTTTTATCCAGAATTATGAAAATTCATAAAATGACTAGCCAATAAACTTAATTTATTACGATCCAATAATATGAACATTTGGCATACACTAGTAAGCTTTATAAATAATACTCTGGGACTTAGCAGGAAAAATTAGTAATTAATTCTTAAACCTCAATATATTTTTTATGCTAAACAAGAGCTGGTATTTGGTTGATTATGAGATCAAAACCACAGTTTTATGACAACACAAGTGACCACGTTATGACCATACTTCACTGATGAAATTTTAGCATTAAATAAGAGGGGAAAAAACCCCAAACACTTCATTACCACCGGCTGTTATTAATGTTTACCTAACAAAAAACAGCCGTAGCTAAAAGTAACTTCTACCTATCCAAAGCTACGTTATTTTTAAAGGTTAATTTTCATGGGGAAAAAATCAATAAGTAGAAATATATTCAGCTGTGCTTGTTAGGTTTATACTGTCACTTTTTGAGCAAGCTGCTCAATAAGAAGTCCCTTCTTACAGAGATCATTATCAGCATGAACTACATGTTGTTAGTGTTGTTAGCAAAAGGTTAAAATAATCCTTAACCTTTTGGTTATTTAAGTAAAACCAAATATTTAATACAAAGCCAAGGTTTCCACCAAAGAAAATAAAACAACATACTTATAGCAAAACCTAAAAAAATGTGCTATTCTGTTAAAATTCTATCCATTTACAAGATACCTAGGGGTTTCGATATTTTCAATGTACTGTTATGAGTAATGGTAAAGCATATGATTTTTAAATGATTTAGTAGGAATCCAGAGAGACAGGAAAAACAAAGGATGCAATTAGAGGTGGCAACTATTGATTAAAAATCTTTATCCAGTTCACTTAAGGAATGGAAAATGATAAATGACATGACTGTATCGTTGGACAGGATGGCAAAAAAAATTGTTGTTTCTCATATATCTCCAGTGTGAACCTCTCTGAAGAAGCTCAATAGGCTTTTTGATGTTTGAGAAGGAGCAAAAATAATGCCATTAATGTTTCATAACAGAGGTGTGCAACAGTAATGTCAGATACAAAAAGAGAGGAAACTAAAGGCACAGGTGAAAAACCCATCTGATTCTATGACCTTCTCTGTAATGGCGTCTTAAATAATATTTAAAGAAACATAGTGGTGAAAGGATGGATTTTGCAAAGTTATTGCTAAATATTCATTATTTTATTCTATTTTGCAATTTTACTAAGAAAGGTGTACAGTTCCAAGAACACGAATCTTAATAATTTATTTTCCTTGCCAAAATAAGAACTCAGGAGGCCAAATTAATCTCTGGCACAGCACTAATGAATGCAGTGAAATCACACGAGGGGTGATTTTAGCTCATAAAGTTTGATGGATTTCAAATTTGGCAAAATAATTTCTCCCAAACCTCATTATTTAAACTGCAAAGTGGAAAAAACCAAAAAAACCCAGAACAACAACAATAAAAGACCAACCTCCAAAACCCCCACAAAAACAAGGGAATTAGGATATAAAACAAACTTTTTTTTTTTTTCACTATATTAAAGTGAAACAAACAGAATAAAACATGAAGCAGACAAACTCCTCAATTCTAGCTTCTAAACAACAACAAAATGGTAAACGAAAAGAAAAGGCAAAAAATTCAGGTAACTTTAAACAGAAGTCTTGATACAGTGATTCTCTACTCTAGACTATTGTTAATCATGAGCAACTGCTTTGCAGCCAAGCAATAAAACCAGTGTAGTGGGGCAATAATCCATAAAAGAGGTGAACTGTAAATCTCTTATGCATAAGTGAATCAGCTCCAGATTAAGACTGTCAAAATATTTCTCCATGTCTAGCTTATTAATAGTGAAGCAACCTTTTTCTGATTTTTTTGCATACCTCTTCTGCATGACAAGGAACAATGCCAGAGTTAAAGCATAACCTGCTTCATTTCCACCTCATCAAGTGCCAAAAAACCAGGCAGTCACTGGAACACACAACAATCCATTCTTCCTTGAAACCTCAGTTAAAAAACCCACAAGATAATATAGAAATATCATGGTCAAGACTCACATAGAATGAAATTAGTTTTGTTGAGTGGATCAGCAGTGGGTTGGGAACTAGATTTTGTATTTGCAGAGCAGCAGAAGAACCAGTTCTTCCATACTGTGCATCATTCTTTACATAGTTTATAACTATTTTCTTTTTTTTTTTTTTCTTTTTTTTTTTTTTTTCTGATCCGTATCTTGATTTGGGAGACAATGTAAACTGACACCACAATCAATGCAACTCAGCATACTGATTTGAAAAATAGTTGTTAGTGGCACTGAAAAAGCTAATGGAGGACTCAAAAAATCTAATTTTAGTTTTATATTCTAGCAGGGTTTTATGTATCATTTCAGCGAAGTGTCAATGTTTCTGTTATCCAATTGTGAAATGGAGATAATAATACTTCTCTGTGTCTTTAGAGCTATATGCAAAATTCTGAAGTGCTACTACACTAAGGAAAGATATGCTAAACCAGTTTGGGTTCCTGTTTTCAACAGGCATTTCTGTTAAGCAAATAGTATGGGAGTCTGAATATTACCCAGCTGGGGCCAAACTTTTATCCTCCTTCCACCGGAATTCAGGAAAAGATAGAAACATTGATTTTCACCTGCTTTATATTTGCCCTTAAGAGACGTACCACTTCTTATACCCAAATCTGCTAAAACAGCCTCCTGGCATCTCTGCCTAAAATCAAGACTCAATGTCCATAATGTACAAATGACCAGAAGACAAGTGAAATTTATAAATATTTCATGTATACAATGTCAAAATGTATTATGCCCTTTTAACTCATGCTTACACTACCCCTTTCCCTACTGACAGGGAGCAGAAAATCATCATAGTCCCTATAATCAGGGAGAGAATTGTGTGGCACTGTAGAAGGCCCTAGAAAGAGAGCATATTAGGAAGCAGTGTTCATTGTACTTTACAGAAAAATTTTCAACATTATCTAGTCAGTGTTTTTAAGTGTATGAAAGTGGGTTTAAATGCATATAAGTGAAATGCTTATGGTAGAGTGAAAGTCACTGTTTTGATCTTGTGTTTACCAAATTTAAAGTATTCATAGTGCTTTTCAGGGAAAGGCTTCACTGAGAATAGGAATGAAATGGAAATATTTCAAAAAGGAGTAAGTTGCTATATTGAAACCTTGAAAAATATTTCCTCCTTGTTGTTACCTTCAATACTCAACTAGGATCAGCAAGACTTTTCAATGACTTAGAACAGAATAAAATTAAACTACTTTCATTATAGTTAGAAAAAAATACTTAAAATGTTTGGCACCTCTAAAAATATTTTTTTAAGTACTAGGTTATTTATTAAAATAATCTAAAAAATATGCCATGTGTGAGGTAGTCCTATAGTTACTACACCAGATATGCTGCTCAGTGGGTTTTACAGGACCAGATCTTTAAACCTCAAAACGTTGTCCACAGGCAAAGAAGCAGCACACTCTCTATGTGAGTAACGACCAAAATTTATTGTTAGAATAGCTGAAACCTGAAAAGTCTAATCATTATTAGCACAGATATAGTTGTAACAAGAAAGAATAATAATGCAGTTAAGATTGTTATATACACATTTTTGAGTTTGTAGCCTTTTTCTTGGTGTTATGGCCCCTGTGCCTGTGCTCCTTCGTGCCAAGCCCTTGGACTCCTCAAGGCGACCAATATCGTACCAGGTCTCTAAGTCTCTACACTGCATCATTGCGTTAGAGCAGTAAATACGTTGTTCTGCCTGCCGCAACCGCTTGGTACCGCTGCCTACATAAAACTAACTGCATATGCTGTTAACCATATAAACCCATGTATGGCTGTAACATACACAGCTAAAAAGTAAAAGAAATTAGCCTTGGACACCTGGTCAATTAGCGGAATTGCTGTCACAGCTAAATCAAGTAAAATGAAGCTGCAGGCAGGTCAAGAAAAGTTCACGTGGAGCAAGACTGACAAATGCAGTCCTGAGGGCTTGCAAACTCCAAACAAACCTTACAAAAACTTACCTTACATAGCTCATAGCGAGCCATGGCAACACTGTATTACGTACACATCACGTGGTTGCACATTGTATATGTTTTTCAAGGGCTATGTCTCTCTCTGTTCTTTACAATAGTTTATTCAAGAACTTCCATCACATCTCAAATGGTAAATTGATTTTTTTTTTTTTCTGTGTCCCCAAATACTGCAAAGTTGAATTGTTTGTTGTTGATTTGGGTTGGTGGTTGTTTTATTTAAAACATCAAAAGGAATGTATACACTTGTCTTTTGTGCCTATACAAGAAATCTTTATCCTCAGTCTCTGCTGATGTTAAGGCCCAGGCCAGTAAGTTTAAAAGAGTGAAACAACCTTAAGAGTACCAGAGGCATCTTTGCTGAATCTAAAAAATAGCATGACCAGCACTGGAACATAAAAGCTACTTAATTCAACTTTGAAAGGAAATTTTGCTGCCAGCAAGACTATTGACTGTTAATAAGAAAGGTGAAAGAGGAAAGCAGCCACGAAATACTTTACAAAGATCTGCAAAATAATGTCCACTTTTTGAAAACTTGGGTCTTCTTAACTTCAATTGAATCTGTTTCATTAGTAACAATTTTTATTTGCAATGTCTAGGCTAGACAGTCATGCTGCTCTGTATTTCAGAAAGAGAAAAAACAGTCACAAATCACAGAACTCTGGAAAATTTGGTGAGTGCCTAAGTTTTAAAGAAAGGAATCCCACCACACAGAATCAGAAAGATTTCTGCTAAACTGTCAATACAAAATGCAACCAAAAAAGTAAATTTTCCCTCTTTTATCACATCCTTTCTTTTTTAAAATGAATTTATTATAAATAATCATTTAGCTTTGACTATTTTTATGTGGGATCTTTATGCCCTTTATGTCACAAAATAAATTCTCTACCTGTAGTTTAATATGCCATCCTTTCCCCCACAATCCAAATTCTTTTTTTGTGCTCATTCTTCTTCAAACCTAGAAGACCAAGCAGACCATCGATGGCCATCCCTTTTTTCTGTCTAAAAAATTTATCTTTGAATTTCATGTAGCACCCAATAAATTTTATTTTGGGCACCTTCCTCTTTCCCAGTCTATCATCTGGTTATCACCTCTAAGTATTGCTAGCAGTTTATTTCAGAAAAACAAGCTAAAGAAAAGGACATATCTGCTAGTAAATCAAACATATTTTCTAATTTGAAAATATATACACAAGGTAATCTTAATATATGCTTTCCTTCATCCAAGGATAAGAAGCAAAAACCATCTTGGAATAAGGAAATTAGTCTGGGAATATGTGCTAATATTGAGACTTATTATGTTTTTTTATTATTGCTGTTCTCCCAGGTGTGCACTGCCTCTTTCAGATAGAAAAAAATGACAGACCTCTGTCATTCAGATGTTAGACTCTAAATTAAACATGGCAAAGTTTATACTGCATACTCGTGTTGAGAAAATCTATGGGGAAAAGGAACATGAAGGTTAAAGCAGTGATAAATTATGAGCTAAGAACTTAAAAATCATTCTTGAGTATATTGAAAAAAAATGGAAAAAGAGAGATCCTTCTTACTTCTATCATAATATAGTAAAATGTCCTAGGCATTACAGAAGAGTAGAGGTTTCAAAGGACATATTGTAAATATGGTATTCATAGGTTTTTAATAATACTAGCATTAATTTCTTAGTCTGGCTACTCAAAGATTCTCTTACAATGCAGTAAGGAAAAGGCTGGCAAAACTGGGTGGGCTTAGGTACAGCAGGCTGAAAATGAGGTATGCAGTGTCGTGACATCTTCCGGTTTCTGACAGAGAATCCTCTCCAAGTCAAAGAGATTTTCTATCAAGTTGAGCAGCCAATTTATAGAGGACATCATGGCAGTATAATAGGATCTCCTATAACAGGGCGTCATTAAAGGTTATAAACCAGTATCTGCAACATTTGACTGCCTTTTTAGAACTCTCCAAGTAATTAATAAGAAGTAGTTTAATTAATGTGGTTCAGTGTTAGCAATTTACGTGTTTGCATTAAGGAATAATCTAAGATAATATATTAATGGTCCAAATTATCTTCTCAGGAGTAAGACCTTGATTGACCTGTCAATTTAATAACTAATCCTTGCTGAAGTATATTAAGTGCAGTTATAATTTTTGTTAATGTTTTCCTGTGTCTACTTAGAGAATTCTCATGCATTTGGTCTTAGCTCTCTTTCACATAAAATCGAATGTCCACAGTGTGACCAAAGGCCTGGGGGAAGAGGCCCCCGCTGAACACGAACTGAAGAGAATACAGCTACTCTGTGCAAGTATTTCTTCCGTTGTGATGGCTTTGAGAAACAGTAAGAGAGCTCTTTACAAGAATGCTTTAGGCCTCATGTTTATTTTCAAAGTTTATCATTGTCTGTTATTATTGTCTTAATTTGGATCTAATGTTACAGTGAAAGAGAAATTATGTATTTGTGTCTAGAGACAGAAGTTGCTTTGGCCCATGTTTTTTCTGGAAGGTACAACTCCAAGTATCTATTCCTCTGTCTCATTCAGCATCTTTTTTTAATACACTTAGCAAGCATCATGCAAACAGTCCGTCATCTGTATTGACTATAAACTAAAGGAGTTTATTAACTAAATATAACACAACAGAATTTTAAAAAGGCATTAATGCCTCAGTGCTATCTGGAGCCCATTTGACAAGTAGCTTCATAAACAAAAGACTCAGCTGTATTGATCTGAAACTCAGAAGAGAGGAAAAGAAAGGTAAACTTATCTGAGATTTCCAGTAAAAAGATGAAAAAGAAAGGCAAGCTAACCACTGGACAAGTATTGGATACATACAGCCTGAGCCTTTCCACAAACAGAGTTGTAACCTTTTCCAACCTTGACTCTAACAGGAGAGAAACAGAACACTAGATCATCCTGCAAAACAGCTTGCCATCTCTGGAAATGGGATCACCCATTCTTTCAGTTTTAATAATACCTCCAGTGCAAACTCTTCCACTTTCCAAAGGAGAGTTAAAAGGCTCTTGAAAGCTTGACTACCTTGACTTCTTGCTAGTGAATTTCTGTCTAACTTGAATTTTAAAACTTGCATACTAATTTATAACCTAAATAAATCTAGAGTATGAAAAATGTTCTGGTCAAATCCCTTTTTCAGAAGAAAGAAAAAGGTTTACAATGCTGAAAATAGATTTTATTTTGTTCTGATTTTCAATCATGTTTTATATGGAATTGATTAAGGAAAAGGAAAGAAAAAAGAAGAAAAATTGTGTTAGTGTTGTTTAGGATTTTTTGTTAAAAAAACACATTTAAATGGAAAAATAATCTATTTGGAGATTATTAACAAATTAATAATGAAGTTAAATTATAAAATTTTACAATAAAACAAGAAGAATAAAATATAAAATCAAAATCATTAGATCAAAATATTATCATCAAAATTATCTAATGATCCTAAATACAAAAAAGTAAGTGGGCTCTATAAAATATTTCATTCAGCTACAGTTTACTAAGGAAAAAAACCCAAAGAAAATACTTTGGGTTAGACTGAAATTAATGTTTAAAAACATTTAGAGCTATATTGAATGGAGTTCCACAAAAAACAGTAATAAAAATATATCTTTATGAAAGGTACCTCTCTAATCTGAAACATGAGAGCGATAGGAGGCACTGCTTCTGCATGTACTCTAATAGAGAATCATCTATACTCTCAATCAAACTCTAATGTTGTATTTGCATGTGTGTGGCTTCATCTGCCTGCCAGCTGTCTCTGTTATGCCTTATCCTGCTAAATTAATGAACCTTATATTTCCTTTTATTTTCACCTCTGAAAATATGTATGGATTGTAAATAAATCATTTCTTCACTTTGACAAGATAGATGACATCCTCTCAGTTCCTCCAGATCCACCAAATTAATGCCTATATGTCTTCTTATTTACCTTACTCATTCTTTTAATGGTAATTATCACAAATACTTTTCAATATTGGCCTGATCCATTCCATATAAATGTAGTAATCCAATATATAGTAAGTATTTATGTATAAATATTTCTATATAAAACCAGCTAACTGCCTTCCTGTTTATACACCCAGAGATTGCATTAGGCCATACCTATGCAATGTGACACACAAACCGTTCTATGGCCTCGCTTAATTTCAGTTTATGTATGTTACCTTCACCTCTGAAAGCAGGACCACCAATTCTGTGCATGACAGTAGCTGTGCATTCGTCTGCTTTAGAAATGCACTTGGGTTTGTTTGGTTCTTTAACCAAAAAAATGTCTCATGAGACGGCCACTGACGTTGCTGTGAATGTCATGTCCCAAATAAGGTTTTTTTGTCAACAGGCAGTCACAGCCCAAAAATGTCAAACTGAAAAATTTCACAAACTGCTTCCTGACCAATTCTCCTCAGATTCTGAGAACAGTGTGATAATCCCTGAAACGCCATGGCTGATAATCCAAAGGAGTTATAGAGAAATACTTATGCATCATTCGATTTGCAGGAAACTCACCATTACCAATGCAAACTCCCTTCTAAAGATTGCTCACTGACATAATTTGCTGACATTTAAAATTACAAGCATAATACAGAATTGTCACTTTTTTTCACAAAAAGATTTCAATTAGAAAATGCAGTAGGAGGGAGAGTGGAATCTCAGTATGAAGAGATAATATGTGCTGCAATGTCTCAGAACAATAGAATCCAGTCTGAATAGGAAGTCTTTATTTAGAACATCCTCCCTTTTGTGTGAGTGTCTTAAGAATGTTATTTAAATGTTCCTCTAAAAAAAACCCAACAATTTAAAATGTGCTAGATTGGGCCAAAGCCTATTTACTCTATTCACACAAGGATAGCTGTTCCTCTGGAAGCCAAGAAAACTCCTCAGATATGAATGCTGAATACAATGTAGTCCATAATTAATTGATTTATTTTTCTATGGACACCTTAGTGTGCAAAGAAGTATGTTCTGGATTTAAAAAAAAAAATAAAAAATCAGTGTTGTTGCATAGTCTGCTGTAAATGCAGAAACTGCTCTGCAGTCAAGAAACTCCTTTGGGTTTTAATTAGTGTAGTTCTGGACTGGTGTCACTGGCCTTCCATTTCCAGAAATGTCTGGTGGAAAATGGAAAGCACCAATGATAGAAATAGTGGAAGAAACAAAGAGAGCAACTGAGTAAACTTAATCCAGTAAATTGACATTTCATTAAAATCTCTTTTTCATCACCTGAACACATAAAAGGTTCAATTTTTTTATTTTTTTTTTATTTTTTTTTTTTTTGTGTGTGTGTGTAGGGAAATACTGGTACCTATTTTATGGAGAAGCGGTTTAGTGACATGCACCTATGAGGTAACGCACCATTAACTGGAAATTATTGGTAGAACAAAACTTTCAGCCTGTTTCTCTAAAGCTTTGTCTCTAGAGACCACTGGATGGTCACTGCCATACTGATAATTAGCTGTCTATATGGAGAGGAATAAATGTTTGTTGGGAACTGTGGCCTTTGTTTTTATTGAAACAATCTTTACTTCAAAACATTTCAAACTGTTTTAAAATGTGGTAATTCACCTATTTGAATACGTAACTTCAGTAGGCCCTTCCACATTTTGTGTTCAGATTCTTCGTCATTTTTCTTTTTCCAGTGATAAATAACACTATGTGACTTTGTATGTCAAAACTATGCTCTTGGTTATGTTTCTGTTTTTCTCACAAATATTTTGCTCTTTTATTCAGGAAAGACCTGTTGTCTCATGTGAATATTAGCTTGTTTCTTCAGGAGAAAAACCAGAACGAAGTTATGATGAAGGTGAGGCATGAGACCAAAGAAGCATGGGACTAAATCTCACAGCTGTTTGGCTGGAGAAATACTTTCTGAGCTTATGTGAAAGGAATGTAATTGGGGAGGCAATGCAACACTTCAAAAGGTTTACATGATTTTGGCTGTCTTTAAATAAAATTACCAAGGAGTTAGTTGATGTTTTTTAAAGTTTTATGAGCTTTTTTTGGAGGAAAGGTGCAGTTATGTTTTTTTGGAAGGTGCATAGAGTCCACTGAATCTATTTTAACTGAATTTTTCAAACAGGTAAGATCCTGCAGGAAATCAGTTAAAGGCTCAATGGCTGACTTCTCTTTTTAAAGACTGGCAAATTTTTCATCACATGCTGATATTCACTGTTCTGCAAACATTTCAGCAAGTGATAATTACATCTTAGGTAGATCCTTTAAAGAAAAGTATCAATGCCCACATAAGAGCAGAAGTTTACACGACCCATAATATTATGTTAGCCAATGGGTAATGTCTAGGAAAAAGTGTAACAGGACAAGCATGTAATTATATTCCCTCAGAATATTCTCTCAGCCTCCAGAAATTCACAGTTCATTGATTCCAAACAATGTCATCCTTTTTTTTTTTTTTTTTTTTTATCCTGAGAGATTCTTCTTCCATAGTTTTAAGCTCCGTAGACTGCTAGCATCCACATTGAGCAGCTTTACATTTCAATCACATGTTGTGTGAAGAACTCCCTCCTGTTATTTTGAACTTCTCCCTTGCTATTTGCATCGCCACATAGCTCCTGTATTGAAGAGTCAATAAACAGCACATCCCTGTTCTCTTTCCCCACACCTTTCATGAGTTTCTAGCTTTCTATCACGCCCTCCCGTTAATCATCTTTCTCCATATTGAAAAGTCTAAACTTATTTATTCACTCCTCGCAGGAAGGTCTCCACATTTGATCATTTTTATCTATTTTGGCATCTTTTTTTTTATTTAAAAAAAAATATTATTTCTGTTCTGTGTTTCTATATGGCACACATTAGTCAAGCTGCAAATGTACTATGAATTTATTCAGCAATATAATCCTGTTTCCTGTCCTGCTCTCAGTTTCCTTCAGGCCTTAATATTACATCAGCTTTTCAGCTACTATTAAAAGCCAAGCCTATGTTTCCAAGTTCCAGTTCTTGACCCGCAAATTATTCTGTGAGGTATGATTGAAAAAGTTAAAGTATATGTCCTCAATAAGCTATTTATTTCAATTATACTAAAGAACTAATTAAAGCTTTGAACTGTATATTATTCTTCTGTCATGAAGCAAGTAATATTTTCTTGCTTTTCTAATATTTGCTTCTCTTTCTCCATAATAAATTTAAATTAATCTCAAAACAACATAGGATAAAATTTAGCTAAATGAAATCACAAGAATTGTCTCTTGTTAACCCTGAATCATCCTCATTTAAAAAAAAAAACAAAACCAATACATAGTACTTAGCTAGACAGTGCTACTTTAAAATTACGCATTTGGATTATTAAAAAAAACCACCATGGTAACAGATTTACTAAGTATAAAATATTTTTTTCTCATTGTTTGCTTTCAGATGTAAATGTCCAGAAGTTATGCAAATGGTTATTTATTCAAGATACTTTGTACAAACTTAGTTGAAAATACTTTTAGAAAGCCTTTTAAATTTTCAACATTATTTAATCACTACAAAAAGAAATGACAGTCTGTTTTATTTAATATGACAGTTATGGCACCTTAACTTAAAATTGTTGGTTTATTCCCAAGTGTGATCAATGTGACAATATAAAGAAGGCCAGAAGAAAATCCCACACAGAGAATAAACCACAGGCAAAATGTTTAATCTGATACCACTGGCTTCATCGTTAATTACCTCTCAAGGGGCTAGGATGTCAATAGATAGTGATCTGGTATCTTGGAGTCTTTGCTGTTAAATGCATGATCAATACTAAATAGAATTTTAACTGCCCATGATTTAATTAGAAGTAGTTCCTTTTATCCTGCATACAATACCAGAATCTCATTCAAAAAAGTATGAAGGAAAATTGCTACGCAGGTTGTGTATGTATTCACTACAGTCTGGGACTTTGCAAAAAATTGGGAAAGGAGACTGTGTTGTTATGAATCAGCAATTGGCCTATAAAACAGGAGGAGTCAGCCTTCCCTTCACTCTAAATTAATCTCAGCTTTTGGAAGTACAAAAGACTGAGAACTACAGTTTTATATCCTTAATTCTTTGCAGCCCCAAGAAAAATAATAATAATAATAATAAAAGGTATTTTAAATGGTGATGAAATTTAAATGGAAGTTAGATGCGTTTTTAACTGGAAATAGCAAATGCTCTTGAATCATATCCACCCTGTTCCTCTGCCCAAATGGGCACTGGAAAAATAAAACCATATTACTAACTGTGGAACATCTTGTATTCTACCCTGAGTAATAGAAATACATCTAAATAAGACATTTCTCTCATCCTGCCATATGACTTACCTAAATACATAGCTTGTTCCTGTATAAGGTAAATGTTACAACTAAACAAAAAAAGAAATGAACAAAAGTTACAAAAGGGAATGCTGTTTTCACTTCAAAATTGATTAAGGGAGCACATACTACCAAAAAGAAATCCATGGACTGCAGGATCATGGAAAACAGAGAGAAGTGTGTTAGGAATATGACAGCAAAAACATACTAACAAAGACTAATTACTAGAATGTGATGGTAATGCAGTTAATGATGGAAGAAAATAGAAGAGTTCAATATGTGTTTCTATGCTTTAATCAGAGGGAAACAGCATGATGAATCCTCTTATCACACAAGGAAGATAAAGTACTTTCTAGTCCATTAGTAAGCAAAGAGGTATAAAACAATATCTACACATTGTAAACATTTAATGACAATATAAATTTTTAATAAATCTTGGAATACCATGGAATTTCCCACAGACCGAAGACTTACGGTATTATACAACAACTTAAAAAAGGGAAGTGACCCAAGTAACTACCAGCTGTTACTTTTCCATCAAGTCTAAGGTAAACTGATGAAAAATGGATCTGAGATTCAATTAACAAAGATTTAAGAATAATAACATGATTGATCTTATTCAACAAGGATTTTTTGGGAAAACAGCTGAAGTGAAACAAAGCTAAATATGTAATAGGCTGGGAACGCCACAATGCACCTAAAAACATTCTGATTTAAAAATAAGTACTGCATAGCATTTCCAGAACATTAAAAACATAAAATCTGTTAAGAGCTTCTGAAAAAACTTAACAATTTCTCACAGTTATCTCAATGAATTGATATCCTAAATCTTCTAAAATAAAATATATAACATATAAACTGACTAAAACTAGAAATTTTCTTTCATAAAAGTACCCACAATGTATTTTATTTTGAACTGAACAAGGAAAAATAATTTCTAAGAATCTATTTTTTTTAGGTCTGGGGGTTGTTCTTAAGCTTTTAAGATTTGAAAAAAAATTCAGTATTTCATGTTCTGCCAGTGAAGGTAGTAGACAAGCAGCTGGGAGGGAGCAGAGCCAGGACTGATGACCCAAACAAGCTAGTGGGATATTCCATACCATAGGGTGTCATGCTCAGCATATAAATTGGGGGCAACTGGTTGGAAAGTGTGGATTTCTACTTGGGGACTGGTTGGACATCAGTGAGCAAGTGGTGAGCAATTGTATTTTGCATCACGTTTTTCTTGAGTTTTATTCCTGTCTTTCTCTTTGTCAACTCCTTTTCCATTATTTATTATTATTGTTATTGTTATTAATGTTTACTTTAGTTATTAAGTTGTTCTTGTCTCAGCCTATGGATTTTACTTTTTTTGCCAATTCTTCTCCCCAGCCCACCAGGGGATGGGGGAGTGAGCAGCTGCATGGTTCTTTGTTGCCATTTGGGGTTAAACCACGACAGGTATGTTAGAAATATATGTTAGAATAATTTCTGGAAGTTAAACAAAAAGAAAGAAAAAAACAAACTTTGAGCTACAATGTGGCTGATGATTGATTAATGCTTTTTCTAAACCTTTTCAGAAGTATTGGAAAGCTTTTATTTTTGTATGATCCCTCAATGGAATGGCAAGCGTTGAAATCTCTAGTTACAGTACATGTGAAGTATATTGTAGGGCTGCTATGAAGTTACACTTACCAGGATTAAGTTATACATAAAGGAAATTGCTTTTTCAGATAGCATTTTGAATGCATACAGGAAAATCTGCAAACCTTTTAAAGGAGTACTGAATTTCTTGACACCTTGCAAAAATGAGAGATACAAAAATCACGAGTACTGTTTTCCTGCTACTCATCCTTTTACAGTTATGTGATAATTACTTCTGTAGTACAAGCAATTTTAAATACCTATTTCAGAATCAGATAAGTCACTTAGGATGTCTATTTTTTTCAATTAACTATAATGGAAGCCTAAGATAATTCAGTATCTGCAGAGGTCAAAAGACAGTTAAGAGGAGCCCTACCCGCTCTGTCTTCCTGAGGTAACCATTAGTGCTCCCTTATAACAGTACAGGAATATACTGACTGTTAGAGACACACGCTGCTCTTTAATTCTGCATACTGTCTCTCCATGTAAAATCCTGAAGTTATTTTTATTGGATGCTACTGAATATTTATAGAAAACAGCTGGTCTAATTCTATTGAGATTTTTCATGAGATTGTGCTCCTCACTTCATCTGTCACATTCCCCGCAGAGCCGAAACACTAGCAGCAAGCACTGAGCTCCACCTTGGTGGTTCTGGAGCACTAGGCACTATATTATTATTATTATTATTATTATTATTATTATTATTATTATTATTATTATTATTATTATTATTATTATTACTACTATTGTTGTTTTAATAATATGAAGCACCTGGGAGTCCTAGTTATCACCACGTACTTCAAAACAGGAGGAGGAACTCCATACTTCCAGCAGACAACTGCAGTTACTTCTTAGCTTTTTCCTAATTTGTCAGGGATCTGTGTGACCACTGCCTACAAATTCTGTATTATAGAAATAAAACCCAAATCAAACCAAAACAACAACAACAACAAAGTGCCCTATGGTATTTGGCATATTTTGAATTAAAATAAATAAATGATTACTTTAAAGAAATCACTAGCATTGTACACTTTTAAGAGAAGACAATGAAATTCTACTGCTTATCACAAAGACCTATAATCTTGTAAATTGGTTGATTCCAATATTAGGGACTGAATGAGAAAAAAGATCTAGATTGCTGCAATCTCTTCATGTGAAAACATGTTATTTCTGTGTAGGTCCTGGTATTCATCAGTTTTTAGCAAAACATATTTGTTATTAATAAAGGGATAATTTCTTTTTAATAAAGTCTTTGAGAGGAGCTTGAGCCTGGAAATCACCATTATTGTTGTAAAATTATGCTATCTACTTCCAGAAGGTCACACCCGACCATTTTCTTTACAGATACATTAGCTGTCTGCTAGAAAAATCATTCCTCTTAAGAAAGCAACACTGCATCCACATTAACAGCCTTCCCTCCAGATCACAGATACCAGACCAAATGCATGGGCAATGTTAAACAAAGTCAAGAATTTACTGTTAGTCCAAGTCTAAACATTCTAATCATCGTTATTAGTAGTCTTGTAACAATTATATTAACATTCAGACTTCAGATTGCCCAACTATTTGGCTCATTCCCAGTAGTGGCACAATGAAATACACAAACTTTCTAAGAGTTACCCCTTTCTCCGAGGTTCTCACCTCTCCTGCACTCCCGGGCCCCAGGAGTGCTACAAGGAAGTGCGACAAATCAGAGTCCCATGTTCTTCTCTGAGAGGATTTTGCTGTGAACTATGGCTCAGGTGGCCTCTTTGCCAGGAGGAATATGGTTTAATGTTAGTGGTTTCTTCCTTCTCACTCTCAAAGTCAGTGTCACTCAGTCTCATCTTTTGACAATCGCTAACACAGATGGCATAATTGCTTTGACTTCATTAGTACATAATTCCATGTTGTATCTGAATTTTGTGTGGCATGGTTTACATTTCCTTCCTCTTTACATTATCAAAGACCCCGGCACTTACTCCCCCTCCCAAAACAACCCACCCCCCCCCAAAACCCCGAAAAATCCAACAAACAAGCCAGCCTCCAGGGTTTTATGTCTGTAATGACATAGTACTGACCATTTTTGAGCTACTTATATCTTTGGGGCCTCTGACACTACCACATGCATGTGCTTTTGTTTTGTGCTATCATTTAATGTCTGTACTTTTGGAGATCCTATTTGCAATGCCCTGTTCTTCTTCAACACCTTTCAATCTGTGGTTTTCCAACACCATAAATATTATTTTTTACTAGCACAGCCTCATCATACATGCATCCTTTCTCTGAAGTCATTAATAGCTCCCTCTACCAGAAATGGTGCACTACAAGACGCCCACACATAAAACAAGCACATACAGATGAACTCACAGTGCTAGAAGCATTTACTACCAAAATGTCCTGGTTTCAGTTATGTCTGTTATAGGACCAAAATGGCTCAACACCAGTAATTATGACTATACACCCGATACTTATGACTCTATATCTAACGTGCAGATCATAATGTTCCAGACACTTTAAATATTTCTTGGGTTTCATAACTTTAAAGACGGTGCATACAGGAGGATGCTGACTACATCAATATAGAAGATCATACAAGATTCATAGCTGTGTATCTTTTACTGGAAGTCACCTGGAATCAACATACTGAAATAAATCACATTTTCCATTGGGGGGGTATTTGTAAGTAGATTGCAAAGACTGTTTGAGAAAACCTTATCAAATGAACAGTTTTAATGAAATGTACAAACTCAGTTTCTCATAGGAAATAAAATTCACTGCAACATTATACTTGCTGATTACCAGAAATAAATTCTATATACTATAAGGACTGGCATTTCTTAGAGGAGGGCCTACTCAAAATTTACTCTCTCCATGACAAATAAAGTGCCAAACCCATTATAAATTTTTATTATTTTATTATGGTCACACTCTTGAGTGAAAAAAAAAGTTTTGAAAAATAAAAATAATTTGAATTGACAACAGACTCATATGAACCAGAAAGCATTGCATACCAGTAATTTAAAAGCATGCATTATAGTGAGTTGTTTTGGTTTTTATTTCAAAATAAGTAGGATTATATTTAAGAAAGTGAGAAAGAACAGAACAAAGTCCAGGAAGGAAATGCATGAAAACATAAGTTGAAGGTGAGAAAAAGAAAGTACAAGTGGAAAGTATAACTTTGTGATTTGTCACATTTTGTTATTGAAAGTTTAGAAAACATTTTCTGAGTACCAGATTAGAAAATTCTGTACGTAGCCTTGTGAAAAGCCAAAGGAGAAACCTCTAAGTATGTTTAAACTCTTGTTTCTTCTGGGGGGAAAGAAAGAAAGAAACAAAATTATTTATATTGAGGCATGGCTTGAAGACTGAATGATTTTATCAGAAAAATGTTATGATAAGACTCAACTAAAACAGAGATGAAGTATGTACTGGAAGAAATAAATACAAAATTAAATAGAAGAAATCTTTATTGCTGATGTTTATATGACTGTTTTTATAGTAATAAAACAATAAATGCTCTGTAATAAGTGCTAAAAAAGCTTTAAAAATACATTTTGAATGATGATAAAAATTTCAATTATTTTTCCATTAAATTCAAAAAACCTTGGTGTTCTTAATGCCATTCATGATATTTGATGAAAATGACTCATCCTGCACACAGCATTTTCTAATATCCTTATACAGTAACCTCATTACACCTTTGTAGGGAAAAAAAAGGCTACTAATTAATTAGGTAAAAGAAGTTGGAAATTTAAAGTGGAAACTTGGAGAATTTAATGAGCTTAAGCTATCTGGGAATTCCATTGCAGCAGAAGAAAAAAAATTGCTGAATAACTTCCACCTAAGCAAACCTGATGAAGAAGAAGAAGTCAATATATAATATGGCAACTTGGCTTTGAGAAAGTAGTGCTCATTATGGCAGCTAGCATAGTTTTTCTTTACCTATTCTCAAAATCTTCTTGAAAGATCTATTATTAATACTTCATTTCCAAAAGATAGAACACATAAAACTATGTATGCCTGCTTCCCAAGATTCTAACAGACTCTGCTGATATTCCAGAATTTTCCCTTGGCTCTATATCTTAAGAACTAATTATGACTTTTACCTGTTTAATTAGTTCCCATCTTTATTACAAAATGAAATACCCACTTTAATTAATTTATTCCATTCTCAATATATTCTCCAGTTCATAATATCACAACTTAACTTTGCAATTTTTTACTAATCAAAAGTCTAACAAGCCAAAATTCCAACTTCAGAAAAATATCCTCTCTTTAATTTCAGTCAACAGAAAAGATAATAACTTTTCTGGGTAATAGACTTACGTTTCAGTCTACCAATACCTCAATTCACTTAGGTCAAGGAAGCTTTTCAGAAATAGAAGCAGTGTATTGTGAAGGTTCAAAGTCAGTAAATTCAGCAGCCTAAACATATTAACAATATTGATGCCCGTAGATGTGCATTCTTCCATTTTTCAGTACAGCCTGTTTTGTTAGCAAAATTTTCAAACACTGCTGCTGTTTAGAAAATGCATCTTCTGCTTGAAAGTACATGCAAAGGCAACTTTCACTATCTTTCATAAGTTTTGGTTGGAAAGAACAGTTTTCTTAACTGCAGCTGGTTTTGAAAGACATTGATAATAAAAGCTTGCTTTACTTTTAATGGACTGTGCATCTGGTTTAACAGTCTGCCAGTCCCTTAATTCTTCAAGACAGAAGTGGTTTCCGTTTTTCTTCTAATTAAAATTCTTGCATTTTGCTGTTTTTACAGTGATGACCATGAAAGAAATGCAAAGAATTCTTTGGAATAGGATATACCCTGGCATAAAATCTGTTATTCTGTGACTGTATTTCAGCCAATATATTTTTCAATATATTTTTCAAAAATATAATTTCAATATAATATTGAATTATAATAAATTAGCGGAAGTTTAAGAATTATACTCTGGAAAAAAAAAAAAAAGTATGAAGTATGAAAAGTTTTGTCAAGAATTACAGCCATGCCTATAGTGTCAAAAAATACCTCGTTCATACTAAAAATTAATACATCTGTTAATGGATACAGTACAAGCAACTGACCCCTCTCTTACTGCACAAATAAGCTAAGCCTGTAAACCCACTTCATTGTACAGTTTACAAAACAGATAGAAATAAACACAAAATAAAAATGGGAGAGAACATCATTAAGTTCTAACAGTACATTTAAGAAGTATGCATCACATCAGTATGTCACCTACTTTCTCACCTCACTTTATTTTTTAATACAGGACAGTATTTGTGTAATTGCACAAGTAGAAGAGTTCATGAAAAAATGTGAGTTTACAGTGAGTTTAAGTGACAGACCAAGAGGTTAAAGGTCACTTTAGTTACAGGGTTCACTGCTAGAGGTCCCTGTAGATGACAGGAAGGTGAGAATGGGTAAAAAAGCTACAAAGATTGCATAGACAAGTAAGAACCATACCATAGAGCAGTGTACAACTTAGCAATTTTGAGAGCCTGAGGGTATTAGTATTTAACAGAAAATTAAGATGGCATATATATGAAATTATGCATGAGAAACAGGGTAGAATTCCCAAGAAAAAACGTTGTTGTTTTCAACACCTGTGCCTATCGTCACCAAAGCAGGAGCCTGTGACTGCTCTTTTTGCAGATACAGAGAAGAGAGCATATAGAACACAGGGGTTCTGGACTGTCTCAAAGGGGTATGTATGAGGAATGCCTACAACAAAATGGAAAGCATGTACTTTTGGGCCATCCAAAATACCAGCTTTATGTAAAATGTTTTGTTTGACTGTTTTACATCTTTTCTAATAATTCCCTTTTTTGGTCAGCGTACATTTTGCAAGACAAGAGCTTGCTACATCACTAAGCACATTGATGTGATGGGAATGGGAAAGACTGATGTAATGACAGGACACATTCTAAAAATGTTTTGTTCTTAAAAAAAGATTTTAATTCCCACAGACTGTACCACATATAGAAAGATACATAGTATCATGATATAAGGTAAGATATTTCAGAAATACAGAGAGAAAGAAAGATTTAAAATAGCTTAATTGCTTTAATGCTCCTGTGTTTGAATACCTTCCATACAAAGGAAATAATTTACAGTCATTTTCATGTGTAGAGTCTGAACTCTACCCACAAAGTCTAAAAGTCTAAACAGAAATCTACAGAAAGCATTATTTCTACAGCCAATGATTTTTAGAGATGGCCGAATTTCCAGGCAAGCCTTTGCAAGTATTAAATTATAGAGGAAAAAAAGTTCCTGAAAGATATGAAAAACATTCTTTAAAGATCGAATGTTTTTCAAGATAAAATGACAGCTATTTAAGGAAAAAGAAAATAGTTTGAATGAGAAAGCAAATGAGGCTGTGCTTTTTTAACAGAAGCTCAAACAGGAGTTGAAAATACAAAGAAAAATCAGATCTCTAAACTCAGTAAAGAACAGCTTCAATAGAATGGTAAATAGAAAGCTTCAAACTTCAAGAAAACAGTCTGGAAATACTGTGAAATTAAAACATTTAATGGAATGAGCTAATTCACTTCATACTAATGTATATATATAAGATATTTCAAGATACATAAAAAGGTATGAAATCCCTGTGTAAATTTCTATGGTGTTTTGCTCATCCTTCCAGACCTGCTTTCTGGACTTTCAGACCTACTTTCTGGTTTGAAAAGTTGATGGTCTGGGAAGGGGTTGTACAGTGAACCGTGAACATCCCAAGTCCTTCACCAAAGGAGTATCATGTCGATGGTATCTTCTTTCTCACTTTAGGACTACTCGGAGTTACTTTCATATTTTTGCTGACATGCTTTATGGCTTCCTTTTTTTGGTTTGTAAGCCTTTGTTGTATCCAAATTTATGTATGATGTATATGTATGTGCATGGTTGGGGGTGGGGTGGGGGTGGTGTTAATTTTTTTTTTTTCTGACCTTACACAGCTCTTAGCACTGCATCTCTTTGATGACTACTAATGTCCATTGGTGAGGTCTAGGGTCCTTTGGTATTAACTAATGCCTGTACTTTTAAAGTTCCAGCAAAATCCCACCATGCCTGTACCACTCAATGCTGTATTGCATTCTAGGTTACACAGGTCAATACTTGCTATTACTGTCTGTTCATTACAGAATATATGTAACAAGTCATTACATCACAAAGTTATACCAAAGTAAGCAAAAGCTAAAACCGAGTCTGTACTAATCACTTGGTCATTAGATCATTGTTATTACAAGCTAAAACACAGCTCCAAGCTCATCAAGACCAGTCCTGATGCATTTGAAGCCTGTGGTCTGTTTAACACAATCCTCTAAGCTTGTTACAACGGTGCCTCAATATTCCCTGGGTTACAAGGCTATGCCTGTGCACTTGTCAAAATAGCAAAGGTCACTAACAGCAAAGGAGATAACAGGAACAAGAAGAGAAACATCAGCAGCCTGCTTTCCGCAGGAATTAGCTCTCAGCAACAAAAGTCTCACCTAATGCTATACTGCATTACACTCAGAAACATGACTGCAACTGAACATAAATAAATTTGTTTCAGAAAAATAAAGGGAAAAATTCTGATAAAGTTGTTTCTCAGGCAAGCAAAACCTATAAACCAACAGACAATATTTTTTTTAAATAAATTCACTGTCATGTAGGCAAAACTTTTAACAGATGACCGACTGATAATAATGTTGCTACTTCGTATATATATGCCTGAAATCAGTCCGATGGGCTTTATGACACCATCACAGTAAACCTACTAAACTGACTTTTCAGTTGAAGTAATTTAAGACTTGCTTAAATCTAAAGTGGATCAAAACTTTGCAGTGGAAGTGAATAAATCATTACAAAGATGCATTGGAAGGATTTAGCCAGAAACTTAGAATTCCTAGGAAAAAAAAAAATGTAGAAAACTGGTTGAGTTTTATGAACTCTGAGATAATTAATCTAATGGCAAAGAATGTATTATACTCTTAGTCTTACAAAGATAATTTACCTTTGAGAGTTTTATTACATCATCTAAAGAATATTAATCTCTCATATATTTACTCTCAAGATTATTTTTGCCTGAGAATTTCAAAAGTGACCCTTCTGTTCATAGAAAAAGCATTTCCCACATATACACTTAGTGTCTGTTCCATTCTGAACACACTTCCCTTTAGTCAGCTCACCAACCAACTCCTTTTAAGGTTAAATTTAATTTCATAAGAATGAACACCTTTCTTTGAAACTTTAATAATAACGTTAGCTAAACACAGCTCCTTTCAGTGCTTTCTAGAAACTTATACATCTTTGCAAAGAACTGTCAACTTTGACAAGTGAGTTTCCTTCCACTTCGACCAGTTTTAGGATGATTGGGAGTACTTTTTACAAAGATACTGCCCTTCGGTAAAAGCATATTCTCCAAACCTTGTTGGTCATATTTTCCAGAGAGTATGGGTACCAGTACCTTTCCCTGCATACAGCATCTTCTGACTCTTCATATCAGAGTTATGGGCAATGCTTCAGTGCTCTAAGATACCCATAAACACTGTTCACGATTCATAAGCCTGAAACAAGGCCACACTGGGAAATGACACATTAGGGCTTTTTCCATCTCTTACCTGTGCAGTTTGTTGTTTTTCTATGTCTTGTGTTGCTGCCTTAAGTCTATTTTTGTCTTCTGCCTCACCTTAAGCCTCCTTACTGGTGTTCAACTTGAATTTTAAAAGGCTTCATTTGTTAACAGTGGAAACATACATCATTTCTTCAAATGTCTATACAATATTATCACATTCTCATACTCTAGAACATACAATGCCCCCATCATCCTCAACTGTATAACACTGATCTTCCACAGTTATTTCAAATGTATGTGTAATATTTTTCCTCTTACCCTAAGAACTTGGTTATTCATACAATACCAAACCTTCAAAGACACACAGGATGATTGAATGTATTGTGAACCATTTATAAATCCAAAGTAAAGCCAGAGTTGCAATGCAATACATATGAATGTTATCTCTATGGGCACAGGACTCAAGCAATACATAAAAGCAAGAAACACCAAAGCAACAAAGGCCTATAGTACTAAATAATATGGAGTTTCTGCCATGGCAACATTGACAATGTTGCTTTGTCAGAGCTGCCAACAGTTTAATAATAAAATGGTGACATTTCTGGTGGCAACCCTTTCCCCTCAAAGCTCAGTTTTGTTGACTGCAGGACCACAGTCATGGTTAAGGGGAGGACAGACCAAAGTTACAAGACAACAACAGCAACAGTAATTAAAATACACAAACAAAATCCAGGATAATTTTTGAAATAACAGTCAAAGGTTAAAACCCCTCATCAATATAAATGTTGAACTAAAAGTAGCTTTAGCTCTGATAAAAAATGTATTCACCTGAGTATAAATGGAGCTTTATCTGACTCTAGCTATAGTTCCTAGGCCCTAAGAAAGTATGAGCTAGTGAGTTTTCTACTCTTTTTTAAAGAATACACTCAGTTCTTGTTATTTTAAAATGTCTTTCTCAATGCCCTTATTTCAACTTTCTAAAGTGTTACTTTGGAAACTATACAGCTTGTAACAGCTGGCTGGACATTTTTTCTTTGAGTCCTGTTCTTCTTCTGTCTCTACCTTGAATTCAGTTACAGCTCTTTCCTTCATGGGTGGGTGGAACACCAAGTACTTTAAAAATATCTAGACCTCTGCTTTGCACATATACACACACAGAGACTCTACACACATGTATACATGATGGGTTATTATGGTTACTAAGAAGCAACAAAGAATCATCCTTAAGTTTTAACAAAATGAGGAAAACCACAGGGTGCTTAAAACCGAACAGAACTGAAAATAAAGGTCTCAGCTGAGAGAGTGTGTCCATTGGAATGTATAACATTACCAGCTGTGCACCTGTTCCATTATTTGAGTGATAAGCAAATGGCTATAACAATATCCTAGGTGAACTTCAAATCTGGATCAAAGCTTTGACAAGGAAGACGTACAGTGTGGCCGTTCATGTACTGCAAAAAGTTAGTCCCAGAAACACAGAGGATTGTCCTTTGGCAAAACAATAACATGTATGTCACATGTATTTTCTAAAGAAAGGCAACAGAATTTGTCCATAAGGAAATAAGCAACTGTCAAGTTGGCTATGTAAAATATTACTTTCATATTGTCTACCACCACATGAAAATAAATGCTGGTGTTTTGGGTTTTTTTTGGTGTTTTTTTGTTGTTTTCCTTTTTTTTTTTTTTTTTTTTTTAAAAGTGTAATTAAAAAAATATAACAAGTGAGAACTTAAATTAGATTTATAAAAAATCAC
>JAVJGJ010000001.1:1956931-1969742 GCA_035590215.1 Microhierax caerulescens
TTCTAAAATTTACTGTGAAAACTTACTGTTACTTTTTTCCTTTGGTCTCTTCTGTAGTATTTTTTTTTCAGTGTTTTAATACTGTCATTAAAAAAATCTTACCAGTCAGAACTTACATTAGATTTATAAAAGATCCCTGTTGGATAATAATTTGGTATCAACAGTACAAGAGAAAAAAGAATAAATGATGAATTCTGAAATGTTTTGGGTGCTGAAAATGGATCCTCTTTTATGGTATTCAGAGATATAACTCATTTTTCTTTGAAATATTTTATTACAGCTTTTGCTTTTTGGCATTTTTTTTTCATAATGGTACATTATATATGTGAAATTAATAACATGAGTTGTCATGGATAAACAAGCACCATCACATAAGCTAAATGAACCAAGCTGCTCAGACGGATGGTAAATGAAAGTAAACAATGAATGAAAGGGAGAATCTTTGCAGGAGTTAAAAACAGATGATGTGAAAGCCTTTGGAAAGCAGTATAACTCATATCTAGCAACCTGAAAATACTTTTGATCAAAAAGACCAGCACTAAGATATAGCCTGTTCTTAAGTGTTCTAAATTAGTTTCAGAGTCAGATAGAAATTCAACATTCTGCTTATCTGTTCTGGAGCATCTTCTCTCTTCATAAAAAAATGCTTTTAATCATTTGGCACACTTATCTCGAGTACCCAGTAAATGCAGAACAGAATGCG
The DNA here is from genome assembly GCA_035590215.1 of Microhierax caerulescens. NCBI lineage: Eukaryota > Metazoa > Chordata > Aves > Falconiformes > Falconidae > Microhierax > Microhierax caerulescens. The sequence goes on from JAVJGJ010000001.1 coordinate 1,957,635, forward strand.
ACCCAGACATACACCCTGTGCATGTGCTTGCACTACAATTCCACTGAAGTAAGATTAGTTCCATGATTTAGACCACATGTCTCAATAAAGGAGCAAAAGGTTTGAAGCAAAGGACCATGATTCTTGAGTATCTAAACAGTATCCATGATGGAAGTTTTGGAAATGTTTATAATGAAGCTAAAACATTTTTGGTGCAGCAGGTTACCATATAATTCAGACAAAATCATCATTCTGTCATTCTGCAAGACATAAGCAGAAAAATACTGAAGGGAATTAATTGCATAGAACATGTCTGTGTACATAATGAAGACACAAAAATATTTAATTTATTTACTTTTTAACACAGTAAGTTATGCTCTCTTTTATTTTAGAAGAAAACATAAACTGTCCGGAGCAAAAAACCCACCCACGCACAGAGGCATAGAGGCAAAAGTCAGTGTTAGAGGGGCTTGATTCACAATGCTAGCAATGAAATTTGGTATTAAAGAAAACATATGCATGTGAGATAAAAAAATCATTTAATGTGAAAAACCAACTCAAGTCTTTCAGGTTACCTACAGAAATATTAATCATAAATGGCTCAAAACGATTTTTAAAAAAAGCCTATAATTTTTCATTAACTCTACAGCCATCATTTTTCCCCAAGGTCAGTCATTCTTATGTTAATAATTTATTGTCAACCTCTAACCATGGAAACCAGAATTAGGGCTACTTAGTTATTTTTTCATGAGGGTAAAATAATAATAATAAAATAATATAACAACAACAACAACAACAATAATAATAATAATAATAATAACAATAATAATAATAATAATGGCCATTTGCTTTCAGTATAAACTGAGGCTCAAATATGAGTTTCTGAAAAAGGAAATGAATGTGCAGTAAGCAACATGATACCTATAAACTATTTATGAAAAGAATTTTAACCCACAAATGAAAAGCTAATGGGTCAAACATTGCTAAGCTTAGTCAGGTGAGTAATGCCATCTATTTTGGTATAACTCATACAAGTAGAGCTATACAATTTGCCTAAAATGAAATCTTAAGCAACATCCGTAACAGCACTAATGTGTGATAGATTCTCACCACAAGAGCAATTAAATACTCTGCAGATAATCTAGTACTCTGAATATCTGCTTTATGGCTAGAAAACAAATGTGTTCATTTTTGTAGTCCATCTACTTTTTTTTCCCCAATTGCTGATTCAGTTGTGAAGCCTTCACTAGTGTCGTTAATTTGAGTATAAGTAGTTTTCCCACTCTCTTCACCTCTGTAATTACTTGTCAGGATAGGAACCTTTTTGTGTGGCTCTAACATCAGTCCCAAATGGTTGCATATTTGCCATCTTGTCCATGTTAGATGTGAGGTGTTAATTAGAGACAGTTACCTCTAGCACACCTCTAGATATTAATCCAATCCTATTTTTGCCTAAAAAACCCACCCTCCTTTGCTACTTTTCCCAGAGATTTTGCTGTGATTTAATTCTTTACTGTCATTATAATGTCATTGTATTGTTTGATAAAAAATAGTATCAAGCACCTGACCAATAAACCTGTAGTCAAGCTTCTTGCTCTATTTGCTTTTGCTTAAAAATACAGATAAAAACCTCATTTTGTTGCCAGTGTCATTCTTCTTACTGCTGAGTTAGACCCACTTTCCTGTTGAGCTACTCATCTAATGGTTCTATTATACTTACTTAATTTCATTTTTTTTATGCACAGTTCAGGAGTGTTTTGAGCAACATCATGCTGGTTTAGTTTCCGTGAAATTAGTGGTTGAGGATTTTGAGAGCTTAACTGAAATTCTGAAAAAAATGTTTTTAAAATAACTGCTAATTTCAAGTTCGCTTTTTTAGGAATCTTCAGGTCCATGTACAATATTTGTTTAAACATTGCCATCAAACTGTTCGGACGGTCACTTTTAAACCACAAGAACTCTTCTGCCCAGTAAATTTCAACTGGATTTGTCATTAGTGAAGGTCCTCAGAACCTAACTGGCTACGATAATATTCTGATATGACAATTACTGTCCTTGATACATGATAAGTTTAAAGTGGTCACTCCTGTAAAAAATGTGTAAAAGCAGACTGGAACTTCAGGCAGCTTGCGCTAAATTTCGTAAACAAAACATAGGCTTGTAGCAAGAGAGGTTGAATTGGTTGTCTAAAGGTTAGACAGACATATCTACAGGGTCATTCATTGCCTGGATAAGCTGAATGTATCTATTACTACCCAAAGGTATATAGTTTGAATAATCATCCTTTTTCTATGGACAGGCAAGAATCACATTCTATATATAAAACCACCAGCAATAGTAATAATAAAAAAGCTAACTACAAAAAAAACCAACACAAAACAAAACACCACCACCACAACAAAGAACCCCTAAAAACCAAACCCTAACACCACCACACACACACACACCCAAACAAACAAACAAACAAACAAAACTGAAAAATCAGAAGCAAAATACCAAACTGCTAGATTCTAATATACTTGGCGAATCAGCACTCCAGGATATATTTCACTTGTAACTGACCTTAGTGCTCACAATGTCTCTTAAATAGCTCAAAGATTACAGCATCTAGTGCATCTTCTTTTATTTATTTTCCTCATGACTTTTATCAAAACTATTCATTACTGCAATACAAACCAGAAATCTATATATAATAGCAAGTCAGACTCTCACATTAATTCAACAGCAAGATTTCAAGTGCTCTTGCTTGTGAATATTCTAAGACAAATACAATGCCTTTACTGTTTCCTCACTTTTTTGATAGTCTTTCACAGGTGGAAGGTACAACCTACAGTACACTGCCATTTGTGCGTAAAACAAAACTTCAAAGATGAAGCCCCCTGTAACAAGCCTGGATAGTTCTCTTTTTAAGAACAGCTGTGACCTCTGAGAGATAAACATTAGTTCTACAAAGCAATTATTTCCTGACACCTCAGCCTGAGTATTTTCAATTCCCTCTTCAGCCTGCATCTTTGTCAGTGCCAAGGTGTTTGATGCAAAGCCAACTAAAAGTATGAGGTTTGATCAGTTTCATGAAAATATATTGTCTTCTTATAAAGATACAAACTTTTAAAAATTGAATGTATTAAGACAATACTGCCCTTTTTTTCATTTTAACATATGCAACATTGTAGCCAATATCTAATATAAACACATAACTACACATCCTGTGAAGTCTGATGTCTATTTCCCTAATATTGAAGTCAAATAGACATGAAATATTTACAGTTAATTTTATTTTACTGAAATGAAAATTTATGACTTCTTGTTATGAATTCAAAATATTGGCATCTTCTGCATTTGGTTTATCCATGCATGACTGTTTTTGATAAGATGGCTGTGAGTATCAAGCTGACAGGTGCATAAATCCCAAAGTTCTGATTGAGACCATTCAGACACAGGGTAAATCAGAGGCAGCTTGCCCCCAGCTCACACACAGTAAGAAGCCTGGGAACACAGGACATGCAGGGAGAGGAGTCAGAAATCTTTTTTCTGCATTTCTGCCTTAGACTTGTTCATCAGTGACACACCAGGTTTGTGCTGAGCAAAGCCTCTGAGGCCTGAAGACACAATTACCCAAGTCAGACATCCCACAAGTATGTGATGCCCAAATATTTCCATTTAGTGGGCTTTAACAAATTATTCAGAAATAATTTTATCAAGCAAGAGGTTATTGAAACTACTTTGAGTTGCATTTCCGATCTTCCTACCTCAGGGCTCAGATACTTTTGTTTAATAATGCAGTAAGAGTCTTCATGATCAAAGAATCAAAGAATCAAAGAATGTCTAACTGTAATGAACAAAAAGGTTTTCAGTCTGATAATACTGAGTCATTTACAGTTTGGTATTCTAGAGGATCAGGAACTAAATGTCTGAACCAAAATTTCCGAGAAAACAGATTTCATGTCTCATCCAGATTCTTAAACTTTTTTTGATTTTGCAAAACTGTGAAATAGCTTTCAAAAAATTTCAATGTTGACTACTACAGTGAGGTTTATTTATTTATTTAAATCAGATTTTCAGGGTGGTGTTTTATTAGAACTTTCAGAGGAACAAGCATTTCATAGGACAGTGGTATCCTGTTTAGTAGGCATAACTGATTTCCCAAGGTCAGAACATGTAATAACCACAGGCAATATTCAGTGATGTCAAGAAATTGTTCTTTTAAAATGAATATTTATCACAAAGGATTGAAATTACCAAGATAAAACCTTCCTGCATAAACTAGAATGCTCTTCTTACACATCAATTGCTGCATTTTGTTTAATTCAACACAAAAGCGTTTCCTTACCCCATGTCCCATAAACAAGAAAACGAGGAATAAGCAACAGGTAGTCACAGAGAGGGGGCAGGTTTGGGTGAAGTACAAAAAGACTCTAGTGGGACTTGAACCACAGGAAAAATTTTTGAGGGAAAAAGAAACCTGTAATATTCAGAATATGAGAAATCTACTGCTATCAAGTTTACATAACAGTATAATAATTATGTGTAATCCTCTATAGATCGATATCAACATTATGCATTTATTTCATACCTACATATCTGCAAGGAGCAAATAAATTTTTGGTTTTGGTGTTGCTGAGATGCAGCTCTCCTTGATCCATAATTGGATTAATAAATGTATTCATTCATGAATGATTCGTCACAAGCTGCAATCACAGAGCTGAAACCCAGCTCCACAGCCACATATAAAAACATTCTTATGTTATTACTTACAGACAAAGCATTCAAAATGTGTCAACTTGTTGTAAATTTATATTTTATAGATATACATCTTATCACATATTGATTTTATTTTTCCCTTTGTACAAGATCCCACCATCGGAAGTAAAAATAGATTAATATAAATATGATACATATTTAATATGTATAATAATACTGTGCTTTTCACCATGAATTTTGGACACTGGAGTTATTTCTGTTTCATGGAAAAAAAGCCAGCCCTTACTTCCTCTTCTTCACTTACTCTGCACGTCTGTGAAAAATTTCAAAAGTCTTATATTAATTTTTTTGTTTGTCATAACAGAATTTTATTACTTTAGCAGGACAGAATCTGAGAAGAGTAAACATAGAAAGGTTACTGTCACTCTTTTCAGAGAGATTCATAAATCTAATGTTGGTCTTTTAAATCAGTAATGAAAACTGTTCCTGAATGCAAAGATTATAAATTGAGGTTTTTCTTTTCATTAAGAAAATGGTTTAAAAATAGTGCTGAAATGTGCTGCTTTTCTTTGTATACAGTTTCATTATAGAAATAGTATCAGCATAGGATTTTTGTTTTATTAGTTTTACAAGGCATTTTTCTCAAAATGATCTATTAAAATCTACAGAAAAAAAAAAAAAAAAAAGGAAGAAAATAAAAGAGAAAGAGGTGAGCTGTGACTTAAGGGATAGAAGGGAAGGTGTCCTAATCTTTTCATTAGATGCTCAGAAAGAAGTTACTGAATGACTACAGCAGTCAGGATGTTCGGTGTGAGCATCGTTAATGGAATCAATCTTTAAAGTATTCATGGACAAGTTAATTTAGGTGTCTGACAAATGAACAGACAGCCCCAAATCAGAGTTAGAATTTTATAGAGAGATCTGATGAGAAGATATCTGAATTAACAGCATCACAAAATCTGATGCATTTTTATGGTCATGGGTTACCAGTACTGAGTTCATGGTTTGCTCTTTTGGGCTTGGGTCAGGACTCATGACCCTGCCACTACTAGGCACTACATTATTGATTAGTGTCGCTTCTTGCACCACAGCCACTGTGGTTCAGCTCATGAACTGTGACAAAAGGAAGTTAGGTCAGTCTTCCTGAAGACAAACAGAATTTCATTCCTGCTGTTTTCTTAATCTAGATAACAATTTCAGCTACCCAAGGAAACTGGCCCTTTAGAGGCTTGGGCTGAATTGAAATAAAGTGTTTTGACTGAGACACGGTTCATTGGTATGTGATGGAAGTGTGAGACTCTATACATCAAGTTGTGCAGACCAATGACAGTGGCTCTGTTGAGACAAACACAGTGCACGTTTCAGGATTTTGTTTGCTTGTTGCTGGGCTTCATTTGTTTTAAACTAGCTATACTCCTTGACTGCCTGCCCATTTGCAACCAGTGTGCAATGCGCCTCTGGAGCACAATCCAGTTAAGTTTCGCACAAGACATAGCCAATTCATATGTTTCAAGACTGTAACATAATGTGTATCAAAGCACAGGAAGTGAGAAAAATCAGGAAATCTACCTGAAAAGTGCTCTCTGAATGCTAAAGGAGATGCATCCTTCCCATTTAATGCAGACATCCTTCCTTCTTCTTCACAAAGACGTTTCTTTGCTATATGCTAGTTTTACGTTATAAGACTAGAATGAGTTAGTAAGTACCAGCCCACATTTCTCATTGCTAACTGCCTAAAAACAATACTGAGTTCATCACAGAAACAAAAGGAAAAGCCTGTTCAAAAAGGAATCTGGCACTTTTATTTTCTAAAATACTTTTAACATTTTTTTCCAACTTTCTTAGCCCATAAAACATGCCTAATCGCCTGATGCATTCAGATCTGTAAAAACTGGGCACATGGATTCTTTTGCCAAGGGTTGAAATGGAAACCTGTGCAGACTGTTACAACACAATGGATACAAGTGCAGAGTCACACCAATATCAGAGACTGGTTTATTTTCAGATTAAAACAAAAACTTTGGCTGGAAGTTTGGTGCTCACTGAAAACAAACAAACATATGTAATCATTCCCTGACACATGCTAAATCCCACTGAAGAATTATGTCACCAAACTGTCTTTTAACCACAGAGAAAAAAGTGTCTCAAGGCAATGGTTTAGGTCCAATATTTTGAAGTGATATAAATACTTGCAGCTTTTCTGGTTCTGGAAAGTAGCACATTCTCATTGCATAAATTCTTACTGTTGCTGTTCTAGTGCTGCCTTTCACATCGTGCCTAAAGCTGATCTCTCTCTCAGTCCTACTTTTCACCCTCCAGCACATGCTGTTGCCCTTGCCCAAATCTCTTTCTGTTCAAGTGTATTCCAAAATCTAGTTGTCTTCTCTTTTGTTCTCTGCATATTTTCTCTTAAGCACTTGTTTTTTAAACCCATCCACTAACCTCAAGGGTATAAAACAGCTGGTTCCCTCCCCAGACTTTTATAAGAAACTTTCCCCCTCCTCTTGTAAGAAAGAGATTTGCCATCAGGTCTAGTATTCAATCTTATGAAAAGCAAGTATGGTTAAGAACTGCAACATGCTCATTGTGCCTTCCCACCCAGCTCAATGAGACTCAAAATGCTTAGGAAATATGGGAATTGTACTGTACTCTAACACCTACTCCCAAAATCATAAAACATGCTTACATTTAAGCTGCATTACTAGCATGCCATTTTCTGTTGCAGTGGGTGCCAGGAGAAAACTCTGGCAAGTACTGAATCCCTCCTCCAAAACCTGAAGCTGCATGCTTTTGAAGAAAGATACATACATACATACGCACACACATACTCCAGTCATCCTAAGTTTCCCTCTACCTCTTTCTCAGAAAGAGAAGAATCATTCAATACTATATCCTGTAAATACAATTATTTATCCTACCTGGTAAGGACTACAGAATGAAAAGGACTACAGAATGAAATATTTACAGAAGTTTTAATGTTTGACTGCAAATTTAAAAGATACATTTTTTTATTTTTATATTTTTAGAATGCAGCAGTTAGATAACTTCCACTATAGACAGAGCATAACCCACAGCCCCTGGGTTGAGCTCTTTCACCCCAGGGCCACTTTGGTGCAGCACAGCTGGATGACCTTGGCCCAGCGTTACTGAGAAGGTTGTTGTTGGCTCTGAGAGCACACAAATGGAGCCGCATGAAATAAGTAATAACACAGGCAGAAGAGAAATCGTTGGAATGACGATAGCTGGCAGCTCAGGGAATCACAAGGAAAAAACACAGACATTGAAAATACAACACCTTACAGGAAAAGCAGGCAACTTGAACAATGATGAACCAGCAATATCGAAGGTCAGACGTTTCCACAATTATGGGAGGTGACACTCCACAGCTGACTGACCACTTACTGGCCAGCACGGATTGTTCAGGAGTCTCAGTTCAGAACTAATACCTACATTAATGCTTAACCTCGTATCATGTCTATCTACTATATGTATTAGACACACACAGAGAGCTGCTGTGTGTTTTTAAAGCTGTGCATATCCTACTGGCATAGGGCCTCTTTGGATGCTGTGGACAAAAGTGCGTGCAGGCCTAGAGGAAAGTGTCTCAATGTGAAGGGCCACAGAACTGGTAGAGAAGGATTACAACTGCTTTGGGCTGAAAGCTAGAAAGTTCAGAAGTAGAATAATGCAACTTTAAAGAAATTCATGTTTTGGCAGCCTTCCTGCGCTTGTGCAGCATTATACAGCAATTTTGCTCTGTGAAATTACCAATCTCTATTGTCTTAAATCAAGACTTATTGGAGAAAGGGTACAAAGGAAAAAAAAAATCAATGCAAATACAAGCTAAGCAGATTAAAACACGTCTGCTAGATGCTATAAGGATTTTTGCTAGAGAGGAAAAATAGCATAATCCTCCTGTGTTGACTAAAGCATGGTTTAAATTTTTGAATTTTGAACATCCTTTATCACATTCATGAAAGTGAGTCCCTCCAGATGCCGACAAGTCATTAGGTTGCCACGTTTTACCCTCTTGGATTAAATATGGAACATTGCTGAACACTAATCCTCCTTTAATTTAAGTATCACTCACACAAATTATGCTCAAAAATTACTGAGTTTGATTTGTCACCATTCTTTTCAATCCTAATAGAGATTATCTTGCAATATTGCATTCTGTTCTTTGTACCAAGCTTTTTGCTGAGGCATAGCCTTGCTTTGATAGGTGGTTATGGTTTCAACAAGTGTTCTATCATTTTTAAAATGTCCAATCACTTCTGAAACACTAGCGCACACAGTTACTTCAAAGAAAAAATCCAAAACCAAGCCTTTTTCTTCTTGTCTCCAAAAATAATTGTGTTCCCCAGATTGCTGAAATAAGATATGCCTAGGCTAAATGTTTCATCAAACCCTGCCAGATCTTAACACTCAGAGAACACTGATTAAGTTTTCACTGGGTATCTGTGGGTGAGAAAGAACGAACCCTGTCCATCTAAGAATTCCCATTCTAACTTCTTCACCCTAAAATTAAAAGTACATTATATACGGGAATACTGGATAAATAGTTGGGAAATAAACAATTTAAAGCATATCTTTTCATGCATTTACAAACTGATTGCAGATTTTGCAATATCTGACACCAAGGTAGAAGTAATGAATTTAGTAACAAAAAACAGTTGGACATATTTTGTATTCTTTTTTTCATTAGGAAGTGAAATTTGGGAAACAAAAAAACACCACAAGAGGCTTTTTTTTTTTTTTTTTTTAACCTTAATTAGAAAAGATAGGTGTTCCTTTGTTACGGAAACATAATTCTGTCCAACACAATACACAGAGCCTCAGTATTTTACAGTTTCCACATAAAGTTTTACTAACAAGTGAAATAAAAATATACACAAAATTTCATTGTTTCTGTGCTAAACAAAACAAGGCTTTAAGAAAATTACTTTCTGGCTTTACTAAATGAGAAGTTATTTACTTAAGAGTTGTATAGGAAGAGGAAGTTTTACTGACTCCAATTTCTGGACTCTCCTACATATTTTTCATGCTTCCATTAGGAGATTCGTTAGTATAAAAGACATATTCAGTCTGGAGGCATGTTGGTAGTGCTTCTTACTGAAGAAAGCTGCAATACTATTAACAGTCGCATAATAAAAACTCCCAATAATTAGTCCAAAACAATTAGGAGGCACTTAAGATTAACACTTACCTGGTCTGTATCTCCTCTTTTTAAATTTGGCTTTCTACCAGAACTAATGTGTTTGACAAACATGGACTAATTATTTAAATGGGGAAGTCCCCTACATAATGTGCCCTTTGGAAGTCAATTTAATTAATGCCAATTAAAACTCCTGACTGAAAGCTATAATAGTCCACTTATTTTATTCCACCCTAATCACTAAAGCTTATGGCAGAAAATAAGCTGATGTTAAGCAGCTGCCTAATGCTTCTTTGCAAGTGTAGAACTACAGAAAGGTCACAAGACCATTTCAGTATGTGTGTATCTGAAGTTTGTGTGGGTGCTCACATGTGTATGCATACATGTGCATAACTGTGTATGAATATATATAAACATATACATGCACAAATATAAAGCATTTTGTCAGACTGAGAGCTCCTGTAAACTAGAACACTGGAAAGTACAGACTTCTTAAATCAGAGATCTTCATCATGCATACTTTCTTTCTTCTCTTGTTTTGTTAATATCATATTTTAACCATAAATGAATGATATTTGTCAGGAAGAATCACTGTGGATCTGCTTTTAAATGTTGTTCTTTTAGAGTGTTAAAAGGTGTAAACAGCAGAAAGAAACTGTGGCAACATGGTTAGTTATAACCTTGTTTTCCTCTGACCCAACTGATATTTAGACAAGGTGAAGCGAGTTGAATGAGAGAGCTTATACACAAAAATAAGGGTTTGAATCTCTGTTTTTTCACATCCCAGCTGAGACCTAACTATTCAATCATTAGCTGCTGTGAACATGGGAGTCTTAGTAAAAGAAAGTAGAGGCATGGATTGGGGAGTTCCTTAAAGACAGGAAAGTTTCCATTCTAATGTACAGCTAAACCAAACAATTTAATGTTTACCAGGGGAAAAAAAAAAAAATGGATAACCTTATTCTTGAATGACATTCAATAACCATCTATATAGTATATATAGAATCCTCACTGCTCTTAGCTATATATTATTCCATAAAAAAAAATTCTTCTAACTCATCATCCTTATTCTTGTTTATACAAATGTCACTTCAATTATTTTGGCTATTTAAGGCGTACATGAAAATGCTTATAAATTAAGCTTGTTCCATATTAAAAATATATTTTCCTTATAAGAGCTGTATAATTGTCTTTAATCGTGATGAGAAGTTAATCCCTGCAAAAATGAACAGAATGAGATCTGGTTTAGCACAGACCCATAGACTACAGGTTTATCACTAATTCATACAACTACTAAATATCTGATTTCCATAGTGCTTAATATTAAGCCACTTTAACTTTTTTAACTACGTTATCTGGAGGTGGGGACAGTGGGAGCCTATATTCATAAGAAAGAAAAAAAAAAGTGTATATTGACCCTCCAAACAGAGTTTTAGAGACACTGAGAACACATATCAAACCTCAGCCAGCAAAAGTATCAGAAAATTTGTCCATGAGCTTAAATAATATTTGTCCATGGATTTAAATAATTGCATTTCTGCTTGATGTGGTAGCCATGTGTATCCACTGACAGGTGGGTGCCTTTAGCCCAGGTCTGTCTTTTTGCTTGTCTTGAAAGCAAAGGAGTGAGTCAGCCATCCTGCCTACAGAACTAAACCAAGGCATCTAAATTAGGAGAAAATATACCATCAGCTCCATCCCCCTCTTTATTGGAAATAGATAAATATCTCTAATAGTTAGTAGAGATCTTAAATGGGCCTTGTTGTTCATGTTTATATTCAATCCTTTTTTCCATTAATTATACAAGAGTAGGGCCCTAATTTAGGTTAGCTACTTCAGAGTCCTAAAACTGAATGTAATGAATGAGGACCTAAGAGTCCCCTCACTACAGTGGAAGGAATGACAAGCAGTTTCCTTAAAAACAAATCCATCTTGTAAAACATTTATAAACCAATGTAGTTTTTCTCAATCTTGGTTTGCTCAGTGTCTTACATATATAGACATAAAAATGTCTACGTGTATACATAACAATGTCTATGTTTTGTATCAAGATATTAAACTTAAAGAGAAAATATATAGGCAAAAATATACTTATTTCTTGTTCTAATTGGGGCATTCCATTGTTTATGTTTCTATTTGAACATTACTTTTCTCTCAAATAAGGCAAGTCTGAGATGTAAGAATATGGAAATGAAGTTTTCTTCCCCACTCAGCACAAACATTTAAGAGCTTGTCAAGTATTAGATAGTAGGCATTTTTTTCTGTAACAATGG
>JAVJGJ010000001.1:1969842-1987117 GCA_035590215.1 Microhierax caerulescens
TTTTTTTCTGTAACAATGGTGTATACTACATTTTTCTGTACAACCAAAAGAGGAAGCAATTATGCTTCATAATATGAAAAGCGTAATAAAAGCAGATGCATGGATGCAATCTTAGGTCAAATAATATTATAAGCTTACATTGCTATTCCTGGTGCTATCTATTCAGTAGGACCTGACAAATTTTATAAAAGTGCCCTTTTTTATTCATCCTGTTCATTCTGTTAGGGTGGTCACTTTCTCTTCCCTTTCAATCCTTCTGGCATTTCATTCTTGAATGTATTTGTTTTCAAGGCTTCCCTTCACTCATTCTCCTACTATTTCTCTGCTCCTTGAAACCCTGTTCATCACCCAGTGTAGGGCTTAACGAGAATTCAAAGCAGCGCTGAAGGGCAGGCCTCAAAATAATAATGGTGGCCAAGAGGTCACCGACTTCCTCTTTGTCTTCGAATTGTAAGGCCTGCTTAAACTTTAACTTATATCTAAGCAAGTAAACAAAAATAAATCACCATTTCCTACCTTTAAACTGCTCCTGAAGTGCAACATTTCAAAATGAAATAGTTTAAAAGTAGAATCATAAATATATGATGATGTAGAGAAATACTTTACCCATAATTTTAAATGCAGTGATAAACTGATATTTTCTATCTTATGCTTTCTAGCCAACACAGGAACAACACAAGGTTTGTCCTAACAGAATAGATGTTCCTTTTTGTTTCTACTTTTTAACTCAAAAAGTATTTTTTATAAGAAGTGATCAGATAGCTAAAGAATAAAGCTAAATAATTAAAACATAAGAAGTTAATTAAAATAATTTAAAGACTTAAGCATGACAAAACAATGTAGTTTAATAAAGTTCAGCTTTTTGTAGATCATCTGACAAAAAAGGAAAATACAATGCACAAGAAATAATATAATTGAAGTGATGGATTTCTTTTTATATGCACACTTCTGCAACACAACTATTACTGTTCTTGACTCTTCATGCCCTGCATTCTCTTATAACAGCATTAGTCATAGGCTTAGCTGCTCTCCTATTTTTTCCTTGACCTTCAAGTTGAACAAGCACTGTTGTCATTTCTTTATTACTATCTGCTCCTAACTTTATCCCCTTGGCCAAGCCCTGGACAGCTTGTTCATTTTTATCACTGGTTTGTTTTCTTTCCTGGCTTTGGACACTTCATTATAAATGGGATAATTCTATTTACACTCAATATGTAAGGAATTAGGAAAAAAAAAAAAAAAAAGGTGGCAAAGCCCTATAGATTCAGCTATAGGTAGTTATTTCCTCATTTCCCTTCCTGTCCCTCAAAACACATGGATAAGAAAAAAAAACAACCTTAGCATCAGTCTGTAACAAGGATTGAATTCCAATCATCTTCTAGAAAAGCCAAGATTGTGGTAAAAGAATAGAACTGTGGCTTGAACAAACAGAATTCTGAATACTGCCACATCTTTCTTGGACATTGCTGATAAAACAGCTACAATATCCTGCATTCATGTTCCTCTGTAAAATGGATATGACTTTTGTGTCTGGATCTTGTGACTTATTTCTGTAAATTAGGTCATGAGGTAGAAAGCGATAGCACCACATATAGTATGGAAAAGGCTTTATGAATGCCTGACACAAAAATTGTGAATAATTCAAGAGTGGGCACTGGAACATGATAGGCAAATGTGGCTGGCAAGAACACCAGCAAATTAACATTGTTTCATTTGAAGGCAATAGAAACAGCATTAATAAGTCCACACCAAAGCATCTGTGGCTGGGTTATGCCTGTGCCACAGCAGGTATACCTGTGAAAGGACGGTGCCTCAAAAGTAAGTCGACAGTGCAGAAGGTACATCATGATTTGAGTTGCATGTTAAAGGAATTATTATAGCAGGAACCCTGGTTACAAGCCAGACTAGGAGCAAGGGGAGGGCTTCATTGCAGTGTTAAATCCTATCGTCTGGCCCCAAGGTCCCAGGGGTGGAGACTGTGATGGATATACCTTTAAATTGTTGTAACCCATTATTTGAGTTGCATGTTCTGTGAGTTTCTATCCCAGGAACCACCTGGCCCAATGCAGGGGAAGACTTACAAGAAGCAGTGCAAGTGCAGCAGTGACCTGACCTGAGATGGCTTTGGTGCCCAGTAACTCTATACAACACACCACCTTTCCTGTCCTGAGTGATCACCATAACAGCCCACAGTCATGGACCGAATAAACTCAGTGAACATTTTGTGGAGATTTGTGGACATTTTACAGACATTTTACAAGGCCGGTCTGTAGGCTATGGGAATGATATCTGTGTATCATATTAAATAATGGAAGAGGGCAGTGGTTTATCAGGTCATATTGGATAGTGTGGTACCTGAGCATGACATAAATGGTATGGAATAAGGGGTGAAGAATGTGCAGGTTTTGGCTGGGATAGAGCTAATTTCCTTCATAGTAGCTCATATGGGGCTATGTTTTGCATTTGTGCTGGAAACAGTGTTGATAATGCAAAGACGTTTTTGTCATTTCTGAGCAGTGCTTACACATAGCCAAGGCTTCTGCTCCTCACACTACCCCACAGTGAGTAGGTTGGGGATGCATGAGAAGTTAGGAGGAGATAGAGCTGGGATAGCTGGCCTCAACTGACCAAGGTGATATTGCGTACTATATGATGTCACGTTCAACGTGTAAAGCTGGGTGCAGGAGAAATAGGGGGACAGTTAAGAGTGATGGCATTTGTTTTCCCAAGTAATTCTTACACATGACTGAACCCTCCTTTCCTGCCTGCCCATGGGATGTGGTGAACAAATTCCTTAGTTTGCTTTGCTTGCATGCACAGCTTTTGTTTCACCTATTAAACCATCTTTATCTCAACCCATGAGTTTTCTGGTTTACTCTTTTGATTCTCTCCCCTATACTACTAGGGATGGGAGTGAGTGAGCAGCTGTGTGGAATTTAGTTGCCAGCTGGGGTTAAGCCACAACAATAAGGTAGAATGGATTTTCTGGCCTGTTTTCCAAGCATGAGAGGGTACAAGGCCAATTTAGACCTAGGTGAAGGAAGGGAAGAACACCTGAAGACTGAGATTGCCTGGTATATTTCACAGTATACTATCCTGAGTATTTGGACAATAAATTTTGGGTGTTTTTTTCCCCAAACTCCATCCTTTCTTTCTGACTTAGATGCAGCTGATGAAGATAATCTACTAATGACAGCAGTATAGTGTTTCAGACACTAAATAATTAAAAAAATATTTTTTAGAAAAGTAGCAGAAGAAAAGCTTAACCCTAGATTGTAGCAATCAGGTATGCAAAGCCTGGAATAATGAAGCAGGCATTCTTTATTAACATCTTAGCTTTCACCATCATACAGATATGAATAATAATGACAAGCTATTTGACTTATTCCCTATGTAGGAACCATTTTTATAGTGTAGGTGATGACCTCTGCAATGGGTGTTACATTCTATGAAATTTCAGACATTCCAGCATGTGAAAAGTCTTTGTTCATATCCTTGAAAGAGTATGGTAAATGAAGGCCAAAGAGATTTAGGAATCTAACTGTCAGTGAAAATTATTGATACTTTTATTACTTTTTTTTCCTAATTCCTTATCATCATCACCTATGGTCTTATCTTTACTTTGCATGGCAGCATTTTTTATGTTTTCATGCAATAGTGTTTTCTTGGTTGTTTTAGAGAAGACAGACTTGTATCTAGCCATATACTTTTTCCTATGAAGTAAAATCCCAGAAACAGTGACCTGGGATCTCATCAGCAACATGTGATCTCTTGTTCAGACAGCACCAAAAACTACCACCATGTCCACTGACTTTGCCATCTTCCTACTCGATAGAATTCACTGTGGTACTACTGGAATAGTTTTATTTATGTTTTATGCACAGCACCAAGCGATGCTTTCTTGCTACAGCAGAGACTAGCCATTTATCAAATGTCAAGCTTGGTCTATGTCAATATTCCCCGAGTCTGCTGTTCCTGCAATTGTCAATAGGGTAAGTTTTGACAACCTCATTTTGCAAAAGTGCCATAACACAGTAGCGTTTCTGAGTGTGCTACAGCTGAGTTTTTTATGAAAGAATATATAGATTTTGACTCCAACTATCTTGCCTACAAAAAACAGAGCTTCTCAAACACTGCTGTGTTTTCAAATGTAAAATAGCTATATAGATGATCCATGGTAACTTTCAGGTAAGAAATTATGTCTCTTTTTTCAATGTTTTGGAAATCTCTTGGACATCTGATTCAGCAGACTACAACAGCAGAGAGTCCTGCTGGCTATCATTTGTCACTTCTATTGCTTCTGTTAAGTTTAAAATTGGCTTTTACTACTTTTCTGCATGTTCCTTCTGATAACAGAGCTTTTGTGACTACACAAAGTCACCAGAAAACTTCATCACGTGTTTGTTTTCCATGGTACTTATAGTTTGCACTTTATGTATCAAATGGCTAGTTTTATACACACACTAAGGTACAATTATTTTTTTTTTAATTTAAATTAATTAAGAGCAAAGTTTGCTGAAATTTAATGAGCACTCCCTTCTGTGACCTATTGTTGCCTACTAGAATTTGAGTTAGAACTAGTTAGAATTCATTTTGCCTTTATTTTACATGTCATTATTTAGGTTTCCACCTTCTACAGTGACACTAACCTCTGGAGCACTGTGCTTGCCTTAACTCCCTTTCAATTATTCAGGCAATAGCTGATTAACCAAGCCTCTGAAAGTACATCTTCCATAACACTCTATCTACTTTGAGCTTAAATTACATATCTATAACTAAAAGCTCTACTAGCTAAATAGATATAACAACTATGTTTCCTATAGGAATTTACTTATCAGTCATGGCTCTTAAGCTCTTTCTTTTAGGTGACTTAAATCTGTTTCTGTCAGTTTAAATCAAATCAGAATAGTGCTACTTCAGCACTGAACTAGAGCATCCAGGCTAACTTCTGCAGTGGTTTAAATAAACAGTTTGCTTTCAAGTCTTCATGGAAATGGGTGCAAATATTCTATAGTCTTCAAGACAACTCAATAGATAAAGCTTTCAGGAGTTCAGGGCTCTTTAACAGCAGTTATGAGGAAGATTAAAAATCTCTGCTTTATATATTCCATAAATACTTCTTCCTTTTATATATATTATACCTTTTTCCTAATACTGCTTCCAATGATTCCCAGCTTGTATTTTGAGTTTCATGCTGTTTGTCTATTAACTCCTGATGGATCTTGCTTGAACCCAAGTAAATATTTTGCAAGCTCACTGCACTTTGGCAAGAAGGTCTGTATGGCTATCAGCTACTTGATGATAAACCACCTCCTTTTGCTAGTTTTGTGTATTATTATGATGGCACCTAGTTTTAGTGAATGGTTGCTCGGTAGCCTCTAACTCCACTAAAGTCGTGTTTTGTAAACAGCCATGACACCCTGTAAGTCATATCTGTTCTACATGGCAGTCTTAGCTTACTCTGTCAGCCCCTATATGAAAACTCTTCCATTATTTTGCAGCCTCCCTTGGATCATCCGTCTTTTCCAGATCTGTTATATATTTTCCAACATAGGAGGAAAGAATAGTACAGAGCCCTCGAAGTGTAAGCAAGTCAAGAATCTGTAATGAGGTGACATAGTTTGAATATGATTCAATAAAATTAGGTATGTTGAGCCTTTATATTCTAAAAGCCTATTCTAAACTCCTGTGCAACAGTTATGACCAAAATGGTGCCATTGGTCATGTTCCTGTTAGTTTATCCCTGTTAATTTATAATAAAGCTATAAGTCAGACTTTACATTTCAGTATTTTATTTGTACCTCCTTCCTCAATTTTCTTCATATGTCAGGAAGCTCAGGGTAGCATTTACTTTTGTTGAACTTCATAAGCCCATTCCTCTAGCTCACCAAGGTTCTTGTTACGGTCTGACTCCAGCTAGCACCTGCACAGCCATTCATCCACTTCTCCATCCCCAGAGGGATAGAGTAGAGAACAGGAAGACCAAAAGTAAGAAACCTCATGGGTGAAGAGAAAGACAGTTTAATAAGTGAAACAATGAGGGAAAAAAGACCAAAACAAGCAAAACAAATAAAATGCCAACAAGACAAACAAACAAGTGATGCAAAAGCAAACACTCACTGCTTCCCACAAGCAGAATAATGGCCAGCCAGCCTCTGAGCAATAACGCTGCCTTGGAAGAAAGATCCCCCTTTACACATCTTCTTCCTCTACCCCCAGTTTTTATTAACCTACTTAACATCCTAAATAAACATCTAACCACTAGTTAGACATTAAAGTGTTGTTCAGTCCCTAAGCCCAGACATGTATCTAGCCTACACCCTACAGTCAAACTATCCAAGTCATCTCCCTAGTCTGGTTACTGGAATGTTTTCACCCTTATGGCTAAACTCAAAGTAACATCCATTGCTCACCCTTTGCTTACAGGGCCAGTCATCCCAGGAACTGAAAAGCTGACACAGGCTGCAGTTCCCTAGATACTCTTTCTTTCCCTTTTTCAAGAGGGGTGTGACATATATGCCTTTTACTCTCAGTGACATTACAGAACCCCATGATCTTTCAAAGTTAATATATTGAGAACAGTCTTACAACGACATTAGCCATCTCCAACAGAACACTAGTCAGTCCCATTCCATCTGTTGTCTTGTGTATGTCCAGTTTGTTTAAGCTGTCCCTGAATCAATCTTTGCCTCCTTCCAACAGGTACTAAAAACAAAGTGTTAGCATATTTCAACATTTTATTCCTCTGAGTTTTTAAATGCTTCTCCCACCTCAAAGTAGTTTTGGAATTATTAATTAAGCAAAGTATAAAAATATTTTATACACCACAAATACATAATATTATATGGAACATCTCCATCATTCACTTCTGAATTGTATCAAGAACAATCCGTAGATGAAAACAATTTTGTAAAATGAGAGCCCACTTGAATATCAAATATAAACAAATGCTGATAACAGTACTAAATTCTTAGCTTCAAAACATTTTCTTAGAGTGACTATGTTTTACAAATACAGTTCTGTTTACATTTAAGGAAACTTTACATTTTAATCTGTTTAAAAGCAAATAAAGATTCTGGCTGTGGACACCATTCTGTGAGCTACACGATTAGTCACTATATTGATCGCTAGAAATGGACACAGCATGGCAGCCTTTTTTTTTCCCTAAAAGCAGTTTATTAGACTTATGTTGCAGTAATGTACTATTGATAATTGTTGTACAATCCAATTTTTCTTCTTTATTTCCTTTAAGCCAATAATTTTCATGATGTTTAAGAGTACAGTATATTTATCTTCACATGCAATCTTATTAACCAAAGTGCTAAACCTAATCATGATTACTTCTGTAGATCTCATTATAAATCTGTTTTGAACTTTTCATCACCATTGCAGCCTGCAGCTACATCAGTGATATTTCAGATCACAGCTTCCCCACTTCAAAGTAAACACTTGTAAGTGTAGGTAAAAATCCTCTATGAGAACGCAAAGATCATTCTTTGGAAGAACATCATTACTTGGCAAATTGTCAGCGGACAAATTAAAAACTCAGATGGAAAGCTAGGACACTGCTGACACTGAAGAGAAAGATGAAAAGTAAGGAGGATAACACAAAATTGTCACTTGGTAAAAGATACCAATAAGAATCTTCAACATTGTTTAAACTGACTGGTTGGACTTCAGGAGCATACCTGTTGTGTCCATAAGATTCCTGTGGCTAAGATGTCACAGGAAAAGCATGTACTATCTACATCCAGAGCATTAGATATGGAACACTTTTTGATCTGCAAAAAGACTGAATCAGAAAAAACAGACCAAAAACTTCCAAAAACAAAGCACTGCTTTCTAGTCTGCAGTATGATATTTGTCCCTGATATAAAGAAAAAGGGGAAAGTTCATCTCTCTTTCAATCTGCATTCTGCCATCCTATTTTGCCTATATTTACTAAAATCTTTTCTGTGAAGACTAGCAAGTAGAGATAAAACCATTGATAGATAGATGGACAAATACATAAGTAGGGAGACAGAAAGAGAACAAGTAGCAAATGCTGCAGAGTCAGGAGTGTGGTGCTGTTTGTCAATGCACAACTCCTGATACAGTTCCTCAGGAGTTCCAGAACAAAACATCTTCACAGATCTTACTTTTGATGGAAACATCAGCGAAGGAGATGAGGAATGAAGTAATTTCACCCATCCCCCCCTGCTTTTTTTTTTTGGGGGGGGGGTGGAAGTGGGGGAGAGGACGGGAGGTGGAGGTAGGTGGTAGAGGCCAGATGTTCTGACCTGGTTTGTATGGGATATTACTATATTTTTGTGCTAAATCTATAGACAGGCAAGTTCTTGTCTTCCAGTCCTATGAGTGCAGCACAACTATGATGATCTGTATGCTCACATTTAATTTTGTAATCAGCATATAGAAAAGGATATGCACTACTCATGTAAGGTGGATGTGACTCGAATTACATTGGCCTGGAAAATCTAGACTGACTGATACCAGTGTTCACTTATGTGTTTGCAGTTCCAACACCATATAGTAGGGTTAAATAAATTAGTTCAGTTGGGACTGGTGCTAATAAAGGAGTAATCTTAATTCATGTTACGCTCAAGACACCGGTAATGCCACTGGAATTTCTGACTATGGAAATATCATTAAAGCCTTTAGTAAACTCTATGTGAAACTTGGTTGCTTTATTTCTGAATGTACCTAATCCACATTTTAGGTCAAGTCAGGATTTTCATTTTGATCATGTCCAAATGCCACATTGGCTGTGATTTTGCAGCACAGAAACAGATCTCTGGAACCTACACTCCTGTAGACAAGTACACTGAAAGCTGTGCTTCAGGAGCTCTTCATATGCTTCAACTTGTGGAACTAAAATACAATTTAACCTGCAGAACTGAAGTAGAACTAGTCCCAAGTATAGCTTCCCTTCTCTCCTCCAAAATACAGATACTGTGAATGGGAGATCCTTGTCACCAAACTCTCTCCATAGATTCCATCCTGCTGCACTACCCTACGTGCTAACGTAGATACAACCTCACTTTAAACAACTAACCAAAACCTTTCTGCCCTGATGTTTTAGATTGTTCTTTAGCTTCTTTATCTTCCCACTTTCTGACTCCTTCTCTTGCGGTGTCTGGGGTTTGCCAGATAATGATTTTTTCCAGGACTTTAGATGCTGATTGATATATGAACTAACTTTAAATATGCTGTCAGAACTCATAAAAAAAACAGACACTACCTCCCAACTCCTGGCAACAGCAGAACCAGAAAAAAACTTTTTCACATATCAGTATATAATTTGAAAAAAGACTCATGTTCATGTTTAAAACCAAAGAGATTATTAAAGATCCAAAACATTATAAACAATATGAATACACCAACTTCTGGAAAAATATGACAGCAGTGAAAAGGTAAAACATTTTCTTGTAGTTGATCGCAGTAAACTTGGTACATGATCAGCTCCATTATGGCAGATGAAAGATGGTATCTTTCTGTTGAAACATCCATTATATTATGAAACAAAAAGATTAATTACATATTTTAAAATGCTAAGACAAATAGGATGCCATACAATTTTTAAATGGAAGGAAAAGAAAGTAAGCATTATAAACTATCTATAGAAGTAGAGGTAGCTGTAGAAACCCTAAACTTCTGACAGAAATAAATGTTGCCAACACTGTTCTGTAAGAGAATAAAACACTTGTTTCTTGTGGCTTACAGCTGAGTTTTAACATTTACAAGGAATCAGCATTGCTTGGATTCTTTAAGTACTTAATTATATAATTGTTCATAAACTATATAATTGCACATAAATTATCCTTAGGAAATGATAAGCACATTTAGAAGGTGGCAGGAGCAGTACAAAGGTAGCATCCACGAAGTGAGAGGGTAGGATCAGCAGAATTTTAATTTTGACACCCAGCAGGCCCTTATTCCATCAAAGCATTTGTAAATTATATCAGTAACTTAAGCATGAGACATACCTCTAAAAATCGATAGAACTATGCATGATCTTAAAAGTAAAGCTACTTAATTTTTTTACTGTGGATTATCCTAAACCTGAACTTTTCCATATTGAAGTTATTAATACTAACCTTCTCCAAAACTCCTCTGAAACTGGGAGTGTAGTGGACCCATCAGGTAGTCTTGAAAATAGGTTTTAGCCTGTAATGACTTCAGCAGGAGGTACTGAGTTCACAGAAGGCCCTGTGCAACCCTTGCTAGTCCAGGTTATCACTGGAAAACTCTGAACTTCCATTGTGCAAATTTCCATGGGATGAATAAAAATACAGGTGTGGGGGACAGGAAACAGTCCAGCTATATACTCTGAGTGCCTTTCAGTACTCTTTCTACTTGACAATTATACAGATTTGCAGCTATCAATTCTTGGACAAGAAAGGCTCCTGGAAGCAGTACACAAAGAATTTCCTCCCAAACTGAACACTGAAAAAGCTTTTAGGATGTTTTTTGCTTCTGTTGCAGTTTTTTGTTTTCCTCAATTTCTTCCCATATGGTCTACAGTCTAGCATTTAAGCCCTTGTACTTTGTAACAGAATCAAGAGAATAACGTTCCTTAACCTGAACATTAGCCCCTCTATTATTTTTTTATTGTAATTAAATAGAGAACTATTTTACAGCCTCTAAATCTGAAGTAATTTGGTACTTTACATGCCAAAATCCAGTAAGAGTATTTCTTGATTTTGAATTGCTAACTTCCTTTTTCTTACATCCCTGCGGTGTTTTTTGTGGAACCCTATTTTATGTTGAAAGTTACTGTAATTCAAAACAGATATTGTAAGATATTTTTTTTTATGCATTTATCCTACTGTTCCTACATGCCTAAAATTTTGTAAATACTTACCAATTTATGATAAGACAAATAGGAAAAACTAATTATTTACAGTTACAGTTAAAACTGTGGGAATTAAATAATGGAATATAACAGCTTTGTACAGACTGGCCCCAGCAAGTAGAAAAAAACCCTGAGATACTAGAGACATGAAGATTCACTTCATGTGTTATGTCAGGATATCTCAGCAAACTAAAGATTAAATTATAGTTATGGAAAAAAATCCCTAAGACTCAAGAGTGTTATGCCCTACTTATAAAGAATATATGTGTACTACTAAAAATTAAGCCTCAAACCTCATGAAAGGAAATCAACTTGTAGCTTTGACAAAGATTTAGTTCACATTATAAGGTGATACAGTTCCATTGGTAACTAAGTTCTTTTTCAGTGTATTTATGATAATTTGAGATCTACTGATTAGCTCATATCTAACCACACTGAAAGAATAAATTTAACAAAATAATACATGTTTGAAGGTAGTCAGAGAGACAGATTAAAAATAAAGGATGCTGACTAAGAAAGGTTGAAGGTAAAGATAGCAAGCAATAGTACACAGTGTCTAAACCAACACAAATATCTGACACCAAAATAGATCTAGGTGTAAGTGTGATGAAACTTTTAGAGTCATTGAATATTAGGTAGAGAAATATAACGAGTTTTAGAGACTTTCAAAAAAATTACACTACACCAATACTAGAAGAAATCTTTTTACTAAAACACATTTTAAAAATATATATTGGCCTTTTTCTCCTAAAAGATGCAGTTCTCTAGGCAAACAGTCACCTGAGGATTTTATACTTTAAGAAGCAATGCAAGGAACTCACCTTACAGAGGACTTCCAGTGTCAGAAAACTATACAAAAATAGTTCCAAATCATTATTTTCATTCAGAGATGCAACACTATTAAAAACAAAACAAAACAAAACAAAACAAAACAAAACAAAACAAAACAAAACAAAACAAAAAACAAAACGAGGTTGATGGAACTACAGACATAATTTTTTATAGTATCAGGTACAAATATTTTACATCAGTATACATCAATGGTACACTGAGCTCATGATAAAAATTATTTTATGTTTATAATAGAGTGCTACAAGAATTGTCTATCAAACATGAAATCATGAGTAAGAAGGAGAAAAAGATTCCAAACTTTACACATTTTCCATCTCTATTTTTCATTTGACATATCCTGTCCCCACACTTTGTATGCTGCAGATACACTTCTATGGAGGCATATAGCTATTTCTTATTAAATTTCTTCTCTCCTTTTTACATGCTCCTTGTTTTCGCACACAATTCTTATTGCAAGAAAACTGCTCATTCGTGTTTAGATGCAGTGGGATGCAAAACAGACATATTCTGAACATACCTGTATCATTTTTCTCCCCTCTTCACCATTTTTTTAAAGGATTAGACCACGGTCAGCAGCATGAGCATGATGAAGGCCCTAGGTACAGTTTTCTTGCTGCTCAGACTTTTGTTCAGGGAAAAAAAAAAATAAAAAAAAATGTAGAAGAGGTTTCAGGAAAGAATAATGCAGACAAAATTTCTTAATTTTTCCATTGGGATGTTTGTTCTTCGTGATTCTCAGGATTATGATTCTGAAGATGTTGTTTGCTATTTGCATACCTAAAAGCTACACGTATGACTTTCTGCTGAATAATTGAATGCTGAATAATAAAAAGTCTAGACACTAAATGGGGGACGGGACAGGACGGGATGGGAATCACTGTTCCAAAAAGACAAAAAAAACCCTCATCTTTGTGGAATATTTGTGTAATGGGATGTGATCTAAAGGTTTATTTGAAGATGCCCAAAACAGTCAGTTGTTGCTTGCTCTCTGCAGCAAGAAGAGCAGCAAAATCAACAAAGAAGGTGAAATCATATTTCTGTAAGTGCAAGCAAGCTTAGTCAGCTGAGATATGTATATTTTTTTAGAATGGTGAACTTTGCCTGGTATTGTGCTATGGATCTTTTGGTAAAATACAAATGTAAGCACTGCAGCAGTAATGGCCAGCTATGAGTGGGAATATTACGGCATTGAAGGGGTCTGAAGAAAAGCAGCAACACTAAAACAAATCCTTCAATGCAATGTGAAGTAGTAATTGATAATCATCTCACTTGGGGGTTTCTTCTGCCACTGAATTATACTGAGGTTATCTGTGTTTGCCTTTCCCTCACAAGACTAGAAAACCAAAAATGTTTTTATTTAAAGCTGTTTATACCTCCAGTGTTTCATGCTCTAATCTTCTCATCCAAAAGCTCTTCTCATCCAAAACCATGCTACTTCTTCACCACCCTTTCACAAGTCCAGTATTTCTAAGCCTTTTTACATGTGATTTTTCCATTCATCCAGCTGTTAGATCAGTAAAATTTGATAATACTGATCATCAAGATAGCTTTTTCTTTTGGGCTACAGCCTGAAAATTTGCTTGCAGAAATGCTGAGCTATTTGACATGCATTTGATCATGAACTCAAGGACAAAGAATTTCCAGGCGTACATCCAAAGTACATCCTGTTTGCAAGCAAACTGCATTTTGCTGCATGTCCTGTCATGGTCAACTGGAATTGATAGTCCACCTCTGATGCAAATATGCTCAGCTTCTCAAACTGCCACTCAACATATTCAGTGAGATTATATTCTTGCACAATATGCACATAACTGCATGGCTAAGGCTATCTAAACGGCACACAGGTGGCTTTGAAAAAACTCACACTGAAATTTTGTTGTGGTTCAAAATACTGATAAGCATACCATTTTTCTGAAAGCTACTCCAGGTCATCTATTACTTTGTGTAAGAATCTTGCTTTCAAGGTCCCTCAAAATGTAGTGATTTCCACTGTCAGTAAAATCCCGACTGTTATGCAAAAGATATATTGTGACTTTTCTTTTGCTTGATTTGTTAAATTATGAAATAATACAGACAAAGTGATGAGTCCTTTCCTAAACAAAGCCCAATTAAATATTCAAATCCTTCCTCAGTGCTTGGACTGGGACTGGTGATCAATAAAACTAATGCCTTGGGTGAGTTTTATCATGAAGATTACTGACAAATTGATTGTTAATCTACTGTTCTTATGCAAAAAACAGACAAACAGAAAAAAGTCTGGAAGCTAACTGCAGGAGATAATCTATCTCACCTATTATGCAGAATCAAATATATCTGTCAAAGGTGTTTGCTAGATTCCAGCAAAAAATCATTGTTGAAAGACATTCCTCTACCTCCTTTGAAAGTCATAATGAATTGATCTCTTTCCTTATCAAACATAACCATTTTTTTACTTTAAAAAACCCAAACCCAAATCCTAACATAAAAGACACCCTTGCCCCTCAAAAAAACAACGAACTGACTTCCTCTTATTTCATTTTTAGGAAAAACAGTTAATCAGCCTCTCCAGAACTCTGAAGGAGTTATCACAGATCCTTTACCAGACCTAACATTTCAAGAAAAAAAAGAAAAAAATCAATTTTTTCTTCACACCTTATGGTTTAAAATGTTAAAAATAATTTCACACTTCTCTGGTGGAATCCCTGCAGCCTGTCTGCCTTGTACCTCCAAACCAGGCAGTATTTTCAGTAAAGGCCTAACTCACTCAGCTGAGTGGAATCTCCTCTATCTTCTATACTAAACCCACCTTTCAGCGCGAAATGTCTCTCATGCAACTGCAAAATAACATTGACTTAAATTAAATGGCTTGCTATATTATCTAGCTTGCTGTTTAGCTTTTTACCTGTTACCCACTTTATGTCTGTGATTTTCATTATTTATATCTTTGGGGGATGTAGCTCTTTGCATTTGTCCTTGCTAAGTTGTTGGGTTTTTTTAGCAAGTTCTTCAGGTTCATTAAAACCACTTTAGTCAAATCACTTAATATTCTGTTCCACAGTGTTTGTCATCCACCCTTCTTTAGTGCAAGGACAGGTTTTATAAGCACAGTGTCTATTCCATCAAGGTTTCCCTGCCCCATTTTTTAGAAGTTGAAATATTTAAGATAAGGGCACACAAGAAGAGTATGCTGAGAGGGTGTCATAGTGTCACGTAAATTTTCTAACAGGAGCTATAATGTTGAGTCACTAAATCTATTGCTTTGCATGACTTAGTTCCTTTACGTGATGTTCGAAGGAAAGCTAGCTTCAAGCAACATTTATAAAGCTTCAGTATATCCTGAAGTTAAAGCAGTCCTTTGTTACAAGTCACTGCCAAAGCAGAAGCCAGCAGTCCTCTACCTTACATCAGTCATCCAGAATGCATTCATTTTCACTGAGCGAATCCAGATTCCATTTTTATTTCTGCTTAAGAGAATGTTAATGCATTTTCCCAATCCACAAAGAGTTCCCTACCCAGTAGGTATGCTTTGAGAGTGCCAGAGAGGTAAAATAGTTGAGGAAATACTTGACAGGATTAGATATGAGATCCAAAGTTCCTGGCCACACTATATCTGATGCACTTGTGGGCTTAATGAGGGAAAGATCATCAAAGCATCAAGGTTTAATGTGGAACTCCAGACATCCATGAATAGAAAGTGCAGCCACCAAGGAATGACAATCTAAATTTTGCCTCTTATGAGGTCAAATGTCTCCAATGATCTGTTGACATATTCAGGTACCTACTGTCTGGGATCCAAAGGCTATGTACAGTTCCGTGTTACATGACTGTGTAACATTATAGGTCCCTCCGATCATTCTGTGATCATGCCCATTAAATCAAGTCTTGCACAAAACATAACTGGAATCCAAACTTCCAGGTGCTGAATATGTGTCTTATTAAGTAAGTAGTCAATATTCTCTTAGGGGAAGTGAATTATGTTTGCAAGTTGCAATCCTTTCTAATTAGCTCTGAATCTAGGCTTCTAACAAATCTTTTGGCTTTTATTTGTGACTAAACTCAGTCAATACATGTTACAGGGTTTTGTTAGCTTATAGTGTACATTTTTTAGCTTAGTATTATTATTAAAAATAGCAGTTCTTTAGAATGGATGCAGGCTTGCTTTGTGTTATTTTTAAAAAATATATCGTCATCTACATTTATTCAAATACAAAACAGCAGTTTCAGTGAAATTAAAGATCACTCTAAGTGATCTTAAGTGAAGATCACTGCCAGTCTGATATGTTCCTCTTTTCAGATGACAGTGTTCTTTGATGAGTAAATCATAATTTTCATATTTGAAATAAGAAAAATAATAATACATCTCATCACTAGAATACTAGGAAACCTGTCAGGCATCTCTAGGCAGAGAACTGGTGTACAGAGAAAAGAGAATTCTATACATCTTAGTCTGGATGGGAAACAAATCATCCTCCCAACCCCCCCCACAGGTTATTTTCCTTGCATCTCCAAAATGATGGAAAAGACATATGAAACTACAATGCAAAATAAATTCTATGTGATACAGTCCTTAGGCACATGTAGGTCCTTCAATCTGAAAAGATATATTGTCTAAAATGAAGAGCTTGCCATACTGCAAATATAATAAAGGGATGCTGATGCAATATGTTAAATTATTACATTTTCTTTTTTCCTAGAATTTCAGCTTAGGATTTTACTGATACACATACAAGCACTCTGCACTTTGAAAAAGCATTACAGAAACACAACGTTCATTTTTTGCAATGTCCAAGTATAATGGACTCAGAGGTTCTCATATATTTTTTGGAAAGAGAATGCCACACTGTTTATTATCAGAACAATAATATTTAATACACATAAAACACTAAAGTAGTGTTTGACATTCTCCAAGGAAGAGTAAAAGCTGTTAATCTGAAAGTCTGCTGACAGTGACATAGAAACTTCCCACTTTATTGCTGCTACTTAAAGCTCGCAAAGCACACTGAGTTATAACATAAAACACTGAGTTACAACATAAAACACCTTTGAACTTCAATGCAAACGTAGATACTTCCCCTCTTGCTCACCTCTAGCAATTTTTGTTTAGAGGTAGGAGCTCAGCCTTTATGATGTTACACTTCAAAACAGTATGTCATTTAGCATCTTTGAACTTTCAGAAAAACTGGAACATACTCCAGAGCTCAGTTACTTGTGAGAAAGCAATCCAAAACTTCTGTGTGAAATGATTCATACTTGGATCAGTATTTCAAATAAAAAGATAAATCTACTCTCAGGATGTCCACACAACACTGTCCCATCCCACTCAATGGGAGGAAGGAAAGGCTACTTTTAATTCTCCGTGCAGCAACTAGGAATAACTACAGTTACTCAGAGACTTAGTGTAATGCAGCAACTATTACGGGTCAATTTGCTTATTGCAGTTGGTACGTGGCAAAGAATAGATTTGCAAACGTGAATTCTTAAATGTATGGTATGAGAAAACAGTAACCAATAATCTTTAATTCTTTAACTTCAGACATAGGGATCTGTAAACTTGAAATTTTATACCTATTGTATGAGAAAATATAGGGAGGG
>JAVJGJ010000001.1:1987217-2013641 GCA_035590215.1 Microhierax caerulescens
CAGCAAAATAGCCCTCGCGGCACAAACACCTGTCCCCACTGCCACACGGCCAGTTCGTTGGGCTGCAGGTGGAAGGAAGGAGGGAAGGAAGGAAGGGGAGAACAAGTGTTCAGCACCTTTAGATCCTGTGTTGTCTTGATACATGGTCTTCTATGGACCACAGGGAGTCCTCTGATAATGGGCAAGCACCTGCATCTACATGGGGTGCATTTGTACGTCCTCGGTCTCTGCCCAGTTCTCCCCTGAGGCAGGCCTTTGGGCATCGATGTACATGCGCATTAGGCCTTGTGGAAAGTCCTCTAAATGACGTGATATCAGGTCCAGGGTGTCTCCAAACCACTGCCCGAAAACCCCTTTGACTGACCTTGCCTTCAGTGTTCAGGCACTTTGCCTCTTAGCCTACATGACTCCTCGGCTAGGTGGTGGACACAGAAAAGTGCCACCCCACCTACACAGAGTGTACCTCAACGTACTTCTTAATTCTTAGTATGCTCGGGCAAGGCGGGTATTTAAGACATTCTAAGAACTTTACTGTGGTCAATTCTGGACAGTCCCTCATAAACACTCGCTGTATCAAAGCACTACCTCTTCCTTTTACTTAATTTGGTCTCTGATTTCTCTTTCGCAGAAACAAAGTCCCCCTTTAAATCAGTCAGCTAACTACTTGCCTGAGTTTTTATGAAAACATAACAATTTCTTCCTTCTTGCACATAAAAACACAGTGGTCTACCAAATAGTCTCTTCATAGAAAGTAACTAAAGCTTTAAGAGCAGTTTCCTCTGAGGAGAATGCTGTAGGTCTTGGAAGCAATCTGTTGATGCTACATAAATCAGTTATGATTCCTCTTTTTGTAATTTGCCCTCAGTTCTGATTGACTCAGATCTTAGCAGGTGGCTGAAGGTAACTTGTTAGATAATTTCCTCACACTGAGGTCTTTTGTAGAGTGTCAGCAACAGTAGTTGAGCTATACTACTTCTAGGTGACTTGAGGTCTACATATGAATTGCTGTTCTGTACTCTATGCAAGTAAAAATACAGAGTAACTGCAGTAAAACTAGTATATTCTTTTTTCACATATTCCTTTGACTCAAATTCACACACTATTTAGAAAGCATATAGATCACAGGATGAATAAGATATTATTAACCAGCCATGACTAAACGTTTGTCTTTTTTAGATGCTTTTACAACTCTCAGGGTGCTCAGGTTTTGCCAATAAATTAAACAAAGGCTTCCTAAACTCATTTTTTTCCACAATTGCTGTTAAAAATGGAAGAAGCAGTGGTTTCTGTTTACATGGCCGTGAAGATGTTCACCTACTTGTTTGGTTTTTCCCACCCACTATGTCAGACACTCCAAATTCAACATTACCAAAACAGCTGAGGTAATGTAAATGTGATAAGTGCAAGATATTTTTTTTTAAATACCTGTACAATTTATTTAATTTGTCTACTGTGATATCTTCTATTTTAACCTTTTAACTGAATTTGATTTGGTAAATTCAGCCTTACTTACAATGTTTAGACTAGAAGCACATAGGAGGATGATCAGTAACCAAACCTGTTCAGAATGAATTAGAACTTAAAATTCATATACTAAAGTTTGTAATGATTTTTTACCAAGTTTACACTACAGTTTACGTATCATGAAGAAGTTTCAGAAATATTTCACAAATAGCGCTCAAGTTCATTTTAATTAAAAAAAATAATTTTGTTCTTAATTTTATAGGCTGAACTACAGATGTAGAGGTGGTTTTGCCTTCAAAGTTTTGGTTTTATACACTCCTTCACTCATAGAAACCAATGTGGTAGAAGTCAGATTTCCTAAGGTTGCATATAATTGTGATTTCACTGACCCTCTCTAGAGCAGAAAATTTGAAGCCAACCTTTGAATATGTTTTCTTGTAACATGTACAGAAAAAAAAAAAAAAAAAAAGGAAAATATCAATGAATTCTGGAAAAGAGGCTATGGACCTATAGAATGAGAAGTTATTTAAGTAAATCTGAAAGTAAAAAGGTGAAAAATAGAAAAACAGTTCTAGAAAAGGTCATATATACAGGGCAGTGGTTTAGCATTTGGCTCCATTTACTCTGACAAGACTAATTAATTGGCTAAGTGTTAAGGGGATTATATTAAAGGAACAGTTCATCTTAACATTTAAAATGAGGCTTAAAAGTGTCAATAATTGTTAGGGTTTGATAGTATTGTCTAAAATTACAAATATCTATATAGATTTCCACAAAAATATTGAGTCTGTATTTGAGCAACAAGAGAATTAGTAAAGGAGGGAACTGTTTTCTTCTTTTAGTAATTTACATTGCTCTTAAAAATGGTAAAACCCAATTCAGGTTTCAAAAATTTGAACATGAGCATTTCCTACTTTAAATTTAATCAAGTACCTGAAGAGCTGAGTTTAAAATCACTACAAATTTAGTGAAATTCTACAAGAAGAATGCTGAGTACAATTCTTACTCCAATTACTGCAATCACCTATAAATATGGAGGATTTCACACAGATTATTTATGTACCAGATCATTACAGGCCTAAAACATGAACAATTTCTGTGCAGTATGGTTTCCTGTGCTATTGTAGCTCATTAGAGTAGTCTAAGCACTGATGTAAGTTGCAGCTTTTAGCTTTTTACTTTGTAAAATCATTCACAGTTTCTTACTATATGTGCTGTCAAAAGGGTATGCAATGTTCATACAGACTATTTCTAAAGTTCAAACATCACTGGAACTAGGCAAGGATTTTATTTCCTGAAATCTTCTCAATATCTCGGTAAGATAACCAAATTAAAACCCAATAAATTTTGAAACTTTTGAAATGTGTTTCTTGTAGTCACAACATTTCTATTTTACCATACTTCCCATTTATTCATACCATTTTGACACTAAACACATGTACTACTGAAAAGCACTGCCAGTGAAAGGATAACGAAGTAAGCTGTAGCAAAAGGAGGATTTGTCTGTTGGTTTTGGTTTGTATCCAAGTAACTTTAGCAGTTTACTGTTTTGTGTTTGTTCCACAAAGGTGCCAGAAAGAGAAAAATTTCCAATACCGATGCCAAATCCTCCACTTTAGTCCAGTGCTTCATATACAATTTTTTGCAAGTGGTCACCTGTGTCCCTT
The DNA here is from genome assembly GCA_035590215.1 of Microhierax caerulescens. NCBI lineage: Eukaryota > Metazoa > Chordata > Aves > Falconiformes > Falconidae > Microhierax > Microhierax caerulescens. Next base: position 1,990,349 of record JAVJGJ010000001.1, read on the forward strand.
AAACTACCATAGAGAGAATTTGAGATATTTTCATTAAGTATGTCCTAGTAAAAAAATGAAAGAACGGATAAAAACCATACATGGATGAGATTAGAAAGAAAAGAACACAAGGTAATTTGATTAATTCACAATGCCATATGACTACACAAAACTGAAACTTTTATTCACGGAATTGTTCCCTTTAGCTTTTTCTGTTTCTGCCCTTTCTAATATAATTAAGGACATTCATTTGAAGTTATTTGAAGTTACGCTTACTGGACTATTTGTTTAAAAATCAATACCTTTGAAAATAATATCTCTAGTTTCTACATAGGTTTCTTTTGAATTAGAATTGCTATTTGTAATAGGAAGAATGAGGAACAGTCAAAAGGCTTACTTCAAAAAATGGACACTTCTGTTCTTACAGACAGAAGTGGCTAACCAAAAGAAATGCAGTGGACAGTTTAAATGAATGATTAAATACTTGTTTATTTATCTTAATCCATTGTTTTGTTTGAACATGTTGTTAACTCCAGAACATTTCTTTTAAAAATGCAGTTTCCCTGCTACCTAGTATGTCTCAGTTTAAATTAACTGAGCTCAGTCTATTTGATAAATTTATGTCTACAACTGAAAATAAATATGCAGAATTTCATAAACCTAAGCAACTGATTTTTTATTTTTTTTTTAAGCTACTGTGTTAAAAAAGAACTATTTGGGGATGGTACAATTAATATAATCTTTCAAGTGAAACATTTATTGATATTTGTACCTCCTAACAGAACACATATATTTTTCTTGTTGTTATTCACAATTTCATACTCAAACAGGACTATTTACTCCCCAAGAATCATAAGATTACCTTTAAAACTCATGAGAAACAACCACAGAATAAAGAAGTTATTTATTCTTTGTTTTATTTCTGTTTTAGGACTGGTATCTAGTCTTCTCATTCCTGACATACTCCACTTAATTCAGACCACTTTGTAAAACTTTCCCAATCTATGTTAGAAGTATTCATGTCTTTAATTTAGTTTTCAGAAAGAATAAAATAAAATTTATTCATTTTTCACCTAATGTCTGGAGATGTGATTGGAAGACCATTTATGGAATCAGCTGTTGGTCTACTGAAGCAGTTCCCCTGCCCCAACAATTCCATGCCTGTTAATACTTGAGGTTTTATCCAGTTTTAAGACTCTGGATTGAAAATTGTTTTTTTTAATATTTTTCAAACTTTTTTTCTCATACTGACTTGTATATGTTAGGAAGTTCAATAATAAGTTTCCTGCCTCTTATAACAGCATCTTATTCCACTAAAAAACTACATGGTTTTCAGTAACCGTTTTTCGAAATGTATTGAACATTGTATTTAATGATAAATAACAGTATAATATTAAGTAAATAAAGTGTGTGTTCTGTCTTGTTTACTTACACAGTTACACAACCTTCAAGCTAAATAATGGTCCTGAATAGAATTGTCGCTAGATATTGTAATGGGATATCAGTAGTTTAGTAGCTTTCAATCGTTCTTCAGAAAATCACATTCCTAGCTGTAGTCTCTGACTTTTTAATACTATGTGTCTGCAATTCAGTTACATAAAGCGTGTGACTGAAAGCAATAAGTAAACTACTGTAATATCTACTTTTTTAAAAGCAAAATCTGTTTCAGGTTTATAAGTACTTATCTTACTATCATAAGAATTACCAGGATAAATATATTAAGAATTGGTAGTATTTTGAAACAGTTTTCATTTTCAATATAAAATATGTATGTAGGTGTTTGGTTCTGAATGAAGTGTATAGGGTGTAAGTCTGTATCATGAAGGTACTTACCCAAAATCATTGAAATACTTTGGAATTTTGGGGCCAGCCAGGGCTAGCTTTTTTAAGTAGGTACTTTTGTTTTTAAAAGAAAAACTGTATTACACTTAATTAGAACAAGAAATACAACTTATAACTGTTAATGAACTATACATGAGACAAATACTTCTGTTTGTAAATACTTCATTTTCTAGGTATCAATTTTAAATCATCTTGAGATGGACTTGTGGATGTTCAGAAATATTTGAAATATACAGGTTGGGGTCTTGAAAGTCTCTGTTACTAAGGCCCATCTCATTCAAAAATGGTGTTCCAAAACCAAATATGGCTATTAATGTCCATTTTTTTGACAGCTATAAATCTGAGGCAGAAATTCCAGGTTCTGTCATGTAACAAGAAGTAGTACATTGGTCTATTGAAATCTGTTTCTGTGATCTGAAGTCACTGAGGCTAAAATTTGCTAGTATTGATTTGAGTTACTTCTGAATAAAATGATTTGTGCTCATAAGTGAGATATTTTTGTCATGATTATTATAGCATAAATGGTTTTACTGAAAATTACAGTAAATTGCCTGTAACAGAACTAGTTCAAAAAACAACTGTTGTAAGTCTGCCTGTTGCTAATACAATCTCTTTTGTTGGTTTGGAGGTTACTTAGGCTGATCAGACCTAAGACAGTTGCATTACATCTTTTGCTCAAGGGATATGCTTGAGCGCATCTTATTTCATAGATTAACACAAGCATGGGGTTAAGTACTATCCTTTATGAAGATGGCCTGAGGAAAGTTTAGCTACATTTGACTTCTGAAGCTATTTTATTTGTTGTTTAAGCAGGACCATTTGCTGAGATCTTGCATCACATTCTGAGAAGAAAAGCATATATAAGACCACTTGACTTCTAGCTGAATAATTAATCTAAAAGAAATTGAAAGAAAGTTGGGAGAGATGTCTGGTCTTGTCTTCTGCCAGTCAAAACAGAAATTATCACAGCTACTTCTGAGTGTCTTATTCATTTTTGATTTACAATCAATGGAAGAGCCAGACAACGACAACTCCATCCAAGTAACAATGGAAATATTCCTTCAACAGAAAAAAACAAGAGTGAAGGAGCACATCCAATTCTTCCCTTTGGTAGGAATTGGCTGTAGTTACAAGGCACCAGCAAATTGCTACTACCTACTCCAGTCTGCTTACTGCCATTTTTAACTCTATTTTTTAGCACCATGCTTCATAATAGCATCCTGAGATATAAAGACAACCTGCAGAACTCCAGATACAGTTACAATCCTTTCTCTGCTGTCCTCCATCACACTCCTCAACTAGAAACCTTTTTATCACAGAAGTCAGGGAAAATCTGTAAAGAACCTATCTGTTTTAAGTTGCAAGTATTTCTTACCACCATCAATCAGAGATTCCACCTGATCCCTCTAGTTCCAGTCTTTCTGATACACATTGTACAGTTATTTTGCCATTCTTATGAGTCTAGATTAAAAACCAACCAACCAACCAAACTTTTCCAAATCAATTTTCTATCAATAAACTTCACAAACCGGTGGGACCAAGCATAAGATGGGTCTTTCAGAAGCACCAGACATATGGGAACCTCATCAAAGAAAAGATCACCACAGAAAGGAATCAGAGAAAATCAGTCCCTTTTGAGCTCATAAAAAATGAAATTTCTGCAGTACTGGAAGAGGTTTGCCAACACCAGGAAAATATATCCTATTTAAGCCAGTGCTTCTCAAGATAATGAGAGGAATTGGATTATCTGGAGTACCAAGTGGCCCCCAAATCTATGGGGAATATTTAGTAATAAGCCGTTGTTACTTGTCCATTTTTATGACTCGAGAGGATTTGGAAAAGACTGTACATTCTTGCTACCATGTACATTTCTCTCAGGTTCATAAATTTATTTATTGACCTTTATTGATTTTGGATTCTCTCTATGTATTGCAGAAGTTGGCTTTGAGTTTCTGTTGTCATTATTTTTCTCAATACTTTTTCATGGTGGACTGAGCTCAAATGCATTAGTACATAAAAATATGTAATTTTAGTACTAAATTATAATCATAGAATCATAGTAATGTTATTTTTAATGACTCACCAGAGTCTAATATGGAAAATTATACAAAACACAGTGACAAGATACTTTCTTAAAAAAAAAAAACCCAAACCAAAAATACATTTTTATCTACAATTTCTCCTGTAACTTTTTTAATTTCTGTTGTCAGACTTTCTGAAGATTGCTCCACAGAACATACTACTGTCACATATGTTCTCTCTGTGGAATGAAGAATGCCTTATGTTAGTTTATAGACAGTTACTTGATGACAAAAAACCTTAATCCAGACAATGGGCAACTGTATTCCTTAAAATTCACCATAGACTTCCATAAATCAGTAACTTCCTTATAATCTTCCTGTATGAAAATATACCCAGAAATTATTTTATTGATGTGTGAAATTAAAATCCTTTACACTTCTAAAAATCTCAAGAAAAAACAGATTCAATGTGTGAAATAAATCTTGTTTGTTTTCAGAAATGTCGACTCATTAGTTGCCTAGGTGTTTTGCTCAGGCACCCACAAGGCTGTATGAGGTCCCTCATTATTCATAAAAAAATGAAGACGATCAGGCAGTTTTGGCAGCATGCAATCATCAGAAACCTAATTTTAAAAAAAAAAAAAATTAATAGAAAACTAATTGGAAATTATTTCTTTATTCTTCTCCTTTAAAAAAAAAATAATCAGAAGGGGAAGGTTATATTGATTACTAATGAAAGTGACTGTGATTGATATATACATCAATCATTTAACACAACTGTAAGGAACAATAATGTTTGACAGCTGAAGAAACAGCAGCCAAAAAAAATTTTCCAAAAAAACTTAAACCAATTGGTTTAGGTTAAGAAATTCAAGGTGGGAAAATATAATCACTGACATTTAATATAAGCTTTATTAGTCATCTTAAAGCACATGGATTTTGACTAACTTCCAATAAATTGCAGTAATGGTAGTATACTGTCCTGTATCTGAATGGTATGCATCATATTTCCCTCCTTGTAATTATCACAATGGCATGTTACTGCTTTTCTTTATTTCATGCAAAAAACAACCTTCAAAACTGTAATGAATTTATAAAAGATCAGGTGGTACCTGCTATAAAAGGAAAAAGAAAGTGTAAAATTCAAAAAGACAAAGAAAGAACACAGCTCAGCAAAATGTGGTAGTTTCATTTCCAAGTGGCCCTTGTAAAATTAAGCCAGATATGCTAGTATTGCTGTATGCTCCAATAGTTCTTGAAAATTCTAGTGCAGGTTGATTTATCTGGCCAAAGTATACCAGAAAGTTACCATCATTTACTTTGGATTGTAGCTTCATGAGTTTGTTAGCCCTGAATTTTCTTGACTTTGAGTTCAGAAGTTGAGAGAGTAGTTCACAATGGCCAAGTTCCATTCTGTTTGAGTCAAAGTACCTTTTACGTAATTCAAATGAGAAACTATAAATCAGTATTAGTGTACTAAGAAAATGGACCCAAAGTAACTATTAAGATTCCTGAAGCATAGAAAATGTTTTGAGTATGGTCCGGAGGGCCTCTATTAATGGCTCAAAGTGAATAGGCTACTCTGCTAACTTCAATTTGGTGTTGGGAAGGCCAAAGTGATTATATGGGTTTATCACATAAAACATCCTAGACCTGAAAATGCCACCTTGAAGATGTTTGAATATTTTTCTGATAGGATTCAGGACACTGTTCAAATACTATGCACAACCTTTTTTTCAGGACAAAACCAAGCACATTGGTTCCCCAAAGTTAACGTTATTGTTGGAGCTAAGTTGCATTAGAGACTCACAGCTACATCTCATTTATCTATTTCTTAAAGTCAGGCATCAAGGAGAGTCACACACACATGAAGTTCTGAACCAAAGAATTTTCAAAGATAAAAAGAGAAATTGGTGAAACAAATTACTACCATGAGATACTTATTTACTAACTAGCCTGGGTGATAGATATTTAGACACTTACAGCTGTGTAAGAGTAATATATTGTATAGATCCAACTAGTGTCCACATGTTCCCCTTTCTTTTTCCAGCATGCAAAAAATTCACTTAGCCTTTCTTTGTCTCCTTTCCTAACTTGTAAAATGGATATAATGACACTTAGCCTCTTCACAAGAGTTAAAAAATAAGCAATATTGTGGCCATGGGACATTTATAACATTGATAAAAGTAACATAAAACTCATTAAAAAAAAATCTGTATTAGTATCTTTAGCCATAATCTTTCAAACAATTTATATGTTATGAAAGGTACTTCAGTATTTAACTTAAAATCATACTTGGAAAATGGCTTGCATGGGAAATCTTGTATAAAAGTGGTTTGTTGTTTTTGGGTTTTTTTTAATAATAAAGATTTGTCTCTGCTCAGTGTTCATTTCTTTTCTAGTGTTCCATTTTTATGATGTTTCCACATTTTGAATTTCTGATCTCTGATGATTTCCAGCAGGAGAAGCAGGGATTTTTGGTTGAGAAGAACCAAAATATAATCATGAGAAAAAGCCCACAGTTTGCCTTGAAGTCTGTTCTCAGGTTTGTCTTTTGGTCTACATTTGAAATTCAAATTACTGTCAAAATGACCTCATGTTCTTATTTAGCAAAATCGTTTGTGCTAACAAAGTACTTCCTCTGCTTTACTGTAGGTCGCTAAAGCAACTGTTTCACAAGATGTGGTATAACCATATTGTGGTGAATGGATGAATATTAGGTTGTGACTGTTTTTTTCTTCCTTTTCATTATTTTATTATTGAAAATCTGTTATGGCATGTAAATTTCCCATCTTCCTTCACATGGAAAAGTTTGTGATAATTAGTTTGTATAGGTAAGAGTCTTGGGTCCAAAGTGTACTGTGTGATTCACAAGGAAGAATGAGGGAGCAGAGAAATATCCCTGACCACAAAGAGCCTTGGAATGTTAGTAATACTAGTGGACAGATTGCCAGAGCACAGAAGAGTCCCCTGTGACACACAGTTATTACATTTGGGGCCAAAAAATCTCCATACACCATTTGTAGAGCTGCAGTGATGCAAAAAGGGCTGAAGCAAGGAGCAGGACAAGTGTTCAGGAAGCCTATAACATTCCTCAAAATGCTAGTAGATGGTATGTGAGACCTTTAACATTCAGGCCATCAAAATACCTTTTGTGGTCATCACATGTACTCAAAATATAAATGTGCCTCACCTTGCATCTGTGTTCTTTGCTTTCCAACTGTTCTGTGCATTCTATGGAGGCACGTGGCATTATTCTTTCAATAGAGTGAACAAGGGAACCAAGCATCTGCTAATGATCCCTGGTCTACTTCTAATGGTCTCCACAGACACAGTTGTGAAATTTCTGTTTTCCAGGTGAGAAGTCAGAGATAACTTGCTCACTAGACAGGATTAAAAGATCATAATATGTTTAGCAAGAAGCCCAGCTTCCCAATAACAGGATTGTTACCAAACTAAGACCCAAAACACATTAGGATTACATATAACAATAAGAATCTTCACATTTTTTGGTATGTCAGCTAGCCTCTATTTCTCTTTTAGGTTAAGTTGGAATCTTTCTCTAGCAACTTAAGAAATGTCTCCCTCCACTGATTCTATTGGCTAAAATGGTCACTGACTTTCCTTTTCCCATCTTTTGTAAGAGCAAAGGGTAGGAGAACAGATCTGAGACTTTCTGTATCTAACAAAAAAATTAACTTCCTTCCTGGTGTGAAGGCTTTCTTCCTTGATCCCTGCCTAGCTACTATGAGGCATCTTAGACTTCCAGGGAATTACATTTTACCTTTCACATCTATTGCTGTTATTGTATAACCTGTTATACAGAATAACCTGATTTTGAATTGCTTAGCCCACTGCATTATCCCTACTATCAGTACGGATGTATTGATAAAACATTTTATTTGGCTTCTTGGATTCTTCCTCTCTGCACATGAAATAAAGAGAACGCATGATTAACATATACACTGAAACCAGGAATAGGATAATGGCTACTACTTCCTGGTGTAAATCTTCACTTCACAGATTTGTTTGTTGTAGAAAACTGAAAAGAAAAAACACCCATAAACCCTGAAAACTGTTTGATAGAAATGTAAAATACGCTAAATAAGTGCATGTAGTTGTTTCAACTTTTTCCCTACTAGAAAGAACTATTGTGTGGTTTTCAGTTAACATATCACTGATTTAAAACCAAAATAAATAAAACAATAAAAGAACGCTTCTAATCTCCAAAGAATATGCAGGCACTTTTATGACACTGATTTTCAAAAGTGATGTTAATGATCATTACTGGCTACAGTACTTTAAGTCAACGACAAGTGAAGAAGCATCAATGCTGAAAAAACAAGTCCTTAAATGTACAAGGAACATATTTTCAACAGCTTTATGCTAGACCAAAATAAATATTTTCCCAGTCTCCACTTTCTGAACACGCTGCTTCCAACTTTTCTTTTGAAATCAGAAGTTAACAGAAGTATTATAGCCGTAAGAAAAAAGAAATAAAAGTCCAGAAAATGTCTAACAGCAGAACTTTGAACAAATATCAAGTTCAATTAACAGGAAAAAGGCAAGGAAAGTAATAATTCCTTGTTTCACTTAAAAGGTAAACATTGCAGCTAAACATTTAATGCTAACAGCCAAGCACTAGGCTTCCACCCCTCCATCCTCCTCCATGATATAAATTCTCCCTATCTCAAAATGTAAGAACAATGAAACATTCAAATTAGTAATTCCAAAGAAATTATAGCTTTGTGATCATAATTGGTAATTAATCTGTGTCAATTTTGGCACTGAAATCTGTCAGACAAAGAAAAGTGAAAAAAATCAAAATGTTAGGATACTTACTTAGCATATCCAGAATAGTCAGAGATATGACATTTTCTGTAGTGTTTTTGAAACAGATATTAAGCTATAAATATAACTGGTAGATTAATATATAAGCATTTAATTCTGTCGGCCAATTTTACCAAGTTATTCTCTGAAATATCAGCTTCTGGTCATTATTAGAGATAAGGAACTAGACAAGCTTCTAATGTGTTCAAGCATGGCACTAGTCCTGTTCTTTTGTCTCATTGACGTAAAGATGGTATAAGACTCAAAAGAGCTAATTGAAAAATCCTTTTAAACTACTCTCTCAAGTTAAACTTTCCAAAATTGTGTGGAGTGTTACTCTTTCATACTAATCTACAATGATGTTGGTTTACTTACATCTTCAAAGCCTATGCTTGCTTTTTCTGTTTTTGCCCTTTTCAAGGGCTTTGTTCTTTTAAGAGATATACGGTGCGAAGTTCTGTCAATGTATCAAACACAATAAGTCTATGCAGAAAAATGTGTTTGAGCCTTAGTTCTCTCTGGTCTACATTGTTTATAAGGAAAGACAGCTCATATATTGCTTGTTATTAATATCCAAGAGTGCTGAATAGCAAGGAAGAAAACTTTCCACTCACAGAAACCTTTTATCTTGACTCAGCTGAAAGTTAATATACTATAGTCTCAGTTAATAGATGATCAAAGACATAACCTAGTGCGAGGATTAAAGAGAGTTCTGCTGTGACCATCTTCATATATTCTGCACAGCAAGATATTAATGCAAGCAAAGATAAGTCCAAAAAGCCAATATTGATTTTTAAAATGAAACCATCTTTTCATCTAAAATAGGTGAATATGACAAAATGTCACCATGCACTTGAGAAACAACAATGAAAAGATAACAGCAGGAAATTAATTAGTTTACAGAAAAAGTGAGAATTTATTATATCTCAGGTTCTGATTTGGGAAGCCATTCCTAGTCAGCAAAATGCTTTAGTGTATGTTTAACTAGAAATATATTCCTAAACTCCATGAACTTTGATGGGCTATAACACGTTCTTAAAGTTTAATACTAAAGCAGTGATTAATACATAAGATTGTTCTTGCTAAATTCATATTTTTTTGTCATGAACTTCAAAGGAAAAAGAATTATACTGCTTGATTCTTGCTTATTATTTGCCTTATAAAGCTAGTGTGTGTCTACTGTTTATGCTTAGTCTTATTCTGTTATTTCTGTTGTCTGAATAGGAAAATAAAGTATTACTGCAGTATTTTTTTGTCTTTATTTATCTCTAGATATTAAGTTTCTAAAAAATAAGAGTGGACAGGTATGTATGTAATCTTGAATGTGGAATGTATATATTGGTTTATTAGAAGATCCGTGTTTTTAAATAACAGCCTAACATTTTTTTAGTTCTAAGAATTATTTCCTCCTTTAGATGTTCTATAAAGTTTTCTGACTACTTTATTAATAAAACCAGGGAGGGGTGCTGGAATGAATTAAGCTATCAAATACTTTTGATGCACATATCAAGGACACATACTTGAATATGTATATTTTAGAGCAGTTGTAGTGTGGATGTAATTATTGTAGAGAAATACTGCTGTGTATGGAAAGCAGGTAAGTCAGATTAGAATAGCAAGGGCACACTGCTATGAAAAAGTTAACATAAGGAAGTTAAATTGTGGATGGATTTACAAGTAGCACTGACTGTGTGTAATTATGTCATGGCAAATGAGACAGTCTTTCAGACAGTGAATTCCTCACTGTAAATGTAGTGTGCTGTCTTTCATTACTGAAGATGAGCATATGGAAAGACAACTATTTTGAAGTAGCAGTGTACTGGAAATACTTACAAATATTAATCATATTTTCAATGACTTGGTCACAAACCCATCATCTAAGTATTGTATGTCAAAGATTAACACTCTAAAGAATACAGGTCTTCCAGTCATAGTCACATGATGAATAAAAACATTCCGAACAAGTATAACTTTGTAATTTTTTTCTTTTTTAATGTTTATGCACATTGCATATACCTATGTGTAGATATGTATTATGTAAAATATTTATGGCTTATGTTGTATCATGATATTACGAAACATGAGTTTAAGCAAGTAGCAAAATCAAATAAAAACTAGAGGTACTTCTATTCGTGACTATATGTGTAATGGTCATTTCAGCATCAATATACAGCAGTGATAGATGCAATACACTAATCAAATAGACAAATTGAGTACACCGAAGAACACAGCCACAAAACAGCTATATCTTGGACCTCCTTTGTTTTTAAAAGCTAGAGAGGCTCAGATTGGTAGTAATATACTTTAATCATCCTTTGTACTTTGAATTTCTCAGTGATGTGGCAAAGCTTCAGAAAAGCCTAAAAGTTGCTGGAATTTTGCCAGAGAAAAGCTATTGGAACAAGTTTCATGCATATGAGTTCCTTCCTCCACAAGACAGTCCAGTTGCTGGAGACTGCCAAAGGAAAGCAGCGTACAGAACACGCAAGGCTGCTTACAGTCCTGAAACAGGACACCTGCTGACAGGAAAAGCACAGTATCTTTTAATTCAATAGGCATCCATACTGCTTTTGAATACAAAGGTACCTGCTTCAATTTTTTTGCAAGAATTGATTCCTAACAAATACGACTAATATTTCATTTGATATTGTCCCAGTTGGTTACTTTATCGTAGCCTACATTTTCTATATCAAGTTTTTTGATTTCTATTATTTCTTTTCAGTTTTTCCTTTCCCTTTTTACACACATTTACATGAATCATAACATGAATAAATGGGCTTAGATAATCACAGCAAGAAAATGAACTATTCAGAAACATTTTTTGTCTTTGTTTTCTCTTTAGAAAATATTTTGAGCTGTAAAATGCTAGGCCTCATATGTATTTCATCCTTTGTTCATTCTTCTGTTTTGATTGGAGACATGGATTAAGATAATAAAGATTACATGAGATATTTTAGTAAAATCATAATAAAGCTGACTTCTGTTGCATATATATGTTGACAGAGTCTTCCTAGGCTTCTCACAAAATTCATAAAATTCTCACAAAAAAATCATATAGAGGCTCTGGTATATGGTGTAATAAGCCTATTCTCTTATAAAACATGTTAAATCTAGTATATATTATTTTATCATTCCAAGGAAAATTTACAGGTTTTACTCAGTTACTCAGTTTTGACTTGTTTTCTAATAAAGATGCATACACAGATGTTTGTTCTAGATTTAAATGGGGCAGCTTAAAAAGGATGGAGTCCAACTATTAATGTTGACCTAGAGAAAGCCCAAATTTAGTTAAATTTTACTCTGAAATGGATAGAGGGTATTCACATAATTGGTTACTCAGCTGCTGAGAAAGAAATCTTGAATTTAAGTCATAACAGTTATTCCAAAATGATCTGAATCATATCTTAGATTTAAATTATTAAACACTGAAAATCTTTTAAATACAGGTTCTGTTCCTATACATATGTATATACACACACACATATATATACACATATGCTGCTTGATTTTACTTATGAAACAAATTTTCATTATTCCCTACTAATCATAGCTCTCGCCAATGAGATCCTTTCTGCATCAGAAAAATACATTTAACATATTAGCAATGGAAATCTTGAAACAGTTCTTCCATCTAACCTGCTAAGTATTGATAGATTTTTCAGAAAAGTTAGATACTTGAACCCATCATATTCTGCCTATGGAAACCACCAAAGCACTGGGGAACTTCTTATAAAAGATCTTACTTCAACCCAAGTTGCACCATATATAGTACTTAGTCTTTTACTGTAATTCTTCAATATGGTTTTCATGTTCCGATTAGAAGTCACAGACCACAAGGACTTTTCATTTACTAAATCTGTGAGAAAATAGCTGATTATATCAACACAAACATTCTAAGCGTATTCCCTTTTTGTGCCATGACCCATGCCAAGCCTTACATAAAAGAGATTTACTACAGAAGTCACAAAACTATCAAACTTAAGACAAGGAAACGATCTCATATTCCTTTAAAAACAGTATTGTTAAAAACAGTATGGTCCTGCATGCACTACCACTTACTTAATATAATTCTGAAAGTGTGATTTCCATGAGAATAGTATGTCACAGACTATTTTCACAGCTTTTTATTAGGGTGCTTTTCTCTTGAGGAAAAAAAAAAAATCACCTGAAATTCCCCTTCTTTCCTACCAAGACTATGAAATCTCCATTTAAAATAATTGAATATAAAGGTTATGCTTGTCATTTACATGACAATGTAATCACAGTATTGATACTATGTACTGCCTTTCCATATTTCTAGGTACTTGCGATGTTTACAGAGTTCTGCAGACATTTTGGACCTACTTCTCTGTTGGCTTTGTACTAATGAAAGTTAGAAGCAAAACCTGATCTCTTGGAATTATTGTGCTTCATAATCTACTGTCTATTCTGAAAATTACTGCAAAAATGAAAAGAATGAAGCTAAAGTTGTCAGAGTTTAATAAAGACTGTATGTGCATTCACTTGTGCAGAATTTTTTTATTCCCCTTGTTTTCTTATTCATTTACCCTAAAATATGATTCTGACTAAGCCTGTTTCCTCTTTGTGTATATAAGAGCAAAGAAATATCATCATGTGGCTGCATAATAGAGGTACTATAAAAGAAAGAAATCCTATAAGTAGTGTCAGAATAAAGAACTAATTGTTTGGATTCAAGCAGAATGAAAAATATCAGGTGACTATTGCCAATATTGAAATTCTCAAATTATGGGAAATATGAACAACTAGAAACCAAAAAATATGGCTATATGGGAATTTAGGATTTTAAGCCAATAATCCACCTCCTCAAAGCAGGACTAGTAAATCCTAGATGACTACTGAGTAAGTTTAGCTAGTGTGTAATTGAAAATTCTAATTATATGATTTCAAAAACGATAGCCTATTTAGTTCAGTGCTTAGAAGCATTTTCCCAATGCCCAGCCTGAATCTCTTTACAGGAATGCAATATTATAATTTCATGTTATTCCTATTTTGAATGAAAAGAAAGTTTCTTGCTTTCTCTTTGAAGACTGCTATCACATCTCTTCCCAATCTTCTCTTCCAGCCTAATATACCTACAGAGAATTATAGTTTTGCACAAATTATTTCAAAGATTCAGAGATTACAGGAAATTTGCCTTTCTCAACCATGATGCAAAAATCATACAGAATTTCAGGACTTAAATCCAAGCATATGCATAAAAGAACTTTAATAAAGATACACATTTTGAAAAGTCCCTGTATTGTGCTATATATTAAGCAAATATATAATCTTTTTATTACATAAACTGTATGATGATAAATACAGAAAAAAAAAAGACTGAATAAGTAACAACTTTTTGTTGAAATTAAAGATTATTATTAAGAATATAAAAGAGACTTCAATGTTTGCCATAACCACAATGAAAGTTATTGTATTTCTGTATATATTTTTATGGTTTATTTAATAACGCCTATTTATTGATAAGTATTTACTTTTTTAACACTAAATGCAGTGTTGACAAGTTGTGCAAATAGGGGACAAGACGACAAGTAATAAAAGCAGTCATACAAGAATAAGTTAAGGGTTATGTATTTTATTTTCTACAGAGTGCCTTGGATTATCTCTTTCAATTATTTTATTTCATTTAGGTAATTTATGAAGACTGGGTTGGTGCTAGACTGCAACCTTCTTAGAGCAAATAACTTCTTTATAAGGCTGTTATTTCTCAGTCCTAGTCTTGCAGTACATTTTCCTTACTACTATGCATTATATTAAACACATGCATTTACCTTCACTTTGAATAACGATACATATAAGTATTAATATATTAAAAATGTCTGCATAACTGTTCAACAGGTTTTATCTTTTGTTATCTTACTATGAGAACAATGATTTGTGGTCAGCTATTCAAATACTACCTCATTCAGCCCTCATATTCTCCAGGAGGCTCCTGAAGTGAGTTATTGTAAATTAATCCTGTTATTTCACTTCAGGGTTTTTTTATTATAATAAATTATTATAATATATTATATATGAAAAATAATATAAAATAATAAATTATAATAAAACTTTTTAAAAATCACATACCAATAGTTCTTTAAAACAGTTCTTAAAGCAAGACATTAGAATACCCAACTTAAAACGCTACAAAACATTCTTCCAATGCAAAATAGGAGCTTCATTTAAAAAAATTTGGACTTGAAATACTTAACATCTGTATTTGCTACCTAAGTTCTGCTGTCATATTGCTATTGCAATTTGTTGCTAAATAATAGGCATGGATACATTTTTATAAATTATTCACTGCCAATACTGAGTTATCAGATCTTATTATATTATGAACCAATAATTTTGCAGATATGAAATACAAGAAGAAAATATTCTGGCACATACTGTTGACAAATATTACTTCTCTGGAAATGTGCTCAAAAAATTAATATTAACTGACATAATTTTGGCTGATGTTCAAAAACCCATATTAAAAGCTGGAATTTACATTTTTAAAATCTTAAATCCACAGATACTAGATGTATACTAAATGAAACACATACTAAATGAAAATTTCTGTTGTAAAGACTGCATTGAGTGACTAAGAGTTAAATGATTTTCAATAATTTGGAGGTTATTTATCTTGCCAGTTGGAAGAGATACCAATTCACTTGAGTCTTGTCTAGATTATGAGGGTACAACTGACTACCTCAAAATACTATTTGAATGTCCTCTACATGACTGTAGGTACTGATCATTTAGAGAGAAGCCTGCTGTACTTTCATAACTCTTACTGAAGTACCCATGAAATGATAAAAAAAAATCCTGTTTTCTAGACACCTAACAAATAAAGATATTTTCCATGTAATAATGAATTTTAATGTAGTGATGAAAATGAGGTTAGAATTCAGACTACTGTTTTGCATTATCAACATAATTCCAAGATTGAGGGCATAGGGTGGACTTACACTAACATGTGACTGATGAGGTGGAAGTATGAGTGTGAGAGACATTGAACACCACAAATTTTCATAATATATCATCATTATGAAAACACCTGCGCTGAAAGACATTGTGCTGATACACAGAAAATCTCTTTTCTTTGGTTGTCAGAATTTTCATTTTGCCCCGCAATGGTTAGAAAGGACAGTAGCGTCTGTTACGTAGTCTACAAATACTCTATATAAAAGCCTTCTACACTGGTAACTCATTGCAGATTTTTCTGGCAAAAATTAAGCTAGAGGAAATCTTCCCCTTCTTTCAAGTCATTGAACTGAAAAAGAGCCACTTCAGCAGCTATTTTTGAATGACTTTGCAGTTCTAATCTTCTGACTTTCTGAGAGATAAAAGGACTGTAGGCATTAAAAAAAAAAAAAAAAAAAAGCTGTTAATGATATAGAAAGGAAAAATTACATACTGAGGAAGTTTGCAGATGATACAAAGCTGCAAAGGATAGTTGTGCTACCATTTGGAAGGACCTCAACATTCTAGAGAGATGGCCACTAGGCACCTCAAAGTTTAACAAAGGGAAATTTGAAGCCTTGCATCAGGCTGGTAATAACCCCATATGTGCACAGAAGCTGGAGGCCACCTGACTGGAAAGCAGCTTTGTAGAAAAAGACCTGCTGGTACTCTTGGACACCAAGTTAAACATGAGATAAATGTGCTCTTGCAGCAAACAAAACCAAGGCAATCACCAGCAAGTTAATCCTTCCCCTCTACTCATCACTAGTAGGTCCAAATCTGAAGTGGTTTGTCTACTGCTGGGCTCTCCAGTACATGAAAGGCATGGACATATTAGAGCAAGCCCAGTGAAGGGCCACAAATATGATTAAGGGATTGGAGCATCTCTCATATGGGGACAGGCTGAGAACAGGGGAAGAGAAGGCTCTGGGAGGACTTTATCGACACATATAAGTTCCTGATGGGGGGAGTAAAGAAGACAGAGCCAGACCCTGGCAGCAGTACAATGACAGGACAAGAGGCAATAGGCACAAACAGAAATAAAAGAATTCAAAGAAAAACCTTTTCTACTTTCAGGGTGGTGGAGACACTGCAGCAGGGTGCCCAAACAAGTTGTGGATGCCCCCTCCATGGAATTGTTCAAGGTCAGGCTGGACGGGGCTCCGAGTAACCTGATCTAGTTGAAGATGCCCTGCTCGTTGCAGGGGGGATGGATTGGAACTATACGATCTTTAAGGTCTCTTCCAACCCAAACCATTCTATGATTCGGTGATTCTACGAAACACTGGCACATTATCCTGGGCAACCTTTTGTACTTGGCGCTGGTTTGGGCAGGTATATGGGGCTATAAAATCTGCAGAGGTCCCGTCCAACTTCAATTATTTTATGATTCTGTGAAAAATAGCCTCACAGGCCAGCATTGCCTGGTGCCATTGTCCTGTTTGGGTTCAATGCAGTATTTATGTGGATTTAAACATTATCTGCAACTGTACATGTTGAGCCCTCTGTGTTGAAAAGAAGACTGAAGTACTCAGTTTTCTTCCAAAGTACATTCAACAAAAGGATCACAATTTAGGAAGCCAGGAAGAAAAGTAGAGACAGCAATATAAACACACACATCCATTCTTCAGTTTTTTATGGCTGAACATGCAAAGCTATTCCCTATTTGGGTACTATAGTGATCAAGAACCTACATAGCTTCTTGGATATTCTGTTATTTGTAGTCCAGTATCTGCAGAGAGCACTGTAGTGAAGATCATCTATTGCTTTGACACTGTCATTGCTGGATATGATTATGTATTAAGTTAAAATATTGTCCTTTAGACTGAAAAAGTTGTGCTGGTGCTTCATAGAAGGCATCTCCCTTATCAGTCATCAGTAAAAAAAGACATATCTTTCTTTTGAGATGTTCAGCAAATAATTTCCATAAATAATTTCTTTCACAGACTATGAAACTGATATAGAACATCCTATCCTGGATATCACAGTTTTATAGACCAGGAACTCCCAGCTATAGTACAAAAAGGACACTGGTTTAATTGCTGTTCTATTTTGTGTACCTACTATATTCAAGCAGTTTTGATTGATGAACTGGTCAGGAAAACACCAAAGAGTTATAGCTATAAGGACAACAGAACAAAAATCCTCAAACAATTTCATATTTCATCACTGATAGTGCTTAGCTGTTAAGGATAACTATAAAACTGGACTGAGGGGAATTAAAAGGTTGCCTAGCCCAGCACTGCATGTGTATGCTGAAAGCAAGACAGAAATTGTATATGAGCTCAAAATATTATGGGTACTAATCAAAAATATTAAAGGATTATAAAGCTTTGCAGTCTAGAATTTAAATGCCAACATTAACAGAGATACAGATGACTGTAATTATCCACACAGTCCAGTACTTAGTTAGACAGTGACAGACTTTATTGTTTCACCCACTGTATAGCATGACTGGTTCTAGTTCTATCAACAAGTATTTCACAGGTTTGATTCTTTATGTTCAAAGTATAGCCCTATCATAATGACAGTTAGTTTAATTATTTGTTTCACTTAATTTGTTATAAATATAGAATTATTCACTTTTCATGGTTTATTATGTCCACTGTCAAAGAACCCAATATTTCTTAAACTTCCGACCAGCTTGTGAGCTGATTATATAAAAATTATCCCATCCTCAGTCAAAGCACAGATGTATTGAGATTGTCTCTCAAATCGAAGCAGGATCCTCATGTAAGACACAGTGGATATAATTTTTAAAATATTTAGTTATTTTGCTGTTCACAGCTTCCATATTTGCATCATAAGGAGAAGGAGGGGCACACTTCATTACTATTTCTGACATGCTTAGTGACATATGAACACTTTCAGAGGCAGCGATAAATTCCAGTTTCCTGCCAACAATCGGTAGGAAGGTGAGAAACTGCTCCTATTCAGCTTGTTCCATAGCTTGGTAAGTCAGAATACTCAATTCCTCCTGGAAAGTCAGCCAGTTGTATTTGACTCCTTTCAAGTTAAGATGAACTTAGGAACCAGGTCTTTCCCTTCCCAGCTTAGTGCTCTAACGAATACTTGACAAAGGCTAGATTCTGGACTGCAGGAGCCTGCACCCTCAGTGACAGAGGTGCCTACTAGTTAACTGTGAGTCAAAGTTTGTCCTTCAGGGGCTGTTTGTAGGCCACCTGTACTTCTACATCAATATGGATTTCTGAGGATCTTCCTCCTGATTTGTAGAGCTCCTTTGATTCATTGTAAATTACTCTACTGGGGCACTTTCTTTCCAGTTTGACTATTTAGGAAATTTAGCCTCTTTCCTCCATTTGTCCTACTGGCCTATGTCATTGTGCCCCAGCAGAGTAATTCTGTAATTTAGTGTAAGCCAGTCCTTAATTGTACTACCTGGAACTTCTCTGAAATCAACATTCTGCTAAAGCAGAATCCATTGCTTTAGACAAACAAATAGCATCATTCTTCTTGAAACATGGTCAGGAGTGAATTTATTTCAAAAATAAATCAAAAGTTGTCAACGTAACTGTATTTGGTGCTATCTGTTTTGCTGAAGCCATGCTGATTGATAGTTCCCCGATTGTGATTTTTACAATTTAAACACCTCATTCACTCAGAATAGGTTTATATGTTTAAGTGAAATTACTTTTTTCCTGTAGCAGAGATCCAGCATATATTACAACCGATTCACAATAAAAGCTCAGAATGCAGCTCACCCACATGCCACATTTCACAGTGTTTACCTCATTAGTGCCGGCAGAGAAAGCCCGAGAGCCAAGGCATTTTCAATATACTATTTTTCAGTAACTTTACACAAACAGACTTTTGACTAGTATAATATGTAGAATTAATGCATGTTGATAGCCAAAATATATCATTAATGATTTCCTAACTGTTCCTTCCTTATTATCCTAATGAGCTAACTTCTAGGTAGGTTGCTGACTTTCCTCGCCATCACACAAGCAATTCTAGCACCACAGATTATATGATTCTCCAGCACGACAAACTGATTCCACCGATAAGAAGAGAGAAGACTAGGAAGAGAGAAGAAAGATCAATCATGTACCAAAAGTTGTTGACAGAATCATTACCACTTGGTATGAAGGTTATTTGAAAAACAGAATTTTTATTTCTTGGCTGAGTCAACCCACTTTTCAGTTTGTATCTGTAACAGTCAAGCCCAGCCCTGCTAAACACATGTTTTGCTTCTGACTTCAACGTTCAGCATGTTTCAAGATCAAAACACCAGGTAATAGAATTAAAGATTCAATCCAACACAAAGCTGCTGGTTTTGCCCCTTCTTTCTTTTTCTTTTTCTATTTTGGGCTTTCAGCAAGGATTTAAATCTGCTTGAAACCACTATTCATGTCATATTTTATATGTATGTATCTCTATCTAAATTAACCCCAGAGTGACATTTCTTAAACATGCATAGATAATAATGTAGATAAGTCCATGCTGGCTAATACACTGAAACTGCACTAGCTGAGGAAACCAAGCAAGAACACAAGTCACTCCTGATTAAGACAATAGTTAAACAGTCATTCAGACAAAAGACTTTTCATTGAAAAGGACTATAATCTTCTAAATCATATCCATTTTGATAGTCTCAACCAACTTTCTCCTTTCAGCTATTTCAACCTTGTCAGCTGACTGAATTAAGCATGTGTCTCCAGATAATTGACAATAATGACAATAAAAACTGGATAAAACTGCTAAAACCACAAAGAAATATGGATTATTTTTCTTTATGCCTGACATTTAATAGTGTAGATATACTGAACACCTGTCTTATAGAATAATACTTTTAGGATATTACCTTTTACAGATAATCTGGTTTCCTTCACTCCATGCTCCTAACTGAAGACTCTGAAAATATAAATTATCACATTAATAAAAATGAATTATTTCTTTTTTATTTAAACTACAAATCATTGTTAACTATGTATCTTTTCATTTTTAAGAGAACTTTTTTTATACTACACTAAGTGACTGTAGAAAGTAGCATGGTATGCAATAAGAGCATATTTGGGTGGTCTGGGTTTTATGCCACGTCAGTAAAACAAAGAAAATGGAAAAAAACACACAATACCCTCCAGAGTAATTGTTGTCAGTCATGGATGAATTAAAAAACTTTAACGCGGTTCAGGGGAAAATGAAAAAAAATTCTACATGAAATCATATCTGAACAGTTAGTCATGACTAGTCAACAGACAGAAAACATATCTCAGAGCTTATAAAGTCAGCAGAGAAAAATGTTTCTTTAAACAGTTTTCATGATAGAGACCCAGACTTCCTGTGTCTCTTTATCCTTTTTAATTTTTTATCTTCTAGTTTCAATATTTTCCAAACACACTTACTTTCTCTTTCTTCATCCTTTCCATAAGATTTGCAAATACATTTGAAATGGTTGAAATGACTCCAGTTTGTTGAGAACGTCTTTGAATTGCATCTTCAAAGAATAAATTTTCAAGTAAGGGATGCTGACTGCAAAGAATACTTAGTTCCATCAGATCTATGCTCCATATAAAAACTCAGTGATGGAGGGCATGGGCAAAGTTCTTCCACGAGCAAGCAAGATCTTTTCAGAAGAGTTCATGCCATCTTCAGAAATAGCCACTGTCAGGCTTCATAGATCACCAGTATTAGTCAAGTTAGAAAGTCCTGAATTATGCTTATGTGAAGCAGAGTGCAAAAAGGAAAAAAAAAAAAAAAAAAGCAAAAATACTTTTGCTCAAGACCAGTCTCAATACATTATAAAAAAGGAATGTAAATTCTAGCTCATGTATTAAGTTTCTACTAACACTAATTCAAGCCTACATGAATTTAAATGGCACTTTGTAGTGTTCTCTGAATTATTTAACAACACTATTTGGCTGCAGAATGGCATGATTATTTAAGTAATATTGAAATAATGAAGAAATAAATAGCAACTTATTACATTTGGATCAATTAACTTAAATATTCATTCTTCTCTTATAGACTTATGAATTTATTTTTTAAAGCAGTAATTTTCCTAATATATAAAATGCTGAAATAATTATGACTTCTTAGAGAAGCCAGACATAATTTTTATTTCAATTTTTATTGCAATGTATAGAATTAATAGATTTCTAACAGCACTTAAGTATCAGTTACTTCTAAGGATGCATAAAATTTCTCATAAGAACAGGAGCCAAATAGCAGTTATTATGACAATTTTTAAAAGATGGTTTTGATAAAAGAATTTTTTTAAAAAAATTAAACAGATTGTTTGTGTAACTGTTAAACTCTATTTTCAAAATATATCCTCTCTGCAAAGCTCTTCAGATAGCGTATCATATGGGTCTGAGAACTTATCCACACAATTGCATGGAGCTGGGAAACTTTTATGAGAGAGTTACAAGTATTATCTGTATTCTTGTGGTCTTTACTGTGTTGACTGTAGCATTTAATTAAATAAAATTGCTGCTAAAAACCTGACTACATATTTTCTTACAAAGGTTGCAATTTTTTAGAATAGATCAGCTATGAGGTTTACTCTTTTTTTGTTCAGATATTTCTTTCCTTCTAGTTTACATTGCTAATGAAGTATAGTCTTCTACTTCAAATGCAAGGTATTTTAACAGTCCCTAAAATTGTAATACACCAGAGTAAATAATGTTTGGAATTTTCCCAATACTCTACTAGCAGCATAGCTGTTAGACTGGTAACTTTTCTAGAATTTTTGAATTCTAGACAAATTCCTAGAAAATTTGATAAAAATCATTCCATCTTTTCTCTTAATACTCAGTCTTATGAAATCTTACTTCTTTCTGGAAATAAAAACCGTACTAGTATTTCCCTTTTGTAGAATCCATTTTAAGCCTATAAGTTTATTTACTCCCTTTGTTCTCTCCAATACATTTCTATGGATACTGAAGCTAATCTGGAAGGAAATTATCTTTGCTTCATAGTTTGTATGGTTCCTAACACAGGTGCTATAGAAGTAAGACAACCATTAAAACGAAGAAAACATTTACAATGCCTGTTACATTTTTAGCATTTTTTTAAACAGATGGGAGGGAACTCCTATGGATGTCCTGAAAGACATTATTTTCCAGTTTCCTAAAGCTTACACCCAAGTGCAGCCACAGAAGTAACTCCTTGTCAATGTCATTCCATTGAAGATCTGATATTTGAAATTTTTTCATCTACCTATCTTTTTTAACATTCATTGTGGAAACTATGAGCCATAAAACAGGTGTTGTAAGATTTGTCTGTGTTTGGACTTAAATGCTAGCATGATGCTATATGCATTATATTCTACTTGAAATCCTTCAGGCCTTTGAGTATGGACTCTCAGCCCTGTAGAAGGGAGGAGAAACCTATCTGGACCTGTGAAATTATTACACAGATACATGTAAAGGTACACAGATTACATGTAAATAGTAAATTTTTATCTATAACTTCATGAGAAAGTTTGATTCTGATGCAATTGTGGTTTTGCAGAGCGAGGAGTTAGAGAAGGATTTTGTTATGTTCAATAAAAATTTGGAATGGATTGTATATCAAGACCTTATTAAAGTCAAGAATCCTCATGTGGGTTTTGTTGATATCATTACTCTTCGGAGACTTACGAGTCAGTGACAGCGCAATCTTACTGTACCAAAACTCTGCCTTTTCTGTAGGACTGGTGTATTAAA
>JAVJGJ010000001.1:2013682-2031175 GCA_035590215.1 Microhierax caerulescens
GTCCAACAGCATTTCAGTAAATCACACTACAAACAAATTTGCCTGGAATATTTGTGACCTTCCATTGAATAGATGTTTGCACTGGAAGCAGAACAGCAGTAAGTTTCCAGTCTGACAATTGATCCACATTATTTTTGCTATCTTAACGGCACTGGTTATGGCTGAAACTTAATTTTATGCAAGCACCATTTTAGTATCTAATATATTACTAGTAAAATAAGAAATACTGTGTCTTAACAAATAAAAAGATCTCGACTAAATAAGGGTTTATAACTGTGTAATAAGCTATACATTAAAACTGGAGTGTATCTATCACTTTGTATATTGAATACAGTCAAAGAAAAAGAAAATATAAATTACAAAAAAAATTCAATTATAATTGGTTTCTTCATTTTTTGAAAGCTGTGCAGGCTTGACAGATTAGTTCTCCAGTCCCGATTGCTGACTCTATGGAAAAGTTTTAACTGTTAGCTTTGCCTCAGGAAAAATACTTTAACAGATAAGGCTGTCTCAAAATGCATTTTTTTCAGTTACCACTGACTATATTTTTATAGTCATATAGGTAACACCAAAACAAGGTTCAGATGTTTAATAGTTAAAAGTTATTTTATAACAGTAAATGAGCAGGAAGGTTCTTAAACAGTGTTTACTCTAATAGAGCTCCTGGAAAGGTTGCAGTATGATTCTTGCTGAAGAGGAATAAACACTGGAACCTAGCTACACAGACTTAATGCTATTCCTTAATATAAAACCACACAGTGAGTTTCTCTAAACTTCTAAATAGCTGTGATGAAACAGAATCAAGTTTGTAGTTTCCATACATTTGGATGTATTTTTAAATTTTTTTAAAAAATACTACATTTTCAATGAGGACCATTTTTTTAATGTTTTTTTTCAGTTTTCTCTTGTGTTTTTGGTTTGGGACTGTTTTTTGTTTACCCAAATGACATTTTCATATAAGTAAAACACACACTGGTCTCACTACATAGGAAACATACACAGTAATTCCTGATTTATTAAACAAATGCTATTAATATTTTTTTTTTTGCATTTTCATGAAATATATGTACCATCTACTGCCCTATACCTAACCCTGAGTCATATGGATATGCCTATTAAGTTGTTGAAAATTTTTCAAGATAATTCTTCCTGAAAATAGTTTAAAAAGGAGAAAACAAAATTAAGAGACAAACATGTATCTGTAGTTCTATTTGTTCACTTCATAATTTTTGGAGACTTTGAATAAGGCCAGTTTGTTTTTCTAAAAGCCTCAAGGCCACTATAATATGCACCTTAAATATGATTTCTGCTATGATACCTATCAGCCACTCCATAACACTAAAATGATAAGCACACCAAGCCTTACTGAGAATTGATTTTTTTCACTTTACATTCATCCTTCTACAATTTCTTCCCCTTCATTTTGTACCTCTCACTATATATTTAGACACAAGACCACTCACATACAGACAGTCTTTATTTTTTAATCCATATAACCAGTATCATGGAGCCAGTAGGACTAACTGAAACCTTTAGATGATGCAAACTATATAGGTATAACCAACGATCATCCCTTGCTGGTCAGTTGATTGCTTTCTTCTTTGAGAGAAAGTCATGTCTGTTTTGTAGGCAGGGTTGTTTCTTTTTTTAATCAAGCCCTTATTAGTTCTGCCAACTCTTAATAAATTTGCCATTTTTTAATCTGGGAATTTGAAAATTATAGAAACTGAAAATTGTCCCTTGAACCAGTATGTTTGGTTTTCTTTCTAAAGACATATTTCCCACACTGCTTTTTACTTTTTCACTGTCAACAACTACATCACTGAGTTTGGCCCAGGAAACACAGGGGAGGTTGTCCCACTTTGTTGTCACTGCTGGAAAAAAAATCTTCATCTCTTGCCTGCTACAGCAATGCCGAAACAACAGTAACAGCTTGGGAAAGACAGTGGCCGTGTCACCAACACAGCAAACTCTTTCAGTGTAACTCTTTCTTCTAGGCTTTCCAGCAAATTTAAAGCTTGCATTAGGAAACCCACCTGATCAAAAGCCGTAGTGAACAGTACCAGTGCCGGTCCTGTAAGCGTACATGCTCAGGCAGCAAAAAGGTAATTATAATCACCTGCCTTGGAAATGTATCTCCATGCATGTACTGCTGGGTGACTGTCCCCAACAAAATTTGAAAAAAACCCCAACTATTTCAATGGGTTCAAGTTTTATGCAGCTACAGAACCCATTGAATTGTATTCATAAAACTTTCACTTTTCTCTAGGTATCTAAACTTCTGTAGCTAAAGAAGCACCTTGGGGTCAATCTCAATGTTTCTTAGATCTGTAACGCAAACATTTTTCCCCAGTCTTAAAAGCAACATGGAGGACTAGTCCTCCACCTCCTTCATATTCTTTCCATTCAGCTCTTCAAATCGGTCTTACAGTAAACATTCCCCTATTCTGAGTCACAGCTAGATTCCTCACTTTTACACTGTTAGATAAGACATATATAGAGAAAGGATTAGATATAGATGGGTACCTCTAGGCTCCTCTATAGGTGACATTTACCTTTTCTTTTTTTCCTTAG
This sequence comes from Microhierax caerulescens, assembly GCA_035590215.1. Lineage (NCBI taxonomy): Eukaryota > Metazoa > Chordata > Aves > Falconiformes > Falconidae > Microhierax > Microhierax caerulescens. The sequence continues at coordinate 2,016,257 of JAVJGJ010000001.1, forward strand.
ATGAATAAAGAACCAGAGTTCAGAAGAATGTGAACATCTTACCAGAGCTGTACTTTCTCTGTAAACAGGATCCATAGTGGCAGTTTTGGTCAACTCTCTTCTGAGACTGCTTTTTTTTTTTTTGCTTTTTTTTTTGCTTTTTTTTGTTGTTGTTCTTTTTTTGTGTTTGGCTTTTTTTTCTGGTATGCTTCATTATGGACCAATAGCCTATAGAAGAAAATGAAAAACTGAAAACTCATGGAGCTATGACAGTTATGTAAGTAAAACAGTACTGAGTCCTTAATGTTTACATTCACGTGTATTTTTTCACAACATGAAATCATTAAAAAAGGATAAAAGCCTACAAATAAATTTGTATTGTAAAATAGATTTAAATAATAAAATTTAATTACATCTTTAAATTAGAAATAGATTTAGACCATAACATTTAAATCATAAAAAAAATGTGCTAGATCCTCAGTAGCTCTAATCCAGCGCAATTTCAGTACACTTCAAGAGGACTACACTTACATGCATAAACAAATGACAGTTCTTCATTTCTTTAGTTAAGCACTTTCCACACTAAAACAGTAATAAGCATCATGGTACATACTCTCTTAAGAGGTGAGGATTTGTAATTACAACTCTATGTAAGATGAATAGATTCACCTCTTCTTAAAGTAAGCACAAGTTTTACATGTCCTTCCTATTACATGACAGTATGAGGATCCAGGTGCCAAGTCACAGAAATATTCTTCCAGCATCCACATCACAACATCCAAAGGTTCCTAATGTACAGCCAGAGGGTACAGCAAAGAGCAATAATAGTTTATTTAGCTGTCATATTAAGAATCTGATGAAAAGCCAGATGGGGGCACAGACAGTTCCCTCGTTGAGTCACAACGTTTGGAGAGGATTCCCTTGCTTTCTAAACTCCTCAGAGAGGAGTCTGGATGTGGCTAGATCCAATCCTACTCTCAGACTTGGACAATGGGTTTAAGTCTAAAGGAGCATATGTGCAGCCACTCATCACACTTAATATTTGCCTGTCAGAGCCCAGTTTAAGGATTTACACTGAAACAGTTTTGCAAAGTTGAAAAAATAGATTATTTCTTAAGGTGACACATACAAATTCAGAATTGCCATTGATATGACTTACCACAAAGATTGAGCTCGAGTTAACAGTGCAGCATTTTTTATATTAATATTGTCCCAGGTTAACTACCAATTGTAGTTGGAGGTGCAAATCTTATCAAAGAGGCATCCCTGCATGGTGAGGAGAGAGGTCCAGGCCCATTGAACCATCCCGTAGTTAGAATTTTTGCCCTTGGAGAAAAAAAAAAAAAAAAAAAAAAGATTAAAAAATTCCCTATTTTTTAATATTGGCAAGGTGGGACTAATTCAATTATAATTTGGTTATTGGGTGTTAACAAGGTGTCAGTTTGGGAAGGTCAGTTGGGCCTGATGGTTCAGCACAGAGTGGGCAGGACTCGGTACAGATACAGATTTACATTTATAGAGGTGAAGAAGCCTTCCCAGCCTTCACTGGAACAACATAAGGCTGTGAGGCCCCCGCCTCGCCCCAGGCATCGCTCAGTGGGTTTGCTTGTTAGACCACATCCATTATCTGTTCTGCGAGATAGACATGCTGAAGTCAAACCCCAACTCCACTTCGAGCTGAAAACAGTTGGTCCTTGTTAGGTCAGGGTGGAGCACACCACCACACCTTCCTCACAATGATTTCATAGGTGTACTTTTCTTCAATTTCAGAAAATTATCATGGAATGGTTTGAGTTGGAAGAAACCTTTAAAGATCATCTACTCCAACTCCCAATTCCTAGTTTTACCGTCATCAATGAGAATAACATTTTGTTTCAGGTTATAGTAACATATGCTAAAACCAGAACTGCAATCTTGTCTTTCTACCTGAATAAAATGTAGAGACATTCCTTTAGTACATCTCTAGATTAATATATTTCAGTACGATATTTGATAAATCCAAAGAAGAAAGATGTTCAGTGTTATGTTTTCTTTTTAAAGTTCATGTAATACTCCTCGAGACAGAGATAAAAATACTGTTTGTATCATTATGGGACAACACTCATTGTTTGCACCATAGCTGGCTAGGAAGAGATGTTTTCAATTTATCAAAACTTTTAGGTTTTTATTCATATAGGAGAACATGAGGAATTATTTGTAAAATTAAAATATATATATAAAAATAAGGTAAGAGAGTTTTTATATCCTCAGGTTATCTTCTGAATTGGGAGAGAGAGAGAAATAACCACAGTAGATAACAAAAGGCTTTGGGGAATGAGCAAAAGAGAGAAAAGATGAAGGAAGAGGTGAGAACAGAGTCCGAGAAGTGAAGAAATTAAGTAGTTAGTACAATCAAAAAGGAAAAACCTAGCTGACTGAAATCCAGAAGTGGTGCATGAAAAAGAAAACAAACATTTTTAAATGTCCTTGCTTAGATATCTCAACAAAGAGTAGGGTGATTAAAATACTGTGTCCCAAGCAGATGTCTTCCAAGAAACAGCTCATTCTCTCTTTTATCTGTCTATCCATCCACCCATACACAAATATATCTCTATTCATCCCTATACAGCATTTTCCCAATTACTATGTGAATATTTTTTGCTTGTCTTTTGAAATTAAAGTAATTAAATAATAGAGACTATAGTTTTAGAACATCTTAGCATTCAGGAAGGGGTTAAAAGGGCAGAATCTGGTGCTATTTCTGGGAAGGTAAAAGAAGAGGGAGGAGACTTTGTCATCATTAGGAAACTAGGTGAGAATATTCTAAAGCAGGGGTCCTCAAACTTTTTAACCAGGGGGCCGGCACGTGGATTAAGTGGCAGGCAGTCATCTGCGGCTGCTTGGTTTCCCCCGCCAACCCCCAGCAGGGGGGTCTGTAAATACCGGGGAGCTGGACTGAGGACCCTGGGGGGCCGTATTCGGCCCGCGGGCCGTGGTTTGAGGATCCCTGTTCTAAAGCATAGAATACCTGGAGAATTGCACTAAAAAAAAAAATAATTTGGCAGAAAGTGAAACTACTAACATCTAATTGGCAGTGTAGCCATAGTCTACTTCTACCCCTTTAATTATTTAATTCTAAGCTTTATTCTAGGAAAAAAACCTCACAAACCAAAACAACTGTCTCAGTTTTTATTGAGACCAGCTAATACCTGCTCAAGGCAAAAATTCTTGTTAAATGCTATATTATTACACATGCTTAGAACTTGAATTGGAATTTTTAAGGACTATTCTGTGGATGCTATGCAGAACAGAATTACCATATCTGTATATTAAAAGCATTGAAAATTCTTCAACCCTTATCTTGCAACCAGATAAAACCTCTTCTACCACAGTATGTTTAGTGACATATGGTATAGCTCAGTATAATCCCTTTTCTGTTTAATAAGTACTATTTTTATTTGCAAAAGTAATTATGTCAGAAACACAGTATCAGAGGGAAAGATATGACTTGAGAAGTGAATCAGATATGGAGACCATCACAGTCCTGACAGACAGGACATGACAGGAAATCTACAAAGTAGATAAATTTCATAGTTCTTTGGTCTGTCTTTCTTAATGCTAACAGATTTCTTTACAACATTTATTGCTCTCAGGGGATTAAGAACTCTACAAAGATGCAGACTCTACCTCACTTCATTGCATGCTGCTGCTAGGACTCCATAATGACATGAAATAATTAACTATTGCTATACACACATTTTTGTATGTTTTGCTTCAGAACACCTGTTGCAGCTTCAGCACTGTACAGACATTAGACATTTAGAAATACAATAAATGATAATAGCAATCAAAAAAAAAAAAAAGGCTTTCCACATATAACTGAATGATGCATGTTCTTTCCAAGAGTAGATAATACAGTAACACAGAATAGTTATACCCTTTTCAGGCAATGTCCTCTCAAGAAGACCAAGGAATAAGCTTTGAAGCACTAATAAGCTCTGTGAAGTTAAGCAATCTAGACAAACCATAAGGGATCACATCACGGTGAAGACTCCTCCTGAAAGCACCCTGCTAGCATCCATTTGTCATTTAAGAAGACAAAGTAAATGGCTTGAAGTCACTCCATGGCATTTAGAAAAAAAACTATTTTTATTTTTGCATTTATTTTAAATAGTGATTTTTAAAAATCAAAACAACCTCAAACAACCCCTCCTATTTTAAATTCTCTAATATGAAGCAAAGAAACCCCAAAACAAGATAATTTAGGCTTCCTGAATAAATACTCACTACTCATTGAGGATGGGGTACATGACACAGCAACAAACAATACACAAAATTCAGACTTTCTGGAACACAGTCTAAGAGCCATTGCTGGCTCCCTGTTCTGCATCTGCCTCAGAGCATGCCACAGACCAACAGTTATGGAGCTCCCAGAGATCCTGCTGAAGAAAGGGATTTCAAGGCATCTAGACTCCTTCCTGTCCTAGGCTAAATCCTACAACCCACAGGCTGTCAGGGAAGCAAAAATTTTGAAAGCTTGCTAATAGCATTAGCTACTTTTGTTAGTAGTGTAAATAATAAAATGCTATAATTACTAGTAGCGTTAGTACCAGAGTACTGGTGAAGCTCACCTAAGTCTTATTGGCATTGTTTTAACAAGCTTGACATGGGAACGAAAACCTGCTTTGTCATTACTTTTCCTTGGCCAGTCTAGATGGTAGAGGAGAATGGAACCCAAAATCATTGTGTTTCTAAATCATGCAAGAGACTGTTACAATGTGATCCCTTGGATGCGAGTAGCTCAGAGTGCACTATGTAAAGAAGTAGGTTCAGATCTTGATAATAGTATATTTGAATTCATTCATATAGAATAGGACTTTCTGCATGTCAAAAGCATGTTAAAGACATCAAAAGCCACACATCAAAGGATGTTATTGTTACATCAAAGTAGGAGCGGGCAGATTTAATCTGATGTTTATTAGTTTTAATTTGAACTAGTTTATGTAACCTTTGTTTTTAAACCATTACAAAATATTAAGATAATTTTTAAAATAAAAATTAAAATGCTTCTGGTTCATCTATATGTGGTACTAATTTTATAAAACACATCATTGCTAATGTCCCTGTAAAATTCTGTGGAGGCTGTGAGTGACCAATAAACTGCTAAAAGAGAAGGGGCTCAGCTGAGATAGGCAAGTGATATGCCTATAGAGTTCAGAGAATAATGCAGCATGTGACTGACCACCGCTGTTGCAAAGAGCTGACTTTATCTCAACACAGAGGGGACAGGAGGGTGGCCTTTGTTTTAGATAAACAGCTGTGTCAGTCAAGTGGATTAACTGACTTTCTCATATCTGAATGGATCATCTCATGGTGTAAACATTTCTCGAGTTAGACCAGCTTGTGAGGATAGGGGTGGTGAACACGTGGCTCAGCTGTACATAAGAGTATATGTTCACAGCTAACGAGAACTTTGAAGAGAGCAACTGGCTTGAGCTTACTTCAACCCATGTATTTCTTCCTGGCAACTGTGCTGTGGTGGTTATCACATTAGAGAGACCCATAACGGGAATCACATTGGTATGTGATTAAACTGTGTATCACAGCTGCTGTATTTTGCTGTGTAACGTATTTGCATTGCATTGTATTTTCAGTATATTTTGTATCACTCTGCTAAATTAGAAATCCTATGTATCATCTATCATCAAATAAGTATAGAATCATAGAATAATTAAATACATATGATATGAAAAATTACACCTTTCACACATGGAATATCTAGAAGCAGCTGGTCAGAGTATTAGATTCTGAGATAGGCATGTATCTGTAGGCTTCTTTCAGAAATGCACCTACTGGTACCATCCAACCACTTGAAAACTCTACTGTGAAACTGCAAGTTACATATGCCATTCCTTGAGTGACTATACTAACCAGACAAGGGGATACCTACACTTTATCATGTTGCTTTATAGCAGGGGTCCTCAAACTTTTTAAACAGGGGGCCAGCGTGCGGATTAAGTGGCAGACAGTCATCTGCAGCTGCTTAGTTTCCCCCCCTCAAACCCCGGCGGGGGGGTTCTGTAAATACCGGGGGGCCAGACTGAGGACCCTGGGGGGCTGTATGCAGCCCACGGGCCGTAGTTTGAGGACCCCTGTTCTATAGGCATACTACAAAATAATACAGCACCACTCTATTTTCCTTCCAGAAAATGTGGTTATAGTAGCATGTGTGTTTAGTGCCTTTTCATGGCTTGGTACTATGGAGGAATTTGAAGCTCTGCACATAATCCTATTTTTATATTTAGAAACCAAGAAAGTGAAGTGAAAGCTACATCACAAAGTTACAAATGGGGCTCCAGAATGATAGATCTCTCAAATCAAGAAAGAGTTCCATGCTCTTATTTACTGCAAAGGAATATAAAAAGCACAGTAAGTAAAAAGGGGTACTGAAGTTAAATAGTTATTATTAGGCACACATTCACATACAATCAGACAAAGATGATCCTGTTAATTCACTTCATGATGTAATATTTTATTCTCATATTTTTGCCTCTTTTTACATTAATTATAGCAGAGTATCAGAAACAATATAATATTTATGCTTGGAATATTTATGCACAGTAGAGGTTGCCAGACAGTATGCAAAACCACTTCCTACACTAATAATTCCTACAACTAATGATTTAAAGTGATGGAGAATGGATGTTAATGTAAAAATATTTCTCAGTTGCAGCTATGTTTCCTAAGGAAAGCAAACAGAAAAATCAAATCTTTTCTATCTTTTAAATCGCTACAGTCAGCAAGTAATAAAAGTGACAGGTTTTCAGGACACAGACATTTTTGGTGGTTGCATCACCATCTATTTTTCCAGACATGTTATATAGCATGACTGCTTTCTCTGTTCTATTGTAACACTAAGTACAGAAGTTACTAGGAACACATAATAATCTTACAACAATGGTTTGTTTCTGTGCAGAAAATACTGGATTCTGCAAGAATTGCACTGTAGTCCCAACTGAGATCCTATTTATCTTGCTATTCTTCCTGGAGAATTTTAAGTCATAAAAAAAAATTAATACAGAGTTCAAATAGTGTGTAGAATAACTTTTTCTTCTGGAATTTTTAGCCATGCTGAAATCTCCAGGAACCAAGAAACAGAGACCTCTAGGTATTCTGAGCTCAGAGCTTCTGGGACCCAAGCTATCCTAAGGGTAATGACTCAACCTGTTCTAAATATGAACCTATGGGCCATTCTAAATTTTTAAGCAATTCATATTATTCAGGAGGAGTTCAAATCAATTTGTAAAATTAAGTCCCACACTTCTCTCTGGCAGAGTAAATTTAGGATTCAAGTAACCTGTGCTGCATCAGAGATATTCAGATACTGTCAATGATACTCCCCCAAAATAGTTTATTTGCTTACTTATGCAATATCTTTCCCTTTCCTACAACCACTCCTACTCAGTAATTTTATTTTTACAAGACCTACAGAAAACTGCTGTATCTCAGCCCTCTACTTAAAATTTGAACATTAAAGGACATTTATTTCTGATTACATATAAACCTTACTTCTGAAGTAATAGTATGGATCCCTCTGTGTTGCTATATTACATGGAATGGAAAACCAACATCCACAGCTATGTCAATCTTTTCTAACAATCGTTCACCTTTCAATGTAATTACACTTTACATGGCAGGTATAGGTGTAGAGGGTGCAGAAAACTGCTGGTGGATATTCCCAGCGTGAAATGGGTGAAAGAAGGTAGGGTTAATTTTGTATTGTCATATATTTTAGTTCTAAATAATACAAATTTTCTTCTAAAATGTGTGGCAAATGTGGAAAATCTAAAGGTCTGGAGTAAGACATAAAGAAAACATTGATTTGCAAAAAAAATCAGACTAGCTTAATGCACACAAACATACTATAGCAAATTCCTAAACAATCTGTAAGCATCTAACAGACAATGAGATGATAAGAATAATTCAACAAACTTTAAAATTGTATTGACCTATTTTTTCTTTTTGTGAGGTTATTTGCTTATGGGAACAGAGGAATAACATATCTGGTTAAAACAGCTTTGTTAACATCATAGCGTAATACAATCTGACATAGAACTGACATAAGAATGAATAAAAATATGATCTAGATGAAATTACTTTTAAAAGGTTGAATGACTATACAAGAGCTGAAAAGGCATTATTAGTACATGTATCTCAAACTATTAATAAATCAGTGGGACTACCAAATTTTAACCTTGGATTTGTAATATCCAACAAGTATTTAATACATTTCATAACAGCAAAGTTAAAACCTGCACTTATAACATCAACAGATGATGTTATGCAATTTGGAGAGCAGTGTTCAATTCAGTTTCTTAATCAGTTTGTGAAATGGTCAGAAAGAAAATTATTAAATAAAAACCCACATCCTACCTAAATGCATTCTCTCAGAAAGAAATAACACATTTTTGGAGTAAAAATAGGAAGTAACAGTTCAGTAGGAAGGTATCTAACGGCACAGTTATAGTGGATCACATCTCCATTAAGACTTGTATTACACTAATAAAGAAAAAAAAAACCAAAAACAACAGATCATGGATTCTCCATCTTTATATACATGAAGATTAGCATCTGAGTTTACTTTCCACATGACGCTTTGGCAAAAGTATGTTGCAAACCTTCAGCCATAATTTAGAATTACACAGGCAACATTAAGGAAAATCCCGAGGAGAAAGAAAAAGCCAGTTAATCTGATCAGAGTGATTCCTCTGAAGATACACTTTTGAAAAGCAATTCATTTCTCTGAAGCACTGTAAACAATTATTGTTCTATGAAACTGTATGTAATTAACATAACTTCACTGAGAATTATTCAGAATAAAATGTTTAGGTTTTACCTTAATGAATTGGTTTCCAAAACAAATTTTCGTAAATGGGTAAAACAATTTATTTCCCTGTTCCAATATCCATTCTTTGTCAATCATACAGCTGATTGAACACTTGCAATGCAAATTCAGCTTTTTGTTCGCAGACATTTTGCAACAGTGAATAAGCTGTTGGAGTATTTTTTAACTTTGTTCAACATTTACCATTATTGACTAATATTTTGAGACAAATGTCAGTCTACAATTGACACAGCTCCTGACTGATCTCAGGAACTATTCACTTTTAGGAGTAACTGAATATTTATTATGAATTATTTAACCTAACGGTTCATTCTTCTTACTGGCTAGTTTTAATTTTAGTTCAAATAACTTCTTCTTTGCATATTTATTCATGGAGTATACTTGCACATAAATATGTTCTTTCATGTATGAGTGACCTCCAAATATTTATGTAAATTAAGCCAAATTGAATTCAAATATTTGGAACCTGAATTTATCTTGAACTGATCTATTTTCTTCTTCTTCTTGCCTTAAATATTTGTCATTATGTATTATTCCTATTTTTAGCATGAATTAATGACAACTCCCCGCTACTCAACGATATGTCATAGATAAGTGTGTATGCACATAAATGTACTTTAAAAGGTTAAAATAATTATAAAGATGGCCAGTTCTGTTATTTATCATATTGGAAACTGTGAAAATTATCATTTTCACTTTTACTGTTTGAATTTACCTGTGCCTACTGTGATTGTAAGAGTACACTAAGAAAACCAGAGGCATACTGAAAGTATGCATTTTTTTGCTGTATAATTGGCAGGCACAGTATCACATTACCTAGTACCACATGAATTTTGTACTTGCAAATTAGCTAGATACTATTTCTCACCGCGGATGTAGAACTATGCTACCAGTTACCCAAAGATCAGGGCAAATGTACGCTGCTCCTAATGTGTTCTTTTGATTGCCATGCAGTCAGTCGTTACTTGTTTGAAGCCCATTATCCAAAGTTCATTCACACACATGCAGCCGTTCTCCCAAATATTAGGGAAACGTGCTGTTACAACAACCCTGCTCCAGCTCTTATATTGATTCACATTCTTTCTATACACATTCACCTTTTTGAAAATCTTCCCACACACACGCACTTTTTAGACAAGGGCTTAAAGATAGAGAGGTAGCTCTCACAGCACGTACAGAAATGTGTACATGCTTGCAGCAAAGTGTAAAACAAAAGGATTTTCAAGCCAGACACTTCTGCAGGAAGTTGTTTCTTCTGCAGGTGATGCAATATTCCCAACCTCCATTATAATACAAGAACTGCATACATTCACTGATTAGTCTCCAATGAACTGGATGAGATAAGGACATCAAACTCAAAAAATCTATACTTTTTTTCCTTATTAATTTTAAAAATAATTGGGAGGCACTACAGTTCACATTCTACACTCACCTGATTTGCTAGGGTTATCCAAGACTGGAAAGACACCTTTACAAAGAGGTTTGGGTTTGTTATATTTAATCTGTTCCTTCAAGGAAAACTTCAAGAAAGGAAAATGACAAGAAGCTCAAATTTTTCTCCATAAAATTCAAACAGTTAAGTCAAGCTTCAAAGTGTCAGCGTGTTGGCTATGCCAGCTGCATACCGGTGCAAATGAAGCTTGAAACCAGAAGTAAGCATTCAAGGCAATAAACACAGCATCCTGGTTCATTGGCAAGTACACAAAGAGTGTACCACCTATGAGAGTGCTATTTTAACACAATCACAATTCTTTTCTGATATGTAAAGATACCCTCTCTAGCATTTCTGATAAATCCCATGGAAGGCTTTATTTTCTGAATGGAGAGAAAGACATTAAATTATGCAAATGTATTAGAAATTTCTGTGATGAGATAATGCAAAAAACCAAGGTGTACAGTTGCATAGTCTAATCTTACTTATTAATTTGAAGGTAACATGGATTTTTGCAATGCCTTTAATGAAACCTTATTCTTTAATTTTTGCTGGGTTTTACAAATGGAAAGACCTGAAAAATTTTGAAGACAAGTATTGAAATTATGAGAGCTTCTGTGTGAAAATGATTTGATACAGGGAAAGAGCTTGTACCATCTAAACTCATAATTACCCTTAACACAACAGTATGAATTGAACACTATGCTCTGGAAGTAATGATAGATTTACTGCTAACTTTAGTAAGCATTTTATCTGAGAAAGTTTACCTTCCCAAGCCTCTGCCCACACAGAAGTGCTGCCTTGCTTTTTTAGTTCCTTCCAGACCAATATGTTACATATTTAGTGAATAACTGGACTAAAATGTGCATCAGGGCATAATGACTGTAGTCATTTTGATATACTAAAACCATGAAGAGAGGAAAATGTCTGTTATTTGAACAATAACAAAATACTTGCTACGATTCTTATTTAGGAAGGTACTTCAGGAGAAGTCAGTTCAAACTAAAAGTTCAGACTCAAATTCAGATATGTACCAGAACTTCTTCCAGTTATGGTAGCAGCTGAGCCTAAGATTTTGAGTTTGAGCCATCTTTACCAAATATACACAAAAAATCCCAACAATATTCTTTAGAATGCTTTATTACCAGATTTTGTTCCAGATATTTAAAAAGATCAGAAACCCCTGTTTACTGATATATTGACCAAAGTACAGCAGTTGTTGAGGAAGAGATATTTGGCAACTGTCTCAGCTTAGGGACTGAAAGGTCCTGTTTAAAAATTATCTCTGCAGACTTAAGCATTACCCATCAAAAAGGGAACATTTAAAGGTAATTCTTCTGACATTAGAAAAGGCTTAGCAAGAAACTGTATTATAAAGCTTTTCTGTACATTAACAGAAATCTAAAATCCCATGTGTAGGACAGGGAAAATAAAATACTCCTTTTCTATAACCTTTTGCTAATTTCAAGCTTTCAACTGAATAGTCTCAATATCTTTTCTGTCATTTGCTGAAGCTATGAATGAGAAAAAGCTAATTAGTTAGGATATAATTAATACTACTCCTGGGCTTTCGGAGGAGTTTCTTCTATTTTGGATACAAAGTGGGATTAAAGGCTACTTCCCTCCCTCCACCCAAATGCTTTTTTGAGAAGCACAAATAGGAAATCTAATAAGTACTTTCTGTAGAAATTATCTCTGAAATTCATTTTTCATATGATTTCATTTCAGTGCTGAACAATGTGGACTTCTGGACTAAAACCAATGGCATGATCTTTGAACTTGCATAATAGAGCAAAAGGAAGTGCTGACTACTTATTTTCTCAACATACTGACACACTTGGACGTACTAGGTTTGGTGTGTGGCAGTTCACCCAAGCAGTCTAGAAAAATTGTTTAGCACCACAGCTGAAGAAAACTACGTAATTAATTCTAAAACTCTGGTTAACATATGGGTGATTTGAGACAGTCCGTTACAAGCTACCCTGAACTATTTTGGCCAGGCAGACTAATAACTGCTATTTTTAAACTCAGATATGCCTGCATAGTGTTGCAATGTATATAGTATGCAAGATTTTTTTTCTTAGTTGAAATACAGAAGGTATATTTAACTGAATTTGTGATTTTTATAAAAAGTTCTAATGATGAAATAGCGACATTAGCAGGCAGCAATAAATTATATACAGTACTGTATTAAAAGCTTCCTTCTATAGCAGCAGTAATTCAGATTACAGTGATTGTGCTTGTAATCAATTAGTTAGAAATGTCTTAAGGAAATTAGAACCTTTTGCTTTTTAAAGTCAAATCTTTGTGACACATTAGAATATAGCATGGAAGTATTACCCTTTCTTGAGGAGGGAAAAATGAAGAAGTCCTGAATGAATAGGAGGAACAAGTAGAGATGTTGTGTAATACCGTTATCAGTTTCAAGAAAATATGTAGACTTTGCTAAACTACTTTGTGGAATTTATAGTTTCCTATTTTAGGTAATATTGAATGACATATTTCCTATGTCGAGTGTAGATGTCAGCTTTTGTTTATTATTCATGTTTATAAAAAGCCTTTCATCACCCATTCACAAAAAAGTAATAGCATGTGAATCAACCAATGCGATTGTCTGCTGTTTTCTTTTATTCCTCAGTCAATGACAGGACGTCAATTAATGTACCCTCAATAGATGCAGAACTTCTGAATGCTATTGAAAATTAAAACAGTTATCACTGTCTACACACTATGTGTTGCTTTTATCTAGCTTTAATAAATCATTAAGCTATTTAGTATAATCATATGGCTTATTTAAATTATATGGCTCCCATACATTCTAGAATGCAGCTGTAAAAGTGTTTCTTCAGATTAAATTGTCACATTGGATAAATACATATGCCAGATACAGTAATAAGCACCCAAACCATGGATATTTAAGTCAGTGAGTAGCAGTGTGCTAAAATCTGGTATGAGATCTGAATTTAGAGTCTCCAAATAATTAAAAAATTATGCTATTAAACCTGACTAGTTGTCAATAAATTCTCATTGTTCAAGTTGAGAAAAATACGAAAGTTAAACAATCTTTAACTTCCCTTTTAGAATACTTTCTTATTTACTATTGGGTAATATTTACAAATTAGAAAAAACTATTACTAATGTTGTTGCTCTTAAGACTGCACAGTTATAAAATGAATAGTATCCCTCACAGCAGAATAATTGTTAGCAGCAAAAATTCAGTTGACTTACACAGAACTTTCCATATCCTATTTAAACGATACTGAAATTATACAACATTTCCTGTGTGGAATATAATTAAATATCAGTGTTATTTCCAATTTTTCATTTTTTTTTCCTAGGAATATGCGATTAATCAACTATTTAGATGTAGCTTCTGTTAACCAAGTATAAAGGACAACAGAATGTGATGACCCTGATGTGTTTGTTATTTATTCATCCATATTTGTTGTCCAAACCAGTGGCAGATCTGTTTTCCAGTGGGGTCTGTTTTTACACAATTGCTTTTATCAGTTTCACAGCTGGGCTGGCTGAAGAACAAGGAGGTCAAACATCTTGTCAAAGCTTACAGTCTCTGGCTCAGTTAGGATTATAATTTGCTCCAGGCAACTGGTGCCTCTGTGGGTTGCACTAAATGTTAGATAATGGGCATCCAGATATTTTGAGATGCCCTCGATATATTTATGGATTGTAACAGGAGACTTCATACTAATTACTTGCTATTATTGTACAGTAAGCAACTTTGTAGTTGGTCTAACTCCATTCCTACTGAGCTGTAATTTGTGCATACATGCATTGTTCACTGTGACTAAGATTCATGTCAAAACTTCAGTGTCTTCCAGGCCAAGTAAAAGTGAAATTATTCTAGAAATGCATGCCTTTTAATAAGAGATTAAAATCCTGCATAGACTACCCTTAGGGGAATAATTTAGAATAACAGAAGAACTTATTTTTTCAGAATGTTAGTTTTCATTCCATATTTGAGAAGTTTCTCAAATATTCAAAGTACAAGCATACTGTTGCTCAATCAATATTTATACTTTGAAAACATTGTTACAAATTTTTCAGGTCAATGAAAAATATCCACTTACAAAAGGAGTGCGTAACAAAGGGAAATAGAATAATAATATTTCTACCACCGAGTTGTCTATAAGTAAGAAGTGTTAAGTTATTAATGTCATATCTCTACATAAGAAAAAAACTAGATTTGCCTGGACCATTGTTTCCTGTTGTGTATTTCATACATTGAAGTTTTTTTAAAGCTGTCATTCTTATGCATTTCTGTATTACAAAAGTCCTAAACCTGGAACACGTATGTGAAGATTACTGCATAGACTTTATTACTCAATTAGAATTGCATTCTGCAATTCCACCGAGTCTGCAGTTCAGTTACGTACTGTATAAAAAGGTATTTATTCTGTTCTAAACCAGCTACTGGCCATAATACTTAATATCCTAGTTCTAGCAGTTTGAAAAATAGCAAATAATTATTCTCTATTTGGTCTCATCATGCATTTCATTATTTTACAGATTTCTGTCACATCTCTTAAAAGTACTGTTCTATTTTTTTCTGACAATGTAAGTAAAAGAGAAATGAACAAATATTTTATTAAATTTAGCAGTTCCT